>OX345700.1:6250000-7500000 GCA_947044815.1 Apomyelois bistriatella
TGTTTATTAACATTTTTTTATTTTACATATTATTTTAACTTGTCGGTTTAATGTCTTTAATCGCCACTAGTGGCATTTCATGGCAGTCGTTAGGCTGTGTTAGATGCACGATGCACGTTAGATGCCATGCCATGCCATTAGGTAGTTTGAAAACTTTATTGTTTGGGCATTTTTGATTTCCGAGAAATTATTTGCCCTATTCTGCATCCTACTAAGTCTACTAGTAAATCCGCCAACAGAGTGTAAAAGATGAGTAAGGACATCTATTCGTGATAACCAAACTAAAGATCTTTACATGATGCGTGGGTAAAAATTATCAAGAGTATAATCCCTTACGATAGCAGGCATTTATGGTTTAATAACGATAGGTAAGTCGACTTATGAATAATTTTCAATAACCCTATTATTAGGTATGTTTGTGATCGACCTATATTTATGAGTACATGATAATAGTATACAATAATCCTGGATTATCAACGTAGAAAAACAGCTTTAATGACAATGAAAGCCATCTAACTATATAATGGCGAGCTATCTAACAACAATCGATATGGTGATATGGCTATATAAAAATGTAATACTTATTCTAATAAAGGCAAGTTCCGATTGAAATAACTATATAATGTAAAACATTCAGAGATTTGGCATAAGAAGATAAACCATACAATTTTTTTATAAAAATCGGTACAGCGATTTTGAAAAAAATTCTAAAATCAAAGTAGCAAAAGCTAGTCCTTATTAAATCAACTATCTGCCAGTGAATGTTCCGTCAAATTCGGTCCAGCCAGCCGTTCAAAAGACGTAACAAACACATAGGCAGACAGAAAAAAAAATTGTAAACAATGTTATTGTGGTAGGTATTTACCGTTTATACATCGGATTTAGTAAAAAGCGGCTATTTTATTATTACGAACAGACAATCCAATTTTATTTATTTGTTTATATAACACACACATGCCGAATTTATGACCATCTTTATTTTGAAGTCAATAAATATGGTCAAGTTATACGATCAGTGCCGGCAAGTTTTGTACAATTTATTTTTGGCTACCAATTAAGTTTTTAAAGTTTCTTTGGTATAGTATAAAAGTCAAATTTTATATTTAGCATGCATTTGCATCACTTGGAAAACCTTTCTGTAATCTGGGTAATAAATTATAATGAAAACTAAGCCTAAGTTCACTACAGCTTCAGCCGAAGCAAAGGTAAGTACCTAAACTTTAAGAAAAAAATGTTGATATCCACTTTTTTTTATTTTTATTTTAATGGTTTCATTTATTTAACTTTATTGTACAATATACAAATAAGGTGTTAAAACCACAATCATTTAACTTTTTACTCGTGGTTCAGTTCTGGTAGCAATACATTGTTATGATAACCATGATCTGATGGTACACCCGGGATGGGCTTTTAACGAAGGAACTCCTTAACAGTTATAACTGGAGATTTTTTTTAAATTAAACTTTTGTCTCGATTTTTCATTATATATGCATGGATATCCCCCTATTGACAATAAAATATTACGCTGAAAATGATGTTTTTGGTAATAAAAATATTTCAGCTTGGCCTTAAACATTGTAAAATCAATGTGGAGAATAATTAAAGAGCGTACAAATAAAAATATAAAATCTCTAAACCAAAATATAAAATTGAATATCCATAATAATCTTACGTCATCTGAGCCAAAGTTAGTTGCAAATACATTTAATATGTACTTTGCGTCAGTGGGGATACCGAGTGCAGCGCGACTGCCGCCACGCGGCCGGCCCGTGGTACACCCGCCTGACAACTCGATGTACCTACGCCCGGTCAACCAAGTAGAAATAAACAAAATTCTTAAACAACTAAAGGGAAAATACAGTCACGGCATTGATGAAATACCACCTGTATTATACAAAGCTTGTGCGGACGAACTTACCTTGCCGTTGACGTTATTAATTAATCAATCGTTCACGGAAGGTATATTTCCAAATCGCCTTAAGATATCTCTTGTGAAACCCATACATAAAAAAGGAAAAAAAACCGACAAGAAAAATTTTCGCCCTATAGCTATACCATGCACAGCATCAAAAATTTTTGAGAAAGCCATATGCATACAAACATATGCTTTTTGTGAAAAATTCAACATCTTTGATGACTGCCAAAATGGTTTTAGGAGAAATCGTTCAACTACACTTGCAACGTACAAATATATACAAGAAGTCCTTAATCTATTAAATGATAAAAAATATGGAGTTGGTATCATGCTGGACATGACACAAGCATATGACACAGTCCGGCATGATGTCCTCCTAGATAAGATCTACGGGGTAGGCATTAGAGGAATAGCTCACGCGTGGTTTAAATCCTTTCTTAAAAATAGAGAGCAATATGTAGATATCGACCACTTTGACCATAACACCGGGACAATTTCTACAGTTAGGTCAGACGTTAAAGTCATGAACTGGGCTATCCCGCAGGGGAGCGTACTCGGATGTCTCCTGTTTTTAATCTATATAAATGACCTACCCAAAATTATGAACCAGCCGTGTGTACTTTTTGCTGACGACGTTTCAATTTTGACTCCTTGTATAAAATCTGACGACTTAAATCAAATACTGACGCAAATCTTTGACTCTGTGGTATCATGGCTCTCCGATCACAACTTAGAAATAAACTTTAATAAAACCAAATTAATTGAATTCCGACCATACCAGAAAACAACCCTTAATATTAATTATAAGTATAAAGACATAAGTATTGAAACCGTCGACACATTTCAATTACTGGGTCTTATACTAGACACTAGTATCAATTGGAAAGCACATGTAGACAAAATAGCCACAAAACTTTCATCGTTTACATATGCACTTAGAGAATTAAAAAAAACTACAAACAAAAAAACCGCTATTACAGCTTATTACGCATACGCATATTCTTGGCTGAATTATGGCGTTATACTTTGGGGTAATAGTACAGACGCGGATAGACTCTTAGTCCTACAGAAAAAATGCATACGAATTATTACAAATATCGAAGGGACATCGTCTTGCAAACCACACTTTAAGGATCTAAATATACTTACTTTGCCATCGATATATATATTAGAGGCCTGCAAATTTGTACGCAGATATCCCCAATTCTACACGAGAAAAGAAGACCTTCCGCGGCGATATCCGACTAGAAAGAAAAATAAACTAGTGATACCTACCTCCACGTTGAAACTGTTTTCCTCTGGACCACTAGCCATGACTATAAAAATATATAATACTTTACCCGACTGTCTAAGGACTGAAGAAAAAAATAACATTTTCATTAAAAAATTAAAATTAATGTTGATAGATAAAACTTATTATACAATTGACGAGTTTTTTAACGATAAATTTATTGGATATTCCTAAATTAATTGGACATTCTCTTATTAGGACATTTTAAAATATTAATTTTAATTCAGACACCTAATTATTAAATCATATTATATAATTTGGACATTAATTCTTACAATTATTATAATAATTCAATAAAATTACTTAAATTATACCACTTATATAACTATCTAAAAATAATTGGACATATATTCATTACCTTATTAATAATTATTTATCCACTACCCGCTTGCCGTTCCACTTCCAATTTGCTACGCCCGACAGGGTTCATATTGTACCTACTTAAAAAGGACAGTGACTTCAGTGTATACTATCTAGTTATAACTGTTATTGTACAATGTGAATGCAATAAATAAATTGAAATTGAAATTGAAATTGAAATATATACAAAACCTTAGTGAGACGTGTCAACGAAAACTCCAAAAAGTCGCAAAACTTTTTCGACAAATTTATACCATTGGCAAACAGAAATACACTCAACCTGCATAATATAAGCATATGCCACACCAGAAATGTCACGCTCGAATTGCCGCCCTGTGAAGTAAACTTAATAATACGTTAGTAGATACTATTATAGTATATTCTGTGCTTAATATTAACTTAACGTTAAATTCAACATTGTAATTTTGATAATCGAAAATTTTAAACGATATTTATTCAAAACACAACAAAGTTGAAAGGAAAATATTAGCCGTTGAATGAGAGCAGTACGTACTATCAGCAGGCCGTCCTGCAGGCCGCGTTTATAAGGCGGCTGGGCGGCGGCGCCCGCCTAAACAAGCAACTGCCTCCACGCGCTCCGCACTCTTTGCTGCACCGAGCCCGCGAGCGGGTTCCTACCTATTGTAATAGTTACAACTCTACGCGCTCTGTGGACTTGTTATTGTTGTAAGTATTTCATTTTTTTTATAAATAAATAAATAAATAAATATATTTTTTTTTTTTTTTTATCCTATAATTTTGACACGATATGGTATTGATAGCGTTTCTATTCTTCAGTAAAATCTATTTATTAGTTGATATTAAATGTGTGATATTTTGATGGATGTTTGAATGTCAATCACGTTGTAACGACCGAATCTGGATGGAATTCGTGGCAGATGTAGTTGTAATCTGAATAGAGTATAAACTATTTTTTATAATGGAGCACCATGCAAGCAGAGCCACAGGAAAAATAAATACATAAGGATAAATGAATATAATATATAAAGTTGAATTATATATTTATTATTATTACATCATTACATACACAAAAAAGTTGAGTGTTAGATAATGCCTATAACGCCCATTATGATATACAAATGTAAAAATATATATTAATAGAAAAAAAGATCAAAATAATCACTTTTTTTATTTATATTTATAAACTAACTACTTTTAAATTTATTTATTTCTTGGTACAATAAAAAAATTACATGCATACGAATAACATTTATCAACTAAAAAATCCTTTAGTTATCTCTACAACCTTAAGTAATAGATATTTTGTACATACATATCACGCCCGTCTCCCATAGGTGTAGGCAGAGACTAGAGATTTAAATTGCCTACAATCCTTATACTAAAACAAGTTTTTACAATAGATTAAAAACTTGATAAAAGAATTCTACGTATGTAACTGTTAATTCAACTGCTAGTTAAAGTACTTACTTTTCATAAACTTTCTAGGATTATTACTTAATTCCTTTTATAGATGAAAATGTAAAGTGTGTTCAAACATCTTTTTCATTTTCTTGTCGAGTCAAAAAAGTTTATCTAAATGTTGTCTCGATTGAATCCCTAGCCGCGACTTCAGTGCGTAGATTCGCTTGGATATCTTTTTTATTAATTCTTTCGATGGATATCTTAATTATTCAGTTCGATAACATGATATTTCTAAAGATTCTTCATTGTTTTTATTTTCGTTCCGATAATCCGACCGTCACCTACAATGACTAAATACTACGTTGCAGAACGTGAATTGTTGCCCACCAGCAAGGAGGTGCAAATAAATTAAGACATATCTTTCCATTTCCATTAATCGCCTATGACGTCATCAACGGAAACAGAGAAAGAGGTATATTCTCAAGTATTAGCCACACGGCTAATACTTTAGTTTAAATAAACTAAGTTTACCAACTTTAATTTTATTTGACGTTTGTTTTGCCATGTCCAGAAATTTATAGACAAAGTTATTTGAGTAGCACTTAAATTAACGACGAAAAATATTTAACCATATGTGACGGCCTTTTGACGTATTTTAATCGGGTGTAGCCTTATGCAAGCTTTTAGAGATTACAATCTAACTAATTGCTCGATGACAATTTTCACAATAGGATAAACGAGGGTTTGTATATTTAAATACTAGTTTGCCTTTCTTATATTGTTTATCATATCATATTCTTACAGACAGACTATTTTATATCGCGATATAATTGAATACAACGCGAGCTAAGCCTCAGATAACATCTAGCTAAAAGCAGCTACAAGCAGCGCGAACAATGACTTATTAAGCATTTTAAAAAACACAACACTATTACTAGGATCGTAGACCTATCAAAGTAGGATTTAATATATAATATAATATATAAAATAATGTATTCAACTTTATAAATTCAATCACCTTGAGCCACCTATGTCTGCCATAGAAACGCTGTTGTAGGTGGAATGCGCCTCTATATCTATATATATAAAAATTAATTGCTGTTCGTTAGTCTCGCTAAAACTTGAGAATGGCTGGACCGATTTGGCTAATTTTGGTCTTAAAATATTTGTGGAAGTTCAGGGAAGGTTTAAACGGTGAGTAAAGACGTGCAGGTTTAGGCGGTACGGAGTTCGCCGGGACAGCTAGTCGTACATATAATGCCATGAAATAGACGGATATTCGATACATAAAGAACAAAATCACCAATTGGAGAGTTTAAGTATGTCACTCCCTTGTCACTCGAGCTCAACTGGACACAGTCTCAATAGACTCATTGGTAATACTTGATGACAGTATCCTATCATTCCAATTTGCCAAGAAATATTTTATTGGCATCTGCAAATATTTTTTTGTGTGTTAAAAATTCCACGAAATTGTTAAAGCTTAAAATTATATTTCCTGTATTAGTTATATAGAATCATTAGATCATATGTATATTTCGTAATTAGGTATACCTAATGAATGTAAAATAATTAATCTGATGATTTAAAAAAAATTGCTCAGTAAGTAAAAAAAAGAAAAACAAAACAGTTGTCTATCAAAGTAATAAAAATATTCATACTGTTTGTCGTAGACTCAATCAGCAGTTGATACTTGGTTGTGTGACTACGAAGCATAGCTCGTAACAAACACTACGAGAACCGTAGCAAACGCTACAGAGATACGTAACCGATGCTACGAGGAAGCTACGGTAATTGTTAATATGCTACGATAGTCAAGATAATTCGTGGTAACGGTTTAATATATTTTATTTTAATGTAATCTTTTTATACATATTACTGTAAGTATTGTATTTTTGTACAGATGCACCTCGTGTGATGATCAGCAGAAGATGATGTGTGGCTCACTTCCGCTGCTGCTGGTGGCGCTGACTACTGCTCTAGCCGCACCCTCGCCTGCCTTTCAGGACAATTTAGATAACTCAGTAACTATCCATGCTAATATTAAAAATTGATTGTGTAGATATTCAAGTTTGTATGTTTATTCGTCTGTCATGTTGAAACGGAGCGACGGATTTGAAATAAATTTGGCATGGGGATACCTTGAACCATGAGGATGGACTAGGCTCTTCTGGTTGTGATAGTCTACATATACACGCGGGCAAAGCTGCGGGCGAAACCTACTGTTAATATAATGCAATGTAGTTATTAATTTAAGAAGTACGAAATGTAGCTTTAGTAAGAGAGAGAGTGGTATGAGAGTAAGTGGACACTTTCTGTAACTCGTAATATAGCTGTAATTCTCATCGACCCATTTTAGGTTTATAGCGCAGCTTATTGGGCAGTTATTGTTGCTAAAATTTATAACCCTATATCTTATAATCTCAGCAATGAAATTTTTGGGTAACTAAAATAAGTAATTGCTCGAGCAAATATACCATAAATATAGTCTATCCACATTCATATATCAAATCGAGCGTGTTTCATTGAATCTTAGTTTCCTATTTAAGTTTCAGAGTCCAGGGTACGCATGTACCATGGCCCTATATTTGCCCGCATGTTTTACAATGTTATGATTTCCGTCTGACCTTTGTAACTCTTTTGATTGGAAAACTAGATCAATATGATCAGAGTAAGTAAAACTATCAGATTTTTCTGGTTTTCTAAAGGCACCTTGTTTAGCCTAACGACCACTATCTAACTGTGACATCAGGAATATCATCTTTCATCAACAAAGAGATGCTCAAGTTAAAAACGCCACTAGTGGCGACTAATCTAAGTCTAGCCACGTTCGATGTTACTTGACACGCGCAATCATGCTATACATATAATAAGACAGTAAATATCGGGTGTCTGTTCATTAAATATTTTTCCAAAAAACTGAAGAGGGGCGATTAAAGAAGAGTAACAGAAACCAAAAAAACTATTTTTGGAATTTTTGTCTGTCTGGTACGTTATAACTTCAAAACTACTCAACGGATTTGAACGCGGTTTTCACAGGTGGATTACATATAATTAAGAGCGTTGTCACTTTGTTTCGTCAAAATCGGTCAATTGAAAAAGAAGTTATGGTAAATTAAAGTTTACTTCAAGCACTGCTTCAAAACTTTTAAACAGAGTTGTATGCGGTTTACATAAACGTTTTTAATTTAGATTAAGCTAAAATTTCTTTTTGTTTTATCGATATCAATTCAGACAAAAACACACTGCAGTCTTTATTAAATTTAATAAAATAACAAAAAATAAAATACTCGGTCAATGTTATAAATGTAGTCGTTCACATCATATATGGGTTTTTGTATTATTTTCACTCTTTTTGTCTACTACTTTTCTTATTCGTCTATTATTTCTTTGGTCGTATTTGTCATCATTTTCACTATAATTCAAGCTATAATTAGATTCACTACTAAAACATCATGCCATGAACCAACGTGGGTTGGGCTGTTTTGCGGTTAGAATTTTCAGGTAAAGTTGTTCGTGGCTCGAAATTCTCGGTATCGGCGTGGACAGTATCGGTATCGGTGCCCACACCAAAAAATATAGCATATTCTATATGGATATGAAATTTAATTTGTTTACTGCGCAACGCACCCACTTTATACGTAAGAAGTGTTTTACAATTTCGCGGTAACTCCAATTATGTGTTATCGCGATAATAGGCCTTTTCAATATTGTCGATTAAAACATAAATTACGCTTATGAAATTATTTTGAAGATTACAGTCTAGTTTATTACAAAAAAAGAAGTGACTAGTATCACAAATAACAGAATACTATACTAGTCCTAGTATCAGATATATTTTTAAACAGAATTTTAAGCAGATAGAAGTAATTTATTTTACAAAATATTTATTTTAAATGATGCAGTAGGTACATAGAAATGGAAATAGGTAAATTTTATGACACATAAATAAGTATCTATAATATGGTAAATATAAATAAAGGTCGTTGTAAGAGAACTTAATACTGGATATAAACCATAGAATTAGGAAATCGCGCGCGGTCCCTGGCAATATTTAAAAAAAAAACTATGTTGTGAACGTTATTTTTGGGCAAATACCGCAAATTATTGGGCGGAAAATGGTTAAATATTTGAAATTCGGACAAAGTTTCCTATTCCTGACAGTGCACATACAGAATTGCGCAATAAAACAAACAATTGTTTATTCTAGGAACAGATAATAGTTCCGCAGAAGCGAGCCGCGCTGGTGCTGGACCGGCTGCTGATCGCGCTGCAGAAGGCCCTGCACGAGGACAGTCAGCTGCAGAAGGAGTCGCTCAGCAGAGAGTGGCCGCGAACTGAACCGCTTCGGATCGACATGGACGCTATCGGGGATATGGTAAATATTTTTTACTAGCTCCGTATCTCCGCGGTGTAACAAGCGGTTTATCATATACCTACAGCAGCGCCACTGCTTTATTTTCGCACCATTGACTATCAGACTTTTTGACTAAACCTTCGGAAATTGCGTACTTTTTGGGATAAAAGATAGCCTATATATTAATCCAAGGTATCAGCTACCTCGATATCAAATTTCTTACAAATTGGCTTAGCCGTTTGTGTGTGAAGAAATATCAAACATACTCACAAACTTTCGTCTTAAAAAGTGGGATAATTTCCTAGATAAGATATCGCATTGTTTTCTCTCCATAAGCTACTTTACATATAGAATTGGCCGCAAGCCTGACGTCTATCTTCGTTGGGAATACTATTTTTAGACGAATTTACCGCCACTCACTCTGTTTGTCTCTTATTCTTTTTTGTCTGTTATAAAGGTAACAACCATGGATAAAAAGTGGTCGTTTATACTTAAGTCTTAATACCAGACGGCTTCTTGACTGATATTATAAAATAATCCTTGAATATATTAATATTGAATCTTTGGAAAGATATTAAATTATCTCGTTTCAACATTGTATCTATATAAAGGTAAAGTCTAATAGGATCTCATGTGATTGTCTGCGCCCTACAATGCTAATAAAACTAGCTAGCTGATACGCCTTTTCAATTAATTTTCAGTACAAAGAATAATAATGTATACTAGTATTCGTGTATCGGAAATAATCGAAATGGAATATGTATTCCTGTGGTTAAAAGTACTTATGTGTATTAAACCTAAACTTATTATTTATCGAAATCAATTAGCCTAATTTATAAGTCATGGAGGAAGAATTTTTCAAAAAGTAAAATTTCACACTGGGCTAGCAACAAGAAATATACTGTGCTTAAAAATAATATAAAGTTTAAAAAAAGTTGACCTTTTTTTCCAGCACATATTTTCCACTTTGAACAGACTTACTATCTGCAAATGTTAGTATGAATTACACTCAATAAGTGCTGAGGTCGAGTCAACTATTCAGATTACTATAAGAACGAGAAACAACAATTAGACATCTTTCTTATACACACGGCTGTAGACTTCAGTATCCACCCTACCATAAATCGCACTATGGTAGGATGTCTACCGAACTCTACAGCCGAATGTACCGTGGTCGTCGCGTTGCAGAGGGATCATTACGAGGAGGTCCAGCCGCTGAGGTTTGACTTCGGCGAGCGAGCAGTTGTGCCGACTCCGGCGCCGGCGCCACGGCTCGCCCATGACAACGATATCGACACGGTGATTATGGCTTTATATCATACAATCAACAGCCCCATTCATAGCGCATGCCATGCCAATGTTGAGAATTATAGCCGCTAAGTGAAACCTCTGTAAAAACCTTAGCGGTTACAATTCCTTTACTCTTTAAAAAAGTCAAGTAAATTGTTACCTAGACACAATAATACACTAGTCGTCAAAATAACACCATATAACCTTAACCTTTTAAACTGAAATGTAGAAACACTGAATACGTTAAGCTGTAGAATGTTTACCAAAAATCTTCCTCCATGATGAACATACTTATGTATGTATGCTTTTACAATAAGCTTTAATTAATTGGTTCCTATGCCAGTTTCAAATTTTAACTACTTTGAGTCTTTTGTACTCACAAACACATCTATGTAACTGATATCTACTTATATGTTTAAGAAATATGAAAACACATATATGAATTGAGAAAGTATATAATATCTACACTGACGGCATGAGTAGTTGATAGACAAAAGGAAATTGCGAGTCTTCGTTGATTTTCAAGGCAACGTTAACACCGTGTTTGACAAAGCTCGTCGGTAAGCCTCGTGTACTAGTCACACGCTTTCGTTCATCTTTTTATCATTATCATTATCATCATCGTCCTAGTGTTTTGAAAGTTCAATACCAAATGTATGGCTTTGAAGTCCAGAACCCTCTTAATCGCTTACAATCACGGTGTCATATTATTTTCCATTTTACTTCTTCTGAACTACTTGGTACTTAGGACATAAAATAAGTATCAAGTAGTTTGGCATTATTTTTCTGACGTCACAGCATTGCCAATGTGGGTTACATTGGCAATGCTGTTGTTGGTGGAACCTGCCAACAGTCGGACAGACCTAAGTACAAGTACCTAAATTGATTCTGTTATTTCTTTAGTCTTAACTTACGACATTCACTAGAAGAGATTTTGATGTTATATAAAATTACTTCCTACGACTAAGAATTTGGGGCCAGATGTTAACGCGGCATGGCCGAGAGTGGGATTCAAAACTAAAGACCGTTTGCAAATTCGACAATAATTATACTAAGAAACATGTAACAATGTATAAAAAGTTGCAGGATTACATTTTTAGAATGGGTTAAGCCACCATTTTAAACTTGGGAGACTGTTTGTCTTGTATTAAAAACCGATCACACAAATCGTAATAACAGAAGTTTAATTAACGCTGTTGATTATTGACAACAGATCTCAAAGCACTATTTGTTCTATAAATTTCTCTTGTCTTAACCTTATTTCCCTTGTGTACTTTGTAGCAAAGCTGTTAAATATATTTTGTTGTACTTGTAAACTTTTAATGGGTTATGAATATTGGCAATACTATTTCACAAGGTGAAAGGTTAAAGATTTTATGTTATGTTAAAACTAATAAAAACAAAATATATTTCGCAATTTATTTTATTATTAAATATATTTTATATCAAAAATATTTTATTTTTAACAGATTACATTCAATAACAAAAGCTCTCACTTATTTAAATTTGACAGGATAAAATGTTCGTTGACAGATATGAAACATGTGTGTATATTTAGTTCTGTAACCATAAAACAGGGGAATATATAGACATGGTACGTCGAAACAGTATGTGTATGCACGTAGCTCAAAAATTATACTTGAAAGGCTACGAAGTCCGTACCGTGCTACAATAATTGTAGCATTTCGTAGCAAATGTTTGTGTCATTTGCTACGAAACGCTACAATTGTTGTAGCCTGGGAATGCTTTTGCTTGTTTTCGTTAGCACTTACATAATATGTTACTTTTCATACTTATCATAATACTATCCATACTATCCATACTAATATTATAAATGCGGAAGTCTGTCTGTCTGTCTGTCTGTCACCTCTTCACGGCTAAACTGCTGGACCGATTGTGATGAAATTTGGTAGGGATGTAGTTAACGACCTGAGGTCAAACATAGGCTACTTTTGGGCGCGATATAACCGAGTCCCACGCGGGGCGAAGCCACGGGGAACAGCTAGTATTTAATAAAAGTGGAAGGTAAGATAATTATTAGGTACTAGCTGTTCCCCGCGGCTCCGCCCCGCGTGGGACTCGGTTATATCGCGCCCAAAAGTAGCCTATATTTAACCTCAGGTCGTTAACGACCTGAGGTCAAATATTAATTAAATGTTTATATAACCTTGACTGCACAAAATACAGGAATGCATGGCGTGTATTGCAAAATACAGGATTTAATGCTAAGAGATTCTCTAAAAGTCTACCTTTGGGTTAACCATGTTAATGATAACGTTGTCCAATGAAGATAAAATGTACTACGAGCTACAATGAAATGTACTTAAATGAACACTTTTTATACATTTTTTTGCAAATAAATTATTGGATTTATTTATATAATTATGAAATCCGGATTTATTTATATAATATTTTTCTTATTTAATCTATGGATTTACTGATAGTTTTCCATAGATTGGTATGTTTTTGTTGCAGAGCGGGCTGCAGCGCCGCGGGCAGGGCGGCGGCCGCGGCAGAGTCCTGCGTTGCTACTTCAACGCAGTCACCTGCTTCTAGACCTTAAAGTATTACTTTTTACGGCGTACACGAGCATTTTATAATTTTCCGATATGAAATTGTTATACAGATTATTTAATTTAATACAGATGTGTAAAAATATAAATATATTTCGAATTTATCGCTAAGCTTTTTTTACGGATATACTTATCTATCGACGAGTTTAATTCTTGTGTGTGTTGTTAAACGAAAATATATTCGGATATATTTTTGATCCTGATTCCGATCAAACTGCCATAACCGCGTATTACCTGACACAGCGAGGCTCTAAGTTTTGACGAACCTCTGCATATATAAAAAAAATTAAATGATGTTTTATTAATGTAGAATAGTTTTATTTCATAACCTGTCCAATCATTTGGTAAAACACTATCTAATCTTATAAGCACTCAATTAGCGCAGCATTATATCCAAGTAAGCAAATTAATAAATTACTAGCTGTTACCCGCGGCTTCGCCAACGTGATCAAAGGATAGTGCTAATGAGTTTTCCATCACTAAATGCTACACAATTAAGTATAATTCACACAAGTCATTATTGACCGCGAGTGCTGATGCTGACTTGAGACGTTAAACAAAAACTAGGTAGGTATATACATTTATTTGTTAGATGTTTACGAAGAAAGGCCTCATAAACAGTGGGCAGAAAACTTGTTATGATGCTTTCGTATCCCTATCTATTTATTATCTACTAGCTGATCCCTGCGGCTCCGCCCCGCGTGGGACTCGGTTATATCGCGCCCAAAAGTAGCCTATGTTTGACCTCAGGTCGTAAACTACATCCCTACCAAATTTCATCACAATCGGTCCAGCAGTTTAGCCGTGAAGACGTGACAGACAGACAGACAGACTTTCGCATTTATAATTCTAGTATGGAAGTATGGATGGATTAGTATGGAAGTATGGATATGGATAACGGGAACAGTAACAAATAAAATTCAGCACAAGTGATTTCTTTATTCAAGATTTTTATTCTTACGACGACATCTATTAGCTTCCTTCGAAATCATTTTCTCTGAAGGTTGTTGGGCTAACAAGTCTTACACAGAACCAATGGCAGCATTTTTAAATTTTTTTTCTCATACCTTGGCAAGCGTGGAGCACTCCACGCTTGCCAAGGTATGCCATATTTTCCCAATGAGTTAAAGTAAAATTACATATGAATATGAAGTAGAGTTAATACTAAAATTCAGTGTTTCATTTAATTTAACAGCCAGTAATCACAAAAAAGACACCTTTTTCTCCCTTTAAATTCTCCATCGACTACAGCACGACAATTTTAACTTCAAAACCGTCAAAACATTGCTGCTTTTGTTTTGTGCGCTGTGAAATAAGTTTATGTAGAGACGACAGATGGAGTTACTATGTAAATATAGCAAAGAAGTTCGAATCGCGCGCGGTCTCTTTTTTTTTAAATCTATGAAATATAGTATTCTGTCGTTTCGAGTGAAAGTTTCTTATAACTTGATGGTTCTGTTAAGCCCCTTGTTGAGCCACTAGATTTGTTATGTTTTGCTTGATTGTAAATACTTTACTGCTTTATTGTTCCGGAAAAAAACACACTTAATCAAATCACTTCCAGCCCACCGCCCACAATATACAGAAAAAGTATGTAAATATCATATTAATGGATTAAAATAGATGAAAATACAATAAAGGTATACCTGTTTCAATGTCAATTTGTTTGTACCTGGATTACTCTGTGGATCTTCTTATCCGATTTAAAAATCCTTTTTGTATATGATAGGCAAATTTTGGGGTAACTAATATACGTAAAGTTATACTTACATATACTCGTAAGTATAATACATATATTTTTCTTTGTTGTCTAGTATTTAGGAAAATAAATTATTCATATACAAGTAATATTTAGTATAATATTAATTTTGTTTTGAAATTGATTTTGTTGATTACTATCAAAATATTAATGTAATTCTACGAATACAATCATTCTTAAAATTACAAATAGACACTGTAAATGGGCCTTATGTAACTACAAAGCAATTTTATTACCACCCCATTATCTGAATTAATCTAGCAAACGGCTTCATAACTTTTCTAAATGAAATATGGAAATTATTTGTGATGAAAAAAGTACAAGGATAGTAAAAAAAAAAATATTTATTTTGAATATAAAATAATCTTATTACTATTACTGCAGCATTTTCTTCAAATGCTGCAGTGCAGTTATAAATATTGGGGTTGAGAGATATTTTTTTGAACAGAATGCCAAGTTTCAGAATAAACCTTGAAACCTTTGATTATTAAAGCTTGAAACCTATCTTTATTATGTGTTTTAAGCAAAACAGAGAAACTGGTATAATAGTGGCACAACAACGGCTCTATGCACCGCTACGTGGTCATTTCAATCCCTGTCAAGTGTCGGTTTCTTTATGCAAACGAACAAAAGTGCAGTGGAACAGGTGACTGCCACACCGATGCTAAACAAAGCGACTCCGTGTCTTTTCAAAAACCAAGCATGCATAAAGATTATTTTCATTAGCTAATTAGGGAATTAAATCAATATTTTCATGATTTTTATTCTTCTTCTTGTCGAGTCAAAATGGCTATGACTGCACTAAGTATATTAAATTTGCCCAACACCTCTAGCCACCTTTGTGTACCATAAGTTAATTCTTTATGGTGCAACCGATGGACCATTTAATTATTTGAAGTAAAATAGACCAGTATGTATTTGGTTATCTGATTGATCGATCAGATCACAAAAAATCATTTCTTAGTTATTTCGTTTTTCTTAAACTAGTATGCATACCTACAAACCGTCTACCTGTATTAGTTTGGTTAGATAGATGTTTGTCACTCAACCACGCACAAACGGTTAAATTAAAATGTGGCACAGAAGCAGATTTAAGTATAGAATAAAAAATAGTTAATATTAGTACTACGCGAGCCGAGCCATGCTATTAAATATTAATACTGATACTTCAAGTTTTGTTATCTTCTAAATAAAATGAAATTATTTATTTACATGAAACATGGAACAATAGGATGTTACAGACTTAATTTGATGCCAGCATGTTTTGCCAATAGTATGGCATGTAAATATCGTTTTATCACATTATTCTAAATACCTAATATTGTAAAGTATATTGGAAGTTTATAAATGCCTACCTGGCAACCTTGCAGTTTTAAAGTGTGAAAGCAAGAAGGAAAATCCGAAATAACTGCTACAATCCCCATAGATACCAATTAATTGCCAAGTAAACATTTTTAAAGCCATAAAACAGTTCTGGTTAAATTCTTCACTAATGAGATTTTATTATGCAAAGAAAATTGAACGCCGCCGTTTCAAATTATTTCCATGTCACACCCCTGCATGTGTTGTACATGTGGATACCATCTTGTACTTTTAAGAAAAAGAAATATAGAATAGGAATTCGCGCTCGACGCCAGGCATTTTTTTTTAAATTTATGGATTAAATGAAAATATAATTTTTGACTCATGGTCCATGAGTAGTACCACGTGTCCACGTGACACTATATTTTTCGAAACAAACCACAGTAAACTATTATTGAATGATAAAAAACCTATTACGTTTGATTACATATAATACCATCAGATTACTCATTTTGCCTTGTATCCTTATAATTTACATTATTGGTTTTCATATGACGTCTATCTCCAGCATCTATCCTTCTTCAGTCACGTGGCGAAAACCATTGTACTAAGGGGAGCAAAATATATGAAAAAACTGCTGGATGTGCCAAGTTGTTGTGATACGAGTGTTGCGGAAAAATCTAGAAATTTAACTCTTTAATAACAATGTGAGGCGGCTTATTTATTTGTTACTCCTGAGAAAGGGTTGTAACAAAATAAAATTACTTACCGGCACATTTGTTTGCAACTAGAAATACTTTTGTGTTTGCATTTTCTAAAATCGTACGAGCTTTGAACATTCGGAACTAAAAGTATATTAAATAAAGTTCTTTTCTATATTAATTACATATTTTCCATATTTCAAAAATTATTTCTGCACATGATAGACTGATTCTTAGGAAAGGTTATAGGCTAGTAGGTACATACACAACACAGGGACTTTAGCGGTAACCGAATAAAGTGTCTTCCATTTCTGTTTTTTAGACCTATTACACTTTCAATCTGTTTAAGCAAACCCGGTTTATGCGTAAACAGTGTTTGTAAGCGGATATTTTAGCGGCAACAGTTTTGAACATGTTTAAGACACTGTTTAGATCTCAAAAAAAAGGTGAAAACCCTTTACAAACAGGTTCAAACAGAAAACGTATTCTGTTACAGTTTCAAACGTGTTTGAAGCCAAATAGGTTTAAAATACCCAAATAAGTGTTAAACTTATTATGGGGTTAAATAATTCCCTGCACAACACATCATGGCCAGGTGAAATCGCAGGAATGAGCTTAATTAAATGTAAATGAAAAAATATTATGAAAATTGAAAAGTGTTTTATTATTTATGCTTTTGCATTCTAAAGCAAAAACAAGCAATACAAAATTAGGACTGTAATTACAGGCCGAACTGCACTACGCGAACGTGAAATTGCGAAGGCAACTCGAATTTACGGAGAGCTGACGTTGAATATAGCCTCCTAATTGTCCATGATAAAATGTTAATCATAAGGTGTTAAGCTAGGCGATTTGCTCTACGTGAGTTCTATGAAGTTGGGAGTTATCTAATTAAATACTGTACAAGCGCGAACATCTTGTACTAATTTTGTTGGTTCTATTTAAAAAATGCCTCCGTGGTCTAGCAGTGTATGTATAGTGTAGGTGAAGGTCATTGCTTCGAATCTCTTCTACTCGTAGATGGATTGCTTGATCTTAGATCGATTGAGCTTATATATAATAGGTCAGTTATTAAAGTTTTGTATGACGATTAACTTCACCTAAATGACGCATTAATACACTAAGGTACCTACAGTGAGCTGCAGAGAAACATGACCCCCTTTCAATAGTGATATTTGGCATGGGGGTCAGATTTCTCTGCAGCCGACTGTACATTGAAAACAAATTCCTTATGTGAAGATCTTTGTGAATGTGAAAATGAATTCGGGAAAAACTTATACGATTAACATTTAGTTTCTCATAAATAGGGATAACTTGGTGTATAATTAAAGCTAAAGAAACAGTCCCAAGTCCATTTTGTTAACTAAATATAAGTTGGGTAATATGTTTTTTTCCACGTTTATACACTACCAGCTGACCCGGCGAACTTCGTACCGCCTTAGCGTAAATTTGATTTTCTTAATATTTTTTCCGTAAGAACCTTGTACAGAGTATTAGAAAACTACAAAAAAAAAATCAGCCAAATCTGTCAAGCCGTTTTCATGCTATGTCGTGACAACGGATAACGGGTTTCATTTTTATATATATAGATATACTTAATTAAAAATAATGTTTTGTTCCGTTGAAATAACGTCTGGGAAAACGAGTGAGTAAGAAGACTCTTTTTCTCTCTGGAAGCTTTGCTATCTGGGAGTCGAACTAAAAACTCTGACAACCATGCAGGGTCATTTAGTAACTCATACGATATGAATTAATATAATTTATCAGAAAGATTGTACATTTACCCTATTTGATGCAAATAATTGATTTGATTTAAACGTGCCAATTTCAAGTGTATCGTGTTTGATACTTAAACATATTTAGTAAACAACAACTTATTTATTATTTTTTCCTTTTTAGTTGAGAAGAAATAGCTTTTGCATTATTTGAAGTCGGTACTTATTTTGCTTTTTCTTTTAAAATGAAAGTAATATAAAAACTTCAAATTTTAATGCTATTTGAGTATTTATATATATTCCAAAATAAAAAATTCACAAATCGCTATAAAATTTGAAGTTAAGTCTATTTCTACGACAAATTCCTTTTTATAAGTCGGTTAAAAAAGTAGTAGAATTTGATATTTCTCGCTAAGTAGCAGGAGTAAACTTACCCTTAACATAATTTTAACACAGTTACATTTTGAGCGCACCTGTTACGCTAATGAACACAGATAATGTTAGCACATTGAAATATTCTAAATGGGTAGTGTCTCTTTCACTCTCTCTTATCATAGCGTTTAATCGGTTGTAATCCATTCCAAGGTACTTCAGTGCCTGGGTAGTCTGCTCAATCGCGATGACTTAATTTTTGCATACATGAAGTACTTAAGACATATTATAAGAAAAATATCATTAATTATCGGCTGCCGCTTCCTGCCTATGCCTAAGGTCAACACTTATAAGGAATATTTTTATTGCCGCCAATCTCTGCTTTAATTTTTTCAGAAATATTCACTCGTTACGCCATTCTTAAATATAACTGATTTATGAAGCTGAAATTTGGTAAAGAACGTTCATTATTAGAAGTTCAGCAAATGATTAAATTATCTCATAAAACTGACTAAAAATTAACCCTGGGAGGCCGGTCCCTTTTTTTATAACTAAATTGATATATCAAGCATACGGCCCACATAGAATGTGGGGTAATGACTGTCAAAATGTATCATAGGAGTAGAATTTTTTACTACAGAAAGTGTGTAGATAATATTTATTTCGCATTTACAAAGTTTACAGTATTTTATGTATTCTTAGAATACTGTTTACAGAAAATAATTAGTTTCACGAAGTTGCTTCGTGTACCGAAGTCGTCCAATAAGCATAGAAAAGGAAAATAACCGCGTGTGGTGTAATGTTGTGCGAGCAAATTGCCGCACTACCCACTTACCTGTGTTCATTAGTCCTGTTCTTCCATTTACACCGAGATAACATTACAAGATGACAATCCGGTTGTAATATAACAGGTTTTTCGCCAACTAATCTACCTAAAATAGACATATTATTAAATTTTCAATCAAGTTATATTAAATGCAAGAAAATATTCGTGACTATTTATAAAAATAAAAGTCCTTCATTCATTTCTATTCAGTCTCCTATTTTTCGATAAATAGATCATGTGGTATGGATATAAAGACCGGGTTTTAAACGTTAGTTACTTAATTGGCGCGATATGACCTAGTACCACGCGGACAGAGCCGCGAACAACAACTAGTAAACAAATAAATAATCTAAATGAAAACTGAAAATTAAAATAACATGTAAGTTGTCCCTTGCTTGTGCTAGGTGTAAAGGTGGTATTATTGATAGCGGTGTTCAGTTTCAATTACCCGCGTAGAAGGCATCAGGCCGTCATTCGATCTCCGCGCAGATTGAGTGAAGTGATCTCCTTCATGCGGCGGAAACGTGACATGGCAAAGGCTATAAGTTACTTATATAAGGTACCTAATAGCCATTTACCGACTTATCGAAACAACATCATCATCGTTTTGACCGCAACACGTCCTACAGCAAGGATGACCTCCGTCATGGATATTTATTTTTACACGACTAAGGCAAAACTAAAAGGAGGGTTATGAGTTTAACTGGGACGTATGGATCGTAAGTATGTAGGTGGCAATGTATGTTAATACGTTCCCTCATTATAACTACCTACTTCACATTTTTGACATCCTTAAAACAAGTTTTCGACGAACCGTGCGCTCTACAAAGAGAAATCTATGGGCTCTGATTTTAGTATTTGGTCGTATCGTTCAAGTGTGTTTCTTTATTAGGTTCCACACTAAACGAACTTTACGTCAAAATGAACTAAGTGCCTCTGATAAGACTGAGATAATTTTGGCTTATTAGCTGAGTATTGTTTTAGTGAGGAGCGGTAATTCCGCTACGAATAAGCTTCTTATAAGTAGGTATATACTTATAGTACAACTAAGTTATCTCAATGTAAATACTCGGCGTACCTTTTCTGAAGACCCTTGTTTCCCAAGAAATGTCTGATATAAAGATATCGTGTTTCAGTTTGAAATCTATCTAACCGAAAAGCATTGTAAAATATAAAATATCTGAGAGAATGGAAGGAAATGACGAAAGGAAAGGGTTGAGTCCATTGCTTTCTTATCTACGGCTAGCGTCCGCTCTCTACGAAAATATCAAAGCTTTTGTGGCATATGATAGAATAATATTGCGATCGCAAGTTACGCTCACAAGACTGTAAGCTCAGATGACGTTTGGAAATTATGTGAGTGATAGGGCATTATCAAAGTCATGTTTGTAAAACTAGCTACATTGTCCGTAGGTAGATTTTAATATAGCACAATAATATTTTTACAAATATTTACTGGTTTGAGCAGTTATATTAATCAAACTAGGTGAGAATTGATGCTTTTATTATTCGATCGATTATAAGTAACATATAAAAGAAGGTTAAATTCTGGAGTGATAAAGGGTCAAAGGTTTTTAAAAGTCTAGCGGCATCTGACGTGGTTTATTAATTTGCTGGACGTGATTTTAATCGTGGTACCGGGCGATTGGAACTCAAGACTTTCTGCGTAATAGTTGGTTTAAACCACAGATGATAGAATGTTATACTAGCTTAAAACATACCTCAGTTTTTAAATAGCAGTCATTTATTGTACGGTCACTTTCAAACCCAATTGCATTTAAAATGAGTCATATTTTTTATTTTATAAATTAGATTTACACTTGAACTACTTTTTAAGTCAATTAACTTCTAGGTTACTATCAAATGTTCTATTGGTAATTGGCACATCCCACAGGGACCATATATATGTAAGTTATATTGCTTATCAGTGATTTTGGATTAGGTTTATAATTGTCAAAATAAATTGACCTTCATCTGTAATTACTTTCGAATCCCAACAGGCAGGACCTTTATTTGTAAACATCAAGCCTGAATACTAGAAGCCGTTATAAAACAGGTATATAACTGTTAACTGGTTGAGAATTTATTTATTTAAATTAATTGCCCTACTAACTCTATCTACTCTTAGCGTTTTCCCTGTTGCGTTCTCAGCTGGCTTCTTAGGCGGCTGATCATAAGAATAATTCCAATTTTATGGCTCTCAAACTCTGAACTCTGAATTTTACGGCTGAAAACTCAAAGGCAGGAAGGCAAGAAGGCATTTGATATAACGATGACGATGATAGGTAAAAATAATCAGTCTAGTGCTAAAGAATAAAATAATATAATTTGCTAGCGGCTTCACCCGCATGTCATTTCATTCATCATGCTAAAAGTAGCCTGTTCTCTGGAATTACCTATCTACCAAATGTTACATTACATCGAATGTCATCTAAATCGATTAATTAAGCGATTTATGCGGCAAGAGTTTACAGAGATGTACCTAGTATTTCCTTATCATGATAAAATTGAAGACGGCAGACTATGATACAAAGTATAATTTTTCAAAGGAATATAGTTTAATGTTTTTAATATATTTTTATAAAGAAGTTGAAAAATGTAAAAAATTCAATAGGGACTAGCCTAGTACGTTTACTTAAAAACTGAATAAAATGTTAATTCTATACCGATAGATATTGACATAATGCCAACTTGATAGCAAACCTAAATATCAATCGCTTGACAGTGAGACCATTTCAGAATGCTGTAACATGCCTAATAATGATCCACAAAGACCGCTATCCAGGTACACAACGACGGCGCATCACTCTATGACATAAAAATATCCTTTTAAATTATAGTGCCATAAGCCTTTATTGGCTATTATTCGCGGCATCACAGTTTTGTACATTTCCTAGCTGTACTAGTAAAATATGTGAACACCTTTTTGGAAAGGAACCAATTTATCATGAAACAAAATTGAATAAGTAAATACTATTTAGTCACGTATGCACAGGGCATTTTAATATTGTACGCATGGCGTCTTTGGCAGATAAACCTTGAGTGATCGTGTGCGTTATTTTATTCGCTAGGTATATGTAGATATGTATTAAACATGCTAGCTTTAGTACTTACCCTAGCTTGATGTCACAGTAAAAAATCTGACATTATTTTACATGTAAAAGAACAATCTGTTACAAAATACTATTCTACGAATTTAGCGAAATGTCATGTTTAACCTTTAACCTACATAAAAATTTTGGTAGGGCAGTTACAATTTTTTGTCAGAAATTTCAGTATTTTTCGAGACGCATTCAATGACACAAAATTTCTGTTCTTTATTGCATTTATTTCAACATATGGCTTTTAAGAAGTAGTTTTTTTTAAATTTCTTTAATGAGACGTGTACGTATATAATAAGTAGATATAAATGTAACTGACTTTTAGCCACCTATCCTTATACGTATAAAAGCATAGTTATGTCAGTGTCTTGATAAATACTTTTATCCCAGATTTATTACAGGCTTACGCAGAAGGGACACAACAAAAATCGTACAAGTAAATGTGGCTCTACCTTATGTTTTATATTTTTTCCAAAGAAACAAAATAATACCTATTTGACATAATGTATTATTTGTTTATTCAAAATTAGACGAAATAATTCAGCACCAATAGGAATAAATCTCAGATATCCCGCAGGAACCCAGTGGAGGCATGAGAGAATCGTTTTTACAAGTCGTAAATGGTAAAGTGGCTTGTAATGGACTCAATCAAATCACGATCGACGGAGCCGAATACGACTTGTGGTCGTAATATAGATGCGCCTAGCTTAATGGCCAATGGAAATAAAGCCTTTGTTTCAATCAGCTTCTGAAATATACAAGGCAATATTGTATGCCTATGTTATGTAATTCTGCTTATATAAACATGCAAGTTTGATATCTCATGCCTACCGATACCTTTCGTTTGAAGTTTAATTTATAGTAGTTATGGTTATATTGGTAGTAGGTACACACACAACTACTCACCGTCAAAAGAGCTAATTTTTCCCCTTGATGACTCCACCTCTATATATTTGTATTGCTCCCTTATTATCCATTTACACATGAAATTTTTACAATATAATAAAAAATACTAAGAATCGCCTCCCATGCATCCATCCATGCATTTCTTATAAATACTTATCAAAATTAAAAATGTGAATTTTTACTACTTATTTTGAATGCATGATTTTTTTTTTGTTACTTGAAATAAAATATAATTCATTCATTCATGATTCGATTTTATGCAAATACTAACAAATGTTAAGTCAATATGTAATTTTTTAGTCAAGTGAAATTTGTATATTTGACTCCTGTCATATTTGAGTATTTATCATATCAAATGTTGGTGATGTATCACGCACCGAGTTTATAGATGGATTTACTTTCTAATGTTATTAAAAATTAATAGTCAAACCATATCCATATACTGTCTATTTAAACACATCCTTTAGGCAGATTCAGAAGGATATGAAAAAAAGTAGGTACTCATAAATTAAGCTTTTCTTTCTGCACGGCAATAATGTGGTTAGTTTTCTACATAATATGCAATTTTATGAGTTATCTATCATCCGTAGTTTTAAGTTGTTGTTCTTTATTCCATATTCAAAGCCTCTTTACAAACTACTGAAGACAGCCAGCTTATATAAAACATAATATGAGTATCTACTGCTCAATAACTACACTTTTTGTATATTTATATTGAACGAACTACAAAAATGAATTTGGTATAGTTACTGTGATTCATAAGATAGATGACGATGATTTAGTGTTCTGTTCATTAATCAATTACTTACACAAGTCATAATTTTAAAGGCTTTAAGTTGTTGAAAGTGTCATTAAAGAGACTTCTGTATTAAATAACTTTTGCAAACATTTCCTTATAAGTATTTTGAAATTGATTTTATGTCATTTAACGGATGGTACAATAATATTTTATAAGTAGGTATGTCTCTATAAAACATAAATTAATGATATCGTCATTAATAAAATAAAAAAAACTTTTTTTGTTATTGACTTCTTCTCAGCTTTATTATTATTACAACGACAGTAATATATACCGGCCATACCACTGATGGTATGATGGGTCTAAATTATACCAGTGACAATAGTGTATTAGAATACCATGTGCATAATTATTCAGGAGGAGCTACCTATACGGACCTATTTCAACCGTCCGGCAAAAGAGTTGCGGGACATTGGAACTTTTTTCTGGTTAAGTTGTTCCTAAAATAAACAACTAAAACTAAAAACAAACTCACAAACATACAGCATAAATTATATACTTACCTAGTTGTTTCATTACATTCATATTTTCATAGGTACTTATAAATGTGAATGTGAATGTGAAAGTGTGTTTCTTGTGTGTTCGTCCGAGGCGACAGATTTGAATGAAATTTGGTAATAGAAACATGAGGATGGACATAAGTCGCGAAAACGCGGGTGAAGTCACGGCCGGAGTGTAGTACTGCATAATTGCTTCCGTATCTTCCAAAGAAAAGCTAAAACGTTACCGTTAATATAGACAGCGCGATACGAATAGTACATAACGTAACATTTTTAATGTCGTAGTGTTGTGTAAGGAATATCCTTCAAATTTAGTGCGATTACCCCTTTCTGATTTAAAAACCAAAACATATAAACGTTTTAAAAAACATAAATACGTTTGAGGTATGTTACCCAAGTCACGTACCCAGTCACGGCCTGCCTTGGTACCCTTTAAAAGCACTCACGACCCATTATAAATTACTACGGAGCCTCTGTTCGTAACTGTTAAGTTTTATTACTACTGGAAACAAATATGAATCACGAGTGCTCTGTTGTTGTGGATGAAGGAAAAATAATATATGTTGGGTTTTTGATTTTGCGGTTGTCGGTGTTTTATACTTTGTTGAAAACAAAAAAATATTATATATATTTATATCGCAGGCAGTTGGAGTAAAACTTTCGGTGTGGGGTCATAAAAAACAAACAAGTTTAGGAAGTTAGTAATTAAGTTATCATAACAACCGTTATTTCCGACGTAGCTAGGTTATATTATCCTTTTTAAAATCTAAACTAAGAGTTGTCTAAATACTTATGCGGTCCTGAAAGTTAGCTTTATTTTGACCCGGGATCGTGGTTGTAGAAAAGGAAATAATTCCTTTCCTACAACCACGAAAAGGAAATAATTCCTTTCCTACAACTTGTCTTGTGGGGAATTTTTTTTAAAATAATTTTATGAAATTATTTTTCGATTTGTTTAGGTTAGAACATCTTAGACCTAAATCACGTCATAGATCAAAAGGTGGTTGCCAAATTGCCAAGGTTAAGTACCTTTGACCTCAGACCTTTGACGTTTGACTACCAATCTTTAAGTAAGCAATGAATTATAAGCGAGCCGCCTCTTCATTTCTTTCTAAATCTCAAAAAGCCAAAGAGATTTGAGACGAATGTTTGTTAAGTGTGAGACACAGTTGGTCAAGAACCACTTTTTATAAAAAATAAAAATTGAAATGGTAACAATCTCTTTCAATATTATATTTCCAAAATTACTGTGACCTAATTACTAAATGAATTCCCTGCACACGGAGCTTCATAATTAAATTTTGATCACCCTCTTATGAACAACATTCTGCTACGATATCGACATTACTCAATCTTCGCCTTTTAAAACCTATGCTATTAAATAAATGCTTCTGGATGTTTACCAGAATAGATGGGTGGGATATAATTGTATAGAATCCTTTATTTATTTATTGAATGGAGGCTAGAAATGAGTGTCTAGGACATAAAATCTTTTAGCATTGTGCCCGTTATATGTTTCTATAGCAGCAAATAACATGCATTCAACATATTGAATTTACTTTAAAAAAAATATATAATCAGAAAAAACAAGCTATAAACTCATCGTTGCTTAGTAGAAACTTTAAAGAATTAAATAGCTATTATGTATAGTATATGATAAGGACATATGATGAGGCCTATGTCCAGCAGTGGACAGCCTGCGGCTAAAATGATATATAAAAAAAGGTAAATATATATATATAAAAATAAATTGCTGTTCGTTAGTTACTAAAACTCGAAAATGACTGGAACGATTTAACTAATGTTGGTCTTGAAGTTCAGGGAAGGTTTAAACGATGAGAAAAGGGTACTGAGTCGCCGGGTCAGCTAGTTAACTATAGTAATAGCTTTAGGCATTTTTATAAAAGTACCTAAAGTTTGACCATAATAGAGTTGATTCGGGAGGCTCGCATGACGGCGCGGTTCGCAAATCTGTTTATAGAGCGTGTCCCTCCGACCTTCATCCTACTACAACGTAATTTGCTACTATTCAAAACCCTAACTGAAAGTCCATAACTGTTGACATAGGCATATTAATATAACGTCATATTATGATTCAATCGACGTTTCACATAAATAAAATGGTTTCAAAAATATGAATAGAAAGATTAGAACGACATACATTTTCAATACCAAAAGGTACATGTCGTGGTATTGAACATTAGAAGGAAGTAAGTATTTTTAAAAAACAATAAACGTAAAATGGCTTCGGGCAGAGGCTTCCTTTAGAGCAGCCTTTTGAAACCCTCATTAAGTCCAAAGAACGCATTTGTTGTACAATAAGTACAAAACATTTTTGACCGATTTGGAGCTCAATAGCGGGGTGTGCGTATTCGTAACGATAGCGCGCGTTAAGGGACGGCGAGAACGCAGCCATGTTTGGATTGGTCGCCATTAGTGGCATTTCCATCTTGAGCTCCTCCTACATGCTTCGGAAGGCACGGTTGTCCCGGCTGTTATCGACAGATGGCAGTTGTTAGGCTTCCAACAACTACTTAGGTATTCTGTGGTTAGGCTGTGTCAAATCCACAGAACTGCAGCCAAATCCCGTTTAGCAGCCTTAAAAATCTGACAGTGTTGGCCACTAACACACACAGGTCATGTTCCTATGGGTCTGGTTTCCCTGCAAAAAAGGTTTCGGAGGTCAGACGGCAGTCGCGCCATTGTAATAACTGGTACCGCCAAATCAGAACTATGATCAATAGCGTAACCTGGGCTCTGAAGCGTTAGTTGAAGATGCAACCGGGAAACACGCTCGGACGAAAAAGAAGACATTTACCTATTTAAATCTTATAACTTACAACCACAGTGGCCCATCTAGTCTAAGTCCAAATGACCTTTTGATGAAATAGGATCGAGATACCCTAAACTTTTAGAGCAAAAGCATAAAACGCCTTCATGCATGAATGTCCTAGTTTACCCCATCAGGAAGGTAAAAAACTAAAAATATTATCTAATTTCTTACTTTTGACATTTAAAAGACCAAGTCAAATTCTTAAATAAGTCAAGTTGTTTCTTTTCAAAATCTATTATTACAAATCTTTAGTTTTATTATTTTATTATTGCTATCGCGTCGTCGACCAAGATCTAAGTCAGATCGCTTAGCCAGCGGAGTTAGTATAATTATATACTTAATAATAATTAATTTGTCCCTATGCCATGTTACGCAAAGATTATTGAATATGAAAATTACGGGATCTAGAAGTAGAGGAAGATCAAAAAAGAGATGGATGAATTGTGCGAGGGAGGATATGACCAGGAGGAGTGTGACGCGGAAAATGGCTGAAAATAGATCCAAATGGAATGGACTTACATACTGTGCCGACCTCACATTAGAAAGTGGGATAAGTTAAGGAAAAAAAGAATTAATTTGTCCCTATTGTCCCTATATATTTATTTCAATTTTTTTATTATTAATCAGTGTGCGGTTAAATCGATAGGTACCTATACCGAGGGCATCGAACACTTGATTTTGATATATTTACTCCGGGGTCTGTTACCTTTGGAAGTGGAAATTTGATCGCTTGGGATCGTCGGCTGCTCAACTTCTTCATACTCCTGATAAAATTATACGTCATCGTTTGTTAACAAGTGGTTAACAAGTAAACAACGTCAATAATTCAATATTTTATTAAATAACATTCCACCGCTGACGATGTTCTTTCTTTTATCTAAGCGTATTTCCGGTTACATTTAATAGGTACATAATAATATAAAACAAAACACTACATAGTATAAAACAAAGTCGCTTTCTCTTTCCTTATATCCCTTTGTATGCTTAAATCTTTAAAACTACTCAATGGATTTTGATGCGGTTTTTTATTAGATAGAGTGATTCAAGAGGAAGGTTTTTATGTCCATGCGAAGCAGGGGCGGGTCGCTAGTAAACAATAATTTAAGCTTGTGTAAGTACATTAACTACTAGCTGTTGCCTGAGGCTCCGCTCCCGTAGGAGTTCCGCGATAAAAAATAGCCTATGTGTTGTTCCAGGGTCTAATCAATCTTCGTTCCAAATTTCAGCCAAATCGGTTCAGCCATTTTTCTCTGAAAAAGTAAGAAACATCCACACAAACTTTCGCGTTTATAATATTAGTAGGATAACATATTGTCAACGATCATAAAATATTCGAATCCTATTTAACCAACCTAGGTACGTAATCCAGATTACTACGAGCTAGACGATTATTCCCGTGAAAGACTTTAATAACATATTTAGTATCTGTCTACACATATGATTCATTTCCGTAGTTTTTATAATATGGATTGCTGTGCTAAACTGCTAAAAAATTCACATTTTGAAATTAAAAAAGCTAGTGTGTTTGTACATTATCTTGATAATACATGTTTACGAATATTTTATACATATTACAAATCTTTAATAACTTTTAATTAAAGAAGGAATTAAGGAATTTGAAAATCAATAGCGACGACCTCCTTGAAATGCTTCTAAATGCATGACATAGTAAATGAATATGCATACACTTATCGATAACTACTTGGGGTACTCTTATGGGGACCTATTTTTAATGTTGAAGTAAAATTTATGTCTGCACGGCTTTCTTTATTAAATCTAAGCTTAGTTACCTAGTTTTAGAATTCCAAAAACTTAACGACTATAAACTATGCACGTTTTATAGTTTGAGTACACCAGACCACCCGTGGGAAGCCAGTTAGTATATTAAATTGGGGGTTTTCGAATGATAGCCTGTGTGATTGAGGTGCTGTACAGTTTATGGCCCACCACCGCATGCATGATATGCCCAAATTGCCTAGTCTCCTTCACAGTTGATTTGGAGGAGCCACGCGAGGAGAACACGGTCACGTGTAAACATATTTTATCTATAGCATAAACATTTCGACTCGAAAAGAAGAAGAATATAAAATGTCAAATTCATTTTATGTAATTTTCTAGTCTTTCCAATCAAACCTTTATTAGAAATCAGATATTTCCGGGTAATAATGGCAGGCGTGATTGTGTGGGTATCACCGCGGCTTAGCGGGGGCAATAATATAGTTTTTTGTTATCAGCGTCTTGTTTGCGCAGCGTAATCGGGATACCCCAAATTGTTATTAAATCCTTCCTTGACATATGACGATTGATTATGATGACGTGTCACGAAAATTATTGTGTGGTTTCGATCAGCGATGCGCGCAAAACACTTATATGGCAAACGCATCCATGGCTATCCTTTGCTGGCTGGTATCATTTATATTTTATTTTATATATCAATAGTATTCATCAATATCTAAGCGTCATCGCTGTTACATGTCAATCAAGCCCATGTATGGGTTTGGAGCCGAGGGCCGCTACAGAGCAGTGTCTTATTTTTCTCTCAATGAGTTACTTGTTGCGGTGGATAAATTCATATCGTATCCGTTACAAAGTCAGTCAACCCTGCATGCACTGTTCTCATGTGTTTTCGAAACCAGCTTTTGACTGTTCACGTGGGTATATACCGGTCGTTGATTGGTTACAAGAGTATATTAGGCGTATATAGTTATATTTACAAATCACAGACATTAAATTTTTACCAATTTGGAATATTAACCCAAGAACAACATTATAAATATTTAACAGTAAATATATACTTTGAACGACAACTAAGTAGTTATAGTTGTGAAAATATTAAATCCATAAAAATATATTTAAGATATTTTCGAGTTTAAAAATGTTGTTGCTCAAATGCTGCCAGCCTTCTAGACACATTGTTACAAGTAGATACTTAGGCGGGACAGTATAATTAGAATTACTTTATTAATTACGCTTATAGTTTATTTTTATATATGCGTTTTGATATTTTTAGTTCAATAGGTATAAAAAATTAATCATTGTAAACAATTCGACTAACAAATTATGTGTAGGTAGATCTGGTTTACTTTCCAATAATGTAAAAATGTAGCACCGCGTACAACGAATAGTCTACAATATAACACTGCTATTTTAATAACTATCATTTGCTATTCAATGAGAGCTTTTGTTTATCTCCAATAAGGAGCCTAAAATCACAATGTCATTATTAACACTTGCCGTCAACATACACCCGTTGGCGAACGGAATCCTAGTGTAAAATATGTAGCGCGAGTTTCGTAAAGCCGTAGCTGTGGCGATACGTAGCGGCTACGTAGCGGCTCTGAACGGTTACGTATATAAACCGTCCCGGCATACGAGGCACAGCATTGCTTTTGAAACCCATCGGCGGAGAACACGGAAGCTACAAGTGGCGTAGCCCTCATAGCGATTGCGATCGTAGCACCGTAACTTAATTACCTAATAGAAAAGTTCTTTAGTCGCAGGTAAGTACTTTATTATTTTAATGATTTGAATGTTGTTTAGAGGTTTTAATTTTAAAATAACGCATTTTTCATGGAGGGTTAGTAATTTATTTCATCGCTGTTTACATAACTTTAAAATGTCATACATTTAAAAAGTTTACATTTATTTCGATTAATCAAAGAGTGAATCATGAAAATAATAGATCATTTTGATATTGTTTTTTATAAAAACGAATTTTTTTTCTTTTTATTTCTTAAAATTGCATAATTAAACAAAAGTCTAGCTTTCAACCATCTTAGCGTTTCGTTGTTAAAGCCTCAATTGGTTTGCAAAAAAGGAGCGTCTCGTTATATTTAAATAATTAATAGTATAAATTAAGGAAACAAACTTTATTTATATTTAACAAAAAACATTAACATATCTAACTACATAATTCACTTATTCATTTTATGAACTTATTATTGTTTATATCTTACATGAAGTTAGTGTTACTTAGCTAACTTGGTGTACAAAACTTCTGTTTTTCCTAATGAAATCTATTACAAGTAAATTAAATTGGCAGTCTGTTTATAATATTAAATAACCGATTTTTACTAAATGCATATGGATGTATTACATATAGGAAAACGGCATTTTTATATTGTTTTCCTTATCTTTGGAACGGCTGGAGGGGTTTTAACGGGACTATCACTGATTGATAACTGATGTTATAAGAAGTAACTTAGGCTACTTCAATTTTAGAATTTTTTTTGCTTAACGCGCGAACTGAACAATAAATTTTATTAAATTTCACGCCGACGAAGTCACGGACACAGATAGTATCATTATAAGGAGCTTTTAGCACTAATCCGCTTATTGTAGAAGTATTCTTACTTATGCTACAGGGGCGATGAATTGACTTACTGTACCACGGGCTTTTTCAACGTGCTCAAAATTACTGATTTAAAATTTATTCGTTTCCCGTTTTTCAAACATTTAATAAAAATGAAATATTTATCAGTAAAACTTTTTGTATTAGTCACTAGCTGACCCGGCGAACTTCGTACCGCCTTTCTTTATATTTTTTTCCGTAAGAACCTTGTACAGAGTATTAGAAAACTACAAAAAAAAATCAGCCAAATCTGTCAAGCCGTTTTCATGCTATATCGTGACAACGGAAAACGGGTTTCATTTATATATATATAGATAGATAGATTACATTGTCATTGGAAATCTTCCAGATTTACTCTATTAGATAAAATTAAGCGACGCACCCAAAGCTTTTTATTACACTGCATTGCCATTCATTTGTTCTACAATGTCGGCCCCAAGACACGACTGTCAATTACCAGCTTCCCGTGATGCGGCGCTTTGTTTAATTAAACTAAACCGGACATGCTCCGCATTAGACTACATGTGTCTTTCTGTCCTGTTCTCGAAATAATTGAGGATTTCTATTCACTTTATTATAAAAACTTAGTATTGACAGGAAGTTTATTACACAAAAAGCTTAAAATATGGTATGAAAATTAAAAACAATACTTTATTGCTATTAGTTTTTGAGGTTGGACCTTCCTTTTGAGTATATAATAAAGGAACTTGGCATCTCATGACAGTAAAATATAATTTGACAGAATGTTAAAGGTGTCCAATTAATATAAGTTTATACTTCGCAGTAAGTATGATCATGATCTATTTAAGCTAATTTCTGAACACCTGTACCGCGAGTGTGCGATACGTAACTTTATTCATATGATGTAGTTTATGGCGTTCTTAGCCGCTTTACGAGGATTAAAAGTTAGATAACTATGATGTGTTCTCACCGCAAACTTGGCTAGATTGGCACTCATAAAAAATCATATCAAAATGTTTGTAGCTTTTACATACATACATATCATCACGCCTGTCTCCCGTAGGGGTAGGCAGAGACTAGAAATTTCCATTGGCTACGATCCTTACAGACCTCTCTCGCTTCCTCCACACTCATCACTTTTTTTTGTAGCTTTTGATCACTTTAATCCCATAGTACGTAACTTTGAACTTTAAGTGTAGGTATAAGTAATAACCATAGATTAAAAAAAAAATTTGCCGCGCGATTCAAAATTCTTTGGTATTAACACAAATTTATAAATACTAATAACTATAACAAAATATTAATAAATTAATTGATTTGCTATAGCTAAATAAATTTTTAACTAAAAACAATATTTAATTATACGAATAAAAAAAAGCAAAAACACATCATATACATGAATTTCTACCCTAAAATTCCGCCTCGAATCGTACCTGATACAAAAGTGCCCATTGAACTATTCCAATGGAGTTGTTATTGGTCTGGCAATATGTCTCTTATGATTAAATACAATGATACAGTTCTGAACACAAATAACTGAACATGTTTCTAATATTTTTCTAGATTATATGAAAAAAAATTGCTGTCATACGTACAAATTTATGAATTAACTGTTACAGAGAAAATTTGTTTGGACTATGACATGTGATCTAATTTATATATTATCTTATCTGAACTATATATAAATAATTATGTATTATAATAACTAGGTATATATAACTATAAATCTTTGTTTTCTTCATTTTGACACATAGGAAATATACAAAAATGAGAGAAAGAGAAAGTTTATGATGCAGGCATCATAAACTTTTATATTTATAAAATAACATTCTCTAACTAATATTTGTGTGTTACAGCAACACACAAATATTTGGCATTTACAAAATGTAGACAATATTGTAAAGCTGTATTATTAAGAGTCTCAATTAAGAATTTGTTTATCCTGTGAGACATTTATTATAATAAAGGCTAAGCAGCTTTGCACTTTCAGCTTTATCCTCATTTAACTAATTTATTTTTTCGGTTTATAAGTGTTAGCTACGGTAATAACACGATCTTAAACAGCCAAGGTAAAATTAACTAAAAAAATATAAGCAAATACTCGTTTCTTTATTGTCAATTTTCTATAATCAATAATGTTCATTTATACTTATACGTAAACCACTTTATACAAATAATTTTACACATCCTTCTATTCTGCATATGTTTGAACTTCAATTTATCAACATAAGTGTAATAACCCCGCTTTCAAAGGCAAGGCAATTATTATTGATGTAAATCTGAAATATCATAAGGGTTAATTTGTACAAATTCATTGACATTATCAAAAGTAATTAAAATTAAATAGGATAAGAAGGTCTGTTAAAATTTAATTTTTTATAGATCTATCAAACATATAGGCAAGACTTATTTTATTAAATTTAAATGCTATGAGAATAAATTTTCTTTTTATTTAATTTAAATAATATTCATGAAATATTTTTAAACCAAAGCATTGCGTTAACAAAAAAATCAAGATATTATTATTTTAGAACTAACTCATTAAATAGTTATCAAAAGCGCTCCAGAACATATATATATATATATAATGCTAACCTTATGGTCATAACCATTAACAGTGGTGAATAGCGGCAGTTATAATTTATAAGTTAACTTAAGTTTAGGAGTGGAAAACCGACTGAGTTCCTGAGTTAATTTCCGCTCTACATTATAACAAAACCTCAGTATAGGTACCCAGGACCTTGATGAGTCTACTATGTGATGAAGCAGTACGGCTATTAAGGGTACTCTATATTTAAACATGTATTTTTTCATTACTTAAACTTTAAACGGAAGGGACATTTTGGGGAAGGGTCGTTTTGAGAAAGGGACATTATGGGGAAGAAAGATTTGGCCAAAGGGCATTATGGACCTCAACGTGTTTTTTACTGACACTAAATTCATTAATTATATCGGAACTACTCGAGTCTTTGTTAAGACGACTGAAATAAATTCCAGACTCGCGTTTAATCTCAATTATTCTAATTTTATCCATAATTACGATATTTAAACACTTTCGGAAACAAGAGAGTTAAATATAAAGATTACATTGACCTACATTTTCACTCATGTAATAATTTAAATATAAGGTAGTAAGAAAAACAACATAAAACCCATGAAATACACATATTCATTTTATTATATTGATCAGTCTTCTTATAAACCTTCGTACCTCTATATTTATGTGTTTAGTTGCTTTGAAAACGTTCAATAAAGCGTCGTACATATAAGATATAATCAAGGCTTTTATCATAATTATATGGCCGAATGAATAAGATATAATTAAGTACAAAAGGACGAATGTACTCAATATGTTCAACCTGTACAAGTTTCTTCGTTGTACGTGATCACTGTCACTGTCTTATAATAGTATTATATTTTCTATATTATTATTAATATATACGTATAAAATAAAAATATGCATACATACCACCTTTACATTATATTAATATATAATGTAAAGGTGGTATGTATGCATATTTTTTACATTTATTAAAGTAGGTTTATTTATTAATGTAGTGTTTAATTAGGCTTATTATAATTAGATTTCTGCATCACTCGCGCTCCAATGTTTTCTGTTTCTCTCTACCCTAAGGTTGGCTGGAAGAGATTGCATTAGCGATAAGTCCGCCTTTGTACGTATATTAATTTTATTTTCGATCTTGTACAATCTAATGATGTATTTATGTAATTGGTGCAATAAAGTGGTTCTTCATTCATTTATTCATTAATTCAAATTTACTCGTACTACTATATATATCTACTGATAATAGCAACATCACGTTTTCAAATCTTTTTGTCTGTATATTTGAATGGTTACGTTACTCACTTTCCTCTAATTACAATCGACGTGTTCTTACTGATAAATTTAGTTATTTCATTCTCCTTTACAGGAAATTATAACCGTTTGTCCTAAGTCTGGTCAGCATACAATTCTTAGAACTTCAACCATTTATATCGTATGAATTACGAGGCTAATTGACCGTGCACACACACTAAGTTTTTTGTAATACCTCTCGGCTTCTGATGTGGTTTCTTTGTACTTACGTAAAGAGGCACATTGCTGGTCTGGTAAATAAAACTAAACTCAACAATGTTTTTTTTTGAATGAAATTTAATAACACTTCATTTAAATATACCTAGACATTTATTAAATTTTAAAAGTATATCTAATATTACAGTAATAAAACAATAAAACCTAAAATAACTTATTTATAATCCTATTATCTACAAATTGTATACTGTCCCGTTAAAGTCGCGCCTTGCGGTAGTGTACCAAGAAGGCTGATTTTAGGAATAGTAAGTAGTCAATTTTTTAAAAGAAGTAAATAAATGAAGATGCAGCTTACTGTTACTTTTTCTTTGTTTTGGGTAATATCAAACTTGAGAGAGTTTCACTGTACTCGTCAAGTAGGCAAAAAAATATTTATGGGAAAAATATAGCAATTGTATGCATCGCTAAACTAATTTGAAATATATAGGAAGACACTCACTACGAAAAATACACAAACAGGAAACTTGTATGTATACATTTAACAGTACTTTTCAAAACATTCCATCCAGTGATCGTATCTAATCCTATTGCCTTTAAAATCAAATACCTATTTTAATCGAGCCTTTGTTAAGCATTGAACCATTGACATACGCAAGAGCAGTCATAATACTCCTATTACATATTCGCAAGAAAACGTAATAAATTTTATGTAATAAGGTAGGATATTTCTTTTGAGGGGTCCTCGTACTGAAGATACGAGTATTTACTGAAAGCAATATGCACTGTATAACTTTGGGTCATAAACACGTCTTTTTGAATCACGTATTTTTCATATCATATAGTAAGACTTTTGTTTTACTATACCTATAGGTATTAGCAGTAGGTGTTATTTACCACGATAAAATTATTGGTTTTTAACAGCGAAAGTTTACTTGCTCATTATCTATATCTGCCTCTTTCACTCCTCAACTTAGAATTCGGGTCTTTATCCAAAATCCGTATTTACAAAGCTGGCATAAGTAGATATGTAAATTCATTATTAAATTAATAACCATTGTTTTTGCAGCGAATATCGAGCATGATTGGATTATTTGTTATTTGATATCGTGGCGATGCAAAGACGCGTTCTAGTAACGTTCTATTTTCAAATAACCTAATTACTTTATACAAATAACAACTCAAGCCAATTTCGGAACAACGAGCGCAAACGGGGAATAATAAATTAAGATAATTAAGGTGAACTATATACTTAGTAGTAATAAATTTATAGCATATTATAATGTTGCTTTTCAGAGATAATCAGATAAATTTAATATTTGCTTCCTGTTTTTTAAAAAAATACAATCCGATAACCGTTTTGGATTAATTATACCTACAAAACCGGAAATATATGGTTCTCTACCATGAGATTCTTTGTAAATTTATCTGTTTGGGTATATCAAGGAAAAAGCCAAGTATAATAATTTTTTTGTACAGTTATTTCAATGATTTAAGTCCACTCTTAACAACTAATTCATCGTCAGTATATCCATAATATTAATATGGAAGTATGGTTTTTTTTTAAATAGCCTTAATTGTCCCACTACTGGGCAAAGGCTTCCCTCTTCTCTTCCACGCGTCCAGGTCACTCGCCGGGGATTTAATTTAATGATTAATAATTTTTATTGCATACACATTGCAAAAAATACAATGTACCTATGTAAAATTTACACTAGGCGAACATTGTCTAACAGTCAACCTGTTTTTGGTGTTATGTACATTATCATCTATAAGTTATTATATCCATAAAATGCTTACTCTTACTCGCCTCACAATCACAAATATAATTTTGTAATACACTTATATCATTTATTACCCTTAATTCAAAATAAGCAAAGTAAGAATGTCTCAATTACTAAGCCAAATTATAGCCGCGTTTGTGCCAACTAACTAAAGCCAATGTTTGTTTTTCATGTTTTTCATTTCATTCATTTGAAAAAGTGGGATTACGTTTAATTTAAAGGTAAATTTAAATCACGTCTTGTTTTGCTTTACTCATAATCCAGGCAGCCTTCCTGGATCATGTTACATTTTGACAAATTTTCAATGTGCGTAGGCCGGATCGCTTTCTTAGGTATACAAAGGAGCGAAGCGTACGTGTAGGCTGAGTGTAGGAAACTCATAATACTTAACGCTCTCCTACTCAAAATTACTTACATATATCATATGTAAAATATTGAGTTTTACTACACTATGTTTGTTTTTACATAATATGAATAATTCGCAATTAATGATTCATTTTCATAGCTTTACTCTCTTTAGTAATGTGTTAAAGCTGAAGAGTTTATTTGTTTGAACTGGACGCTTATAACTTGAGAAATACTAGTAAAATTTGATTTTTATAGGCTAGTAAATTACACATAGGGCGAGTGAAACCGCGGGGAACAGTTATGAACCTTATAAAACGTTTAAAAATATGTGGATGAACAGTAAATGGTTTCTTCATTCCTATCATTTTGACTTGACAAAACTTTTTATATAACGCCAACAAAAAAATTCACGTTCATTATCAAAAAAGAGCTTTACTATGTACAAATTTTATTTATCTTAATTTTTTTGACTAGTACATATGTTTACAAAAGTTATCGTGTTCTAGATAATATATATAAATAAAGTTAATAATTTTTTTAAAGTAATATATTCCCTAACAATCTTCTTCATATTTTCTAGGTAAAAAACAATATTTATATAGGTAAGGATTGAAATTATTTTCGAAACTGAGACTTTAATGGTAATAGTAGGTAATGTAGTAACAAGAGCTAAAGCCAAGCCAGCTGAACTTTATAGCTAAATAAACGGTGAAATACGAGATGAGCCTTAGGTCTCGTTACACGTCTCAGAGGTTACGGGAATAAGTTTTTACACTTATCCTCGTGCTAAGGTAATATTGACGAGTTTTATACCTTTATTAAGTTTTCAAAACTTCATGAAAGACACTAACAGTTAGATTATATTGAAATACTTTGGTAAAAGAAACAAAATATGGGCAGTACTAAGATATGTTTTTAGGTTTTACAATACAATACAAAACAATACACGGTTGCACTAAAGAAATATTACAGAAACTACAAATAACTGTCTTAAGTGCGGAGAAAGGAAGTATAGTTTAAATAGTTATTATGTTAATAAAATTTTAATCGATAGGAGAGAGAGTGTCATCACTGCACCTTCAGTCAACGCTTTCAAAAATAGATAAGACAATGTATAAAATCTCCAAACTTAAGATGCACACGCATCAGCTTCATATGCTGCTAGTGTGTGTAAGAAAATAAATAATAAATAGGATTACTCAGTTTTTATAATATCAATAATTTGTTTTTTTTTCTTAAATAGATGTATTATACGGATATATTCAATTACATGTCAAGGTCATTCGGAATCTACTGGCCGTTGTCACCGAGCGTTTGTGATACGAACCCCCAACGGGATATCGTATCATAAGATGTATGAGAAAAGTTATCCTTTAACCTTTCCTTGCCACAGCACACGTATGTTATGTTCCAAATAGGTATACAATAACGTCTAATAAATAAAGATGACCCTTGAAGGTTAATCGATATTAAGGTATAAATTTACAAAGCAGTATTGAAAAAAAGCAATATTTTAAAGTTGTTTGTTATTCTTATATGAGTTTACAGTGTTCAATTAAGTACATTTCAATACTGGCAGGCAAATCTCAATTTAATATCTATTATGATGAGAATCAATTTCCACAGACATTTAATTTAAATATTAAATGTCTGTGTTCGTTGTTTTATTTTTACATATGTTTTGTATTTAAAACAGGATTCAATGTAGAAAACTATTGTATTATCTTCTCATGTGTGTATGTGTGTGAGAAAATAGAATAAAATTCGCAATAGAACTAGTTTAAGTGTGATGTTGAAGGTAGCAGAAAAATTTGATCTCAAAAGAGATCATATTCAACTAGTCGGCTAATATCTTCTATAATCATAGACTTTCGTGGCCTTCAGAAATCGAGTGTCTTCGTTACTCTACGGTTCAAAGTAATAAGAACGTAGCTAAAAAGTTATAGTTTTGTTGTTAGACTAACTTTAACTACCTTAAAATAGACTGTGATTACGTATACTTACAATATTTTAATGTATTTCTAGCGTATAAGGAAGTCATTAAAATATGGTTGATTGAAAAGTAACTTAGCAAGCATTGTTTGCATAAGGATTGGATTAAGTGATGTAGGTCGGGATTAATTAATTGCTATTGAAAGGAATGGTAGTTGCATAAAATTATTCTTAGTACTCAAGTAGTTATAGGTTTTAGCCTGCATTTCTTATTTTAATTTTTTTGATAATTTAGATATTCTAATAAAATTAAGTTTTATATGACGTTGAAACGTTTACTTAAGTTTAAGATAAACCATGGCCGTGCCAGAAAGGATCACATATGTAAACTGTGCTTATACATTATAAAAGTAATTGTATGTAAGCACTCTACTTATTTGTATTAGTAGTGTATGTGTAGTGGCCATATCGTAGATTTGCTCACTTCATGAAATGCTCGAGATTTTTATGAAATGGTCGCATTGATGACGTGGGCAACTTTATTTGACCAGATCATTAAATCGTCAACATTTCACGTTTTTGTCATTCACCTTTGGCCGGATCGTATAAATAGGGTGTCCATAAAATATTTAATAAAAACCCAGATATGTTAAGAACTTGTTTATTTACGTCCGACGGACACAAACAAAATTTATCAAATTTTTATAACAAAATCAAATGTAACGAAATTAAACAAATTGATGTAACAAAATTAAAAAAAAAAAAATCATAATTTACTCAAAAACGTCATGTTAGGGTTGATTCAAGGTTCAAGGGGTCGGGTCAAGTGATAAAATTTAAACCATGTCATATTTTGACAGCCAGTAGTCCATGGACTTCTTTTGCGTAGTCATACTACTCTCCTTAATTTGTTTCATAACCTAAAAAAGAAAAAAACATTTTCATTATGTCATAATACACAAACATAGAATAATATCAATTAATTAGAAACGCAATATGTTGCTGGCATAGGAATTTTAATAAAATAAGTGAATAATGATGTAATTTAAGAATAAAGTACTGACCTGTGAAATGCGATCCAAACTCCACGGTTTTTTTATATTTTGCTCAGTTTTTGAGTGTCTCTAATAGTACTCGAGAACCTTTTCCTCGTAAACTTTTTTGTTTACACTATCTTCCTTATTTAATAACAAATTATTCACTTTTTCACTGCGAGAAACAACATTGTCGCCAGCGGCCGCCATCTTCCCACATAAACAACGCGCTTGCAGCGCCTCTACCGGTAATCAATGTAACTACTTTACGATATGATCAAATAATCTTGACCATTTCATGAAGAAGCCGCGCGTTTAGTTGCCTATATCGAGAAACGATTTATTATCATTGATCTGCCCAAACCACATCATGATGTGGTAAATAGACAGTGAAACATTTCATGAAATGTGACCATTTCATAAAATTCTCGAGCATTTCATGAAGTGAGTAAATCTACGATATGGCCAAGACATATGTTTGTACATTATGTCATGAGTTACAAATATGCAATAAAATACATACTTATGAAGTAGATTTTATAATTATCGTTGTGTATGTGACACTTTGACAGGACAAGACGCAGGCGACGAAATAAAACCACGTTGGCGACTGTCGGCCGCAGGACACTGGTCCTCTCGTATCATGTTTATTTGATTTACTCGAGCTTAAACTCATGCTGTAATAACAATATATAAGTATATGAATCATATTTACATCAATTACTTTTTATAGAGACAAGGAAATCTCTTGATTTCGGTATATACAACAATAGTATTTAAAGTGGTCATACAAGATAATATAATATTACTCACTATAAATCTAAACTAGGCATGCAAAAAACATTTGGCATAATTGGAATGAATGTTTGCAATATTTACTATCATTATATCCACAAAGATATTTTGATAACTTACTTTGAATAATAAACTTAAGGAAACCAAGTGTTTATAATTCTTGTATAAGAAATTAATTTAGTATAGTACTTTCAAAGTAAAGTAAACTGTCTATAATATTATACATCGTTATTTAGCTAAACTAAGTTTAATAGAAATATATTTTTCTTTCTTATTATTAGTTTGAATACCACCTGAGTCAGATCTCTATGGACATTTTTCTAAGTACTAATCTTATGCTCTATGACAATTTTTAATGTATAGAGATCACTTACTAAAACAAAATGTACTAAAAAAGAAAATATATTGATTTCCAGAAGACGAAAAATCAAATAGCGTCGACACACAAATACAACCGACTTGATGATCAATTTTTTTTAACTATGTTAAAAATGGTTGTTTTTATAACTTGGGGTGACCAAATCGGATGCGGAGTAATATCGGGTTGGGTATGATAGAGATAAATCTTTCTTAATGCATAATCATTACTTCATCACTCAGCATCGCAATCGATTTAGTAGAGGCTCTATTATTAGTAATATAACATTCCAGTCTTAAGGAAAAAAAAATTCATGTCAAATACAAATAAATTATAGTTTTAGGAAAACTTGAATATACACTTTTAAAGCACATCCGACTAAAATGCATGAAAATAAAAAAAAAAAACGTAAAAATGCTTGTTGGTTTACCATGAAACTACTCGTCTGAAACTGATGTACTATTTAATAAATCTATGTGTACTACATCAATATGACAATGAATAAGTTCGATGATCAAGACCAAGCCCCGCAAATCCGCAATATAGAGTCAATGACAGTAATAGTATATAGTTTTGTTCTAGAATCCAATCACAATGAAATCAGCGAGCTTACACAACGCCAGAACGGCGGTAGTAGTCGGCACTGTCGCTCTGCTTTTCGCCTCAGCCCTCGCCGCGCCGGTGGTAAGCTGACCTTTTTACAAATTTTGCTAACTTATAATAAAATCAAATGAATCTTTCTTTGTATTACAATAAAATAATCTTCCAATGCGTCACACTGAGAGAACGTGTACTGGCAGCAGAATTTTTGAAACTAATTCACTAAACACAAGAAGATAAAATATTGCTTTTTTAATTATCGGTCACCTGCCTGAAACAGTCTTGCAATCAAATACTTGGGAATCATGTTGTTAGTGGATTCTAAAATTTTACCTAAGAAGCTTTATCTTGATACGTTGGTCAAGAAATTTATGGGCCACTGATATTACAAATATTTAGGTATGTTTGGTAAAACAGTTCATCTTTTCAAAAAATGGTGGTTGCCCAAGGCTTTGCGCGACTGTAATTTTTTATTTATATATAACAAATAATAATAATAATAAGAAGCCTATAGTCGTCCCCAAGTTGCACTAACACAATTTTTTTTTTACTCTTACGGTATTATACCGTAAGAGTAAAAAAAAAATTAAAATACGCGCATACAGGAATCGGACGATGAGCAATCAGAAAATACGTTGGTGGCTCATCCAGACGACATGGACTTACAAGGATCCTGGGATGCCGTCGACACAGCCGCGCTGCGCAAGCTGTTACTGCAACTCGATGCTGAGAACAGGTGAGTCACCATAATCTCTTTATTTTTGAATTAGTAATAAATATAATTTAAACTAATTTTGATCGAGTAAAGTTCAAAAATAAAGAGAGAACGCTTAACAGCATTACGGCAATTAGTTTATAATGCACGTACGGCGCAGGAACGGAACTAGATAGTTCTGCGAACATGATAACGAAACCACCATCCTTTACTCAAAGAAACGATTTCAGGTTCAATCCGATCCCGGACTTGATGTGCACATGTCTATCGTTTACTTTGTCCATTAGTACTTTTCATTCATTCGTTTAATGTTTGGAATGAGGTTCAAATAAACCAACAATGTAACCCGAAAAAAAATGAGACTAAAAAAGAGCAAAATTTTAAGTATCGAGCTTTACAATATATGTATAGATAAAACAAAACGTAATTAAATAAATAAACAAATCTAAATTAGATTGAATTTAAGTTGGAAAAAATGGCGCTCTTTTCTACGTTGTTATAAACTTGCATTCTATTTGTCTTTGTACACAGAAAGCAGGGAAACAAGTTACATTTATAAGAGAAAAAACACAAGGCAAATTACGTCGCACGATTGTTAAATATGAAACTTTCGTAGTAAACACTAAGCAAACACTAAACTGTTACAATGTTGGCATACGCGACAGCTGGTCAACTAATCTCAAGCCTCGAGTTACCTTGTGATTAGTACTCTAGCATACAGTTAAGTGCCAGCTTAATTAGAACGACCGTCACCTAAACATAATCTACGGCGCTATGTAAACCTTTTAGATACTCTACTCTCAACATGATGCCAGATTCTTTAGTAGATATAAATATAGTTTAAAAAACCCGATCCCAATAAAAATTCGATCGGTTTTACCCAATGGTTGACTGTTAATGATTTTAGTATTGTCAGATTTTTGTACTTAAAGTTTGTATTTTGTACAATAAAATTTAAATAAATATAAATCGTTTATTAATTATGTAATTTCAATAGCATAGCAAACATGGTTCTGTGCTTACTTTAAACATTACACTTACTTATTACACTTTTTGAATTTTACAAATTAAACAGAGCCGTTATTCTAAAGATACTTAATTCAATTGTACATTTGATGGTAATACTTCTTGGTCTTAGAGCTGGAATTTAAGCATAGGTAGATTTATATTACAAAGGCATCACCATAATTATAACAGGAGTTAATCGTGAAAGACAATAAATGAAAAAAAAAAAGAAAAAAATATCGTTAACCTTTATTCAAACTTTAACCATTATCAAAGTTATCTTGTTTGGTTAAATCATGTCGCGAAAAGTTGACGGAAAGGTTACTAAGTAACTACACCTAATGACCAGATAAAAGTTTCAAATACTCTTGAATCACCTCAGCCAAACATAAGCTTACACTTATCTTAAACGTTGTTATGGTTACTTGAATTGGTATATTTTTTAATATTTTCTTGGTCAAAGGTGAGATGAATGTTTCGATACATAATGAAACAACAATAAACTTAATGGTAAATTATAGTTATCAATATTATTAAATAGTGAAGTCCTGTAGCGACTCTGGCCTCTCTAAACTCTGTTTACAATGGCTATCGACAAATTCTGACACTCTTTATAGACTCAATGAAAAATGCTATTTTCTTCGACAAACGGTTTTCCACAAAACGAATGTAACTGGCGTTTAATACAAGGATAGAAAATTAAAGCTTTGAATATTTTGCAACATGTCACTTGCCGATACCACTGCATAGGAAAAAGGTTTTCAATTCTAACTTGAAAGGAAAAAAATAAATTGGATACTGACAAATGCGTGCAAATCTTTGGACGTTAGAAATGTTTTCTAAACTCGGAAATATTTTTTATGCCCTCCTCGTAGTGACATAAAATTATGATAAATAATAATTATTATTTAATTCCCGTAATAGTAAATAGTCGACTAAGTATTGGATAGGTATCCGCGAATCTACAAGTGAAATAGATCTTGGTATCCCAGTGGATGAAGGGATTTAACTATTTTCAAGTTTTTAGCCGTCAAGTCAAAAAATCCTTTAGTATTCACGAATTTAAATATGATTTTGAATGAACAGAATGGGGCGAGTGAGTCGCTCATGGCCTCAAGCAGAGCCTCGCGGCTGGGGGCTGCGGCCGCTGGATGGCAGGCTGGCGCGGCAATGGCGGGCGGACAAGAGGCAAGTGCGGTTCCGCCAGTGCTACTTCAACCCCATTTCCTGCTTCCGCAAGTGAACCGCCGGCAACAAGACACGACCTACCGCTCCATAGTTGTGCGATGACTAAAGCTTAAACATTTACATTAGAACGTTCTGTGCATTTGAGTCAAAAGTACTTGATTGCCGTATCTATGAAATTATTTTGTTTATAAAAAAACGTTACGGTACGAAAATGAAGTGTAAATAAAATTTTAAAAGCTTGTAGTCATAGATGTTTGTGACTTCTTTGAATTTAATTATTACAATTAGTGATTGATTATTTACTAATTCTAGTCAATAAATTAAGAATATTATTTCACTCATTCTACATTTCACATTTATTATATTTTAAATTCCAAAAAAAAATACATCAAATTTATTAACTTTTTTATACATAAATATATAAATAATCAAACATTTAAAATTATACACTTATTTAATAATCATCATTCTAAAATATATTTTATCTAAACAAAAACTTTTCTCGCCCTGGAGAACCACCTACTTGTTTGAATAAAATACTAAAATAATTATATATTTTTTTCCTCATCCCGTGAAGAAAAGGTAAGGGACACCGTGATCACCATTTTCAGTTTTATATATTAATGTTTGATCGTTACTCTCAAATTATATTGTCCATATAATAAAAAGTCATGACATTCATAATGTGTATGTTTTACGTCTATCTTATAAATAGCTAGTCGATGGATTAAACTGTTTGTGTAAACATGTTGTTTTATTTGAGTCCGTAATTTGTTTTACTTCCTCTTGCTCGGAAATAGCTTCATTATTTAAAAAAACAATACGTCAATAGACTCAGTGCTGCAACAATGCAAGACAACAATGTAATAAAAAATACATTTGACTATTAGATGTGACCAAGAGATTAGTTGAGAACCGGCAAATAGGTTTCTGTCTATTTACCAAAATTTATATGCCGCAACATTTTTTTGCTTGAGAAGTTCTTAATCAACCGAACTCAACAATGATTGCCACAATTTAAATATTGCTACTTAATCTGTACTACGGCAGATAGTGCTACGACGTAGATATTGCTACAAGGTAGCTATTGCTACGACGTAGATGGTGCTACAACGTAGATAGTGCTACGACGTAGATAGTGCCACGCGATGAAGATGTTGCTACAACGTAGATGTTGCTACGACGTATATAGTTCTTTGACGATAACTATGTCATAGCACTATATACGATAGCGTAGAGCTACATCTACAATGTCGATAGTATAATGCTATCTTGTGTAGTCAAACACACTAGTATTTCTATTTCATTTAATTTGAGCTCCTTTAATCTGACCAGTTTTATTTCTATCAGTTCTGTGAAGGTAGTTTCGTTAGACAGTACTTTACATAGTAGTTACTTTATTAAATGATTGAAACAGACTCACCATAATAAAGGCTAAAATAAAGAGCTTCTGGAACACTAGCTCAGGAAAATGTAATTTTAGAGGCAACCAATCCTACTGTGGTCACAGTGGGGTTGCAATATTAAATAGCGATTATCGAGCTTCTCGTAATTTTATATTTAGCTATCCTTCACACTTCACATTTGCGTTCATTCTGAAACTTGGCCTCATCATGTTAATGTAGTTACGAGTATAACGAACAATCCAAATAAGTCACACTTTGTCTAATGTACTTTACTTTTATACGCCGATTGTATCAATCCTGAATGGATTTTTAAGGCTACTTCTTCTCTTCCCTTATATTTAACACATTTAATTTCTCAAGGGGTTGACGTCAGACAAATGTCTGAAAATAAAAATAAGGCCACATTTTTCAAAGTAAATATTTAAGACTCTACAGATAGAGACTACTTCAATGAGATAAAATATTAAAACATTGCGATACAGGGCTCTGTGGCTCTATTTTGGATTTTGTGACTCACTAAATATAGATCAATCAAATGAATTTTTCAACTGATCCGGTTTTGTCCAATGAAAAACATTGGGAATCGAATGGCAATTATTAAACTTAACGAATTTGATTCAAGGGAGTCGAAGATTTTACAAATAGTTCTCGTGAAGCCGCAATCCCAAGACGCCAAGTATATATATTGAAGGAGGTTTGAAATAGTAGATTGTATCACAAGGGAGCAAAATAATATTTTTACGGCGAGGGCGATTTTTGAATCCAGAGCGGAGTGAAGGATTCAAGTGTAGAATCCCGAGCGCAGCGAGGGATTCTATAGTAGAATCCTGAATGGAGAGAGGGATTCAAAGTACATCGCCCGAGCCAAAAATATGTTTGCGTCCGAATGATACACTCTGCTTTTCATCTCGCTCTATGAGAAAAAACAAAACACGTACAGAACTAAATATAAATGAAATAATAATGATTGCGTTTATTCTTACCAGCCATGCAGTGTTTTATTTTTCATAATATGTGCACTCGGCATGACCGTATTGTTTTGTTCCAAATTTGAAACTCGTTATTGCCCGCTAAAAACCCTATCGGAAAAGACTTACTTTGCTCCCTCTTTTGGGGCAGCAAAGATGAACATTTCGAATAGAAGGGATGAAAAAGTCACAGTGGGTGGTGCGTCAACTTTTCCTATATAAACTGCGAAGAAAGTAATGGTACTTTTCATGGGCTTCTAATCCAGCGATGTTTACGATAATGCGGACGATAAAACAATTTGATGAAAGTAAATGCATAGTTTATGGTTTAAGTTGTTATATGCTCATATTTCTTAGTGAGTATAGTTCTCAATAAGTGCTTCTACATGCTTGTAATTTAGATTAGAAACATGCTAGAGTTTTACGTAGCAGCTGAATATGCAATAGAAAAATTGCTAAAATGGCGGGGAAAGAGTTTCAATAATACTTATTTTAAATATACATTATGTATGTTTGAAAACAATCATGCAAAAAGTTTTTCACCCCGTTCATTATAACTAATAATAAATAAATATACATTACAGTTATAACTAAATATACATTAATAAAATAGTAAGTATTAAATACTTTGTCTGTACATTTAGTATTTTTGACTGAAATGGGTAGGGTCCAAGAGTGGATGGGTAGAGAACACAAAAAGAATAAAATGTGTTGTTTATTGTCATGACAAACAAAAGAAAATGGGAGTTTCGGGAACGAATCCAGAAATTTCCACGGGGACGGAGTTAACGCGCACGAATTCGGGGGTAACAGCTAGTATTACGTAAAAAAGCACATTCTTCCATCCAATAAAATACATATTAAAATAAATAATAAATAAGTTATGACTTTGGACATTTAAAGGGGTTCTTTCTTTTCCTTTACCATGCCACTTTCGGGTCGGCACAGTATGTAAGTTCCTTTCAATTGTGCAGAGGTTAAGTATATGAAAGTTGGCGTTTTTGCTAACATAGGATGTTTGTTTTACTTGTACCTATTCTCTAACTTATTAATAAGTTAATTAGATACATACTATTACGAATATATCCAAGCAGTGTCAGTTTTATCACGAAATTTAATTAAAGTACAAATTATTTAATAGTATAATTTTCATCAGCTTTCTACTAAGCACTGCAGGGTATCAGTCTCCATTTGTCTACGCTAACTTTCTTAATTTCAAAAATCTAGTACCCTTATATAAAGCATACTCGAAACTTATAAATACCTCTAAAGTGAATTATAATATATTTATAACATTTCCCTACGTTAGTTATATTTGAAGGGCAGGTAGATCCTTGACGTGGAACATTATAACGACTTCTCGACAATATCGGGCTGATTACTTGCACGTGCAATATTTCTATGATGGAACTTTCCTACTGCACATATGCGTCTCAACGTTATATATGAATATCAAATCTAGCGTCCTTCTCTTTTATTTTCCTCATAATAATCTTGAGAATGAAATTACAAAATTGTATCCCAACAACTCTTATATAGTTACAAAATTCTCCTCTTATTCTCCATTTAAGTGTGTTTCCTAGTTGCATCTTCAGATTACACTTCAGCAGAGCCTTTCAAAAAAATATCAATTTAAATAAATGACATTACTTAAGTAATTACCTATTTTATTATGATCCTTAAACAAAAGTATATCCGTAAGGAAGAGAAAGGTTACAATAAGTAGTATCAATTTATTTCATAGATTCAGACGTTACTTTGCGTGATTCCGCCACCAGTTAATTAATGCTAACTACTGCCGGCCAGAGCCACGCAGAGTAACTACAACATAACTGGGACTAACAGTCGGAAGTGCGCTGCGGCCGGCAGTAGTTTGCATGAACTAACTAAATAATAATAATTCTTTATTTCATCAAAACAGTACATTTTATAGAACTAAAGGTGGAAGCATGCAAAGTAATTTGGTAAGTAATTGTAGTTTCAATTTATATATACAATCAACGATCTAGCAATTTCCTAAAAATTAACCTAAAATCTCTGTTGAACTATATCAAAAGTGTTTCATAATTTTCCATGCATACATTTCCCGGCAGATGAGCGGCGTTCCCCGCGATCAGATAATACGTGCAGCAACAGGATAACATTAGCAATACAAATATCCGCTTTGTGCCGGTAACTCGCGTAAGCCGCAAAATTCAAATGACGCCCAGCGTTTCCAAATGGCCCTGAACAACGAATTGTCTTTAATACCCGAGGGCAAGAAAGTATTTACTTCGTTCAGGAATTTCAATTAGATTTTAGACTATACGGTGCATTTCTTTCTTTACATTTGTTTTATTGCATCGTACGTTTAGTCAATTAAGAAAATTCTAAATAGAGAACAACTGACACCTTTGAGGGATGTTTTTCTATGGTTTGTCCAGTAATAGTAATTGTATATGAGATACACGAGAAAAACATGCTGTAGAAATACCTTACTAATTATTTTATTCGTTAAGTACATCTATAATATTTGCATCGAAGGTTAAGTGAAGGTTTATCAAATAGGTATGTATAATATAACTATACTAATTAAAGTTCATATTTTCATCAGCTTGATATTTCATAATATTTACCTTTGGCATCAGAGCTGAGCGATCCTTTGAGATATTAATCAGATTTATCAGGACGAAGGACTGCGTCCTTCGCAAATCAATTACCTAACCATGAATTTCCCATGGACCAAGATGACGACACGTAAAACATATTACCTTCTCGTTAGATAACACTTTTAGCGATCAAAAAAAAGTTAACTGTATCTAATCGGGCTCGGTGTTACATATACTAACACAGTTGCTCAAATAACTCATTCGAAAATGAATTTTTATTTCTCATACTCGGAAAGTAGTGTTTTCCTGATCTGAGTATAGGGTGGAAAACGCTTCATGCCCTCCCACGGGCCGAAAAAACCCATTGTTATCACTTTCTTCCTTAGGGCGGGAAAGAAATTTCAAAATTAGAACATATAATTTTGCCTGTGAATTTGAAAGGAAATCGGCAACAAAAAATTTCAACAACAAAAAAAAATGTGGAAGTATAAACAGCCAGTGTTAATTAAAAAAATATTAATTAGGGTCAGCACTCACTAAGAGGAAAGCATTTTCTGATAACACTAAAATATTAACTTCATGAATATGGGCATACAGTGAAAAACAAAACACATGTACAAACGCGACGGTCCTGAATATCACGTTAAGAGGTTTATTAAATTTTTCATTTTAATTTTTTTGATAAAACTAAACTCGCTAAAACAGTTGATGGTAATCCCTCTCCAGTGCTCTTGGTGTGCGCTGATCTTAAGCGGAACGGAGAGGCCCCCATGAAGCGCGCGGTATGTTCTATATTTAAAATTTAAAACTGAATTACCAACACAATATCATTTAAGAAGGCACTACTCATGTTTTTACTATTATTAATTTTAGAAAAAAATCTCTTTTTACTTTCCTTATATTCGAAATGAAAAGTAGAGTGTTTAACACGGGTAAAAGGAATAATTCCTGCTCGGACTATAGCCGCCCTCGCTACGCTCGGGCGTCTAATTGCCTCGCGTGGGAATTATTCCTTTCCTCCCTTGTATAACAATCTACTATAATCTTGGTACTTTACTTTATTATTTACCTTACATTAAATTGGTGATAAACAAATTAATTACTGTTTATTAAGGTGATATCTACTATCAACAATAAACAGTGAAATTATAAAGTACTAAAAATGGCTATAAATACATCTTCTTTGAATTAATTCGCCAAAAACAATGCTTATGCATATTTCGATCCACTTTTACAAAAACGGCAAAGGTCCCTAATATACTAAGGTCGTCGGTGTTAATTAAAATTTCTGTCGCACAACAGAAGAAGTCTTGTGTGAAACTGTATTGTCTCTTGGTGAACATATTTACAAAAGATTTATTCAAATGAAAATATTCTCATTACTCTGATGACTTCTATACAATACCCATATCTTATTTGCTCTTATACAGAGACATCACAACCAAAAACGCCCAAATTTAATTTTAAGAAAAAAGATACATTGGCGCTCTATCTAAGTATATCGCGTTTTTTTTTTTTAATTCATTTTTACGGCCATGGAAACTAGTCCTTTAAGGCCTTTCTTCAATTTCTTAATCTTCTTTAGTCCTACTTTAGTCAAGTCAAGTCAATAGTCTAGTCTAGTCAAGTGAGTCAGAGTCCGATGGCTAAGTGAAGCGGTGGAAAAATTTCACTTAGCTATATCATGGAGATTTTGGTGACAAAGATAAAAAGTCACGTAATCGACACTGTATCACTTCCCAACACTCACGCTTGTTCACGAACACTTTGCGAATAATAAACCACCAATATTATGCACAAACACTCGAAAAAACCTAAGTTTTGGAAAATAAATACAGCGCGGACATAGTGACAGTTTACTTTCCCTCCAAAAACTCCGTATATCGCGTTATTGTAGTAGATATGTCGCAGTATGATAGATAAAGCCGTGATATAGTTATATCCCTAGGGATATAATTATATACCGTAACATAGATATACGAAAGAAATTAATTACTATCTTACTAGGAATATAATTATAATACGGTTGCAATGTAGTAATATGTTTATCTGACTAAACTAATCTAGTGACATGGTTATAAATCTGCCAGTGATTCAGAGAAAACAATACTTATATATTGGTTTTTATTATTATTACAAAGTCAAGGTTGCAATTAGTCATAATACTTTTTCCGATGCTTTGCGTACCCGTGCGTGGTCGCCATTCGAGAACTTTTCTGCCCATCGGCCATCGGTTCGTCGCGCTATGTGCCCCGTCCACTGCCTCTTCAAAGACCTAATCCGCTGGGCTATGACAGCAACCTTTGTTGTCCTACGGATCTCCTCAATTCTGATTCGGACTCGTAGGGAAACCTTGAGCTTTCTTATGAGGCTCCTATGGCTCCTATTGCAGAGCTTCCTGAACGCTGCCCGAGTCGGATTCGACGAGAGACCTCATCCTTGAAGCTGGAGCTGTCAGCTTGGATCAACTGACCCAAGTAGACATATTGCTCCACAACTTCCAGGGTGCAGCTCCCAACAAAAACCGGCGATTGTGTAACATGGGCATTAAACATGAACAAAGAGTACTGAATGCTTCTTACAGGCGCGTCTTTTAGCAGAACATTGTGTAAGTATTCGTTATTTAAAGAAACATTTTAAAGAAACATTTTAAAGAACCTTGGCCACCAAATGGCAATAATTTTTGGCTTATTTCTCTCAGCGACAACTCTTCATTTGGTATAGGATCATTCAAAGTAATGTTTGTTAGCTGTATTGCATTTCTGTGTGACCAATCTTTCAGAATACCAACTGAAGTTCCAATTTTACTAAACTCAATCTAGTAATATAACCATATCACTAAACTAGAACCGTATTATAATTACGTTCCTAGTAAGATAGTCATGAATTGCTTTCGTATAATTATGTTACGGCATATAATTATATACCTAGGGTTATAACTATATTACGGCTTTAGGTATCTATCATACTGCGACAGATACATCATCTAACATAAAGTTTATATAGCTCAACTATTAAAAAGGATTTTTTTTTTCTTAAAATATTATATTTCATATTCATTATTGTTATATTATCCTAATTAATGGCCAAGTGATCGTTATATACCAAAAATAGTGAGATGGTATTTTGCGTTTATTGTTAACAACGTAGGTATAAGGTTGATAATATCCGTATTATTTTTATATTAACGCGAAATACGTAAAATTTTATGATTGGTATTTGTCGTATGTGGTTTTAAACATCTAAATGATTCTATAGCATATTTATAAGATACAAAGTACCTATGATAGGTTCTTATTGCTTATTTTTATCAGTAACTTGTCTTCATCTATTTTATGCCATCAAAATGGTAAACTATAGGATCATGTTGGGGATGGGAACTAGCAATAACTTCTCATAAAAATAAAATGTGGATAATGTGGATATACGGATAACGACAAATATAAACACTTTTTAGCGCTTTCTTTGTTGATAATCGTAGGTTGATAATAATATACCTATGTTAATCTATTACTAGATATGGTAGAGATAGAGATATAATATGTAGAATATACATAATAATAGTACTGTAGAAAAGTACTGAATTAACTTTAATAACAATGACAAACAATAGGCTCATGATATAACTGACTAGCTTTAGGTACCTAGTCCTTTCTCGAGGCACCCACTAATAATACCAAATTTCATTTAAATCGGTTCAGCGATTTAAGCGAGAAGAGGTAACAGACAGAGGAACAGAGGCTAGTTGACAAAATTTCAATAACTGCTTAATATTTTAGCTTATAAGGCATTTTATCGAAAAAAAAGGTTTATTTATTTTTAATCGAGCGTTTACATTATAAATTTCGCGTTTTAAAAAACCACATTTCAATTTGGTTCCAAAACGCACAAGACTGTCATGGCGTCTTGAATGACGTCACGCCGTGCAAAACAAACCAAAGAGCGATCGTGTCTTCGTACGTTATAGCTAGTTTTAATCGTTTAAAAATAAATTTCTCATATTATAAGTACTGTATAGTGCCCCAGTGTGATAGCACGACTATAAAAACGCCAAACAAGTTATTTATATATGTTCCAAACAATGGAGAAATACGGAAAAAGTGGCTAAAACTTGCAAGAAGAGATGATGCTCATACTTTAGAGATCATACTTTATGCTAAGAGATCCCTTCCTGGGATAAATCCGCCATTGTCTTCTGATTTTAATAATGTTCTATTTACCATGTATTTTAAAGCAATAAAGATATTACAAACTTTATCAACAGGTTCAAGAATGTATTTTTGTGAAGATCATTTTGATTAAGTATTTCACACAATACAATCTATTAATTAATTCGAGCAAACTAGATGTGTTTTGTAGAATCCCTATTTTCTAAATAATAAATACATGAGTTCAGGTTAAGTTGTTTCACTTTTAGGAGTGAACGTTTCATTTTAGTTTTCTAATTAATGTTACAAACATACTCTTTTTATTATTCTAGTTGCCAAATGATATGACTAATTATATGGAGTATCATATGAAGGAAACAGTAAAATAGTAAACAGTATCTTGCAAAATGTACGTCACAACATTAAGTTCTTGTGTACCGAACTGAAATATCACATAGCATTTAAGCTTATAATAAATATTTTATACTTACAAGGAAGTTTTAACATTGCGAAATTCAGATGAGCAAAAGTTACAGTTCGGCATCGATTCTGGGCAAATTATTACTGTCTGCTTTGCTGAATCCAGATTCCATGGTTAATTCTTTCAAATTATAATTAGCAAAAACTGTATCAACTTGATATTAGTTGTTAAAAACCAAAATTTTATCAAGAACCGGTAGTGATACTCGAAACGTCAAAGACAAGATTGGAGTTTCGCACGGCGTGACGTAACGCTTTCTGATTGGTGTTCACTGTCACGTGACTAAAGGTTTCATTTTACGAAATTTATTTTTTAAAAATATTATTAATCTTTAACGCTTTTAATAATTAAACTTGTTTGTTATTTTCTCCATAATATAATTAATCATTATAAACCCCTATCCATTATATTTATTCTTAATGGACACAAGCCTATTTTACCTATAATAATATACTTATTGGCATACAAGTAATTAATTATGTATGATTATTTACGATGAATTAAGGAATCTTGAAACTTATTAAAAGTATGTGAAAAACATGTGAAAAATAATCTTAATGTATATATGGGACCGAAATACTTCTGAAGACATAAAGAAATTACGGAAATATGCGATATCCAACATATTAAAAAAAACCCAAAATTGCATTAATCTTTTTTTTTTTATGTGGCTATAATCCACAATATGGCAATCAAACATAGCTTATTTTTGCCAGTATCAAGTTTTATATGAGTTTTCTTCATTTTGTCAAGTTACAGAGTCAAGTCAGTAGTCATGTCTAGTTAAGTTAGTCAAGGGCTAATTGAAGCGGTGGAAGTTTCACTTAGCTTTATCTTGGGAGATTTTGGTGACAAGGTTTAAAGTCACTTATACGACATTGTACCACTTCCCAACACTCACGCTTGTTCACAATCACTTAGCGAATAATAATCCACCTTTATTATGCACAAATACTCGAAAAACACAAATATTAGAAGATAAATACAATGACGATAACTGAGCGACTTTAGCTTGGCGCCAAAACCTGCATCATCTTCCTCATAGAATTTGGAATCGCGCGCTTAATTTTTTTTTATTAATTATCTTTTTTGGAAATCATGTGAAAAAGGAAAACAAACAAAGTGTAGGATTTTTTCTTTCCATTTTGCGTCAATGGTCTCCAAATAGGTATATGTGCACATCTAAATGTAAATTGAATGAATGAACGTAAAATAAATCTGCTATTATCTCTATGGGAACTTATTGAAGTCTGACAAGGGGAGTTAATGATAATAAGCAAAACATATATCTACACGTGTAATCAGACAGCTAAAAAGGTTAATAATGCTCTAACATATTTCTTGCATTAACCGATTGATATATTTCAAACACATTAGTTAGTTAATCTGGTAACCGTCAGGATAAGACCGATAAGACATAGGTAATCACAGGACATAATATAGGTAAGTATATATTTAGTACTAGCTGTTTCCCGCGGCTTCGCCCCGCGTGGGACTCGGTTATATCGCGCCCAAAAGTAGCCTATGTTTGACCTCAGGTCGTTAACTACATCCCTACCAAATTTCATTACAATCGGTCCAGCAGTTTAGCCGTGAAGAGGTGACAGACAGACAGACAGACAGACAGACTTTCGCATTTATAATATTAGTATGGATTTAGTATGAAAATAGTTGCATAACACGTAGGTAAGTATAATAAAAAATAAATATAAAAAGGTTAAAAACTTTTATAGAAATTCGCGAAAAGCTTCACCTAAATAAAATTTGAGATCTACTTAATAACTATTTCACAAAAAGAAACTTTAGGTACTTACCGTTTATTTTACTGTAGCTGTAGGTAAGTAGTTAAGTATAAAAAAATCACGTGGATTTACAACTTTACTTCAAACATCGCTAACTTTTAATTAACATTGGTAGGTAATCCAAGAATCACGTGCCGTGTCCGATCGTTTACCCAAGCCGTAGGTCGCATAGGTACATTAGGTTATGAAATTAAAATTCTAAGTAATTTTGAGGAAATCTTTAAGTACTTACCTACGAGTACATAATAATGCTATTTATGTGGGTTGTTGGTGGGTATCTATTAATATACCTAATACTAAAAAAAAACAAAGGTTCAACTCGGAGGTATCCCAACAGATTATAAATGCGAAAGTGAGTTTGTATATTTGTTTGTTTCTTACCTCATCACGCCCTTTCTACTAAACCAATCTTCCTGAAATTTTGCATACACATAGGTAGTTGGAGGTATTAAGGACATAGGGTACTTACCTACCTTTTATCCCTGGAAAAGCACTGTTCCAGAAGGAATTTTACGCGGGCGAAGCCGCGGATAAAAGCTAGTTAACTAGCTAGTTAGCTAGTTTTATATATGATCTAAGTCGGAGGTTGTTTGTATTCAGAGCCGTGTTTGTAGGCCGTGCGTGGATTACAAAATTTTGACCGTCCTTAAAAAAAAAAAATTAAATTAAAATTCATTTATTTCGAATAACAAAGATCCATATTCACATAAAATAAAAATTAAAAATTATTACAGTTTACAATTTAACATATTTGAAATTATTAAAGATTTATAATTGGATTTGAAATATAATCAATAAATAATCCTTAGATACCTTGTTTTGCTCTAAGTGTAAGTTACACCATCTGACCATCAAAATCACAAATTAGAAAGAACAAAATAAGGTTAGGATGCTTCTTTTATAGGCCTATCGAAGATTTTGACTTTCGCAACACATAGGTCGCCTCTACCCAACCTCATTCGAGGACGCCTCAAGGAAGCTCTCTCAACTTTCCTTGAATATGGTATTCTGTTCTATTAGTATTCTGTACTGGAGTACGACAACCTTATATTTGACGAACAGGTGGCCTACTATCATCTCTAAAAACCATGCAAGATCCAGTCAATAAGCGAGACAGCGAGATACATGATGTAAGGCGACATCTTCCTCACTCACTGGATCTTGCATGGTGATGATAAATGATATTAGGCCACATGGTGGTAATGGTAAGCCACCGCATGAAAGAAGGAAGATTTTAAAATAGGCCTAGAGGACTTGTTTCCAGGGCCGTAAAAATACTTTTAAAAAATTTACTGCTGTCAAACAAACAAAATGTCTTGCTTGTTGCGTGTGTGTTGATGGCTTTTCTTTTATTTATTTGAACTTTAAGCAGTTGATGGAATGGGATCACGATTACAAAAGTTTTAATTTACAAGAGCATCACCAGTAATTTGCTAAGAATCAATATGGGTGATGAAATTCTTACCGATTGTGAAAACACACAAACTCAAACGCAGAATTCGCAACTAGACTGGAGCCAGCACAATACTCCATCTTTTATACCCAACATTTGGGGAAGACTTTATCCCACGAAAACCACTGTGAAAGGACAATATTGTTGGAAGAAACACAACAATCCGGAATATTATGGTTTTAACATTTTTATATTTTTATTATTGTTTTATTGTAACTCTTGCTTGTAAATTTTATTTATTGCCGATTTTCCTTGTTATCTACCTTCAGAAACAACTTTATTACACTGAAGATTTTGTAACCTTTTCCAGATCTAATACCAGCTGAATTCACTCTTGGTAGATCACTGAAATGTACATTTGTTATGAGAAGAGAACTTATCAGTGAAAATATAATAAAAAATGTCAGTAAACAACATTTTGTAATCACAAGAGACCTATCGTAAGTATGACCACAGAAAATCTAATACTACTATGGTATGGCTTTGTTATTATTTAATTTGATACAAATTATTTAACTGGATACCTTAACCATAATGACCCCAATGGTTTTAGCCTTGTGTATTCTAGTTTGAGAATGTCCCTCTCTTGTATTATAACAATCAACTTCTATTTACATAATCATGATGACAATTGTTAATAATTATTTACATATTGTTATTGTATAACAGGTGGTGCATATCACAATAATACTAAATATTTATTTTACATATTAATCTTCTGTCCTGATTGTGTGTGTGCATTTGCAGCCATTGGACCTCCACCTCATATGGCTTGCAACCTTTTGGTTATATGAGCCCAATCTCAGGAGAGTGTGTTGTACTTGCTTGGCTCTTTCCAGTCGCACCTTTATCTTCCTACAAGTTCTCTAATGTATTTTCTTATGACTCTTCCCCATTATTAATCAGCCCACAAATACAGCCATTGGACCTGTAAGCCTGTAGAGCTTAGTAGCTTATCTTCCTGTCACATTTAAATATAGATCATTGATATAGGTACTGTTTATTTATATTTATAGGGAACCACTAAACCCAGCCATCATAACAGACTTATCCTACAATGGCACATTTGTGAATGGAGAAAAAATTGGTAAAGGCAATAGTAGAGTGCTGGATGACAATGATGTTATTGCTGTAACACATCCTGTTATGAAAAGTGAGTAGTTATTGAATAGTTTTACTAAACTCCTCATAAATACAGCTAAAGCATGGAGTAAAATTTAAAATAAATTTATTATTTTATTCACACTGCCAGGAGGTGCCGGGACACAGTTTGCAACTAGCTCATTGATGTCACATATACATTGCATGTATGCTTGTCTTTTTTTTTTAATTTTCCGACTTTATTTTCAGTTTTTGTTTTTAAAGATTTGCTTAAAAATGAACAAGACCAAGTACCCAAAGAAATCTCACAGAAATACTATATCTCAAGGACACTGGGCCAAGGTGCTTGTGGTATTGTCAAATTAGTTTATGATAAAGTGAGTTCTTTTTTTGTTTGTTTGTCACTTTTTATTTATTTATTTACAGCATTACAGTTGCCAATAGGCATATTTTTATTATGGCAGTATTTTCTTTTTTATTAAAATCATTTCATTAAATAGCTTGTAAGCAAGTTATGAAGTCATTCCCTTCCCCCACCCCCTTCTGCAGAGCATTATTAGGTCTATGCGGAAGGTTCATAAAAAGCCACACTAAAAATTTAATAGTCTCTTTAATATAAAATTATTCACCAGGGAGCACAGCTATTTCTTTATTCTTTTTTTATCATGAATGCACTAATATTTCAGAAAAAATGTTCAAAACATGCCATGAAAATAATTAAGAAGAGCAGACTCACAAATGGACAAATCAACCATTTGACTGACCCCAAGAAGATAATGAATGAAATCAACATTATGAAAGCGCTGAGGCATGTAAGTGTTAAAGATAAAAATATTTTATAACACATATAATAAATTGACAGTTGAAATTAAAATGTATAAAATTAAAGTATTTAGTAATTCTCAATAAATAATACTTCCTGCTTTACTTTTGTTTTACTATAGTATTATAAAAGAAAACTGATCTATTTGACCAGTTCACATGACATATAGCAAATACTTACCTATTGCTTCATTTTTATTCTGTGTGTGTTAAACTTGATTATTTATTTCCAGCCATGTATAATTTCAACAGAAGAAGTATTTGACTCTCAAAGCACTGTTTACATTGTCTTGGAACTAATGCAGGGTGGAGAATTGTTTGACAGGATCACAAAACAGGGTCACCTGTCAGAACATCTAACTCGGTTCTATTTTAGGCAGATGGTACTGGCTGTCAAGTACCTGCACTCTCAAGGCATCACTCACAGAGACCTTAAGGTAATATTTAATGTAAAAGCAATTTGTTTACATTTTGCTGATATGTTTTGACTATTTGTTATTGTTTGTATGAATAGAAGAAATGTAAGAATCTATAATCTTATTTTACTTGCAGTTAGGTATTATTTTATATTTCTTTGTAGTTTATTTTGGCACCACCATATTTTTGTTTGGTTCCTAGGTTTTACTGGCAGAAAATACATGAAGTCAATCTGTTGAATTTTTATGAAATTGTTTGAATAATCAAATTAAGCCAGATGATGGGTTACGACGACAATATTTTAAATTAGAAATATAATAATTTACTCATCAATTGTAGCAGTAATTGCAACCAAAACAGATATTTTTCTCTACAATGTTCATTACTGTATTGTTTTTTTTTTTCAGCCTGAGAATGTGCTATTAGAGAGTAAGGAGGAGAAGACACTAGTCAAAATAACTGATTTTGGACTGAGCAAGTTTGTAGGTGAAGACAGTTTCATGAAGACAATGTGTGGAACACCACTGTATTTAGCACCTGAAGTCCTCCGGGCAAATGGACAAAGGTGCTATGGTTCCCAGGTTGATGTCTGGAGTTTGGGCGTCATATTTTTTGTTTGGTTAGTAAGATTTTAGAAAAACTGGCTCTTAGTTTTGGTAGATTAGACTTTATTTAATATGACAAAACTTTATTTCATTTATGTCCTTGTATACATTCATTAAAGAGGTTTTAATGTTATGTAACAATTACAATTAACTAATTTTTGACTGAGTTATGTTGTTTTCTATTCTAGTCTTGTTGGATATCTACCATTCTCATCGGAATATAAAGACATGTCTCTAAAGGATCAAATAGTAAATGGAAGATACCGTTTCTCTCAAGCACACTGGAAGGGCATCAGTTTGCAGGCCAAACTGCTAATGCGTGGTATGCTTACAGTGCAGGCTGAGAGACGGCTGACGTTGGATCAGATACTCAACCATCCTTGGATGGAGGTAAGATCGCATTTCTTTTAATTATTAGTCCGTTGCCTGCAGCCCAGCCCACAAATGTCTTTCCCGATCCATACCATCTTAGTACCATGAGTACTAGCTGTTGCCTGCGTAATTACATAATATAGTTGAAATGATCATTTGGTAGACTTAGTATTGGCGGCGGCGTAATATTCAATGAAAGCTTTAGTATATTCTATGCAAAAAGAGTTGACAAGTAAGCAATATCTAGCCATCGTCACCTTACGCTTCAGAGCGCATGATACGCTTTTAATGATTCTCCTTGGTGTGGTGATACTGGTTAGGTATTATCTTGCCTTATGTCTAGATTTACCAGGTATTTAGGCAGTTCGTATGCAGTTTGTATGCAGACAGATAAATTCCAAAGTGAACTAGAAAAGACCTTAAAAGGAGAATACTAATTTATGTTGTTAATTTTTCCAGGATAATGATGTAATCATAAGCGTCGAAAAATTAATTTCGCATAAATCCGACAAAAAGAGGCTAAATGAGCTATCATCATCAGTTTCTGACGAGAACGCGAATTCAGCGGAAAATATCACTGTGATAAGGTTGGCAGCCGCCGGCAAGCGCGTGCTGAGCGACAGTTTTAACTCCAGCGAACCTATTGCTAAGAAAATGAGAATGGACACAGAAAACAATAATGACACTAACTCGACGAACAGCTACTGCTCTGAAGAATGACTTACATTAAGTACAAATGTAGTTTTTATAAGATGTTATATTGTGATTAATTCTTGCACATTTGTTTGTGCGGTTGCATAAACAGACAAGATAGTAAATTATTGTAAAACGAGTTGCGATCCAGCTTTACTATAGTGTCTTTATGCCATTAGTATTGTTTTATTCTATTTCAATTTTATTTTCCCACCTATTGTTATAATTGTTATACCAGTACAAGGACTCTTTCTGAAGTAATATTAGAAGCCGCTAGGTTTATAACTTTAGATAGATTATATTGTGTTTATTTTTTAATACCTCAAAATGACTTAATTATTTTTAAGAATAATTTGATTTTATTCCTAGTGAAGTATTGATATTGTGATTTATCTACTGGTCAATTAGTGATACATGTTGATTGTTGTTGTGTTGTTCCTGAGATTTAATTAACCAGGTGTTAATGTTGAACTCAAAAACATTGTATGACGTAGTACGGCCCTTTATAGACGTCACCAGTAAATGCTCAAGGTCTATAAATATTGTCGTGAAATTTTGGTTACCTGATTGAGTTAAACATTCCTGTGAATAATTGACGTGCCATCATGTTTCATTTGGCGTGCTTTGTAAGTGTGCTATTTTAATGAAAACTCGAATTGCATTTTAAATAAAAATTCAATTGTTAAAAATAAATTATATTTTCCGTTCAATTCCTTCATATATCCTATACATGATATTTACAAAAACAAATATGTATTATAACTATTAGGGAGCGATCTATTAATTTAATCATTGAATCATTTCAGTCTTGTATATTCAATACAGTTTAACTTACATGATATTTCAATAAATAAGCTATTGAAAATTTTACACAAGGGTAAAAATAAGGCCAAAATATCTTAGCAAATTAATAGTAAAATTTGATTTACTAAGTTAAAATAACAATAATTGAAAACATGGGCAAATAAACAATCAAATGGTCAAATGTTGGTAATTTCAATTTACAATAATTAGGTACTATTAGTAGGAACTTTTAAAATGGAAATATCCGCGCATTCGTTAAACTGCTTGAATATGTCGATTACAAATTAATTTCTTTCAAATTTTATCGTCGTTTTAACTGCTATTTGAGAATTTTAATAACTAAAAATTGTCTACACAAGCGCTTGGTTATTATGATCCCGGTCCGTGTCAATCTTTTTCCTAGGGTGTTTACTTAGCATGCTTGTGGCACGGTTCCAATAGGTGCAACACATAGGAACAATATATCTCTACCCGTGTTGTGGCAATTCCCTTCCTTTTAGTCGTTTATGAAAAACAAACTTCCTCTAAATTTATTATTATTAATAGGATGGATCACAATATCGCATGTGAAGACAAGAGTTTACAGCAAAAGCAACTTAATAATTCTTGAGGTAAACAAATTATAACTACAATTAGCTTTAATATCATTCAATGCATATAATTTCGACGAATTTTTTGTTCAGCTATAATTTACGATTATAATTATTTAGGCACATGATAATTTAATGCGTAACAGTACATATACTGTGATGCCTATTTCCTAATCCAAACACATTGTGATTGTCTACGTCACGCAATATGCTTTCATAACCCGCTCTCCTTTCGCGCCCTATGCATTTAAGTATCAGTCTTTCTACATCTGGTCACAATCAAATTACTGAAGATCCAAAAGCATTAAAGCTCTTCAAAACAAGCTGTGTTACTTTTCAAGCATATTCAAATTGTGTCACAAGTATCGTATTTCAAAGAATATTTTACCGTGACAAAAGGCCAACATTAATTAATGTATCAAATAAAATAACGTAATTTGATTGGACTGTGGACTCTTTGTAAAATTAATTCCAGTCGTCTCACAATCTACATCTTCGTGGAGAGTTAATCTTCGCTCGTGTGTGCTTCTTGGGCTGCTCGATGCGATGGTTCTCTATTTTGACCGTCAGCTTCTGCAAACAATACAGTCAATATTTAAATAACAATTTTGTGACTTCATACTTCTTTGTTATTGGATGAACATTTAGATAATTTTATAATTTACAGTAATAAAATATTAAGTTGTGTTAATTTCATAGAGTAATTACGACAGAAATGTATACCTAGCAAAAGGCGTGCACAGTAAGCAATATTTCAACGTGCAACTCACCTAAACTCTACGAATAAATAACTACATAATTTTTGCAGAAACTGAAACAATGTAAAGATGCTCTCACAATAAAATTAAAATGAAAAGTAGACAGATAAATTACGCAAAAAAAAAGATTAAAAGCTGTTTAAGTTAGGAACAAAACTAATACAAATGCTACAAAAGTTTATGACTGAGACAAGCTTTAGTACTATACAATCTAATGAAAACAAATAATATATAACTCACCGGCAATAGCCCTATCCACTTTTTGTTTGTCCTTGACGATGTACAGAGATGTGAGGAGGAAGAATATTCCCCCTATGACCTCGACGAAGCAGGTGACAAACAGTGCGTACTGCAGGGAGCGGAACTGCACGGTTTGGGAAGGCTGCTCACTCGGATTTGACGACAGAGTTCGTTTTAAGCTTTCAGAAATCTGTTGACAAAAATAAATAAATATAAAAATCCTATTATGATACGAATTAAAAAGTTTTATTATGTTACGAATGACTTATTATACATCTTCTGTTCTAGAAAAACGTCCTTTCAAATGTGTAGAAAATTATACAAGCATGGGACATAGAAAAATCACTGAAAAACATTATTTATTAAATAAATAAATTCTACACGTACCACTCCGACCAAATATGGACTACCAGCGTCACCAAACATGTGGGACACTAAAATTTGGAAGGCCTCTGCTGTAGACCGCCGTGGCGGTATTACGACGTACTGAAAAATAACAAAATTATATTTATAGAAATTTGTATTTGAGTACATATTTTATTGTTTAAATAAATATAAACACAATCTACCATATCCAAATATCCATGTATAGTAAAAATTAATAATTTGAAATCAAATCTAAGATCAAGATAAAGTATTACAATAAGCTTTCAAACAATCAAACAAAATATTAAATTAATGATTTTATTATGTACTCATGTAAAATATTTTTTTAATGGAATTTACAGTTTAATAAAAATAAATAGCCAGAAAATTAGTAACATTGTAAGCAAGATTTAAATTTCGCGCTCTTTTATGCACTATTGCCATCTACGTAAGAGTGAAGGAACTACAACCACATGCCAAAAGGAAACGTACTTAGTAATATCTTAGTATTCTAATAGATGTCGCTGTAAACAAAGAAATGAAATCAGTTCACCCACTCGAATATATTTGTAAATTTATTCTAATCCAATCCAATGAGATAACGACAATGTGTTTTTACAGTTTCCGAGTCAGAACCAGGCAATAGTGAACCATGTGTACTAATGAGTGACTGAATTCAGATCTGATTTTACTATATTACTAAGCAATAGATAGATACAATAAAAGATGTAGTTAATACTATATTCCATGCACATGCCCCAAACAGTCTACTACTAATCAACTCCATCAACCAACAAAAAAAAAAAAAAACTTCCAATTGTTCGTTCTCGGCCGCGGTCGATTCTCATGACGGAGATGAGAGTCGATCTCGCGCCGGGAACGTCGCGGAAGGGTGTTTCTTACCATCGACATATCGGCCACTATTGCCCAGTTGAGATTCAAGGAGAGCTGTCCAATGAAGATGAATACGAAGGGTAGGTAGAAGAATCTTTCGCATGTGACTAATGCGAGGGTGAGCGCGGGCGCAGAGATGAGGAGGCCGATGCCGCAGATGACGGGGTGCGCGCGCGGGTACCGCTTGAGCAGCGTCGTGCCGAGCCACGCGCCCAGCGGCACGCCCAGCAGCCCCGCCACCATCGTCACCACGCCGAACATGAGCGACAACCTTCGTGCAACACCAACTCTTGTAGCGCGACCGCACGACACGCGGCCACTGCGCCACCGATACGCGCGTACGTTTGACAGCTCATATAAAGTGGCAATGGAAAGCATAGAAACTGAACAGGTAGGTATATAGTAAACCAAAATCTTCTCACCAATAAATTACTGTAATTAAATATATACACATTTTTTATAGTCAAATCTTTAAAAATTATGTTGAATTTCTATGACCCACTAACTGGAAATTTCCATTGACCACTTTATACGAGTAGGTAATTCTACTAATGATAATTACTGATCATCATTAGAGATAGTTTAATCTTTTAATGATTTCATATTATTTTTGTTAAATTCAAGATATTAAATTGCATCGGTGACGCAATAGCTGTGGTCAAGCACGTGTTTATCCTTAGCAATATTATTATGCGCGTTGATGATCGTTATCATATCATGCTGTTTATTATGATAAATTATAACGCTTAAAAATAGTACAATATTGATTATAAGAAGCGGCATTCTATATAAATATGTATATTGTATATGTAGCACCACGATGATATATCGCAACAATCATGATTTTTATGACCGTGCATTGATTTTGTCGTTGTCTCATTGGAATGACACGATATTCGAGCCGGCGATCGATTTCTGTCCAGGAGTTTATGCTTGCATAAGCGCATGCTCGTGCATAAATTTCGTAATACAAATAAACCGTCGCGTCATGCGAGCATAAGTCCGTCGTGTCAGAAATGCGCTCACCAGGACAATGTCGGCGACGATCGACCAGGTCAAGTTGAGGGTGACCATGCCGAGGAATATGAGGAGGTAGGTGAGCGCGACGTGGGCGTCGACGGTGACGAGGCCGAGGTAGACGAGCGGCGCGGAGGCGAGCAGCGCGAACGCGCAGATGAGCGGGTCGCGGTCGGCGCCGCGCGCGCGCAGCCGCTGCGCCAGCGCCGCGCCCAGCGGCACGCCCAGCGCGCCCGCGCACATGCCCACCAGCCCGAACTTGTACGACACGCTGCGGCGGGAGCGCACGCATGCTGTTACTGCCTACCACGACTACTACACGGGCGGGGCTTATGGGCCAAACAACTATTACTTTAAGCTTTATTCGGCCCGCGGTTACTTCCGCCGTCGGGGCGTCTATGATTTTCCTTAAGTTGGATTTTTAAATGCTAAAATCCCTGGCATTTAGTAAATAAACTGTGTAGCTTTATTTTAAATTTATTAAGATAAACACTTTGGAGCTGCTTAATTATATAATATCAGTTTATAAACAAAACTTGTTTGATTATGATTTTATTCATATCTACAAATATTGTTTATTTATAGTTTAAACGGCGAAATTTATATGCCTAAATTTACTATGCAGACAAACATTATCACCAATTTATAATAAAACACAGGATTTTAAGTAAATATCAATACTCAACAGCGATACTTCTTTATGATTCAATGGTGTGGCCCAATGATTTATTTTATTAACTTCCCCTCCGCTCATCGTAGCATAAGTGGCTCGATTAAAACAGTAATGGTATATTATAGGCACATGTATCATTTTTAATTTAGTTGCGTGGGCTTCATATTCATATAAATCTATATTGTTATATTGTCAATCGTACTACCTGAATCATCAACAGTATTGCATTGTTACTTTGACACATAATATATGTTTTAAAAAATTATCTTCTATGTATATAAAAATCAATTGCTGTTCGTTAGTCTGGCTAAAACTCGATAATGGCTGGGGCGATTTAGCTAATTTTGGTCGTGAAGTATTTGTGGAAGGTCAAGGAAGGTTTAAAAAAAAAGTGAAAAGTGCGTTCAGGCGGTACGGAGTTTATCGAGTCAGCTAGTAAGTAAATAATTTTGACCATGTTTTGAGTGAAAATATTTACAACATATATGCACTTTGCATTCAAATAAAATAAATATGCTTGCTAAATGTTAAACCTAATTTGTTCAAATGTTAGGCCTCGTTCTTTTAATGTCAGAAATTAAAAAGATAACAGCCATTTACTAAATTGAGGCATAAGTTAGTACTTCTTGTCGAGTCGAAATGGCTTGATACGTTAGTACGCTACACACACAGCACGCACTTAACAAGAATTATTTTATCGTCATTATTTATCAGTGACATCCATGACCTTACCTAATACGAAACTCATGACTAAGATTCTGAGGTGTGTGCATTTTTTATTTTACGCAAACCTAAAGAAAATTTATTTAACACAACAAGAAATGTATTTACATATATATATATGTATGACTGATTAGTAATCTGTTTTTTATTTTTATTATTGAAAAGACATTGTTTTACTTTTTTGTTGTATAACTTTTTTGTTTTTTTTTCGTTCTGTTTTTTTGTTTAAATACGTTTGGTTATTTAGTTTTGTCAAGTTGTTTATGATCTAGCAATTTTAAGTAATATAGTTTCTCTATACAGTATTTCGGTTTTACTCTTTTATTTTGCGATTCGGTTTGTTTATTTTGGGAAGAAGTTCCTAATCGCATGTTACACTTAATAACTTGCGAATAAATCACAACAGTCGACACTTGACGATGTATTGTATCCCGACCTCAAACTGATTTTATTGTTTGGTTTATATATTTATTTTATTTTTTACTGTAAAAGCAACAAAACAAATCATTCCAACTGGACATACATACAGTCATTTAAAAATGTGTATAACTGTATATTGGTAGAGGCGAACCTCTTCAATGTCATATTGTCATAAGTTCGACTCAAGTGCGGGTAAATATTTTTACTGTTGTTTGGGACTGTTGTGCACGCTTTTCCTATATTCATATATCCTATTTTCATTGTTAAGTTGGTTGCCTGTAAGAAATTACTTTAGCGATAACGCCGCCATTGTGCATCACAGCTTCCATATATCATATAGTATCAGGGGGTTACTATCGTCAGTTAAAACCATGCAAGATCCAGTGAGTAAGGGTGATAGCGCGCTACGTGATGTAAGGCGACATCTCCCTTACTCACTGGATCTTGCATGGTTTTAAGTAGTTGTATTTCTTGGTGCAAAAAAGAGATAAATATGTTATATCCTACACTAATGTCAATATCATTTCCCATTTTATGGCAGTGACTCATGTGTGCTCAGTGCTCACCTCTCGATAGTGATGTCCATATTGGGCTGTAGAGTGAGTCCGAGATAAATGTACTGCGGGCCCCACCACGCCAGGGCTCCGGTCACGAACGCCACGCACGTGAACGCGAGCGTTGACATCATGAACGACCGACTGCAATATTGAAAATGGCGAAATTACAACGGCTCCTTGTTGACTATCGGTACCCTAATAAGACACTAATATACAGTGGGAACGATTACTGAATAAAAATAAAAGTAATATTTACAAGTGTTAGAAATATACTAGTATAAAATCACCCAAAAATCTAATTGAGGCGCTTTTGCTTCTAATGTTAATTAGAAGAATATGAAATCGTGAATTACGTGGTTGACGCAGTCTTTTGTTTTGATGATGTTAATTAACGTTTATAATTGCATAATGAAGTTTATTTTATAAATATAAAAAATTGAAATAATACTTTTTTAAAAGTGAAAAAGTGGAACATTCATCAACCATTTACAAATATCTTGTGAAAGTGAAAACTATAAGCTTCTAATCAATATGGCGGGAATGCGGCATGAGCCGTATTAACGAAGCCGTTTAAATTGGGGCACAACGCATTCAGCACTTACGTTACCTTTCATTTCAAAGTAAACGTTATTTTTTTTAACTAATCTTAAGCTAATACCATTAATACAATACACGGTCCAAAGTAGTGCAAACTAATGGAAAGTGGTTAGGTATAATTATGGTAAGTAAAATTTATATTTCACTAGCTTTTGCCCGCGGCTTCGCCCGCGTGGACTTCCCGGGATGAAAGATATCCTATGTCCTTCTCCTGGCTCTAAACTACCTCCCTGACAATTTTCAGCTAAATCGGTTCAGCCGTTCTTGAGTTATAAGTGGAGTAACTAACACGACTTTCTTTTATATATATAGAAGATAAGAGATTAACCATCTAAGTATTTTTCATCTATCTTTTTTTCTCCTCGCTGTTGACCGCCATAAGACAGCTATTCGTTATTAGTGGCCGAAACAATGTTCCAATCAAAAGATTATCCGTAACCCCCCCAGATTGGATTATGTTGAAAATAAATACATGTAAATTAAATATACTTAGCATGATCTGTGACGACACAAACTATTCAAGTTTTACTTTTTAAATTAGATGTTTTCAAAAATATTCTAGTAAACACCACCAACCAAGTCCTTATCAAACAATGTGTATGCTTACTTTTTGCTTAGTGACTGCAAGTCGTCTTTGTAGGAAGTTGGTTTGATCTGGCTGTCTTCGGCTTGACCGCGCTCGGGGTCCTCCATGAACCACAAAATGAGGACCACGGCCAGGGCACCCAGGAATGGGGTCACGCGGAGCCCCCAGCGCCAGTTACCGGCCGCCGCGCCAGCTAGTGACCCCACGATGTAACCCATACCACTGAAATATAAATTACCTAGTGTTTTTAATTCATATCTTCTGAAGGAGATGTACGAAGAGGCTATGACTCTTGTACGAGAATCTCAAGTCACTACTTTTTTAGGTCATGCAGGATATTTAAAAAGGAAAAATTATGATTTATCGCCGCTAATTTATTATTATACTAGCTGTTCCGCGCGGCTTCGCCCCGCGTGAGACTCTGTTATATCGCGCCCAAAAGTAGCCTATGTTTGACCTCAGGTCGTTAACTACATCCCTACCAAATTTCATCACAATCGGTCCAGCAGTTTAGCCGTGAAGAGGTGACAGACAGACAGACTTTCGCATTTATAATATTAGTATGGATATGGATACTCAAATAGACGAGTTTGCCAGGCTGCATCGACAAAAACGGATAATTATTAGAATTAACTTTAAACTGCAACTAAGTACAAATGCACACGCACCTTGCTCATAAATCATACATGGTAATCCCCAAAATATATGTTTGGTGAGCAAAACCCTATATATGATATAAATAAAAACCTTTGGGAAAGGCCCACCATCCTAAAACTAGCCCTTCCGCTTCTAATAAAAGCTTAAGCTCTCAAAGACCGTACAACATACGCGCGTATACGGTATGTTCTATTTGATCTTATCCACCCACTTAAGATTTAGTTTTGGTTATTTTACACAAGTTCGTCAAGAGGACCCGTGGGAACTGGAATGTGGAATAAAAACATCATTGAAAACTGGCGCCTGCTGGTTTTCAATGAATGGTTCCTCGGCAATATTTTTAATGTTACATTCGGCCCGGTGAGCTGTCAAACAATATCTTTATTGTATTGATTTATGCGTGATAACAAAACCCTGCTGTTTATATATTATTTTTTTCTATTACTATCTAAAAAGCGTGTTTAAGCATCAGGATGCCGAAACAACTTATTTTTTAGTCAATAACTAAGAAAGTTTAGTTATTCAGAGTTGTTCGTTTTAAATTTTTAATAAAAAATTAACACGCACCAAATTTGTTTTTTTTTTTTTAATTTGTGACTATTGTGTGCATTGTTGCTTCAATGTACATGTATGATGGGTGAGCCACATGCATGAATAAATGAAGAAATAAAAACAGCTTTATTGTTAAATGTTAAGAAATAAATAAATAAAGAAAGTTAATTTTTGCAGACACTTTAAATAATAATTTGAAAACAACAACGTAATATCTATCTGTGTTATATTTATGAACTTTAAAACTAACATAAATATGCAACTTATATTTTTTATCAAGCAGCTATTAACAAGTAAAAAAGGGCCTTTTTTGCTTAAAAAAAATTGGCAGTGCGTCATAACTTTGAAGAAAACAATTTATTCCGTCCCAAAAACATCTTATGCAACACATGTTAGTGAAATATTTTAAAAATGTTTACTTACAAATTTAAGATTTTAAAAGACAATCACATCCTGATAAAGACATTTATTTTGATTTATGCTTTTAAATGGGAGATGTATAAAAAAACTTCTACTTCGAAATTATACACTAGAACTAGAGTTACAACACTCTCATCAACCAAATTATTAACATCATTATTCAATTACTAAATGTAATTAGATGTACGAGTATTATGTATTCAATAATTCAAAAACTTAATATATGTTCGTTCTTGTTAATTTTTTGTTTGGATAAGTTGCTAACGACTAGAGCTTCGGAATGACCACTGCTGAGAAGACCCGCCAGAAAACATCTTTGTAAACATAAACAGCATCGACAAGTAGCGGCTCTGTCATGATTGAAAAAAAAAACATATAGGTATAATCTGCTACCAAAGGTAATATTTACGTTCAGTAGCCAAGCAATGTTGCGGTACCATGCCAAATAGGTATGCATATTTACATTGAGGGATAGAGATGAAAAGGTATCGTTGTGATCAATTATGTTTTACTTTACAATAACAATATTACTTCAAGAATAGTAGTAGTAGTAGTGTTTACCTTCCAACAGGTATGGCGAAGTAGAAAAGGGCCAACATCTTGGTACGCACATTCCCGACGAACAAGTCGCTGATGATGGTGGGGGCGATGGTCGAATACGACGCCTCGCCGATGCCCACCAGACCGCGGAATACCGCGAACCATGCGAAATGCTAAACAAAACAACAAATAATAGAATAAAAATGTTCAATCAATCAAATAACCTATTTACATGACACATGATATGCTTGATTCACGCAAGGTACAGAATAACGTGTCTAAAAAGATATTGGATAAAAGCAAAAGCTAATGGCTTTTATCAGACTAACAGAGTAGTTACTTACAATTATTATGAATATAATAATAAACCTCTGTAAATATGTTTTGAAAGAAAAGTTTTTACAGAAATCATACTCCAAATGAAACCTGGAAGGAGTTATTGAAAGTACATGGGGTCAATAAACTACCTATACAAGTCATAAATATCAGTGTTGTATGTTTGCCTGGCCTAAAGGGGCTTTTGTCTCGTTCATTATGCATAATATTATGTTTCAGCTCGTGATTATAATGTACTAGAAAATCCAATTTAATTCGAAGCAATGGGAGTATAATTAAAACCCTTTAGGCGACTAAGGACAATCAGAAAAAATACTAGGTATAAAAATGTCGAATATTTATTTGACAAATAGAAGGTGGACAAATCAACTGCAAATATTTTAAGGGCAGATTCAGACCACTAAACTGAACAACTTTCCCAAATAAACTTATGTCGAAATACGAAAAAATTTTTTTGACCTCCCATACAAATTGAGAATCAGCTGATCTAGTTTAGTATGGAGTGTGAAAAATAAAATTTCGTATTTCGATATAACTTTATATGGAAAAGTTGTTCAGTATAGTGGTCTGTATCTGCCCTTAAAATATTTGCAGTTGATTTGTGTCCACCTTATATATCCTTCCGCAAGATCCACTTATGCAATAGGGAAATTAAACGTTCGGAAAAGTGTAAATGTCACATGTGAATGTCTTGTACTCACTTTTATGAAAGATCCCAGGAATGTGGTGATACTCCATAGAGCTACACCGAACGCCATAATGGCGCGCCTCGAATGCCTGTCGCCAAGGTATCCGAAGATCGGTGCAAACACCATGTATGCAACCACAAACACTGTCTGCAGGAGGCCGGCCATGTCATCACCGATAACGAATTCATTTTTAACATCTCCTAGCACTCCTGCAATACAAATTGTTTTATTTTAGAGGCTAATGTCCAAAGAGCTATGGAGCGTGCAATGCTCGGTATTTCTCTACGGGACAAAATCCGAAACACAGAGATACGAAGACGGACCAGATTTAACTACAGGCAAAGTACTTATTTGTAGCGAAAAGAAAGTGGCGATGGGTGAGCCACATTTGCCGCACAAGAGATGAGCGCTATATTATATCTATACATATAATAAAATAGTAAAAATAGTCTGTCTGTTCTGTCATTTAGTAATTTTGACTGAAATGGATAGAGACATTTAAAATGAATACCTAATATAAAGCAAAAAAAAAATTAAGGGGAACGAAGCCCACGATAACGAGAACGAAGCCCACGCGCACGAAAACGCGGGCTACAGCTACTTAGTACTTATATACATTTTGTTATTGTTTGTGTAAAATGTAAATCCACCACCTAACTAAATAGACTAGAATTATATTTCGGATGGTTATGACTTCGGAGGTCCATCGTTAGAAAAACCAGCAACGTCTCAAGACTATAATAATTTGTCGGGTTATTGTCCTTGTTTCTTGATGTAGAAGCGGGCGTTTTGTCTACTCGTTTTAGTGTTTCTTTATTTAAAACAACCAACGGAAGTAGTCGTTCGCTCAAGCCGAAAAAAGGCGAAATTTTATGAGAAACTACACTTTGAAGATTAGCTTCCTTCTACTTCTTAGCAAAGTTCTTACTGCGATACTGAGTGACCAAAGAGGATCTTGTTATGACTAATCGAATAGATTTTATTCGAGGACATAATAAGAATAACAAAAGATTTTTTACACATGTATTCTAGTGCATGGCTCTCAACGTGCTATTGTAACGGTTCTAAAACACCCACATCATGATGTATTGCGAATTGGACATTGGTTTTTAAAATAAAGTTAGGCTAATTGATATCCATAGTAATCTATACTAATACCATAAATACGAAAGTCTGTCTGTCTGTCTGTCACCTCTTCACGGCTAAACTGCTGAACCGATTGTGATGAAATTTGGTAGGGATGTAGTTAACGACCTGAGGTCAAACATAGGCTACTTTCGGGCGCGATATAATAGAGTCCATCGCGGAGCGAAGCCCCCGCGGCTTACAGCTAGTTATATATATATTTTATATGATGATAAGTTTCAATTTTGTTCAAGTTTGTTATTCACCTACCAAAAAATTTGGTAATGTATACTAATACTAATATTTATATAGCTCAAAAGTTTGTTTGTTTGATTGTCTGAACGCTCATAACTGGAGACCTACTGGTCGAATTTGAATAATTCTTTCTGCGTATGAGAGATAGCCTGATATTTGGGGAAGGTTATAGACTATAGTACCTACATACACGCCAAGGAAACTTCGTAGAACAGCTAGTCAATACATATAATAAGACACTAAAATGCGAGTGTCTGTACATTAAATATTTTTCAAAAAGACTGATTGAGTGCGATTAAAAAAGAGTAACAGAAACCAAAAAGACAGTTTTTGGAATTTTTGTCTGTCTGTATGTATGTATGTATGTATGTCTGTCTGGTACGTTATAACTTCGAAAATACTCAACGGATTTAAACGCGGTTTTTACAGTTGGATTACATATAATTAGGAGCGTTGTCAAAACTTTGTTTCGTCAAAATCGGTTAAGGGAAAAAGAAGTTATGGTCGATTGAAAATTTACTTCAAACACTGCAAGTTGCGTACCTATAGACAAAACCCATTTGAAATTTCGGCAGTAACAAGCAAAGCATGTTGGCCTATCGGTAGAGGTCGCAGATCATTTCTTTAAGTAGAGGGTTCGAATCCTGCTAGACATTACTTCTTTTGTTTTTACCCTTTTTTTGTTTCGTATTAATTTTTTAGAAGTCTATTTTTTTAAATATTTTAGTAAAGAAATGTTTCTAGAAAGTAGCTGGATCGAATCCTGCCATAAACAATAATTTTCTGTTTTCGTTTTTTATTTGTTTTCTAGAATTATTTTCTTACTTAGAGAAAGCTCTTAGCGTTAACTCCGTTAATATAAAAGTATTTTGTACTTATCTATCTATATATATAATAAGACAGTAAAAATCGAGTGTCTGTACATTAAATATTTTTCTAAAAAACCTCTACGGGGCAATTAAAGAAGAGTAATAAAAACCAAAAAAACAATTTTTGTCTGTCTGTCTTTCTGTCTGTGTGGTGCGTTATAATTTCAAAACTACTCAACAGATTTGAACGCTGTTTTCACAGGTGAATTACATATAATTAGGAGCGTTGTAAAATCTTTGTTTCATCAAAATCGGTTAAGGGAAATAGAAGTTATGGTCATTTAAAGTTTACTACAAGCACTGCTTTCAAAACTTTTAAACAGTTGAATGCGATTTACATAAACGTATTTAATTTAGATAAAGCTAAAATTTCTACTTATATCAATAAAGACAAAAACACACTGCAGTCTCTATTAAATTTTAATAAAATAACACATTGAATGTTTGTGGGCGTATGATTTAGTTACATAAAATACCAATAGATGGCGCTGACTTTATTTTAATAGCAGATTGAAATTTTTCCTTATTTAAAAAAAATTTGGTTGTTGATTTAGTACTATTGGTTGGTTTGTTTATCGGTCGTTTGTTGTGTTGTATTGTAAGCTATTTGAATTGATTGGTTGGTTTGGGTTGGCTTTGGTTTAAAAAATAATCAAATCAGTGTTTCACGGAACAAACGGTCGTGTCGTAAGGACGAATTTATCTGACTTATCACTATTTATTGAGATTTTCTCCACTTTACACGCCCACTAAAACTTTGGGAGTGGATTTTAGGTCCTAATGACTCTGTAATAGGCTGCGTCTACTCTTTTAGAGACAAAGATTGATAGTATGAATGTTAAGAGCTCCTTCTTCTGAAGGTCCGTTGTCCGTAAGCCGCGTAGTCGCGGCGCTCACTCATTTTGTAGGCATTTAGACATCATATTTGGGAAAATAACACTACAAAATCTACTTCAGCGATTTTCACTATATAAATACTTTATCTAAAGGCTATAACATAAAAGCAGGACAATAAGTTCATTATTTTAGGCATAGTATTGAAAATAAACTTCCAAAGGAGGCAACTTTGATTTTTCTATCGAGCGAATTTTGTCTGATATTGTTACTGTTACTGTAAGCGAATTTCACTCTGCTAGATCCTCAACTAAAAACATATATTTTTTTCAGAATTTTACGACTGTTTAATACTGATTCCTATTGATTTTAAAAACGGTATTTGAGAAAAAAGTGGCCCTAATATTTAACGATATCGTAGCAATGTAATGGCTTTATAAAATTGGCACGGGAAAAGGATACAATAGAATTAACTATAGGTCTGGATAGTTGTAGTTTCCACAGGTTTCGCGAAAAGTGACCTACACGCGGGCGGAGCCGCGGGCAACAGCTAGTTATAAAATAAAATATAGATTAACGTGGATAAATGTGTTCGTAAGTTAATTTTATACAAACTTCCAAGAGCTTAAATTAAAAAATGACCTTGAGAAGGTGATTGGCCGTACATTCGCCAAGAGTAAGCGGAACAACGGTAAGGCAGATAGTTCATCAAGGAGTAGGGTTGTCACTTTGTTACGTTCAAGTTAGGTTCAAAAACCATATGTGCTATCTCATCCACGTTGCAGGCATTCTTCACTCTGATATGCTGCAGCAGCAGCTGGAGAGCTGCATGCAAGTTAGTCATGAGGTCTTCTAAATAGTTCTAACTAGATAATAATAGTGTTGTGAGTTGAACTTATTTGTAAACTTAAATTGTAAAATATAGAAACTAAAGCACTTCAATTTGTTGACCCTAAGTATGAAACACTAAACAAGTGTAGAACGTTTGATCATAATCACCGTCGCATTGCAAGTAAAAATATTAGAACGACGTGAAGGAGACCTTCATTGCTTGTTAGTAAATTCTGCATTCTGGAATTTACTAACAAGCAATGAAGGTCTCCTTCTTTTTCTGAAATGAGTTTCTCGAGTTTTGTTCTCTTGGCATACGAGTACCTTGTCTGCTCAATCTCATATTATCCCTAACAAAGCCTATGATAATGAGAACTTTTTAGAGCGCATTTCAATAAAGAACGTGCCCCAAAGCTAATAATTGCTTTTAGTAATTTCAAGTGTTCATTAATTTTAGTTTAGCCAAAATCATTTGGAACTATACTCAGTATAGTGTCAAGTATTAATAAATTAGCGTGCCGGACTACCAGCACGACTGTGCTTGGTAGGACGTCTCTTTGCCAAAAAAATATCATCACCTAGTAATTCAGTGTGATGAATGAATGAAAGATTAACCTTTCCGTTTCCTTATATGAAATAGGTATTTACTAGATTATACATGACTACGCAAAATAGTATTAGTCCTATTTTCCTAATTAGCTTCTTAACTTAGTGACGAGTTATTATGATAATGACATAATGACACAGCATGATACGTTATTCCTTGAATTCGTACCATCAACATTTTTCGTACTCAAAACATTTCTTCAACAACCACATTTAGTGCTAGACTACTCACTCAAATTTGGCATGAGACTACAAATAAAATAAATAAACTAGGCTGATACCACATGGGTGGGTAATGGGTATGGTTTGCGAAAACTTGGCAACGCCCGATAAGACTAACCAAACATACATAGGCACTGAAAATCCGTACTTATAACGGACAGACCAGGAACATTTTTTTTATATTATAAAGCACGAATTTGTTGCATATTTAAAACGTAAAGAAAGAGTAAAATACTACATAAACTTAATTGTGACACTAATAAACCTAATTATAAGTTTGTACACAAATAATATTCAGTGTTTAAGAGTGCCCAGAGCACATACAATACAGTCAATACAAGCAAGCCACAGAACTACTAATATTATCCGAAGTTAAAATTTCTGTAAAGCAAACCGTTGGCAAAATCAGGATCAGGAGTGCTATTTTTAAGATAAGTAGGTATATTTCTTACCTAAAACCGGTGAATTGAATGATTATCGTTCGTCTCACCGGTTATGTCGCATAAAAATCATTTAAAAACGAACGATAATCATTCGACTCATCGGTTTCGCGTATGTCATACATTTCAAACATAGCGCTCCTCTACTGTATCTGTATCCATATTAAAATAAATGGACGTATTGTTTACATCATATATTTTTTTTAATTTAATAAAAATTGATATGGGTTAACATTTCACTGTATCTAAAAATAATAATCTAAAAACGCGTTCCCCATTGCGCTCCTTCGTATCATTTTGTTTGACACTTTAATAAATCATATCTTTTATTACTCGGCCCCCATTGTTTGCTCCGCGGTTATTTGTTGAATCCCCAGCTTTATATTCATAGTCTACGGTTAAAAGCTTTGTATTGTGTTCTTTAAATGAAAAGCTGTTTTGTTTAAGTAAAAAAAAGAAATAGTTACGTTATACTAGAGGCAACTTTTACAGTTTTTCTTTCGTTTGAATTTTATTTACATTTTACTAATCAGAATTGTTTTTTTTTTTTTTCAAATGTTTGAAGAGCATTTTTTTCTAATTTAAATAAGAAGAAATAACCGTTCTGGTATCTGTTACACATCAATTTATAATACGTCACACGTATTACAATATGAATTAAAAAATCGATAAACATTTTAAACAGAATTGTGAGTGTTTAGGTAAGTATTAACTATAATGCCTACGTCATGAGTGGTGTGATGTATGACGTATGTAATTTATCTTTCTCGATCAGTTCATGGTCGAATATATTGAAATATTAATTTCAGAAATGTGCCACCTATATAGGGTTAATATCTGGTTGACATGTTAATTTGCCTACATGTGTACATAGCAACTATTAGCCCTTAAAAAATAAAGACTTAAAACAGAGCAACTGTTGAAAAAAATGTTACTGTCACAATCGTTTCTGTATTTTGCAGTAATAATAAACACCTTTCAATAGAAAAGCTCAACTGCAATGTAGTGAAAGTAAAACTGATACAAAGAGAAGTTATCTCACACAACGAAGTAGATACGCGTTCCTAACATGACAACGACGCATAGTGGAAAGTAAATCTTGACTTGACATGTTTAATTAACTCTTTATTCAGGTAGGTACAGCTACTACGTGAAGTAAAAATATTACGGAGAACATTTTAGCAGTATTGATTTAACAACTTAGTTATAATTTCTCAATTATATTTGATATCAGCTGTATCGCTGCGTTTTTGGCTTGTTCATCGCACCAAGTAACCTTCATGACGCGTCCGCCGCGTGGCGTGGGTTGCTTGTGCTAGATAGTCATCAGTCAGACCAGACGCACGAGACGCAAGTGCTACGTCACCGACACAATTAGCAAGGTGGCAGCACCGGCGACTGCAGCGTGGAGGCCCGACTTCGTACGAGAGCTGCCACGAGCTTCCACGACCGTATGCCGATTTCATCGTAGTAATCACGCCATCCGGCTGGTCCAATCAACGCGTGAGGCTTGTGGCGCGAAACCACCACACAACGGCATCCACTGGTGACAATGCCAGAGTGTTATTATTTCTATGTAGATTGCGATAAACTTCAGGCTTTTCATCAAATTTTATCTTTTGATGATGACAATCTGTAGGACATGAGTCACATAACACGTTTTTAAGTCGAAATTTTTCGAATATATCAAAATCTATTAAATTGTACAATTATCTGACATTCAACGAATTTACAGTTTATATTAAAACAATTTTAGCGACCGAATCGTTCTCTAATAATCTCGTAATAATGTTTGTCAAAATATTATTACATAATATGATGTGGTTGGACAAGTTGGACAGGGGAGGGTTCATAACGAAGTGTCAATCACAGCTTGTAATAAGATTTTCCATGACAGTAACGTAATCACCACTGGAAAATGGGAATAGGTTTGCACACGCTCAATTCATTTCCGGAAGAGGGGCCCAATTCTCTGCAAATGACGGATCACCCTAGGGGTCTAATAAGGAGGCAAGGTAAATAAACTCATGTTTACAAAGAATATCGGTTGCATTATTGAAAGTAAAATTTAAGACTTAGATAAAATACAAAGCTAGTGCTCTTTTACATGCAGAATATGGAATTCTTTATTTCTACGTACGTACTACTCAACGTAGAAAGTATAGACACGGAGTCTGTTGAATTTTCTCCGAGCCACTGTACGTACATTGACTTTAACAATCGAACACATGTAAAAATAAACATGTTTGATGGGATGAGATCTATAAGTAATAATATCTGAATCCAATGAAAAACTAGCACAACATTCAAGACACGGTTCATGGTTGTATAACTTACGATCTTTGGACCATAATGGCTACAAAAAGTCAACTTGCGGCAGCTGGGTGTTTCTTTCCATTACATCTCCGCTACAGCTGAACTGAGATTGTAAGGTCAATAGTTTGATTAATAACCTGCGTATTTATTTATAATGATAATGATAATATGTTTGGTGACAGCCGCCAAGGTGTCAACGTTTGTTTATCTGAAGCTGCCGTTAAATACGATGTGATCAATATATTTATAACTTTTGTTGTCGAGTTCGAGAATCTAGAACCGGGAACATGACTACTTGCCAAGTCAAGAGAGAAGTAATGTATTTGTACAGAATGGCAGAAGTATGTCAGGTCATTTGTTTCATAATATTTTAGATCTTGCAGTTATAGGTAAGTAGGACATTCATTCATAAAGAAACATGCACATCTGTGATTCACTGTCTTGTCAAATGGTCATGGTATTATGTTACCATTGGACGATGATTGAAAGTGTAACTAGGACACTGAAATACTAAGTAGCTTTATCACCAGCCATTAACCAACGTTACAAAACGTCAGGCGAAAAATTTGCAAAATGAGTGACAGACAATAGATAACGAAAGATGAGTAACGACGTACGGTAAGAGGTCATTAAAATTTCTTTAAATTTGAACAAATCTTTTTCACTAATTACTGCACAAGTTTTCAGTCAGTAAGTTAAACAAAGGCGAACAAATTATATTTATAGGAGCAACGAGTTTGAGTTGAATACTAAACCATTACCTACAATGAAATATGAAAAACTAGCTTTTGCCCGCGGCTTCGCCCGCGTGTACTTCCCTCGGGAACAGTGCTTTTTCCCGGGATGAAAGGTACCCTATGTCCTCCTGGTTCTAAACTACCTCTCTGAGAATTTTCAGCTAAATCGGTTCAGCCGTTCTTGAGTTATAAGTGAAGTAACTAACACGACTTTCTTTTATATATATAGATATAGTTAGACCTTTATAAAGACACCGTACGCAATTGTCGTCTAGTACTATTTTCGTAATGTGGTACTCAAAATAAGATTGATGTTGAAAATAATAACGAGACGAGGCAGTACAGCTATTCTCGAAAAGAGGTAATAATTTTAAAGAATTAAAAATTAGCGTTACAAATTGTACGATTTTTATTGTTGTGCCAACATTTCAAAATTATACTTTTGATAGACATAACGTCGTCATTGTGTAACCTGATGCAAAAATCTGTTCTTGGAAAAGCCGCGTCGCGTCGCACCGCAAAGCAAACGCTGTCTTAACTTTCCAGAATTCAAACGGAGCAAATATCAATGAAAATAACATCCATTGAATAAAACTGGCATGGTGTTAATTATATATAACTAGCTGCTCTCCGCGGTTTATCATACACAGCAGCGCCATCTACTTTATAAAGCGCCATCAACTAGGTGTCCGACTTTTTGACAAAACCTTAGGAAATAGCGTACCTACTTTAAACTAAAAGAAAGTACCTACCCTATATGTTAATTCAAAGTATCAGCTCAGCTATCTCCATACCAAATTTCATAAAAATTGGCACAGCCGTTTGAGCGTGAAGAAGTCATAAAACATACAAACTTTCGCCTTTATAATATTAGTGGGATGTTAGTGGGGTAGTGGGAAGTGGGATTAAGTAAGACGTGATATCGTATCGATATAGGCAACACAAAGTTTTCTCAGCTTAATAAGTTTAGAACACTTAAAACTTCATTCCCAAGTAAAAGAAACTAACACAGTATTAAATTAGTTCTATCTGTCTAAAATTTAAAAGCTATGCTCTTGTCGGTGGAGTCTATTCCAGGTGTTCCTATCTTCCGCTAGCTTTTTCCCCTGATACGACACGACTTTCACCTTTCTCTATATTACTAAATAGTATAAAACAAAGTCGCTTTCTCTGTCCCTATGTCCATTTGTATGCTTAAATCTTTAAAACTACGCAACGGATTTTGATGCGGTTTTTTTTAATAGATACCTAGAGTGATTCAAGAGGAAGGTTTTTATGCTCATGCGAAGCCGGGGCGAGTCGCTAGTTTGTTCTATAAAACTCCTTCTTGTCCAACCTCTTCCCCGTCTTCCCTCTATCTTGCTTTCCATAATGTTTTTCATAAAGTCGTCGTGCCGTATTAAATGTTTTCCCTCTTCTGGGGGTCTAAAAACGCCACTTTGAGCAATTCATCGAATCGATTCATATTACGAATTCCTTAGCAATTCCTCTATTTTTTGTAAAATGGCCAAATAAACTTTGCAATTCCTCTTCAAAAAAAATGAAAGAAAAGGGGAATTGCTAAAGAATTGCTAAGGAATTCGTAATATGAATTCGATTCGATTAATTGCTCAAAGTGGCGTTTTTAGACCCATTTTCAATTTCCTTTATTAAAGTGATACCTCGGTGAACACTAGCGCCACCGTGATTTAAAAATCATTACTCACAGAAAACACAAGTTATCAAAAATCCCTCTGCTGTAATTATGGTTCTGGATCTGAAGTTAATTTTAATCATATTCAATTATTAAATTTTAGTTCCATATAGTTACAAATTACAAAACTGCTAAATGTGGCCGTTTTAAGCAATAATGCAATTTGTAACTATAGGGAATTATAATTTAATAATTAATTATGATTCAAATTAACTTCAGATCCAGAACCTTAATTACACAAGACGGATTTTTGATAACTTGTGTTTTCAGTGAATAATGATTTTTAAATGATGGTGGCGCTAGTGTTTACCGAGGTATCACCTTAAAGCTTTTTTCTCTCCTATACGTTTTAAAATTTCTTCATTGGTTATTTTATCTTTCCAACTGTCGCTTCAAATTTCTTCCTTTCCATGTTTCACTGCCGTATAAAACCATACTCCAAACATACACTTTGATCAGTCTTTTACCGGCTTTCTTTGATATTTGGGATGTAAAAAGATGTTTTTTTGTTATTGAATGCTTTTTTTTGCCATTCCAATTCTAGTGATGATGTCCTGCGTACATTTAACATCATACCTAAATATTTGAAGTTTTGTACTCGTTCAAGTTGACTATTGTTAATAATGATTGGTTTATTTATTTAATTCATGTACACTCAAATACAAACATAGGAAACTTAAAATTAGTTCCTTCCTATTATTCTGTTTTTTATTTTTTTTTAGTTCTTGTTTTTCAAATTTCTAATTTTTGTTTTATTTGTATTTATTTTTAGTCCATTATAAATTAGTTTACATTCCCTAAACAAAAATACAGACAAACTTTTTTCAAAAAGAATCTACAATTGAACGTAATCCAAAGGATTTAAAATGCAACTGCGAAAATACTGAAATCAAACTTTTTTCTACTTGTCTGCTAACCCCAAAACCATATTGCATTTATTTTTAAGTTTAAATATTAATATTAACCCAAATGAATTCTTTATCATTTTACTACTTTTAGTAGCCTTACCAAACTAACGTAAATCATATAATATTGAGAGAGCAGTTAGGTATTTTTATAATTGGCTTAATACTCTACTTCCCTACTTCCGGACTTTTATTTAGTAGATAGAATCAGTCGTGTAAAAAATAGTTGACCATTTTAGTGCACTCTAGCATTTATTTTTAGAAGACTGAGCCATATGCTGTCGACTGTCTCACATAATTCAAGGCAGGAATTTTAAACCGAAAATTGGCGTCGACTGAGGTAACAGTATTAACACTGTTTGGCGCCGCCGTCTAGTCGGTATTATGTCTTAGCAAGGGGATGAAAGCGCCCTTCATTGTAATGAACAGTAATTGAAATTAGATAAGTATATTGCAGTAGCCGTTAGTAAAGTCAAATATACGTCAACGCGTTAAAAACATACGTAAACACCAATATTCAAATTGTCAATAGAGTATTTACTAGGTGCTGTATTATCAAATCAACATAATTTTTTGTCGCCCTCAACTCGTGGGCTACAGAGAAATGTACAGGTACCACCTTAGGTGTAGGTGTAAGTATGAGGTGGTATACTTTTTCTTGCTCCCCACTGTACATTTAGCAAATAAATGAAAATCAATTGTTATTAGCTTTGCATAATGTGAGCTCATTCTATATAATCCAGTTCTGTGGCTGAATGAGTCACAGACAAACTGGCGCCAGATTCAATCTTATACGAAATTTAATCGTACTACCCATAGATAAATTATGAAAAAGACGATTACCGATCGCCGCACCAGTTTCTCATTTGTTTACAACAAAACCGAGTATACTGTGGGGTGAAACAATATCGTATAAAAACTTGCACGTTACCACACTTTGTAACTACATATTGAATTGACATAGCATGCTAATGCAACAGCAACGCTGATTTCAATTATTAGCTTATGAGACGTAACTTTGTAATTGTAATTAATTATAGTTACAATTTTGGGGCAATAGAGAATGCATCGACCTTTTTCTTTGAAGCCACAACCGCAGTAGACAAACCATTACGAATTTACGAACAGTTTATTACGGCTCAAATTGATACAAAGGTGTTTATTTTATTATCACTATCATACGATATTCTCATATCTATCTACAGTTAAAGGTTTATTTGACAACGGCACATTTTTATAAAAACGTGATTCAATCTTGCAGGTAGGTAGGTACTTACTTACTTCGTTCCTATCTTGTGATTAGTTTTCGCGTTGTGATAAACCTCAAAATAAACAGGTACACAAAAATACCTATTCTTTTCGGTTTTATTAAATTTATCAGTATATACTGTCTTTATGATTACTATGAATTTATAAGCTGGTCCTTATGTCGTTGTTTTAGCGGAACTAATTGGCCTCAAGTGCAGTCTCAATGGGCACTCGAGCCTCGTACCGGTGCAAGTTGCAACGATAAGCCATACCTTAATGCCCGCAGCTGCACTGAATCACTCCAATCCTATCAAAGGCACCACTATTGCAAAGTTGCGGGTCAGTTTAACCCATCCTGAATAAGTTTAACGGTTGTATAACTCCAATATTATCGATCTCTTTTACTTGCATAACAGCCTCAATTATAAGCGAGCTGCGAGCGAACTTCTAACTGACACATTACGCAAAATGTAAGGTAATTAACCTTCAATGTAACGTTCACTGGGTTACTGAAACTGAATTAAAATATGGCTGTTGAAAACGTGCTTTGTAAACATTTAAAGTAGACAGCATGGACCACCCAAACGATTTTATCATATATTTTTTTCACTCCAGTCTGGTTTAATAATGTGATGGGAGACAGTCGGGACTGCGTGCTTGTTTAGTCGTTTAGATAACTTCACACATAATGGGTCTGGGAAATCAATTTCTCATATCGTGATGCATGACAAGACATTACTTATTACGCTGTATTAAACGCCTAATCTCTCTTAATAAGGGGTGCAGCGAAGCATCTGTGCTTATAAATTCATCACTAATCCCATTTCATCCCAGTTATATGATATATCACACTATCATGGTAAGGAAGACTACTTTTTTAAGTCAACGGTTATTTTAGACAAAGAGAGAAAGAATCTCTTATTTTAAGTATTTATGTAAGTGATGTATCGTTATACTTAGTGCAGTCTAACTAATCCATTCGAATCCATCTAAAATGCGAAACACGTGCTACAGTTATAATAATCCTAATGTACCTACTACATTAATTGAAGTTAGTAAACATAGTTATCGGTAACAAAATTATGTGATTCAACTCCCTATTGATAATTATCCATTATGTAAACATTGTTTCACTAAATATATATTATATAATTATTATACAGTAAACCAGACCCAGGTATCTATAGAATAAGGTCGGGCCATTTATAATAGAACATTAATAAGTAATAACTCAAAAAACTGCCTAAGAAAAAGACCAATTTTACAACCGACTTCCAAAAATTTTATTTTTTTTTATTCTGTTCTCACTTCAGCTAATTTTTTGTATGTTTGTTGTTTCCTCATAATAATATCTCCGTCATTTCTGGACCGATTAGGAAAATTATCATTTTGTACGAAAGGACTTCCTTGAAATTTTTCAAAATTGGTGCAGCAAACAGCAATTGGCTTATTTTTTATCAACTAACTCACTTCTGTTATGTTATTTGTACGGAACCCTTAAAAAATACAAAATAAACTGTGACACGAGATGCATTGGCCAGAACAAAAAGTGGGCTTAGTGTTTAAAAAAAGAAACAATATCGTACACAGTTTGAAGGGGACAGTGGTAATATTGTTCAACGCAGCGTGTATCACCCTTCCCTTCCCTTGGCGCATATTTAACCCCTACAGGGCGCAATGTACGGGCTTTACTCAACAAACAAAACTTTCACATATTTTATTCATAAACGAAAACGATGTGCACACACTTCGGTCGGAGCCATAATCGTTTAAATGCTTACTGAACACAGATGTGATTGTGAGTCCTCTTTACGTTAATGATTTATACGATTATCGATTGGACGTTTACTCGTCTTTTAACGGTTACGAAAGATTTTTTTGTTAAACCTGGTTAACGGGTGGTTGGAACTTTAGGGCTAGTTTCTTAAAACTTAACAAAAATGCTATCCAATAAAAATTTATATGGACATGCTGCTAAAACTACATTTTATTAAAACAATAAAGAGCAAGGGTCAATTTACATCATTTCTTTTAACATTCTGTCGACTGAGTAGCACTCAATAGATTGTAATGATTGAACTTTGATCTCTTTTTACATATTGTCTGGTAGAGGATATTAACATAATAGGTACATAGTTTTGAAACCAATCTATGACTTATTCATACCTGCAGTTAAATATAATCTCACTTTTCTAAGTATTTTGAATTATTGCTCTAAGGCACGTACCTACCTAGATTTAGGTGTAGCACAAAATAAGGTAAGTACCTACTATGGATTTTAGTCATAAAATAAGAGTTCATTTTGACGTAAGGTCTTTAGTGTGTAGCATACAATATTGGTATTTTGGTTTTATTTTCTATTGCTACATGTTAACTTTAACAATGACGTTGTAGGCCCCAATGTCGGTTTAAACAAAATATCATAAAAAAAGTTCACGTCATCCTGTCCGAGCATGACGATGCGGTTTTAGTAGTCCCTATACAGTGGGCCACATTCTCTTAAGCCTTTTCTATATGTGCCACTAATACACAATAGTTTAGGGATTGTATATTTATTTTATTTAGTCTATCGTTTTCATCCCAGGCTCATATAGAAGGCCCAGGAAGATATGTAGCTACCTATACGGTTTGAGAATTTGGGTGCAACCGGGAAAACGCAGACGATAATGATGGATGACAATTTTTAGATTGTACCACAGGCTTTACGAGTAATATTTTTATTGGTATGTACCTACTCAATATGATAATCTACATTATGCTTCAAACCGCTTTCTTAAAGAAAGCCGCCAATGAAGTTTACCCTTCAAAAAAAATCTTAATATTTTTTTAACGTTGAGTTTGCAAATAGATCTTTTGAATGGCAAAAGATTTTAATCAAGATAAAGGTAATCGAGTTGTTCGATCCCCTTGTTTGCGGTGGCTTTTGGCAACTTGTTGATTGCCCTCTGGGGAAATCAACCCAAGAAGTAAGTAGCTATACGTACTATATGATGTTAAGTTTCTCGAACGTCATAAGGTGTCAATATAATAAAGTAAGTAAGATCAATCTGTCGAGTAAGGTACACTACCTTACTTACTCCTGTAAAATAAGTCTCCAAAACAATTTTACCAAGGTAATATTGTGCCAATGTCATTCGTAAACTTTATTTTATATCAAGAAAAAAAATATTTTTGACCTCTAAATCCATATGTACTTTACTGTAGCATAGCAAGAAAGTAACTTATTTACCATACTTAACAGATTTCTTTCTCAAAGCATTAGACTATAAGTTCATCCATATCTTTCTGTTAATGGCGTACAAACAAACGTTACAGATTCAGAAATGCATTTACTTTTATTATCATTGTAAAAATCCCTTGACAAAACTTTAACATAACAGTCAGTTCTATATTTAGTGGGTCTAAATATAGAACTCACTGTTATGTACAAAGAAAATAAAAATTGAATTAAAAGTTCCTGCTAGTCCTGGTGCATCGAGTGCACATTATTACTATCCCATATCTGAAAGGGGACATTGTATTGAATGGAGAATTAGTAGCGGGCCCACGCACGTGAGTAGACATTGGAGATTAGTTCTCTGATTACGTGACATCGACCCTTCTTGGGTGTTCAGCATTCATTAATACTGATTTATTGTAAGTCACCAAACAATTCACAAACTCTTTGAGTACACTTTCGTGGAACGTCAACTGCATGACCGAAGTTAACTGTTTTCTACACACATAACAAATATATCTATTCATCATCATCTAAGCATTTGCCTATTCGACCTACGTTAACATAATGCAAAAGAATACTTAGTTAAACTTCGAACATTAATTTTCCGTGCATTTTACGAGCATTCAACTTATCGGAGAATTTTATAGTTACCTGTTTCCAATGATGTGTCTCGGGCTCTCGGGCTATAAACAGCCAATAGTCGATGAGCTCACTCCACCTTTAATCCTCGAGCCACATTTACGACGGCCGACAAAGCACGCAATCTTGTTATTCCCGACATTTAAACTGAGGACCAAGCCCACACATATTTTGATCCTGTTGTTTTCCTTCACCATAACCACATAATCATAATCCTCCCGATTATAAAAATAATGGTGTCATCATGGGTAAAGGATAGAGGAGAGGATATTATAATGTACGCAAGATGTTACATTTTTTTTTACGTAATATAGTAACAAGATGGTGCAGGAGATAAAAAGATTACTTCGTCTCACTGAGTAATCTTACATAATCTCAGTACTTATATTCATCATTTAAAGCTAAAGCAATCTGCTAAACCACGCAATAAAAGCACCAAAGGTGTATGTTTTCTTTGACCAAAGTGCGAGATCTAAGTAATGCCACGAAGTCGTTTGTACAAACAATTTAATTCAAAAATTCATGCTAATTCACGGAAAATAATATATAGAGCTAATTTGTACACCATATCTCTAACTCAAATCTTTAATTCAGTCACATGTAGAACTTATGCTAGCTTACAATCTTTATTTGAAGTTTGATATAAAAGTATACAAGTCACAAAATCCTCTCTTAGTAAGTAAATCTGGGATACATTAGTACTATTATATATTCTGTGTCTGAGATAAACCTCAGATTTACGATATTTCCTACTGAACTTTAAAATAGTGACGATGTATTTTTTTAGTTTTTTATTATAGGCTACTTGGGGGTTACTATCGTCTTTTAAAACCATACAAGATCCAGTGAGTAAGCGGGATAGCGCGCTACGTGATGTAAGGCGACATCTCTCTTACTCACTGGATCTTGCATGGTTTTAAGAGATGGTGGTAAACCACCTTGACTCGTATCAATTTTGATGCAACAAAATGTTCATTTCTTACAGTATTTGACCCACGAAACTATTAAAACTTCAGTGCACGAAACCGAAATAGTTATATTGATCTCCGCTAAGAAAAATACAAGATGTCATTATAATTTCAATTTAAAATTTACTTAAAATTCGGAACTGTCAAAACGCGGGCCGGCCTTGACGCAACTATTGTGGAACTGTCGTTCAGACCTATTTTTTACTTATCTGTCATTCGGTCAGTCAGTAATTCGAATGATTTTTATTCGACAAAACTGTGGAATCGTTTGATCTTCATGCGACTCTGTGGTTCCTGGCGAGAATTAGGTTTCAAAAATAGCACCTTACAGAATAATTCCGTCACAAAACTGCAAAAATGACCGACGACGTTTTCGGATTTTTAGGAAGGATTTTTAAAGTGAACTTTTGAAATTAAGATTTGCTGTTTTAGAGGGCTCAGAAAAATATGGAAAAAAAAATTTCAATCTAAATAAATAGGAAATAATTATTTTAAACAAAAACAAAATACATGTCAACTAGCCTATTATGTGACGCGTCATCTGCAACCACACATCTATAGATAGATACACCTGTATCCATACTAATATAATATTTGCGAAAATCTATCTGTCTGTTATGCTTTTACGGCTAAACCACTGGACCGATTTGATGGTTGGTATGATATAATTAAAGACATGCGGTCAAACATTTGCTATTTTTAGCGCGATATGACCGAGTACCACGCGGGCGGAGCAGCGGGCAACATCTAGTAACTCATATGTGCCTAAGCACACATTTTGCTATCGAAAGATGCTTGTACCTAGTTGTAGTATACATGGGCATACAATGGCACATTGTAACATATGCAATTCGTATCATATTCATATACCTTAGTTCTACTAGGTAATATATTAAACGCAAACGTTTGTATGGATGTTTGTTACTCTTTAACAGGAAAACGGCTGAACCTGTTTTGCTGAAATTTGGAATGGCGATTGCTTAGACCCTAGTATACCACTAATTTAGAAGAGTTTGATTTTTGTTTGTGCTTGCTTGAATACTTTTACTTTGGAACTACCAGACCCATATAATATTATAGGCTAATCACTACATAGTATAAAACAAAGCCGCTTTCTCTGTACCTATGTCCCTTTGTGTGCTTAAATCTTTAAAACTATGCAACGGATTTTGATGCGGTTTTTTTTTAATAGGTAGAGTGATACAAGAGGAAGGTTTTTATGCCCATGCGAAGACGGGTAAAGTAATAAATATGATAAAACTATCTTTCACCCGCATCAATTTCCCTCGGGAACAGTGCTTTTTATGAAAGGTACCCTATGTCCTTCTCAATATTCCTAGCTATGTATACATGCGAAATTTCAGTAAGATTGGTTCAGGAGAGGGCGTGAAGAGGTAAGAAACAAACAATATACAAACTCACTTTCCCATTTATAATATTAGTTGGGATGGGATATTTGAGGATGATTGTGCAGAGTCACCAAACAATAGAAGATGATTCAGTGTCTTTAAACTTTAGGGTAAATATCTCATTCTTGAGTTGTTAGTAACTGGGGCGTGTCAAGCTTTAGTGTTGATAAGGGAGAGATAAGGTTTAAACATTTGTATTTAATAATCTTAATCACATATAAACATTATGCAACTTTTAACAGAAACATATTTACACAGCATAGGTAGGTAACTACTTAGTAATATTATTTGTTCTGTGAGTAGACTAGAATCAGGTGCCTAGCCTACTCAAAGGTTTATTATCTGCTATTTAAGATTGATGTGTAATTTTAAATACAATTTAAGGACCAAAACAGACGGTATTGGATATTTAGGAATGGGGTGTATGTGGGAATGGATTATCTCCCTTATCTCTCTGTCCTATGTTGGTTGCCCTTCAGCCGCGTATGTAACCAGAGTTTTGTAACCAGTTACATAAAAATAAAAAATGATCCTCTTGCTTTGGATTCAATGTATTGATTGAATGATACAATTAATTTAAAAAATTATGTTTTAAAATGAATGAGATATTTAAAACATATGAGACAAAAAATTTTTTTAGTTAGTATTAGTTTAGTTTACACAGAAATTGATTTTTTTTCCCTTCAAGAAATTGTTTTATGAGAATTTAAAATAATCAGAAACCCTCTTATTCATAAAAATTAACAAATGTTTAAGCCCAATTTATTTTTGTCATATCTTAGTTAAGGGGGAAACACAAAGTACATAGCTGTTTGAAGGACCTTAAGTGAGTCCTGGGCTCCAATAATCTATACTAATAATAAAATCGTAGAAAACTCAATTCTGTACATGCAAGATACTTTCAAGAGTATTATATATTAAATACTCTAATATAATGGTTTATTTTACGTCCATTTTCCATGGGTTTAATTCATATGATATGATTCCCCACTCAATTGAGTCTGCACACTCTGGTGTCACCGGGGTTCAATCGACCCTATATGCCCTGGTATCAGCGTTACAAACATTGCTGCCACTATAACATATAGTTTATTTAATTTCTGTTGGACTACATGGTTAATTGAGCCTAGCTCGCTGGCAACTGTGTTTGATAAATGTCACCGTTGGGTTTGAAGAGGCGGAAAGAGTATTATTACAAATTTGTTTTATTCTATAGCAAGAAATTAAGGTAAAAATCTAAATTAATTAAGATTCTAATGCTAAGCGGTTGAACAGCACAGTACAGCTAGTAAGATTATTAAAATTAAATTAAAAACTTTTAAGTCCCCCAATAAAAAAACTATACTCTAAAAACTAACAAATAATCCATACTTCCATACTAATATTATAAATGCGAAAGTCTGTCTGTCTGTCTGTCTGTCACCTCTTCACGGCTAAACTGCTGGACCGATTGTGATGAAATTTGGTAGGGATGTAGTTAAAGACCTGAGGTCAAACATAGGCTACTTTTGGGCGCGATATAACCGAGTCCCACGCGGGGCGAAGCCGCGGGGAACAGCTAGTATTTTATAAAACTAACACTTAGTCTTTCCCAACACTATGACGCTTGGAAAAAATATTTGAACTTACATAATATTATAATGTGATAGTAAGTAAATAATTATATAATAGGTATATGTATATATTATAAATATTGTTTTTTATTATAAATATTAAAAATCTGTGTATCAATGTTTTTTCAACAAGCCTAATTTGAATGTTTATTAAATTTTAGTAATTAAAATTGATGCCAACTGAATAGAATTGCCCAAACTTGAAATTGGTTGAAGTTACAAAAAATATCTTATTTTTGTAAGAATAAAGTAGGCAGGCAGGCATTATATCATATCTATCTCTCTCCAGACCGATTTTGGCCACAGTGATATGGCAACTTGTGTGACCCGGTGTACAAGTTTTATCTTCAAAAATGAAGTCCTTCAGTATGACATTTTATTTAGAAGATATACTTAGTATCTTAGTTGGATTAATGTAACTAAAATTATAAATCCATACCTGCCAGTGTAAATCTGTCCATATAATTGATGAGATTAACGAAACACAATATTCCCACAGTCATGTATTCAAGGAATGTGACATCCCTCAAGGTATCTCTTCTTCTTGCCTGCTTCTCTAGCAGGGCTGTAGCAGACTCATTGTCGTCACCATTCAACACCAACTGCTGATTCGACGTATTTGGAGTTATATTACTTTCGTCCATGGTGCCACTTCACTTAAAATCCAGTCAAACAAATCTACCCGTAGCACTTTCTTGATTTTATAATACTGGGATTTTTAAACACGGCACAAGAAACTAAATTTATAAAATAAATTAAATAACCAAATATGAAATACCTATAACTATGAGGTATTTAAGAAATAAAAAAAATTTAAATCTAAAAAAACCAAATCATCTAGACATGATTTAACTCAATCTAAAAATGAAATATAGAAATTCGATCTAAAACTATATTCCACAACCGTGACGTGCCTGCGTGACGTGCAAATCGAATGATCGAATGAAAAAAAAGATTACTTTATTAAGAAGTTAGATTGACTTGACTGACACCAACTGACACTTGCTGACGCTGACACCAATCTGACACTCAACTTGATATTGACCACATTGACAGCGAATTTTTTTTATAATATTTTTACGACCATGGAAACTAGTTCTTTAAGGCCTTTATTAATCTTCTTCAGGTGGCTTACCACCATCCCTTAAAATCATGCAAGATCCAGTAAGTAAAAAGTAAGGGAGATGTCACCTTACATCATGTATTGCGCTGTCCCGCTTTCTCACTGGATCTTGCATGGTTCTAAGAGATGGTAGTAACCCCCCTGACTGAATAAACTACTTCTTACTTGACTAAAGCAGGGGGGTTACTACAGTCTCTTAAAACCACGCAAGTTGATGGTGGTAGGCCACCAGATGGCTAAGTGAAGTGGTAAAAACATTTAAAAATTTCAAGAAAGGCCTTAAAAGACTAGTTTCCATTAAAAAAAAAACCAGCAAGCAAAGCAACCAAATAAATGAACAAAGGAGTTTTTGGAGGGAAAGTAAACTGCCGCTATGTCCGCGCTGTATTTAATTTCCAAAACTTAGGTTTTTTCAAGTATTTGTGCTTAATATTGGTGGATTATTATTCGCAAAGTGTTCGGGAACAAGCGTGAGTGTTGGAAAGTGGTACAGTGTCGATGACGTGACTTTTACCTTTGTCACCAAAATCTCCAAGTTATAGCTAAGTGAAATTTTGCCACCGCTTCACTTAGCCATCTGACTCAGACTAGACTTACTTACTTGACTGGACTGGACTATTGACTTGAATTTTTGACTCGACTGACTTAAGTAGGACTTTATCGATGGTAGGACTGAAGAAAAGGCCTTAAAGGACTAGATTATTCCATGGCCGTATAAACTATTCAAAAAAAAAAAAAAAAGAGGAAACCAAGTGTAAATATTGTTCTGTGAGCCTGTGAGCTGTGAACTAGCCTATCTCTATTTAGTTTGTGAGCTAGCCCGCCACCCCGCCAGCCACTTGCCGTACATATATTTTTTACTTTTCTTGCTATTTTATTTTAACAAAATCGTTTATTATATGTGAATTCTGTCATTTTCGATAAGTAATATTGAAACATCATGTCGAAACTGTTGTTATTTTTAATGGTCATTTGTATTTGTAACGGTACTGCTAAAAAATATAAAGATGAAGAGAAGCCGTCTTGGGCAAAAAAAGATATAAGGGACTTCTCTGATGCGGATTTAGAACGGTAAGTTGTGCTCAGGTATGGCACTGCTATTGTATAAGTATATTTTGATAATAGAGTGAGATTGATAGGCTATAATAAGTCTTGCGGGGCAGTGTTCTAAACGATAGCGCGGGCATGATAAAACGCGAGTGCGTCTTTGATTGAACTCCTTGACTGGATTGTTTGCCAGTGGCATTGCTATCTCGATATGTTTTCCAGTGACGTTGCTATCTCTATATTCTTCGTACTTCAGAAGGCACATTAAGCCGTTAGTCCCGGCCGTCATCACTAGATGGCAGTCATTAAGCTGTGTCAGAAGCCCTTTGTAGCCTGAAAAATATTATGTTTCTGTTGGTCTAATCTTCCAGTCAACCTTAAAAAACTTGGGGGTTTGGGCACAGTAAGAACTATGAAACCACCAGTGAACTATGAAAGGGAGAAATGGGCTTTATAAGCTGCTTGGGTAGTGAAAGAATACATACCATATTGAAGTAGATAAAATAAAAGTACCATAATGTTTTAAGGTTATTTGATCAATGGGAAGAAGATGAGGAACCATTACCAGATGATGAACTACCTGAACACTTGCGGAAACCTCCATCTATTGATTTGACTAAAATGGACATGTCAAACCCGGAATCAGTTTTACAAGCCACAAAGAAAGGCCAAACTTTAATGATGTTTGTAACTGTGGCTAACAAGCCATCACGGGCACGAACTGAGGAGCTAACTAAAATTTGGCAAACTGCTCTTTGGAGCAATCATATACAGGCTGAAAGGTATGTGATACTTTATATTATAGGTACCTACTCAATTAGCAGTAACCCACAGCTCACAGCACACAGAGTGGTTAGAATAGGCTTGACAAAACTGCCAGCTGTGCCCTCATTAAATTTGAACTCTAAATAGTAAATGTCACTTAAAAAATATCATTAGTAGGTGCATAATTATATTCTGCTATATCAATGGACAACTGCATGTTTTACATTCAACACTCCAAAAAATTTAGTAATTATCTAAATTAATATAAAGAAAACACCATAATGATAAATTGATAAAATCTGCCAGCATTTTATGGACTGAAATCATATTTTGGTTTCATTATATTCTGTAGGAAATAAACATTTATGGCATCAAGATTGATATGAATCAAGTAGGTAGCCTATTGTCATTTGTCACAAAATATCCCTACTAATATTATAAATTTGAAAGTTAGTTTGTATATTTGTTTGTTTGTTACCTCTACGCCCTATCCACTGAACAAATTTTCCTGAAATTCCGCATACATATAGCTAGGAGTATTGAGAAGGACATAGGGTACCATTCAACCAGGGAAAAAGCACTGTTCCCAAGGTAAATTCATGTGGGTGAAAGATAATAATTATTCATAGGTTGAAATACAAAATTAAAATTAATAAGGTACAAAGACATGAAAGACATGTTATTTTTAGCAATCAGCCATATAAATTCTATTTATTGGCCTTTAGATTGATTAATAATTTTTTTCACTAGGTACTTAATAGATGATGACAGAGCCATCTTCATGTTCAAAGATGGATCACAAGCATGGACAGCGAAAGAATTTCTACTAGATCAAGAAGAACTCAAAGATGTGCAGCTGGAGAGCCAAACATACACAGGGAAGAAAGCTGATGTTCGGAACAAGGCTGTGAGAGATGAATTATGATAACTCATTAATTTTTATAGCATTATAATTATGTATGCTAGTCGAATAAAAAATCAGTAACATGGCATCATCTAGTTCTCACTCAATTTGAATTATATTTTTTTGAAAATAGTTTTTATATTATTTATTGTGTAGATACCTTTGTATTTGCTTCGTGGTAGATACTTATATTTCTTTATCCTAAAATTAATCAAAATGTGAACATTTTACATTTAAAGTATATGAATACAAATTTCTCATGTTTTTATGAGATCAATCTATTAGATATGTAAATTTTTCTCATAGATGTAAGAAAATAAAATATAATTTAGTATGATTTTTTTATTTTATAAAAAAATAATGATGTTTTTATAAGCTGCTTAAATACCAATTAACATTTAATGTTGATTTAGAAGGCATCAGTAGCTCGGAAATGTTCCTCATCAATTGTTGAATAAATGTGTCCTTCTCCACACATCCACTCCAGAATATTTCTGAAAATTAAACAAATAAAGTTTTGAATGGCTAGCATGATGAATTGATTTTTCAAGTGCAGTCATATGGATTGGATGTTAACAAACACTAGTAGCAGCTAACCATGTAGCTGTATGTATATATTAAAGTCTGGTAGATAGTAAGGTAACATTAGGTTTTTCATAATTCCAACTCGCAAATCACTGTGTTTCAAAACCTCAAAGTACCCTAAGACAAACTAGACTCTTATTATCCCAACTTTATAAATGCGAAAGTAAGTTTGTATATTTCTTTATTTGTTACCTCTTCACTCTTTATCCACTAAAACAATCTTCCGAAATTTCGCACACATATATTGTATTGAGAAGGACATAGGGTACCTTTCATCCTGGGAAAAAACACTGTTCCCGAGGGAAATTCATGCGGTTGAAATCTAGTTAACAATAAATAAAATTTGTTTTGTATTTGCAAACTACATGTTTCATAAAGAGTTCATCATACTTACTCAAACTCCATTTGTGACATGCGATCTTTGAGAGTTTCATACATGTCCTGCTTACTAATGCCCTGTTCCAAAGTAGAGGCACGAATAAGATTGAAAACCATCATTTGTCGAGGATTCAACCCGTTGACTGATGCACTGTTTTCAGTTACACCGACCATAGAATTGGCTGGTAGGCCGCTGGTTGTAGAAATATTATTACTGACAATTTTCTCCTGTAAAGTCAACAAAAAAATTAAGACAAGTGTAGGACATGAGTGTTGTGTGCCACTACAGAATCCTGATACCTATCTAGATTCACCATGTTCAAGCTTTTCATAAAAAAAAATTTGGTTTGTTAAGCCCATTTTAATTAAAATATGTTTAGTACCTTACTCTTAATGGGATTTAATATAAGTATATCCATGCTTATATTATTATTATAAATGTGAAAAGTGTTTGTGTTTGTATGTTTATCTGTTTTTCCATTAAAACAAAGTAACAGATTTAAATGAAATTTGGTATGGGGATGCCTTGCACCATCAGGATGAGCGTCCCTACGCTCGATACGACTTTTAGTCGCGATAGCGGATGAAGCCGCGGGCGAGTTAATCACTCAAATAGTTCAAATTCATAACAAATATTGAGGTTTACAGTCTTCTTTGGCCGTAAAATGATTATTTTATAATCATGATCAAAATTAATCAACCATGTCTGGATTTGCACTGTTCTGAATTACCATTTTAATGCAATTAAATGTAATAAGTATAACCCATTCAAGATAATTTCAAAATACCTTCTTAGAATCTGCCTCCATCTTCACTTTATTATTTATGCACTGTAAGTAATGGAATGTAATAGCATTAACATCTGTTACTGGCATTATTTTGAATGCCATCAGAACTTTTTTCCCTTTGTTTGTCTTAACATTGCCATAAATCTGTACATAGTCATTGACTCGTACTTTTGGAGTTGATTTATCCTGAAAAGTAAAAAAAACTAACTTATTAAAGTACATGTATACACAACAGATGTCCATGAAAATCTATGTACACCTACAGTAAAGGAGGAAATAGTCATGAAGAAAGCAACAAATTGAGAAAAGCACCCCCCTTAGCAGGCCAACTCACAATCCCTGAAACTATGCAACGGTTCAAAAGATGCTGTCTAGGACTAGACACAGATAAAAAGGAAAATAGTGGACTGGCTCCGATGGAAACAGGACCAGGCACACTAAGAAGCACACACCATATCTGCTTATAGTCTGCTTGATTGATGGCAAATAAATTAAAAAAAAACTCATCACAGTTTGATCCTCACCTCCAGCACAGAATACCTCAAGTGAAGTATTTCCTGGAGGAAGCTATAGTGTACTAAGAATACCATTGAGTTTGAGTTGAATTTGAGGAAAGGTTTAAGAAAAAAGGTGTAAGCAACAAAACCAAAGCATTACATAGATCCTGTGTATAGATCAATGAATGTATTTCTTCTCTTATTTAGTTACCAAAGTGGACAAAGGGCATGTACTATGCTTGCTTTAATCACCTGATGTACAGAATAGATAACCTTAAGATTTGAATTCCAACAAACCCCTTTAAAATTCGTAGCATTAATACATAAAAAAAAATTTTGTAACAAAAGTCATAATAGTTTCTTTAATTAATATTGAGTGATTTGGTAATTTTATTTATTGTAGCGGCTCATTTACTCTCCCTTCTGGTGTAGCCCAGCATGTATTATCCATCAGCATGACAACAGTGGGTCTAAATACGCCACTTTAGCAATTCATCGAATCGAATTCCTTAGCAATTCTTTAGCAATTCCTATTTTTTTCAATTTTTTTGAAGAGGAATTGCAAAGTTTAGTTGGCTATTTTACAAAAAATAGAGGAATTGCTACAGAATTGCTAGGGAATTCGTAATATGAATCGATTCGATGATTTGCTCAAAGTGGTGATTTTAGACCCCCAGTTCCTGCATATTTTTAGTAGTCAAAAGCCATTACTACTGTAAAAAAATAATATTTAGGTTGATCAAAAAGTTATAATACCTACTAAAGGGCAGATTAATTATAATAATAAATGTACTTACATCCTCATCCATGGCATCTTGTTCTAGCCATAACACGGCCCTCATTCTACCAGTGATATCTTGAATAGTGTATGTGATTTTAGTACTTTGGATTCTAATATTTCTTATGCGAGCAACAACGGACACAATTTGAATTTCTGTACCCCATATTTTTATACCATCATCCCCACAGTGTAAAGCTTGTCTTATAACAATAGGAGCAGTTCGCGAAGCTCTCCTGCCCTAAAAGTTAAAGAATGTATGTCACACAAAATCAAATAAATATAATACATTACTATATTAAGGGATTAAACTATATCTTGAAATTTTTCAATTGGTAAGGAATTTCACCATCAAAAGCAAGGAAAAAAGTCGACAGGTGACCCGTCGTTTTATTTACCCCCATTATGGAGAGAAAAATAATCGAAGTTATGATGTAAAAAAGACTTACCGATTTCTGGGCCTGGTTTGGAGTAGCTGCATTACCAAACTGACCTGGAGAATTAAAAAATCCACCACCGGTAACGGATTGATCTGAAAAAAACAATAAGCAAGAAGGTCCCAAATCTGAAGGTCCACATGATTTAACTGAATTTGATGATCAATCAGTTTAGTGCAATATAAAACTAACCATTCCACATATTGAAATTATTAGTTATAAAATGTATTCCCTAATAATATTTACTGGTATTTAATTTGAACTTGCTTTCACAAACGGTATAAATAATCACAAATATAATTAATGAAAATTTGGTTTGGTATGTCTGGCTCTTGCTAACACTTGCTTGTTATTGTCCACAAACTAAATAGAGATACTACGTATTTATTGTCGTCGACTGCAGAAAGGAGGGATTGCGGCGGGAAATCAAACAAATTATCATGAGATATTATCAAATCTTTGCTTGGATTTTTTAGCACTGTTTGACATTGAGATTGACTACTGTTAGCGCCCGGTAACATCACGTGACAGGTATCGCCCCACTACAGGTAAACCCCTCTTGGCAGTAGTAGTGTCGGGGTGAGTATGAGTGTAACGCTCTCTTCTCCTTGGGTTCGCCGAGCGGTGCAGACGTGTATTGTGCTCTAGTGATTTAACATGGCCTTTATTAGTATTTGATATTGATAAGATATTGCTGTTGATAATTTAAATATGTGTTCAAATGTAACTGTAGATTAACATAGGTAGGCACGGACGAGGGATTGGTACGCTTCAGGCTGGATCCCAGTGATAGGAGCGGGGTTGGTGCTCCTATCTTTACCGTGATTAGTGCCAAAGCTTAGACACGAATGGGTAATTCGGTCGGATAGCTAATATCAGAAGTTGGATGATGAAAGAATATTTCTTAATATTCTACCACGCCTAGTAAATTGTACATGTTTTGTGATACTTAATTGTTAACATTCTGACACACACGCGTAAGTAAATTTAACAAAACGGTTAGATTAAATTTGTAATCTGAAGTAGTCGAAAAAGTTTTAGTGAGTGTTAAAGTGTAAATGTAATGTTGCGATATGATATACCACAGCTGTAAGTATTGGTGCAGAAGCGGTAAGTCTCTTCATGTTTTATGTGATTTGAATCCTAAAAAAAAAGGGGTGAAAATAAAATATCTGTGAAAATTATTTACTTAGTGGGTATTTCAAAAATAATGTTCAAAAAAAATGTTAACCGTTGGGTATTGGTTGTTGACTTTGATGTCAGTACACATTAAAAAGTTTAAAAGGTTAATAGATGTATTTGGTTTATTCAATTATAATGTGAATTATAAGGGTTTTTCATTGTATAATCTGTGAGTACTAAAGTTAGTAATAGCTTTGGTAAATATACTTTGGTGTTTAATGTTTATTTACTTGAATATGTGGTTTTATTATGTGTTTGCTTGAGTTCAAATATTAACGAAATAGTAACTAGTAATGAATATAAAGTGACTTACGAAGGAATAGCAAGCGTAAGTAACTTTGCGAGTATTTGAATAGAATGATGTAAAGAAATGTCGATTTGTGATAAAATCCATTTGTAAATATTTAAAATAAAGTTGTTTACTTCATTCTCGATTCTAGCATAGGTGAGGGTTCGATCAGTTAAAAACCAGAAGTGACTGAAACGGAAAAGTCATAATGGTCTCTGAACACTGATAAACAACCCAAGATACTATGCATTATCGAGATGGCGAGGAAATGGACGAATAGTAAGTAACCGGATGTTGTCATTTACACGCATAACGGTAATAAGCATTTTGTTATTATTACACTTCAGTTGGAAATAACTTGTTATTATTAAATATCTATTTGTCGAAATGTATCTTGACTGTGTTTGATGCTTTGATTAAATATGTCTGGTATGTGTGTTCAGCAAAGTTCACAAGTTGTGATAGTTGGCTATGACCTACAACTAGGTACAGTTGTTTGTGGGAGTGCATGGTGATACACAGCATCAGCGGCCTTAGGTGCTGATGGCTGTTCCATGTTGTACAAGCAAGTTGGCCGACGATGGGATAACTTGCTTAACTCTTCGTGGCAGCTAGCGCATCTTGGGAATATATTGCTGGCACCGTATTAAGAGATCATTTATGACAGGCTGATTGGTGGACCTGGTTATAAAGGTCACCGATATTAAAGTATTTATTTCCTGTGTTTGTTTTTAGCCATACACCAGACCACAACGGTCGGGGACGACCGGATTTTTCAGGACGGCCGAGTGTTAGCGCCCGGTAACATCACGTGACAGGTATCGCCCCACTACAGGTAAACCCCTCTTGGCAGTAGTAGTGTCGGGGTGAGTATGAGTGTAACGCTCTCTTCTCCTTGGGTTCGCCGAGCGGTGCAGACGTGTATTGTGCTCTAGTGATTTAACATGGCCTTTATTAGTATTTGATATTGATAAGATATTGCTGTTGATAATTTAAATATGTGTTCAAATGTAACTGTAGATTAACATAGGTAGGCACGGACGAGGGATTGGTACGCTTCAGGCTGGATCCCAGTGATAGAAGCGGGGTTGGTGCTCCTATCTTTACCGTGATTAGTGCCAAAGCTTAGACACGAATGGGTAATTCGGTCGGATAGCTAATATCAGAAGTTGGATGATGAAAGAATATTTCTTAATATTCTACCACGCCTAGTAAATTGTACATGTTTTGTGATACTTAATTGTTAACATTCTGACACACACGCGTAAGTAAATTTAACAAAACGGTTAGATTAAATTTGTAATCTGAAGTAGTCGAAAAAGTTTTAGTGAGTGTTAAAGTGTAAATGTAATGTTGCGATATGATATACCACAGCTGTAAGTATTGGTGCAGAAGCGGTAAGTCTCTTCATGTTTTATGTGATTTGAATCCTAAAAAAAAAAGGGGTGAAAATAAAATATCTGTGAAAATTATTTACTTAGTGGGTATTTCAAAAATAATGTTCAAAAAAAATGTTAACCGTTGGGTATTGGTTGTTGACTTTGATGTCAGTACACATTAAAAAGTTTAAAAGGTTAATAGATGTATTTGGTTTATTCAATTATAATGTGAATTATAAGGGTTTTTCATTGTATAATCTGTGAGTACTAAAGTTAGTAATAGCTTTGGTAAATATACTTTGGTGTTTAATGTTTATTTACTTGAATATGTGGTTTTATTATGTGTTTGCTCGAGTTCAAATATTAACGAAATAGTAACTAGTAATGAATATAAAGTGACTTACGAAGGAATAGCAAGCGTAAGTAACTTTGCGAGTATTTGAATAGAATGATGTAAAAAAATGTCGATTTGTGATAAAATCCATTTGTAAATATTTAAAATAAAGTTGTTTACTTCATTCTCGATTCTAGCATAGGTGAGGGTTCGATCAGTTAAAAACCAGAAGTGACTGAAACGGAAAAGTCATAATGGTCTCTGAACACTGATAAACAACCCAAGATACTATGCATTATCGAGATGGCGAGGAAATGGACGAATAGTAAGTAACCGGATGTTGTCATTTACACGCATAACGGTAATAAGCATTTTGTTATTATTACACTTCAGTTGGAAATAACTTGTTATTATTAAATATCTATTTGTCGAAATGTATCTTGACTGTGTTTGATGCTTTGATTAAATATGTCTGGTATGTGTGTTCAGCAAAGTTCACAAGTTGTGATAGTTGGCTATGACCTACAACTAGGTACAGTTGTTTGTGGGAGTGCATGGTGATACACAGCATCAGCGGCCTTAGGTGCTGATGGCTGTTCCATGTTGTACAAGCAAGTTGGCCGACGATGGGATAACTTGCTTAACTCTTCGTGGCAGCTAGCGCATCTTGGGAATATATTGCTGGCACCGTATTAAGAGATCATTTATGACAGGCTGATTGGTGGACCTGGTTATAAAGGTCACCGATATTAAAGTATTTATTTCCTGTGTTTGTTTTTAGCCATACACCAGACCACAACGGTCGGGGACGACCGGATTTTTCAGGACGGCCGAGTGTTAGCGCCCGGTAACATCACGTGACAGGTATCGCCCCACTACAGGTAAACCCCTCTTGGCAGTAGTAGTGTCGGGGTGAGTATGAGTGTAACGCTCTCTTCTCCTTGGGTTCGCCGAGCGGTGCAGACGTGTATTGTGCTCTAGTGATTTAACATGGCCTTTATTAGTATTTGATATTGATAAGATATTGCTGTTGATAATTTAAATATGTGTTCAAATGTAACTGTAGATTAACATAGGTAGGCACGGACGAGGGATTGGTACGCTTCAGGCTGGATCCCAGTGATAGGAGCGGGGTTGGTGCTCCTATCTTTACCGTGATTAGTGCCAAAGCTTAGACACGAATGGGTAATTCGGTCGGATAGCTAATACTACTTTTATTTTTTTCCGAAAAACAGTGCATTCTGGGCCCTGGATCCGAGTCTTTAAGCCTTTTCTTTATTTTCCCCGGGGGGATAGGTCATAGATTATTTTATGTAATACTAGCGACCCGCCCCGGCTTCGCATGGGCATAAAAACCTTCCTCTTGAATCACTATCTATTAAAAAACCGCATCAAAATCCATTGCGTAGTTTTAAAGATTTATGAGATTTTTTTTATTTTTCTTAATTACTTCAAGTTGTTTGTTGGTGATATAGTATTTTGCAAGGTTAATCTACCCCGTACGCCACAATATTAGTATTTTAAACCCCGTCACGACCGCAGTAATCCATACTAATATTATAAAGTGTCTGTTACGCTAAACAGATCGACGGATTCATCATCGTTTAGGGTAGATATCGCAGTCAACCAATCATGAACACCCAGTGTCTGACTTCGAGATGTTGACCACACCCAGTGTCTGACACCCATATTCTCAAACGTTTCCTCAAACTCCACTCATCCTCACTCGACCTCAATGGTATTCATAGTTGACACTAGCTTACTCACCTTAAGGTGATACCTCGGTGAACACTAGCGCCACCGTCATTTAAAAATCATTACTCACTGAAAACGCAAGTTATCAAAAATCCCTCTGCTGTAATTAAGGTTCTGGATCTGAAGTTAAATTTAAACATATTAAATTATAATTCCCTATAGTTACAAATTGCATTATTGCTTAAAACGGCCACTTTTAGCAGTTTTGCAATTTGTAACTATATGGAACTATAATTTAATAATTGAATATGATTAAAATTAACTTCAGATCCAGAATCATAATTACAGCAGAGGGATTTTTGATAACTTGTGTTTTCATTGAGTAATGATTTTTAAATGAAGGTGGCGCTAGTGTTTACCGAGGTATCACCTTAAGGAAATTACTCAATGGAGGTGAGGAACGAACTGTCAAAATATAAGGTTGGTCGAGAGGTACCTTAAGGAAGCCTCGAACGTTTCGTTTAACGAAAAGTAGGTGCTTTTATTGAGGACCAGATTTAAAAGAACTTGTACACACTGTAATAAGTTCTCTATGTATTAAGTATTTTGTTGTTTTATAATAAATCTATGCCAGTAAACTAAAATTGAAAAAGAAACGATGTCAAAAACTCTCTTTACGTCAAAAAGTCAAGCGTTTACCAACATACAGAAATAAAACGGAACGTCATTCCTTGACACATCCTCACTGGAGTTTGCTCAAGGAAACAATCAAGAATACCATGTAGTATCTCTATTTAGTTTGTGAATACCATTTTCAAGGAAAGTTGGAGGACTTCCTTGAGGCGTCCTCGAATGAGGTTGAATGGAGGCGACCTATAAGGCAACGTTTAAAAATATGGGTGTGTCATCGAGAATTCGAGATGTAGACCACACCCACATCCATATTCTCAAACGTTTCCTCAAACCACTCATCCTCACTCGAACTCAATGGTAATCATAGTTGACACTAGCTTCCTCACCTTAAGGAAATTACTCAATGGAGGTGAGGAACGAACTGTCAAAATATAAGGTTGGTCAAGAGGTACCTTAACACCCATATTCTTAAACGTTGCCTCATAGGTCTCCTCCACTCAACCTCATTCGATGACGCCTCAAGGAATCCTCCAACTTTCTTTGAAAACGGTATTCTTGATTGTGAATACCACTGAGGTCGTGTGAGGATGAGTGGAGTTTGAGGAAACGTTTGAGAATATGGGTGTAAGGAAGCCTCGAACGTTTCGTCGAATGAGGTTGAGGCGACCTATGAGGAAACGTTTGAGAATATGGGTGCCAGTGTCTGTCTAGTGAGTAAGGGGGATGTCTCCTTACATCATGTATTGCGCTGTCTCGCTTACTCACTGGAACTTGCATGGTTTTAAGAGACAGTAGTAACCCCCCTGCACTGCAGACTGCAGGCTGCAACCAAGTGATTACCTACTTTTTGGCTGCAACAGGCTGTTGTCATATTTGTCACTGTCAGGTCATTAGTGTATTTATTTTTCTTTCAGTTTTGTTTGTTGTTACTTGTTGGTTACTTGCTACTTAATTTAATAGAGGCAGTTGTTTGTTTATTCAGTTTTTAATTGGACTATTTTATTGAAACTTCATTTACAAATAATATGGCCGCTAAAAATTTTCACCGTGGAAAGTACTACGTTACGTTTAAGCGTGGTTTTGAAGACTATAAAAAGGATATAACTGTGACTGTAGACAAAGTTTTTGAAGTTGATAGTTTGGTCAGTATTATTTTTATATTTGGATTACTATTTGTGCCAGCCCTTTGGTTTGAGGCAATTTTCATTTTTGATGTATCCTCCAATCCAAGATATCAGTGATAACCACATATTGAAATTGTATAAGCTATTTTTTTAAATTTGCCTTCACAAATACACACACAAACAGATAATTTTAAAAGTCACTGTTATGGGTTCTATTGAGTTGATAAAATCCCACTATATTTAGTTACCTATATCTTCCATGTACAAGCAGCAATCGATTACAACTTTAATATAATTATGTATAGATAGATAATAGTATTTGGAAGCTAACAAAAAATCAATTTTTATAGAAAATATCATTGTCAGATGAAGATGATCCAAGTTTCCTGTGCGTATTACACATAACACGCCTTGACTATGAAGATTTAAAGAAACAACAAGGTCTGCTAATTGATTTTGACAACTTCCCATCTCAATTAATTCGACTTTTTCAACAATGTGCAGCTAATAACATGTAAGTGGTTTTTTAAAAATGTTTTGTTATCTTATTTATTGTAATGTTTTCAAATTTGGTCAGTATAATATGATGGCTTAATTAGAAATTCACGATATTTTCTTAGGGAGCTGAACTGTAGCTATTCAGGCATCTGACAGTGGATCCCATATTGTCCACACATATGATCCACATCTGGGGTTGGATTGGCTCTGTTGTGGGCAATATTAATCTCTTTTGCTGTACATAAAAGAGAAGTTATTGTTCTATTTAACACTAGATGGCAGTCAAAAAGCAATATTTTTAACTTCTCAAATTGTTGCTCGCAATGCTTAAATTTATTGTTGCATTTAGCAAATCACCCTCTCCCACTTTCCGCAAATTGGTGACACTGTGTTTCTAAGGTAAAGAGGAATATGTCACCTCCACTCTATTTATCCTCCATGTGTAATAATGTGTGTTATATGTAATATATACTAATTGATGATAAATAAAATATATAGATTATAGTAATCTAACAGTTTAGAAAATATCATTAAATCTGTACCAAATGTTTCAGGTTTATGATTATGCAGCAATCAAATCCAGTGCAGTACTATTTTGAAATTATTGAACACAATGAGTTCAAGCGCTTGGTTCATTTGTCATTACGTACCGGCCCGGCCACTGACACTGACATCAAACAACACATGGCAGATACAATTCTCAATTTAAAAGTAAGATTTAGTTTGTAAACAAAGGACAACACAAGATTTTGCCCGTCACTGTGTTGTTAATCACACGTGTATAGGATAAAATCGCGACTTTCTATCATATTGACTCTGTTTCCCCAATTTTGCTTGTTCGTATTGTCTTGGTGGTGGTTTTAAGGTAAGTTGCAAATATTTATTAGACCCCTATCGTGTCCATTTAACAATGGACACGGATCCCCCAGACGGGGGAGGTTACCCTCCTCCGTCTGATCCTGAAATGCTCCAAAGCCCTAGCACATCTCAGCCAAAACCAAAAAAACGTCCGGCTGAAGATAGTATATCTATCGATGCCAAAAAATCGAATACGCCATCTGACTCTATCCAGTCTGTTTTTATCAGACCGGGATACGAGGAAAACGCCAACTTCCAATACTCTGACTCTGATCCAGGTCCGTTCATTGTCCATGTAAGCCGTACAGAACCTGACAATGTAGCGGGTTTATCAATTAGGGTACTTAAATTTGCCCAAATTATTCACAAGGCAAACATATGTGGCATAAGTGAAGGAGGTATTCTCCCAGTAAGTCGCAGCAGAATTTCTGTTGCTTTTAAAACTGCCAGAGATGCAAACAATTTTGTTCAAAACCCAATGTTGTCACAAAATAAATTAACTGCTGTCATTCCCAGATTTTTGGTATCACGCATGGGTGTCGTTCGAAATATTCCAACAGAATGGTCACTGGAAGATCTTCTCGATAGCATCCAAACCCCTCGTGGGTGTGGCCTTGTTGTTAGAGCTAGAAGGCTAAATATTAAAAAAAAGGGTGATGCAGGTGTCTCGTGGGTGCCATCCACAACTGTAGTCCTCACATTCCTCGGTCAATCCTTGCCTGAAAAAATTTACTGTTACAGCACAGCTTTAGATGTAGATACCTATCGACTTCCTACGATCCAATGTCGCAATTGTTGCAAATTTGGACATGTTAAATCACAATGTAGATCCAAACCACGTTGCTATAAATGCGGACAGGAACATTGTGGAGATGACTGTTCACTTGAAAGCTCATCATGTTTCCTTTGCAATGGTTTGCATTGTGCAACAGACCCCAAATGCCCGGAGCATCAGAGACAGAAATCAATTAAAATTATTATGTCTCAAGAAAATATATCTTACACTGAAGCAGCCAAAAGATTCCCACCTACTAAAACTTCATATGCAGATGTGGCATCCTCGTCCCAACCCCTTCTGTCCCCCTCAAATTCACAGCTTCCTCAATTTGTCTCTTACTATACTCCAGAGAAAAAATCATACAAAAAAACTTTGTTTAAATCTCCCAGACCTTCCCCTTCTCTTGGCAAAAGTTATGATCTAGAGGCCCATAACTCAATAATATATACTCCAAAATCTACTCAACCAAATGGTTGTGGCCTTACAGATTCCCCTCCTAGTCCCACTCCTAAGCTCACTCCAAATGATAACTTAATTGAATTATTAGTCTGTTCCTTAGTGAACATTATTTCCAAATTTTCTGATTCCGTACCGCCCAATGTCAATTCTATATTACAGCAATTCCTAAAAACTTTAATATCCAATAATGGACCAAACCCTTCTGCAATGGAATTGTAAAAGCGTCCGCAATAAAAAATATGAACTCACCTCTCTTCTCAACCAATTCAAACCCGTCGTGGCTGCTATCTCGGAGACATGGTTGAGCCCGGGGGCATGTTTTCATGTGTCTGGGTATGCCTGTCTTCGGGATGACAGGGATGACGGGTATGCAGGTTGTGCTCTCCTAATCTCGAACTCTTTTGTCTATTCCCAAATACCCATCCCTCCCCATAGCCCTCATCTTCATGTGGTAGCTGCTTCTTGTATTGGCTTATCGCTAGTCTCTGTTTATATACCTTACCCGAACTCCCAAGTCCTCTCCGAATTAAATAATATAATTACAAATCTTCCTAGACCTTTAATAATCCTTGGGGATTTCAACTGTAAAAACACATTGTGGGGCTCCCACTGTGACAACCCTGCTTCATTCTTCCTACTTGATATTCTTGATACTCAGGATCTTTGCATTATCAATGATGGATCAGCAACTCGGAGATCATCTCCGACTCAGAATGTAAGCATTCCTGATTTGACCTTAGCATCCCCTTCTATTGCTCCCACTTTGTCATGGTCTGTTCTTCCTAATGCATATGGCAGTGATCATCTTCCTATTGTCACTTACTTATATTCTTCTTTCAGACCTTCTCCACCAGTTCCTCCACTGTTAAAGTATCGTACACAACAGGCTGACTGGTCCAATTATGCTAGGATCCTGGATGAAGAGATAAGTAATCTCCCAGAAATAAACAGCTTCAATGGCTTCGATATGTATGATCAATTTATTTCCTGTGTTCAGTCTGCAGCTGATAAATCCATCCCAACTAAAGAACCTAGCAAAAAGCTGATCCCTTCTCCCCCTTGGTGGGACCATGAGTGTACAACCAGTGTTAATGAGCGCAAGGAGGCAGAAAACCTATATCTATCAGACCTTAACATGAGCAACTATATCAATTATAAAAAAACCTGTGCTCGCACAAGGAGACTTTTATCTAAAAAGAAGAAGCTTGGTTGGAACAAATTCTGTGAGTCTCTCTCTCCGAGGACTCACCCTTCTATTATTTGGAAAAAAATAAAGTTGTTTCGTAGAAGTCTTACCGAAAACAATACCTCCTCGAATGACTCATCTCCATGGTTGGAACAGTTCATGGACAAGTTAGCCCCTCCCTCTGCTCCAAACTTTGACTGTTTTCCTATTTCTTATCCTCAAACTTCATCATCTTCTGACTCAATGAATGATGAGTTCTCTTTTGCTGAGCTCTGCAGTGCACTCGACCACCTAAAAGACTCTGCTCCTGGTGTTGATGGTATTCCATACTCCTTTATCTGTAATGCATCTTTGTCTACCAAACGCTATCTTTTAAATATTCTTAATTCTATCTTTCTATCTGGAAACATTCCTGAAGCATGGAAAACCCAAATAATTGTGCCAATTCTTAAACCTGGCAAGGATCCTTCAGACCCCGCATCATACAGACCAATTGCTCTTAGTTCAGTTCTTGTTAAAATCATGGAACATCTAATAAAAAATCGTCTTGAATGGATAATTGAGAACAGAAACTTACTGTCCAACACACAATTTGGTTTCCGCCGTGGCAAGGGCACCATGGATAGCCTCAGTATTCTCTGTTCGTCGATCAGACTAGCCTTCTCTAATAATGAAAATGTTGTTGGAGTCTTTTTAGACATTTCCTCTGCTTATGACAATGTCCTGCTTCCGGTGCTCAGGCAAAAACTGCTACATCTGAACATTCCAGTGAGGCTTGTTAATGTCATATGCAATATTTTCATGCGCCGTTCTATTCAAGTCCGTATTAATGGCTCACTCCTTTCTCCACGTAATATCTGGAAGGGCTTGCCTCAAGGTTCAGTCCTCAGCCCTATCTTGTACAATTTATACACCTATGATCTAGATCTTACGATAAATAGCTTCTGTGATACCCTGCAATATGCGGATGATATAGCCATTTATGCCCGATCACAAAATTTTGAAGAATTAACTGCTCGACTTAACTCTGCTTTATTTTATCTAAATGACTGGCTTGACAGACATGGATTGACATTGTCAATCAATAAATGCTCTGCGGTAGTATTTACCCGCAAAAGATCTATTCCGCAAATTAGGTTGTGTGTAAATGATAGCCCTATAGCCATTGAAGAAAAAATTAAATTTCTGGGAGTATATCTCGACTCTAAATTGACTGGCGTTCATCACTTAAACTATGTATCTAATAAAGCTGAAAAAGGCGCCAATGTTCTTAGAGCGGTCTCAGGCGTTCGTTGGGGTTCACATCCCTACAGCCAACTTTTGCTATACAAGGCTATAATACGTAGTCATTTTGATTATGGGTGTTTTTTGTTAGAACCATGCAGTAAGATAGCACTTGCTAAACTAGATAGAATCCAGGCGAAATGCTTACGCACTATTACAGGAGCTATGAAGTCTTCCCCTATTCTAGCTCTTCAGGCTGAATGCTTGGAACCACCTCTTCTCCTTCGAAGACAATTCCTTGCTGACCGATTTCTTTTCAAAACAATTCAAAATTCTACCCACCCACTTCCAAATATTCTAAATTCAATTTCACAATCCCTCCCAACTTCTTCATATTGGACTCATAAATCTCCCCCGCCTCTTGTTAATAGTTTCCAGAAATACAAGGCCTTGACTTGTCCTGTGCAGAGGTTTGATGGAAACATATTATTCCATGTAAATTATTCTGCTCTTGTTTTCCAACCCCAGGTGATTTTAGATATGGGTGTAAACAAACAAACTCTTGATGCTAATAAACAGTTCAATGAATTAGTGGATAATGAGTGGTCAGACTGGCTTTTGATTTTTACGGATGCATCCAAGATATCAGCTGAAGGTAACGTTGGTGTTGCCGTTTGGATTCCCAAATACAAAATCTTGTTGAATTTTAAATGTCCTCCTCAAACTTCTGTATTTTCCGGAGAAGCTATTGCCCTACTAGAAGCGGTAACATATGTAGAGTCCCACCAATTAAATAAAACTCTTATTTTATCTGACTGCAAGAGTAGTCTCCAAGATATAGTTAAACTTCCTCTTCATGCCAGAGAAAATTTCCCTATTTCAATTATGACTAGAGAAGTTCTTTATAGATGTCATCTTGCAGGCATTAATGTCACGTTAGCCTGGATTCCAGGTCATGCTGGAATATCTGGAAACGAGACAGCGGATAGATTTGCCAAGGAAGCAATACATATGGGTTCTGACAAATATTATTACTGCCATCCCCGAGATCTGAAACTGACAGCTCAATCCTCCCTCAGAACAGAATGGGATAAACTGTGGAGAAATAATTGTGTATGTAAGGCGAAATACTATTCCAAAATCCAACCAAATATTCCCATCAATCCTTGGTTTCACAAATATCGTAACCTCCCCAAATTTCCAACTTCTGTCATAATTCGTCTTCGTTTAGGCCATTTTTGTTCTCCGGTATTTTTAGCTAAAATTAGAATTAGAGACAGTTCTCTCTGTGAGTGCGGCTTGGATGAGGGTACTCCTGAACATATTTTCTTTGAATGCCCCAAGTTGTCAGTGTCTCTTTACGACTTACTACCCCCAAATATTCCACGTCCTGTCAATATATCTTTTTTGTTAACTTTAGTTTTCTCTAGGTTTGTTAATATCTTTGCAAAATTTATTAATAACAATAATATTTATTTATAACATTTATATTATCTATATATCCTTGGTGATCCATGCCCTATTTCCTTTCCTATCAGTGTATAAATTCTTCATACCGAAAAAATGTATATGTTACTGTGTGTGTCTGTTTGTAGTAAATAGTCTACTAACCCAATAACCATTAACATTTGTTTGTGTTGTTTTAGGTTACAGAGCTCCCAACAACCGAACAACAGTCTCATGAGTATATATTTCAACTCGAACACTGTGTCTTTCTCAACCTTGACATTGGCAAAATCATCGTTTGGCTAAACGATGGAGCCATAACCAAAAAATAGAATAGAATAGACAACACAAAAGATTCTGTCAAAATAGAATATTAGTCATATATTTCCTTTTGTTTCGCCGGTTGACATTAAAGAGATGGATCCTGGGATAAGTCCGCTTCTTATTCGCACTAGCGTGTTTTCCCGGTTTCATTTTTGGCTTACGGCTCACAGTTAAGGGTATGCTTTTAATCATGGTCCTGATTTGGCTGTATAGTTAAGTTAGTATTTTAGTTATCTTTGCTAAAGAATTTTCTTTACTTTTTAGAAAACATTGGCATCATTAAAAAGCTCATCATCAAGTGCTGATGCAATGTGGAGTGATAAATGTGCGAATTTAGAGCGCAAAGTACACGAATTGACGTTAGCTGTAAGTAAAATGGAAGAGGACAAACTTAGAAGAGAGTCAGAGTTCCATGAAGCATTGAAGCAAGAGAAAGACAGATTGAATCAGGTTTGATACAGAACATTTTTATCTATCTACTAGCAGTCCACACCGGCTTTGACCGTGGTACACAAACAGTCTGTTACCTTGGATAGTGTGGTTTTCCAACGGTGAAAGATTTTTTATTCAGTCCAGTAGGTTTGAAGCCTATTCGATGTAAACAATAAAATCTTTCCTCTTTATAACATTAGTATGGAGATTATAAGTACCTACACTAGCTATCTATAATCAAAAGCTCAACTGTATTAAATTGTTCATCCCTAAATAACATGAAATATTCTTTCAGGAAAGGATTCAGTGGCAAAAAAGTCTAGATGTCACTACAAAAGCACAGCTTACAAGTTTTCAGGAAAATATTAATAGGAAAGAGAAACACATTGACGAATTGAATGCAATGAACAAACAATTTAAAGATAATATATCCCAGTTGGAAAGTTTGTTGAGGTAATTGTAATTTCCTAGTTACATTTTCTATTATATATTTTAGTGGCATAAAAACAAAGAAAGCCTTACAATTTCTGGCTTAAGAGAGACGATAGACTTGTTTTTTCTGTTTTTTTTTTATCCTGTAAATTGTCATTACGACAGGTAGTCGTATACTAAACAGAAGCGCTTTGGAGTCTAATGTCCACTGTTTTGCTTTTGTCAATTTCTCCAATACGCACGGTCTAGAGTCCTTAAATGCGAAAAAGCTTTCATTTCTATAGCAATAACGCCGATAAGTTTAATTTTATATTTGTTAAAAATTCAGCAGATACTTTCGGCATTTACAATTTTTTTAATGAAGTAATAAATAAATCATGTTTGGCTACATAATTGTACAAAAAAATCCATAACAATAGATTCTATTTTTCCAGTGACAAAACTCAACGCTTAAATTTATTGGAAAATGAAGTCCAGAAGGCACATATTGAAGTAGCAACACTGAAAGCAAAACATTCCACCATTGAAAGAGAAGTACTTGAAAAAGACAAACAGCACAACCAGCTAAATTCCAGATGCACATACTTAGAACAGGTACCCTTATCATATACTTATAGATATCATTTCGTGATGGTAGTGTTATAAATCTTCAGAACCGCCTCTCAGCCTCAAACAGTTTGGTTAGGACATTGCAAGCTTGAATCACCTGATTGTCTGTCTTCCATCTAGTCTTTAAAAGATTTTATAGAATAAAATTTAACATTTAAAAGCATATGTAATAGATTCAGGTGTTACTTTGCGGAAGTCAAAGTTACAAGTACTTACCAAATTACTTTGCGTTACTTAACACGTTCGCGGACGTTGAAAACACAATAGAAGTTTTATTGTTATAACTGCTATAGCAGTTGTGTGTCCGCTTATGTGTTAATAATAATTTGCGTAATTTAATAACAATCTACCTCCTCAAATAAAATGAAGCATACAAGATAAACTCACTATTCCCGAAGATGTATTTATATTAACTACGTAAATAACTAAGGGGTCAAAAGAAGTCTGAGTGGCAGTTCCTACCAACAATGTTTCGAGGTCGAACTCTTATGTATTTTATTTATTTTTTGGCACACTTAGCAACAGTATTATTTCTCATGAATCCATTAGAAAGTTAATTTCCTGCGAAAGTGAATTAACAACTAAGATATAAGCCTACAGAAAAGAAGGATTTTCATGCATAATTAGTTAATATATATACAAATATATTAAATTAAACTATTTTATACGGTTTTCTATCGCGTTTATTGCTTACTTATTTATACCTAACGTTTCAAGCACTTTACAGAGCTCATGGTCGCAGGCAGACTGAGTTGACATTTGTCTGTGTCATTTGTTTCTGATGTCACAAGAATACAAAACCATAGCTCATAAATCATTGAAAACTATTTCGATTCACACAGTATTGGCTGACAGTATCAAAAACACTTGTAGTCTTCCGATGAGTTTGAGATTTTATTAAATTGATAACTGGGTCCCAAGCTGGTGGTACTTGCCATCCATCCTCTCTATTGAAATTAGGATGTTTTTTAATTTCGATCGCTTCACGTATCATCCTTGGTATAAATCTGTTTTCTTTTGCAAGGACTTGAGGATTATCAAAACGCATGTAGTGGTTGGATTTGTCAAGTGAGTGTTCTGTAAAGTGCTTGAAACGTTAGGTATAAATAAGTAAGCAATAAACGCGATAGAAAACCGTATAAAATAGTTTAATTTAATGTGTAACAATCGCGAAAACATTTATATATAAATATATTTTATTTTCAGTTAAGCAAAGATAATGCAGAAACTATCAAGGATTTGAATAGATCATTGCAAACTTTAAAAAAAGAAAAGGCAAGTACAATTTAATATGAATTAAATGCCTATGGCATGGAACCAAAATCTGGTTATTTAAACGGCCGAAGCGGACACTACAATCTGTTGTTGTTATGTACCGTTTTCGTTACCGAAATTATCATTTGGACTAACCGAGGAACCTGGTCATCTTAACATTTAGGCCCAGCTTCCCACCTACAAACAATTGAAAAACGATTGTGTCTGAGATTGCGGCGTTTAAACTGTTAAGTGGTTGACAGAAATTGTAAATTGCATATAATCGCAGAGGCATAGGCATATTCAAAAATATGTTAAATTAATATATTTATAAGCAAAAGCAATTAAGAATACCTTGAAACCAATACCATTGTTTTACATTGCAATTATCTAACCATACTATATTGTGTGGTGTGAGTCTTTCATAGTTGCTTCGAATCACTTTGCAAACTTATTTGCAAAGTGATCATGCACTTTTTTTGCCTTTAGCCATCAGCAGTCGGTACCATTTCCTTCTTTTTATCAGAATATTAAAACCAGTTTTTTCTTTGACAGGCTACTTTGGAGGAAAGATTAGCGCTCAGTGAGTCTCTTGTAAATAGGAATAATGAAGCTGCACATTCAACATCTGAACAGCTTTTGAAAGCTAATCAAATTATTGCAAAACAGAATTCGGACCTTATTGAACTAAAGGAAAAGGTAATATATTTTGAAGGTTTCACTTGTTTTATTTTTATTAAATTTTTTTTTTTTTTTTTCTCACACACGCCTACTTTTTGCATGGTGTTGGATTGGTTGGTAGCTAGGTGAGTCAAGTCAACAAAGTTAGAAAATTGCCTTGGTCTACCACAATTTTTCCTAACGCGTCCGCTAGCCACTGTGTTAGTATTTTTCAATGTTTAAACAGTAAGTAAGTGTAGTAACAAAGTTGATCGTGATAGTGTAGGGCAGTGAAGGTTAGCGGAAATAACGAGTGTGCTGTGTCTGTGTAGACTGGTGAAGGATAGCTTCTTAACGTCAAAAATAGACTTACAACCAATAATTTAATTCTAACTGTAAGCCTGTGCTTATACCATGACATAATTTAACTAAATACTGTGGCAAATTCGTAAAGCGTCCCTGGTGGATAGGACGGTAACTAAGAAATTCTGAGTTAGCGTACCACCGGTAAGTTTCCCTACTCGTAATTTTCACTAATTCACCAATACAGAATTCTATGTTTCTGAAATTTTATGAAAGAGGCACTGCTGAATTAATGACGACATCTGTGACGAATTAAAAATAAAAAGGTGGATTTTATATATATATATATTCCCATTGGAGAAATTGCCTTTTTCAAGTTGTCTAGAATGTTTATCTTTGTATTTATATATAGTAAGTCGCCCGCACTGTGACTGTATGACTGTCGGATTTCCATGCCTAATAGATAAATTGGGAAGGTTCTAGGTATATAACACATATAGGGTTTTCAAGGCTTGCGCGGGGACATGGATCCATGTAGAGGCACTTTGAAGAAGATATAGCTATAAACAGGTCAACCGGCAAAAGGAGGAACTATTAGTAATGAATTAAAAGAATTATTGTAATAAATTGTTTTAGCTCCTGTGTCGAACTTCAATAGCTCTAGAACAAGAAAAGGTTATTGAAGCTAACACTAAGGAAATAGAAAGCTATGAATCAGAAGTTCTCACTTTGAAAGCAAACATTGAGAAGCTAAATGAAGAGTTAAATAAAATAAAAGAATTGAATGAATGCAACGAGCAAGCACTCAAAGATCGGGATGAAACCATTAAAAACAATAATATGGGTATGTTATTTTTCAATTACCACAGCTTAGTACCGTCAAAACAGTTTCAACTCGACAAGAATTTATTTTATTTATTTAATTAATCTACATTTAATTAGAAAATAATGACATTTAGTTCTTTTCAATTTTGCATAAACCAATGTTGGTTTTTCTGAACCTTGCGATCGCAGTCATTCATTCTTTAAATTTAAATTTATAGAAGAAGAAATCCGTAAAATCTAGCTCTGAAGTGTAAGCTGATAATAAAACTGGGAAACACGCTCAAAAGCTGATGATTGCTGGTGCGCCTTCTATTACAAAGATTTTACTGTTTTGCAAGAAATTCAATATTTTTAAAATAAATTAAAAACTAATTACAATACACACAGTTTTAAATCGGTATGATAATACCTATTATGGTGTACAATTTCTAAAATTAAATACAGTGCAAGTGCGTCTTAATATTTGTGGGCCCACTGCCTGCTTGACCGCCAACAGAATCGTATAAAAACAAAAACGTGTCTCGCATATACTACAAGCACTAATTTATTCCTTAATTTCCAGTTATTCAGTGGTTACACAAAAAGATGGAGGGCAGTGGTGAACCGGTGGAAATTCAAATAAAACAGAAATCTGGTGTTCAGAGCGCCGTCGCCTCAACTCCATATTTTCTCCCAGGCAGAAGTCACTCTGAATCGTCACACGCTGTCTCTGACGAATCTATTAACTTCTATGCTACTTCTAAGCTGTAAGTAGTATTTTTATTGCAAGTTGAAGATGTTTGGCACTCCTTCACAACGGTATCTGCTGAATTTTATACATTAAATAGTAATTTTTAACTGCGTATATACGCAAAAATAAAAAAGGTACGTATTAAACATGGCAAATGACTTAAATAAAACACTATATTATGACATTAATTTGAATGAATGGATTGAGTTTTCTGTGCTTAGTTCATTTATGTATATAAAAATATAAATTTGTTCTTTTGAGAACATCTTTCTTAAACTTGAAATCGTATAATAGTGCATGAATTTGGAACCACATAGGATCTGCCTTAAAGCACTGTAAATTATAATTATCAATTATTTTTCTATACCATCTCAACAGATCCACAATCGAAGACAGTCCTGGCTACCAAAGACAAGATGTGACTAATAAAGCGGGTTTAGATCCAAAATATTTGAGACCAGCCCCTGATAAAATCAATGAAGGTAAATATAAACGGCTTACAAGACAGTTTATGATCAGTGTAGTGTAAAAGTGATCGGTAAAAGTATCTTGACTGTTTATATGTAATACAGAAATATATAATAGGTAATAGAGCAGGAAATCCAGATCAGGATTATATAAAAGCTTTCGGCCACGGCTTCGCTCGCGTAAATTTCCCACGGGAAAATTACTGGGATGAAAGGTATCCTATGTCCTTCTCAATACTTAATGAGTCTTCTTCTTGTTGAGTCAAAATGGCTTGACTATTAGTTAGTCTATGTGTATGCGAAATTTCAGGAAGATTGGTGCAGTAGATAAATACACACTCATGTGCTAGTGAAACCGCGGTGAACAGCTAGTCAGTAATATGTTTGTTTGTTTGTTTGTTTGTTTGTTTGTAATATCTTTATTGCTTTAAAATACATAGTAAAAGGAACATTATTAAAATAAGAAGACAATGGCGGACTTATCCCAGGATGGGATCTCTTACAGTCAACCGGCGAATGACGAAAGAAAATGCACAAGAAAAGAGTAGAAGTGCAAACAAAGACTAGCAAAGACATAAAGGATATGAAATGAACATAAACATTTATAGACAACTACATAATGTTATGTTACAGATTCTGCAGAAAACAGAGCTGATAAATTAAAAAACATAAAAGGAAAAGAAAACAAAGTCAAAACCTTGCCGAAAGTAGATTACAGAGAAAAAAAATCCGGCAGATCTACTTATCGAGCCACCCCAGTATCAGCTTATTTTCCATAAAAAGTTTAAATAGCGATTTTAATATTTGTTAGAAAAATTTTTTAACTGTAGGCGCTGGGAAAAAGCATTTTTGATGTCTGATATACACATTTTTAGGTGGCTCTCATGGAATTTGTGAATTTTAGTACTATGGTCGGTTTCTATTGGTCTAATTTGTATTGTTCAAATGTTCCGTCCAGGGTCTTTATTTTTGAAATGAGTTCGTTAGCCTAGCGCGGCGCGCGTGTTCGTAACGATAGCACGCGTCGAGAGGGCGAGTGCGCGACAATGTTTGGATTTGTCGCCATTAATGGCATTTTCTATCTTGAGCTCCTCCGTGCTTCGGAAGGCACGTTAAGCCGTCGGTCCCGGCTGCTATCGGTAGATGGCAGTCGTTAGGCTATACCAGATGCCTATGGGCAGCCTGAAAACACAGACAGACGCAGTGTTGGCCACTAACACACCCGAATCATTTTCCTGGTTTCCCTGTATATAATGGTTACGGATGTCAGACGGCAGTCGCTCCATTGTAATAACCAGTACCGCCAAATCAGGACCATGATTAATAAATAGCGTACCCTTTCACTTTTCATAGTGATTATACATGAGTCAGATTTCAATGATAGCACTCCCAGATGTCAAATATGCATTCTTTCAGCGGCCTATCATTATTAAATTTTGTGATGTATGAAATAAAACTATGCTGAATCTACATAACGTGTTGTTATTTTATTATTTATTGCTTTTTGATTAAAGGTAAACACACTTTTTTTGTTTCTGAGCACATAAAGTATTTAGTAGGTATATTCTGCTTGTCAGCTTAGACGGAGGTACCCATTTGCGTCTTAAAGTTCTGGCCCCCTACTATCATCTCTAAAAACCATGCAAGTTCCAGTGAGTAAGCGAGACAGCGCAATACATGATGTAACGCGACATCTCGCTTACTCACTGGATCTTGCATGGTTTTTTGAGATTATAGTAAGGGACCTGATGGCCTACGGGTGGGTAGTAAACTGAAACGAGTAGTAAGATAGCGCATGCAATAAATAAGAATGTTTAGTTTGACTACTCATACTCACTGAATCTTGCATTGTTTTAGGAGACGGTGGTAACCCCCCTGGGGGGCTGCCATCAAATTTTTATCTGGTGGCCTACTACCATCTCTTTAAACCATGCAAGATCCAGTGAGTAAGCGAGACAGCGCAATACATGATGTAAGGTGACATCTCCCTCACTCAATCGTTCTTGCATGGTTTTAAGAGATGGTGGTAAGCCACCTGACCTCAAACGAGTTTGAGTAAGCGAGATGGCGCAAACGCAATACATGATTTAATGTAAAGGCAAAAGGCAAGGAGACTATTTTTATTTCCTAAGTCCATGTGTAAAGGCGACATCTCCCTAGCCTTAAAAGACTCTTACCCAGGGCCGAAATACTTTGTAAAATAATACAGTTTGACAGTTTGACGATCGACGGATGCCACAAACGGAACGTATCGTAAACGTAAAAAATGCGAGCAACTAAATAGGCAAGGTTACGAATTTTGTTTGAATGATTCATAGTGATTAATTTTACCTTCATACAGTATATTTTGAAGTAAATTAAACTCGCTCGGTGTTAAATAAAATGACGATAGTGGTAGCTAGTGTCAAGGAATGAGATTTTGATAAAATGTAATGGAGACTTATTGATGAGTTTGTTTTGCAAGTTCTATTTTTTGTGTATGGGTGGGTGCCTTGCCTCAAAATGCCTTTCGACTTCTTGTGTTGCGTGAGGCCTGGAGTAGAAGATGTCATGGAACTGGATTATTCGCATCAGTCGCTAACCGATGTTCCAACAGAAGTGTTTGTATACGAAAGGACCCTCGAAAGATTGTACTGCCAGAGTAATCGCATCACTGAATTGCCGCGCCAGCTCTTTATGTGCCATGGATTGAAGCACCTGGATCTCAGTGACAACGAACTGCAAGCCATACCTGTCGCCATATCATCATTGGTTAATTTACATCACTTAAATATTAGTAGAAACACACTTGCATCCATACCTGACACTATGAAAGCACTCAAGTTTTTGGTATTTTTAGACCTTAGTGTGAATCCCTTAGAGAAGTTGCCAGATGCCATCACCAACCTGATTGCATTGCAAGAGCTTTATTTAAATGATACATACCTTGAATATCTACCAGGAAATTTTGGTAGACTTGCAAGCTTACGCATTCTTGAATTAAGAGACAATTATTTGATGATTTTGCCAAAATCTTTGTCACGCTCCACAGAATTATTACGACTGGACATAGGACAAAATGAATTTCAACAGTTCCCTGAGGTGATTGGGAGATTTACAAAATTAAGAGAATTATGGATGGACAGTAACAGTTTGACAAATATACCAGCAGCAATAAAGCCTTTGGAATGTTTGGTTCATCTTGAAGCCAGTAATAATATGATAGAAGAGATAGCTCCTGAAATAGGATACTGTAGTCAGCTAGTAGACTTGAGCCTTTCTATAAACAGTTTGACACAGCTCCCTGATACTATTGGACAGCTAAGTAATTTAACAACTCTTAAGCTAGATAAAAACCGATTGTATGCAATACCAGAAAGCATAGGGCAGCTAGCTAACCTAGAAGAGCTAATGTTGATGTGCAACTACTTAGATAAAATACCTTCTTCCATTGGTTTACTAAGAAAATTAAAGTATTTAAATGTAGATGACAATATGTTAAGGATAATCCCTCCAGAAATTGGGAGTTGCTCTAAATTGTCAGTGTTGTCACTTCGTGCAAACAAACTGACCAAAATCCCTCCTGAAGTTGGACACTTATCTTCCTTGAGAGTTTTAAATTTAGTAAGAAATTCACTGAGTTGTCTTCCTCAGTCCTTGTTAAATTGTGACAATTTAGTAGCACTCTGGCTATCTGAAAATCAAAGCAAACCTTTAGTGCCTATGCATTCTGAAGTAGACCCTGTTACTTATGAACAAGTCCTCACTTGTTTCCTTTTCCCCCAAGTGCCTTTAGTCCCCATGGAAATGAAACCAGAGGAGATGCAGAAAGCTGACAATATGGAGTCTCAACCTTCATCCCGTCACATCAGTTTTGTTGACATGAAAGCTACCCCTAAAGTTCCTGAAAAACCAGGTCAGTTGCGAAGAGCTCCAACTCCTTATCCTAAAGAATTAAGAGCTTTAGCAAAGCATGCTAGAAATATTCACAAAGATGGGACTCAGGATGTCTCCCCTCCTATGCAAAATGCAGTTCATATAAAAGCTGCTAAGATAACTCCTACATTGCAACAAAGATTTGCTTCAGATAACAAAATAGAAAGTGACAATTGTGGAAAAGATAATCCAGATGGGTTACCTCAAGATGTTATGAAAATGTCTGTTTATGATAATCTTCCAGTTGATAATGCATATGATAAACCTTTGGATTTAAATTATGAAAAAGATGCTACATACAAAAGTGTAGACCATGCTTTATATCCAGAGAACAATGGAGGTCCTAATAATGATTTTAAAAGTGATAATGTAGACCATTATGCATTATCTAAAATAATTTATAGTACAAAACCAAATGAAAATTTTTCATCACGGCAAGATTTGGATAGAACGGCTACTCCAGTTGTGCCAAACTTGTATGGGAACCATATTGTGGAAACACACAGGAAGTATCCAGTTACAAATGAAAATAATTACAAAAGTAGTTTAGAAGAAACTCGTAATAGACTACAGGTTCTCACTTTAAATTCTCAAGAAAGGCGCACAAGAAACGAGACAATATTATCACCGCATTTCGAAGATGCTCCTTATAATAAGCCAAGACCGGTTATTGATAATATTTCTCCTTTTGAACCTATGTATCCCAGGAAGGATCATGTTACATGTCATCCTATGTCTGAAGGAAATTACAGGGAAAGTGTTTATGACAGTGAAACATATGCTCGAGCCAAAGAGAAAACTTATGGTCAAAGAAATTATGACACCTATAGTTATCATGCTCATGGAAGCCGAGATTTATCCAGTCCTCACATTCACACAGTAAGTCAAGTGGTCAGCTCCACAACAATGCCAAATTTAAGTACTTACAATAGCTCATATCCAGTAACTGGAATAGAGGGTTCTCATTATTCATCATCAACACACCACACATCAACACCCAATGCAAATGTTTATGGTGTACCTTTAAGTCCAACATATGTTTCCTCGCAGTCTCCTGAACTGTATTCTCCAACAGGCCATACAAATTCCACTAATCCCTATCGTATGACTAATATGCCTCTCATATCTGATGATGGTAGTTACAGTCATATAAATTCTCCAACTAGTCAAAATCTCTTTGATTTATATGATGCTATACCAGCATCATCCAATACACCGAGTGTTATAAGTCACCGTCATAGTCCTAGTGTAGTAACAGACCCAGTATACAACCGTGGGCAGCCGCCGCCTTATCATATTGCCGCTCCTTATACGAAACACGCACAATATTTTAATGGCACTGGAGGATAGTGACGACAGACTCGGAGAAAACAGTCTTGTTTTCTACATAGAACATGTTCTTGCGAACGCTACTAAAGTACTTAAAATGGAACACTTAAGTGTATTGTCTGTTATAGTCTGTTTTGAAGGTAATTCCTTTGTTAAATCGAATTTGAATAACCAGTCATGAAAATTAAAAGCCTAAAGATATTTATATGTACAATAATATAAAACTTTTAATTTTATCTGCATTATGATCCATCTTTCTATTCTGTTAAAAGTTGTATTTCTTTGGTCACAGTGTATTTTTTTAGACATTTGTGGTTCAACACAAATGCATAGTTTATAGCTCTAATACAAAGACATAAAATTCCCTAAAGCAAGACTTTATTGCTTACTGTGTCTATTACATTGCATACCGTTGTTTGATTCGATTTAACACAAGGAACCAATTTTATGGATGTGCAATTCAAATGTGATATAATTATTGTAATAATGTTGAAGTTGAGTATATAAGGTGCTAAGAGATGGATCATTTGTTGGAATTGGAACATGAATTCCATAGAATCATATTTAAATGGAAGGTTGTTAAAAATGGAAGTTAAATAAAAATATTTCAAAGGATATGTGGCAAAATCTAATTTATTAAGAAAAATGTAGGTACTGTTAAGTACAACCAGTAACAACTATGTTGTCTCTACAATGTCAAATCATAATGACGTCGTAAATATATGTACTCTTGTAGTAAATAGGAACGCAATACGCATATTACACTATGTATAAATATGTATAATAAAAAAATGCTATTTCCTAATAGATAGTGTAGTTATAAATATATTAGAGCATATTGGCTACATTTTATCATTATTTTAAGGGTTGCCTTTTTGGTTTGGGTGATCAAAGGTATTTTGGCTCTAGTTTGGCAAATATAGGTGTTTGTCTTTTCAGTTGCTTATGTTTGATGTTTTAATCTTTTTGCATTGCAATGTTCTCTATTTTTCAGTATGTATAACACCATTCTATCCATCCAATCTATCTCTGAAAAATACAGCCACAAAAATTTGTATACAGACTCTATAATTCATTTATTTATTTATTTATTCAACTTTATTACACAAATGTAAATGGCGGATAAAGCTTTATCTACCAGTCAACCAAATAAGTGATGCAGAGAAAGGTAAGGGGTAGTTCAAAAATTTTGAATTATTTTCATGACATTCAAGTCTTCTAATAGTGATGTTATTAAGAACGTGCACCTCCTAGAATCGTGTAGCGCCTTTCTCTGTTCTGTGATAATAATGGTACGGTCTTGAAGGACGGGTATTTGCTCGAAAACCTTTATTCGATTGATGTGATCACTATAGATGTGTTATTTCGAGAAAATTCTCTAAATATCGTAAGATCAAATCGTTTTAAACACTAACCTAATAAATTTCAAAAATATTTCCAGAGATGAGCACAAGGAACAAACAGTCTCTTCAGTTTAATATATTAGTATAGATTAGATAGATTAAGAACTGTAATAGGTAGGTTATGACTCGTTATGAGTATTATTAAATTACAATACTGATAATAACTAAGAAGGCAATTACATGCGTATTTAATATTATTATTTATTTTTTTGCATGTGGCTTCATATTAAATAATTACATACAGGTACAGGTATATACATAAAAAATACGTTTAAGTTATATTTAAGTTTTTTTAATCGCGTGAAATATAAAAGGGATATACTTAAAATAAAATTTAGAGGTATTTTAATCCAGAGTGAATGTCGGGTGTATCAATGGTGAGTTGATGAGGTGACCTGCCATCGCATTGATTTGACTACCTGCAAACTCTATGTAAATTTACATTTGCCCACTTATCTTTTTATCACAAGTAAAATATTGTAATTTTTTGTTTGTAAATACACTTAATTATTTCTTATAAACATGTGTTAAACTGAGATTCATGTTACTGCCATAAACAATTATACTATACTCAATCATAAATTAAACTACTTTTATAAATTCTTTGTTTTTAGGATTTTTTCTCATAAGTATTGCATTGTTAAATTCACAGATTTCTGTTTAAATTTTATGAGCGTTTGTACTTATAACAATCAAAATTTGCTTCAGGTTTCGATGAATTATATTATAAAATTCAGTAGATATTTACATAAACATAATTATGACAATTTAACGCGTCCTCTCAAACTGTGATGTCAATGCAAAATCACATACGTAATTGTATTTCAACACCCAGTGTTGAATTAGTTAAATCAAAAGTTTAAAAAAATCTAGTCAATATGTACATACTACCTAGTTTATAAACGTGAATTTTGTCAAAAGAAGAATACATACTATCTATTAAATCTGCAGAAACGTTTTAATGTCGGGACCATTTTGAGCATCATAAATAAATAAAAAATTAATTGATAAAAACATTTCTTTTTGTATTACTATATAAATATCTTTACATGATATTAACGATGACTTCTCTGTTAAATTTTATGAATATTTTTAAATGATGTTATTTATCTGTGTACGAAAAAATTAAAATGACAAATAATTCAAAGAATTGTCAAATACCTATATAAATAAAGTATATAACTATTTTGAAAATAATGACTTCCGTAAATATAATATATAAACATTTCCATAACAACATCTCCATATAATTAACTTTTTACACTATCTTTCATTGAATAAATAAAGCATCATTTTTATATAATAAGATTATGATTTACTTTCGTTTAGCGTTTTCGTGTAGACAGCTTTATGTCAAATTATGGCAGACACAGTATCACATAATGTGTAGCTATACAGGGTGGCAGGGTAAACACTGTCGTTCAAATAGTAAATAGATAACTACATAATAAAAATATCTGATGAAATAATAAAGAAAATAACTATTTAGTTTATTAAAAAAGTAAGATGTTTCATTCCCACAATGATCGTTAAAATCTATTTTATTATTGACTAGCGACCCGCCCCGGCTTCACATTGGCATAAAAACCTTCCTCTTGAATCACTTTATCTATAAAAAAAACCGCATCAAATTCCGTTTACTCCGTACTTAGTTTTAAAGATTTAAGCATACAAAGGGACTATGTAGTGATAGTGATATGGTGTTGGTGACTGTGTTTACGTAGACGTGGATTATCTAAATATTACAAAAAAAAAATATATAAGTTCATACTTATTTTTAATTTTACTATAATACTAAACTAATCAAGGTTATTAATGGTGTTTACCCTGCCACTGTTACTGTTACTTATTACTGCGTTCATATAATGTTCTTTTATACAGTGTGTGTGGTAAACACAGCGAAGACGCCGACTATATACTCGTCGCATATGGAACAAGAAAGAGATAAACATTTCTCTTTCTCGATACACTATACATTGTTCAAATATGTACCAATTATTTGCAAAGGGAAAATAAGTTGTTATAGTAATAAAGGCAATATTCAGCAATAAATACAACAAATTGGATTAATTTTTAAAATATGGCTATAATGAAACACGTCTGACAATCTAACCTGTCTCACAAGTACCGAATCTCTTTCCAAATGTCGATTCAATAGAAGATTTATTGCTGAGTACTGTACTTACGAAGAAATATGGTTTGTTTTAGCAAATTTTTATTGTTAAAAATAAACATACCGCTACATTTTCTGAAGACTGATACCTAAAACATATCATATAATTTACCTTTGTAATTAGTTTTATATTTTTGTAATTCTGTACATTAAAAAAACACTCAATTGTTATTTTTTTAATTAATGCTAATATAACACCTCATAAAAAGTATTATTAAGTATATATGTATTGATTCCTTTTCTGTAAGGTGACAACATAGGTGAATAATTTCCTACTGTAAAATAAAAAAGGGAGCCTAGTTTATTATGAAGGCCTTCTCTTGTGTAATGAATGACGCAAAATATCTATCTATATGCGTTAATAAGGCTTACGAGAACGAGTGTAAAAGGTTTGAGCCTAATATATAAACCGGCTGGCAGACTTGCCGCTGCCACCGACCCATTGCTAAAATTAACTTTAAAAAATAACTAGTTGTAGAAGACTAGGTTTGTAACCTATGGAAAAATCTTCCATTATTTTTGTAATTTAGAATCTGGGTTATATAAATTTTACATTTTATTTCAATATCTTTTTGATAAATAAATTTATAAACATATTTATATATCAAAAAGACAATATTGATTTATAGGAAAATATTATTCTCTTATAAACTTAGTCGTCTGATGAAGTGTTAATATTCAAAGATAATTTCTTTAATTTTAACAGTTGATGTACATACATCTACATAGTTCTGTATAAAATGCAATTGCAATGTATATGTGTTTAACCTTTGAAACTAACAAGGGATTTAGGAATAGCATAAGAAGAGAACCCCGTAGTTTTCGTTTGTGAAAACACCACACACAAATACTTACTCCGCCTCCGCCCAAGGGTCTAGCCTCTTCTAATTTATACTTACCTAAAATGTCCTGCTATCAGGTATACTTATGATTATTTCATAATGCAGTACATAGTTAGGGTTTTTTTAATGTAAATAATTGTTTTAAAAAAAAATTGCCAACCACAATGTATTTAGGTAAATCTTTTTTCATCACAAATATGCATCTGTTACATGGTTAAAGATATTGAAGTTAATCTGTAAAGCCTGTTACATCTATTAAGCTAAAATAACATTTTTACCCTTTGACCGCCAGACTTTATATTAGTTGTCGTGAAATGTCTTGCCCCCAGCAGCGCCAGGCAAGATTAATTAAAAGTTTTTGGTCGGAAAATCCGACCTTATTAAAGGGTAATAAAATTGAGTTTAAGGAAATCGTCGGTTTACGTACGATTAGTCACTTAGACCTGAGTTCACCAACATATGTTTAAGTTTACAAAAACAGTTTACAGTTAAAACAGCAATTTAGTCATATTATTAAACAACTGTTCAAGTGTAGGTAAGTGTTTTATGTTGGTGAATTCGGGGCTTAAAAGTTTAGTTTAACTTGATAGGTGTAGTGTAAACCAGACATAACATAATGTTTATAAATTAATATATTTAAGTTTTATACTGCAATTTATTATATAATCAAACTCAAGCATTTATAAGTTTAGTGCCATACAGTTTTTATTATTATCTATGTAGTGTTATATATTTATGCATCTTCCGAAACAAATGTTTTTTTCTTTTTGGGTTCTTTAATTATCTTATGATAGTGACGAAACACATTATTTAAAACAGTACATACAATAAAGAAATTTAATTACATTGACAAAGAATAGATAAATAAATATAACATTGGTTAATTTAAGAAAAAAATACAAGAGCAATGGTTTTAATTTATTGATAAGTAGTTGAGGAAGCCGAAAGGCCCAGAGCACAATATTTGTACATGGAATACGAGTATAGGTAGGAAGGTAAATATAAAGTTCACGTGTAAGTTATAATAAGGTTTAAAGATTGAAAACACTCGGCGAAAAAAATAGTACCATAATACGCTGTGTTAGCCAATTCGTTATCGTTAATTAAATTGCTTACCTAAACAACTTTCTGTAACTGTACAACTTGCACCAGAAAATAATTTTATAGATATTTTCCCGCCGAATCACCCTGTATAAGAAAGGATCTCTATACAATTTCAACAATCAGTTAGTAGTAAGTATTTTTGATACATAAACCAACAGCAGGTTTAATAAATGTTAGATTTGTAAAAGTATCACTAAGTATATATACAGAGTGGTGTTCCCAATCTTTGACCTTATCATATAATAATGAAATGTTGTACATTTTATTGTCTTGAGTGTACATTCGAGACTGAAAATAATTGTAGAGTTATTATTGTACAGGGCCTAACCAGTTTACCTATCTACTTAATTGTTTTTAAACAATTTAAAAAAATATATTTTTTAATTTAATGTAAAATATTGCACTTTAAGTACCTACTCTATTTATTATGTTATTGATACATTTTAATAACGTACTTAATAATTTATTTAAAAAAATGACAAGATTTGAACTATTTTTTATTTTGTAATATTAATATGCAATGTAGAGTAGGATTTCAATAAAATGTTGATAAACGTATGTATCCTTGTTTTTATTATTTGCTTTGCAGAATTAGTTTGCCTGCATGTCTGTCTGTTACAACTGTTTTCTTCGAATCTACTGAGCCGATTAATTTCATGATACTCGTACATAAAGCTGTATTATTAAATCTGTAATTAACACAAAGGTACATTGTGCAATGATTTTTATTTTAAGCGAGAGTCGAGTCGAATGATTTCATTAGTTTTATTGAACCTCAATGATTTGAGTCACTGACAGGTTTCAGAAAAGAGCTTCTGAAAGAAGAATGATACTTTTTTTATTTCCAGGGTAAAGTTTGAATTTTATTATGAAACAATATGATATTATAAAAACTACAAAAAGCTCCATCAAAAGGGACCTGATTCAATTCAAGGGCCTAAAATTTCTCTATTCCGTGCCTAAAATTAAGAAAAAAAATTTGGTTTATTAATAATATGTTTGATAGACAAAGTTCCACCGTACCACGAGAGGCGCCAGTGTCACTCCTATTTTTCATATGTTAGAAATTATCGACCTAGTGAAGGTGAGGAAGAAAATTAGCTCACTGGTTCCAGGTCAGCAAGCAAATTAAAAAAATGGTTGCCTGTAAAGTCGGTTTTACGGGCGAAGATTTTACGTGACAAGGCATTCGGCGGGCCTCTCTCTCGTTCGGTGACTCATCGTAACGTTACCGAGCGTTACACTTTTTCATAAGTGACTCCCAGCCGCAACCTAATTTAAGACGTTGTCACGTCAAAACTGTTAAAAGTAAACGTCGGATGCCAGCTAAAGCAACAAGTAACGTTACATCAAATTATTTATTTAGCTAAGCAAATTACATGTGCCTATTATTAAAATAAGTATTATATTATTAGTTTAGAAAACTTCGTACCGTATGTTTATCAGGATATTTTTTTCTAAAATCTGAATAATGGGCATTATAAATTTTTCGCTTAGTAAGATCTTGCTTGCCATCTTTTCATAATAATATTGTTACGATTTTAAAGTAATGCGGTCCACAGTTGGCAACTACTGACTGTGATTGAACAGCACTGAGAGCGGAAGCTTCAACATGTCCTATTTCCGGACTAAAACAATCGCGACGGCTCACTAGTAACACCGTAATAAATAATAATAAATATTGGCATATGAATAAAAATTGATTGGCTCATAGTAAGGCAACAGAATTAGTAATACTGTGTCCTTACTACCTAACGTAGTGAAGATTCAAAGATTTATCAATTAATATTTTGCTAATATAGGATAGGACAAAAACTAACAAATATGGACTTAAGGCTACTGGTGCGAATAGTGTCCGAATCCGCCTCGCGACTGACCTGACCAGTCTAACTTAGACTGTTTTTCTGACTGCTAACGTGATCACGGAAATTTTCTGTAGATAAGAACCGCTATTAGAGCTTATCAAAAATACCATCATCATCAACCGAACTGTTGAGGATGCAAAGAAACCTGGGAAATACGTTCGGGCCTGTTGCATTCATAAGTTTTTGATGAATTCCGTCACGATGATTATAGGTACCTACATTAATTGGTTATTTGGACTATTTGTCCTACAAGTAGGTACCCTTTAATTTCCCACGTTCACTGGCCATATAATGTAAACACTGCTGTACTGTTCCTATCAAAGAAATCGATTAGATGCGCGCGCCGTTCATTTGATGTCTGTATTTCACTCCAGCATCAAGTACAACTATTGCAAATTTTATCAGTTGGCAGGAAATTAAGCAGGTACGTGTACTACACAATAACTAGGTACTTATTATTTTTAATAACCGTATTAATAACGCTAATGTTATAAAAGGATAACAAGACAAGTTTTATGTCAAGAAAGAACTTGCTTAATGCTCTACCCACAAGGTAGAGTCAAAGTCCTCTTAATATTCTGTGGTTGATATTCAAGATATTACGTGTGTGTTTTATTTAGAATTTTTACGGGATTTGCTTTTCTGCTGAGAAATTAATCCTACGGGATATTTTTCGTCTGTAACTGGTCTAACTTATTACTTAGGTATCTACCTAACAGTAGGTTTATCGCAGGCCATCGGATTCTATATAAATAATATGCAATGGAAATTTGATTAAGTATAATGTAACTATGTTTGTTCAAGTCAAACCTTGAAAGCTCAATTTGGCCTGTTTCCCAATTGCTGAAATTTTAATAGTAGATTGTATCACAAGGGAGCAAAATAATATTTTTACGGCGAGGGCGATTTTTGAATCCAGAGCGGAGTGAAGGATTCTTTAATAAAATCCTGAACGGAGAGAGGGATTCAAAGTACATCGCCCGAGCCAAAAATATGTTTTCGCCCGAATGATACACTCTACTTTTCATCTCGCTCTATGAGAAAAAACAAAACACGTACAGAACTAAAATTAAATGAAATACATAACTGAAAATTAATAATATTTAATTCATCCGATGATTGCGTTTATTCTTACCAGCCAGTGTTTTATTTTTCATAATATGTGCACTCGGCATGACTGTATTGTTTTGTTCCTAATTTGAAACTCATTATTGCCCGCTAAAAAACCCTATCGGAAAAGACTTACTTTGATCCCTCTTTTGGGGCAGCAAAGTTGAACATTTCGAATAGAAGGGATGAAAAAACTGTTCAAGGTTTTGGATTTCAGAAGTCATGACCTGAAAATATGCACACTGGGGGTGTATTTAGAATTATATTCAATTGTGATTAAAAACCATAGGTAGTAGTTACTAGTTACCTATGGCATTACTTAACTTTTTTCTACCTTTCCTTCTTCTGTAGAGAGACAATTAAAGGTCTCGGTCAAAGCTTACAATTTTCAGGGAACATACTTCCTAGCTAAAAATATCTAAAAAACTCTCTTCTTTGTGTTAATTTTCATTTACAATTGTACGCAAGAATGCGACATCTCTACGAAAGTAGAGCGCAACAGGCAGACTTTCGCATTTATAATATTACCTAGGTAGTATGAAAATACTACCTAGGTAATATTATAAATGCGAAAGTCTGCCTGTTGCGCTTTCATTTCATGGCTAAACCGCTCAATCGATTTTGATGACATTTGGTATGGATATAGTTAAAGACCGGGGGTCAAATATTAGCTACTTTTTGGGGCGATATAATCGAGTACCACGCAGGCAGGGAAAACGGCTTATAATTAATACTTCACAAATAATCTTGGATTAGCCGATTGATTACCGCTTTCGCTGACATTCAAAGAGACACAGTTGTTAAGTCTCTTCAGTCTAAGACGAAAGGCGTTAGTTAACTAGTGTCAGCGAAAAAGTTTATTTGCACCTATGACTTTAATATCCTTGGGGAAAGTTGTTCTGTATATGATGGACTATCACGGAGTGGCTTTAGTTTCCTGGCACTTAAATAAAATTCATGGTGTATAAATCAATTTAACCAATCATTTTTTTCAGACGAGATGCCGGGTGCTAGGCACAAAATTCTCGGGCATGTCCTGTCTGGGTTTTGTCACAAAATGAATCGACGAAAACCGTTACATGGGGACGTGATGGACACTCCATTGAATCGTTGTCTTACGACATTTGACATTACACTGTTAGGTAAGTAACATGTTTTTCATATTCATCTCGAGCCTTGCTCGTCTTGGGGATTAGGGTCCGCAAAACGAAACAGCCGTCTGCCTGATTTCAAACTTTGGGAAATACATTCGGCAGATCTTGCCTTGATCACGCTTTAAATTTTTTAATTTATATTCTTGCTTATTAATCTACTATTTTTTATTTAGGCATAGGTCACATGGTTGGCGCTGGAATATATGTTCTGACTGGAGCCGTGGCGCGTCATATGGCAGGTCCAGCCACGGCTTTAAGTTTCCTGCTCGCTGGCATAACGTCCACTTTAGCCGCACTGTGTTACGCTGAATTCGGAACCAGAATACCAAGAGCTGGCAGTGCGTATGCGTACACATATGTGAGCATCGGTGAATTTTGGGCTTTTATTATTGGTTGGAACATCGTTTTGGAGTATATGATAGGTAGGTTATATTTTCTTGTAATGTACCATGATCTAATCAAGTACTTACAATTTTATTTTAGCCTATAACAATATGTTGCATGTTGCAGGTGCTGCTTCGGTTGCCAGAGCATGGTCAGGCTACTTGGATGCCATGTTGGATGGGGCTATTAGCAACGCCACTATTTCAATCACTGGGGAAATGCACGAAACATTACTTAGCAGATATCCGGATGTCTTAGCATTTCTCATTTGTATAGTAGCGTCTTTGGTTCTTGCTGTTGGAGTGAAAACTTCTGCATACATTAACAATGGCCTTACGATATTAAACTTGTTAGTGATATCGTTAGTCATATTCCTCGGTTTCTACTACGCGGATATTAGTAATTGGTCGGAAAAACATGGGGGATTTATGCCATTCGGGTTTAGTGGAGTATTAGCAGGAGCTGCAACATGTTTCTACGCTTTCGTTGGTTTCGATAGTATATCTGCATCGAGCGAGGAAGCGAAAGACCCGTCACGTTCAATTCCCATTGCCACAATGTTGTCAATGGCGATGGTGGCAGTTGGCTACATTTTGGTTGCTATAGCGTTAACATTAATGGTGCCATACAACACAATCAACCCCGAGGCAGCGCTGCCAGCTGCATTGGGAGCAGTGCATGCGGATTGGGCGAAGTACGCAGTTGCCGTGGGTGCCGTGTGCGGGATGACCACAACTTTGCTAGGCTCATTATTTTCTCTACCGCGTTGTCTTTACGCCATGTCTGTCGATGGCCTGTTATTTGGATTTTTTAGTGATATCAGTAACAAATCCCAAATTCCCATTTCAAATCTTATAATATCTGGCCTATCTTCTGCTTTGATAGCTCTTCTGTTTGATTTGGAGAAGTTAGTAGAATTTATGTCAATCGGTACTCTGCTGGCCTACACGATTGTAAGTGCTGCAGTAATCATACTGCGATACCGCCCGGCACCCACTGTGGACGACAAAATTTTTGGTGCTCCACCTTTGGAATCGCCTGGAGATCGAGAAGATAGCTCGGCTACCGGAACGCCTGCTACTGATGGAGGCTCATCTTCCTCTGAGGTAACTTTCTTAACGCTCAAGTTTTCAAGTAAATATTCTAGACTACGAAAATAAAATTCAATCATAATTTCAGATGTTCGAAGCCCTGACTGTCGGTCGACTGCGGGCTCAATATGCATGGTTGGAACCCCTGGCTGGAGGCAGAGCCCCGGGAGCCGCGGTCACAGGCTGCGTGTATACCTTCACGCTGGCTGCGGCGGCCTTGTGTGCCCATAACCACTTCTTGGCTGAACCAGCAGGCTTGTGGGTGCTACTGCCCGATATAGTCTTGACGCTCATCATTATCGCCTGTAAGCTGAACATTAGAACTATGAAATACCTATGTTTATTGATACAGTTGTAAATATGTAGAAAGTGAGGTCAAGCAAGCATTTACAAAATACCAACGATTTAGGCATCGGTAATCTGCCCCGAGCCATCATAGGAGTAGCTGCTCTTTCTTTATTAAAAATATGACTCTAGTACTAATTTAGTAAAGTAGTAGAGTCCTATGGAGTTTGACAATTCCAATACATACAGTTTTTTACACTTTTGAATAGTGCCACGTAAATTGGGTAAGTACACTTTGCTAATTTAACATTTTTGTTTTTACTTCAGGCCTGGTGGTGATATGGGCGCATCAACAGAGCCCTACGCGCCTGCCGTTCCGGGTGCCATGGGTGCCGCTGCTGCCGGCTGCTAGTGTCATGCTCAACGTTGAACTCATGATTAACCTCAACGCTCTCACTTGGGCAAGGTTCGCGATTTGGATGACATTCGGTGAGATTAAAATTTTATTTATTTGATTGAATAACTATGAGAATAGGCACCAACTACTGTCATACTATTGCGATACGGCACACTTAAGTGTAACTTTATTTTTACTTTAGTATAGGCATGTCCCATTCCCTAAGAAAAAGATTTAGTTCATATTTTTGCTAATAGGTGGCGCTACAAAGATAAAAAATTAAATTTAGATAAGATCCCGCCTATTTTAGCGAAAAAAGAGTGTTAATTAATAACACGATTTTTTTTAAAGTATCGTCATTCCGCCACAAACTGATGAAGATTTATTTAATACTAACGACCAGCCCCGGCTTCGCATGGGCATAAAAACCTTCCTCTTGAATCACTAGCTATTAAAAAAAAACGAATCTAAATCCGTTGCTTAGTTAGTGATGTAGTGATAGTGAAGTTATTAGATTTAGAATCATAGTGTCTCAAGTGATCGATAGATGGCGTTAATGTCTCAATATGGGGATTACTCTATTAGTACACTAAAATCGGCGCGTTTCTTTGTATGGCGGTTGAATATATTTGCAACAAAGTATGGTACTTTGTTGTCAAAGCTTTATCTCCTTTGTTCACCGCCAAACAAAACCGCCTGCTATCAAAACAACCTTTCAACCATTCAAAAATATCACTATCACTACATAGTATAAAACAAAGTAGCTTTCTCTGTCCCTTTGTATGCTTAATCTTTAAAACTACGTAACGAATTTTGGTGCGGTTTTTTTTAATAGATAGTGATTCAAGAGGAAGGTGGGGCCCATGCGAATCCGGGGTGGGTCGCTAGTATATCCTATCCTATACTATTAAACGAGCAATATTTGTATGTATATATATTTGTCTCGCGTTTTCTAAAACGGCTCTAACGATTTCTTTGAAAATTTAAACATAGGTTCTTATAAAGTCAAAAAATTAATCTAGCCAGGTTCCATGCCTGGGAAAATTCGTTTTTCCCATATTTTCCAGCAAAAAGATTTTCCGCATGAAATTGTAGTTATACATAGTACAATAATTTCGGCGCCGGCGGGTCTGCTTCGATAGCCCAGTGGTAAGACATCTGCTTTGTACTCTGGTGGTTCCAAGTTCAAATCCCAACTAAAGAAATTTGTTTTTCTTTTTTTTTGTTTTGGAGTATAAAAGTATTAAATCAGTATAAATCGCGCATATATAATTTTTAAATGGCTTGAAAGACGAGCGGAGCTCGGTCGCCCAGGTACTTTATATAAAAAAAGTCGTGTGGCACTCGGGGACTGCCGCGTTAAAGCTATTGCATAGCATTTTTTATCAACTTATGCAATTATAATTATTAAAAAAAAAGTATCAAGTTATGCAATAAGTTGGCTCGAGCTACATAGTAGGCGGGCGGAGTACATGGTACGGGGGTGTCAGGTTTTTTCGTTACGGAATTTCTTGATTCGCTCGCCGCGATAAAAGCTATGCAATAGCTTAAAAATTATTTTCATTTTACAGGCCTACTCCTCTACTTCCTTTACGGCATCCACCACAGCAAGTTAGGCGAGGGTGTAACTGGGCTGTTGTCTCGGTCTGCGAGTGGCGGCGGGCACAGCGGCGGGTGGGGGGCGGTGGAGAAGACGAGCGCGCTCGCGCGGCGCGTGGGCCGGCTCGGCCGCGGCGGCAAGGGCGACGACCGCAAGCCCATCATATGCGACGACGAACTCGCCAGGCGGGATCCGTGATTCTAAGCCCTTGCCGGAGCCTGCTCAGTTGACGCGCGTATACAGGTTATTTTTAAAACAAAAGACAATTTTTGCAGTACGTTCGAAACATTGAAATCGACAAGATTTGAAGTGAAAATCGGCTGGTTTTCAAAGTTACCCTGTATTGGTACACAGCTGCAGAGTTCGTTATACACCCTACAGTAGTAAGATAAACACCGAATTCTTCATGTAGCTGACTATAACGTGACGAATACTCGATATGGCGCAGTTTTTTAAAGAACGTGACTAGCTCTTATATGTTGCACGCAATTTGATATTTAAAGGTAATTTCCACTGTAATAATAAATGTATATACAATCACAACTGTAAAATCCATACTAATATTATAAATGCGAAAGTCTGTCTGTCTGTCTGTCTGTCACCTCTTCACGGCTAAACTCCTGGACCGATTGTAATGAAATTTGGTAGGAATGTAGTTAACGACCTGAGGTCAAACATAGGCTACTTTTGGGCGCGATATAATCAAGTCCCACGCGGGGCGAAGCCGCGGGGAACAGCTAGTATACTATACAAAGGTTTGAGCTCCTTAAATTATTTATTTATAATCTGGTGTGCCTAAGTACCTATATGATGCCAATTTTTAAAACTAGATCATGGAGATATTTATTAAATTAAAATAGTGTTCAGGTTACGTATATATTTCAATTTATTATACATATATTTACATTTTACATAAAATAAATAACAGACAAACCCTTTTCCGAAAACAGGGTTATTTATTTAGGTTCGCAAAATATTATGACTCTTTCCAAAGCCACTCAATTTATACGTGTCTCTGAGCAATTACAATTAACTTATTAAACGGACTCACAATGTGAAGTGACACGAAAATATTATTAACTATTCTTTTAAAAGAAAATAAAATTATCTTTTAAAAAATATAAGCGCTAAATATTACATTTGCTGGTAGATTTTTTTAACGAACGAACAATTCTGCACAATAATAATGCTTTGTATTCTATTTATATAAGCCAATTAGTTAACTAGTGTTCTTCCAGAAAGCTATTGTTTTCACCGATGAAATGTAGAATATTTTAGAAAACACAGCATAAATTCTATTGGTTATGGCATACATTGGTAGCTTAATGTTAATGTAAAAATAATTATTTTTTGGAACTGACGACCTTGCGTTTGCAAATAGAATTTGTGCCGTATTTATAAAAAAATACTCAAAGTAAAGAAAATTAATATTTTAGGGTAGCCGTTACGTGGATATTTAATTTATTTAAATTATTTATATAGAAGAGTGTTAGCATTGTTGTTAATATACCTAACTGTATATTTGTTGATGTGTACATAAAATGCATTATTCACTGACACAATACTTTTCATTTTAACCCATTTTTTGTTTTAAATAAAATATGTAATACTGGAAACTCTTATACACTTTAACAATAAGTTCAACATATTCATAATATTCAAATAAATAATTTTCATAACAATAAATAAATTGGCAATATAGTTATTAATTATTTAAACAAGTCATTCGATTGGAAATATTTACGTCGCCAGGCCATTTCCACATCCATACTAATATTATAAATGCGAAAGTCTGTCTGTCTGTCACCTCTTCACGGCTAAACTGCTGGACCGATTGTAATGAAATTTGGTAGGGATGTAGTTAACGACCTGAGGTCAAACATAGGCTACTTTTGGGCGCGATATAACCGAGTCCCACGCGGGGCGAAGCCGCGGGGAACAGCTAGTAATAATATATATTTAAAATACCTATATACTTATTTGGATTTTAATACATAAAATCAACAAAAAAATAATGCTGATCTTGGTGGGAAAACTATTTTAGCTATGTTTAATGCACCTAAATCGTTCTTGTTTTTCACAACCAATCATTTCTTTAAAAGAAATTAACCAATATCACAAAACTACGATGACGAAAACGTTACTTAATGAGCGAGCACTGGATGTTCGACTAGACAGGAGAAAAAATAAATATAAATAAATAAATAAATAAATTATTTTAACTTCATTACATATAAATGTAAATGGCGGACTTAAAGCCATAACCATTTAATATAAACCTAGTTTGAACTTACTGATTTATCAACGCAAAGACGAATACGAAGTCTAAAAATTGAAATAGGTTGTCGCAAAATTGGTCAGAACATAATATAAAAAAAAAATATTCATGATAATAAAGTCATCATATAACTTTTTTATCGTAGGTCAACAACAAGTACTAAGTAATGGAAGTACTTATTACTTTTATGGTATACTGCATAAAAATTATCCTAGTCACAAAATACAAATTATAGATATTAGACAAGTGTGTCGGACAGTGTAAAAGTAAAGTGTAAAAAGATTAAAAACACCTTTTCAAATTTAATGATGGGTGTAATGTTTGAAAGCTAATTTTAATTATGCAAACATCTTCAATTTATTAGGTTCCTAATAGTATCCACTATAAAATACATGAACTATATAAATTTATACCATACGTAATGGAATTTGGACCCCGCATATATTATCAAGTCTGCAGTTTTAAGTATGAAAAATATTTTTTTTTTTTAACATAAATCTAAAACACTGAAAACAAATATAATATGGGGCGCGCTTGAATTTTTTGTCAGTAGGAATGCTCCTAACTATTTAAGTAGAATACTATAAATGAAAACCAATGCAAGTTTTCATCACTGTATTTCCCTGATTGACCTAATAGATGTACGGAATGTATATCAGTCTTATCTGTTTAGCCTGCCGATTTGCCAGGCGGACGCCGGCAGTCGCTGTAACCGGGTGATCGTCGGCCGGCCCCACTGCAGCCACAGGAATCCAACCACGAGACATATTGCCGTCTCTATGTAGAAGCCATCAATGCGTGTGACGCATGTCCCACCATTAGTTTTGCAGTGCTGAAAACAGGAAAATATTTAATTTAATAAAATTAAGGTCTTAAACAAATAAACGTCTTTAACTTGATTAATGAAAACGATTTTAGGAAACTAATATTTTCCTGGTTAAGACAGCTATTTTTGGGTAAATACCGATTTAGTGAAACCGTAATGATTAAAGGGTCTGTAAAAATGTATGGGCAAAAAATGACCTAGTTTAAGATTTTAACTAGGTTTCCGATCCATGTAAAAGAATTTTCACAAATTAAATTTTGAGAAAAAATTTGAAATTTTTTAAAACGATTTGTTTATTTAATGTTGAAATGGTAATAGGTATACTTGTTTTATTAGCAGCGTTTATTAGTAACTTCGCAGATCGGTCAATATTATTAGTTCTAGGGTGGCCTTTGTCAAGTAATGGACACCTTTCAGGTGAAATTATGGCACTCATAATAGGCCTGTAGAAATTACAATCGCGACGTACTTTACCAGTGCATCGTCAGCTAAATTGTTTCGAAACCGAAGGTCTAAAAAATCAACTAACCTCAGACTCCAGCGGTGTAGAACACGTGTTATCGCTCATTTGATCCAAGGAACAAGTCTTAAAAGTCAAGTGATCTATGGCCCACAGCGCGAGCGTGTTAGGCCAGTTGGTCCCCAAATTGGATACAGTATTGAGCAGCGTCATATAGGTGCCGCCGACCGCCGGGTCTGATACCTTCGCGAAGAAGGCCATCACAGCCACGAACATGCAGTATAAACAAGTCTGGAACAATGTAGTTTGTAATCACGTTTCTTTTTAAGTTGATATGATAACAAGGTCGTATATTTGAATCGTTTAAAAGATAAAATTATATGTGGTAACATTCTAGCGATGGAAAAAATATGGCAATCTTTAATTTTAATTTCAATCCAATTTATATTAGATTACTCTATTTTTAGATTACTCTCATACACTGAAATGAAATCAATATTCTACATCACTACAAGTATAAAACAAAGTCTCTTTCTCTGTCCCTATATCCCTTTGTATGCTTAAATCTTTCTACACAACGGTTTTGATGCGGTTTTTTTTAATAGATAATCATTTAAGAGGAAGGTTTTTATGCTATGCGAAGCCGGGGTGGGTCGTTAGTATTTCCCACACAGTATCAGTTATTCGCTTCTGTATGCAGATTTATATATTAACTAACTTTCGCCAGTGGCTTCGTCCACGTGCATTTCCCACGGGAACTGTGCTTATTTCCGGGATGAAAAGTACCCTATGTCCTTTTCATTACTTATAACTATGTGTGTCCTTCTCAATACTTATAACTGTATGTAAAAAACAAACAAACACACTTCCGCATTTATAATATTAGTTGGGATACTTTATTTTTCTTGCATGCAGATTTTTAAGCTAGGAGCCACGTTTAGCATTTACTGGTTTTTGCAAAAAGTTTTTATTCTAGAAAAGTAGTGCAAAAAGGCTACGTTCCATAAGACGTAAATTGTGTGGCTGACTTATAGCGGCGAATCGGTGCGAAATTAGCCGTCATTCTGCTGAACAATAACGTGAATTGCGAATTGCCTAATGAGAACATAGCCTAAATAGTGTTGTACTCACCTGATGGAATATATACAGTGTCATTAGCAGGAATAGGTATGAATACGAAGGTCCAGAGTTGCCAATCAGCGAAGGTGTGACAGCCACTAGGGCTGCGGCCAGCGGCCCGACGAGCAACCGCAACGGGAACGCCCGCAACCATAAAGATAATGGTTTCGGACCTGTCGTGTGCTTTGCTAATATCTAGAAATTAAACGATAGCAATCATTTGACGAAGCGTTTAGTGCTTATGAATCAATGTTTATTATTTCGTAATAAACTAATAATTTTTAGATAAGTTCAAGCAATAGCATAAAATGATGATAGCATCTAGTAGTCATTTTTATTTATTTTTCTACCTAATAGCTTGTTACTTTTCGAGTCATTATGGATTATATTCTATATTGACTTTGTGCAGTACTTGTACTAAGAGACATATTAACAAAATACTTTTTGCATTATGATATGTTCTTCAGAGCGGTAGTAAGCTTAAATGTTTTCAATATAACAAAACTATAATTAGCTATGTAATATTATTAATTCTGTGACATCATTATAATAATATTTTGTCAATAAAATATTTAAGATTTTATCTGTCCAGGTAGCTATGGTTGTTAACTATATGATTAAGCATACAGCGCTTGAAATATTAATGAAACTACATTCGATAAGCTTTATTCATAATGTTATGTTAATGGGAGACTATTTACATAATTTGAATTTATACATTTCTTTCTATATTCACAAAAATAAATATGTGTATCTGTTCAAAACAGAATTATTTTACTGTCAGATATCTACTTATTATTGCTACATATATATTCTATGCCTAGTGTGCAAAGATAGTGAGTAAAAGAAATAAAATAAAATAAAGTTAAAATTATATACTTACAATAGGCATTAAAATTTGCACTGGCACTAAAGGCACAGCAAGCAAAGCTAGATCCTCACGAGGCACGCCTGCCTCAACCAGTTTGAGGCCCGATACTGCGTCACTGGCACAGAAACCAAGCTGTAAGACATTAAATGAATTTATTTTTAAAATAATTAAAAAGAGGGAGATACGGCCCCATATGAAATTCGATTTTAGTAATAAACAACCCTAAAGTTGGCTGGAAGAAATTGCATTTGCTATAAGACAGCCTTTGTAATTATTTCCGATCTTGTTCCCTCTAATGATGTATTTATGTAATTGGCGCAAAAAAGATTTTATTCATTCATTCAAATACAGTTGACAGCCTTTATGTTGCATTGGGATAATGTTGCTAAGTAATTTAAATCACAAGGCAACATATCCAATCACCCGTAAGGCCAAAAAACTTTTTTTGCTTGACTTGGGTGTTGTATTTAATATGTGTATCTAAATAATTGTCTACTATACAATTTTTTGTAGTATACCCTTTTCTGTTGGCCACTCTAAAGGTTTATGCTTCAATTTTTAAAACTGGTCAATATTTTTAATTTTTCCACATGATTTAAATTTTGAAATTATTCTAGGTGTATTCATGTTCAACAGTACTATTTTATATTCTTTGCACAATACAAACTTATTAAATCTACATGTATTAAATAATTAGTCATGTAAAAATACAGTTATAAACAAATTTTTTAGACATAAAATTTATTAGTAACACTTAATTAGCATATGATTACCTTAGCTGTGAATAGCACCAGAGCTAATGTGCGTACGGCGGGCAACTTAACAATGGTATACAACTGTTTGTATGCATTTACTATGTCGCTTATTCCCTTCACTTGACTTTCTTGCGTATTTACCACATCATTCGCTTCATGTTTCAAAAAAGCCACAAGTGTTGTTGTTACAATAAAGATCCAGCCCCAAAATAAAAGGAAACTGGCAAGAGTGACCATGCCAGTGTCTAATGGTTCACTTCTTAAATATTTATTGCAGAAGTATGGAGATTCCAGGGCTAAGAACAACACATAGCCTAGGAAAAAGCCAGCAGTTTGGCCCACTGTGTTGCATGTAGATGCATGTCCAACATTACACCTGTAACAATTTGTTAATATTTTCAAAATCATATGTATAAGCTTTATCAATACATATAATAAGACACTAAAATGCGAGTGTCTGTACATTTAATATTTTTCAAAAAAACTGATTGAGTGCGATTAAAAAGGAGTAACAGAAACCAAAAAAACAGTTTTTGGAATTTTTGTCTGTCTGTATGTATGTATGTATGTCTGTCTGGTACGTTATAACTTCGAAAATACTCAACGGATTTAAACGCGGTTTTCACAGTTGGATTACATATGATTAGGAGCGTTGTCAAAACTTTGTTTCGTCAAAATCGGTTAAGGGAAAAAGAAGTTATGGTCGATTGAAAATTTACTTCAAACACTGCTTCTAAACTTTTAATGCGTTTACTTACGTTTAATTTAATTTAGATAAGGCTAGGATTTCTACTTTTTATTATCCATATCAATAAAGACGAAAACACGCACTGCACCTATTAATTTTAATAAAATAACGCATTGAATTTTATCGTAAATTTAGTAACATAAAATCTCAATAGATGTCGCGAATTTGCGTACCTATAGACAAATCCCATTTGAAATTTCGCCAATCTCTAGCAACGTATGATGGCCTATCGGTAGAGGTCGTAGATCATATTTTTAAGTCGAGGGTTCGAATCCTGCTATAGATGACTTTTTTTTTACTTACTTTTTTTTTACTTACTTTCTTTTACTTGCTTTTTTTACTTACTTTTTTTTATTTACTTTTTTTTTCGTTTTGTATTAATTTTTAAGAATTTTTTAATACTTTAGTAAAGAAATGTTTCAAGAAAGTACCTGGATCGAATCCTGTCACAAACAATAATTTTATGATTTCGTGTTTTATTTGTTTTCTAGAATTATTTTCTTACTTTTTTTTATAATTTTGAAAAGAAACAAATAAATTCATTTGCAAATTTATTTCAGGATAAACGATATCGCAACCCCTTACAAATCATATCTAATAGTTTGTCATTGACGACATTGAAAAAGAAGATTAATCAAATGGTTGACTGGTAGAGAACGCTCTTAGCGTTAAGTCCGTTAATATATAAGTACTAGCTGTTCCCCGCGGCTCCGCCCCGCGTGGGAATCGGTTATATCGCGCCCAAAAGTTTATGTTTGACCTCAGGTCGTTAACTACATCCCTACCAAATTTCATCACAATCGGTCCAGCAGTTTAGCCGTGAAGAGGTTACAGACAGACAGACTTTCGCATTTATAGTATTAGTATGGATATGGATTTTGTACTTATCTATCTATCTTTACATATAATCGGACAGTAAAAATAGAATGTCTGTACATTAAATATTTTTCTAAAAAACTGATACGGGGCGATTAAAGAAAGACGTGTAACAGAAACCAAAAAAAACAATTTTTGGAATTTTTGTCTGTCTGTCTTTCTGTATGTCTGGTACGTTATAACTTCAAAACTACTCAACAGATTCGAACGCGGTTTTCACAGGTGGATTACATATACGTTCAACAGTTTTGTCAAAACTTTTTTTCGTCAAAATCGGTTAAGGGAAAAAGAAGTTATGGTCAATTGAAGTTTACTTCTAGCACTGTTTCAAAACTTTTACAGAGTTGAATCCGGTTTACATAAACGTATTTAATATAGATAAAGCTACAATTTCTACTTTGTTTTATCGATATCAATGAAGACAAAAACACACTGCAATCTCTATTAAATTTTAAAAAATTAACACATTGAATGTGTGTGGGCGTATAATTTAGTTACATAAAATATCAATAGATGGCGCTGAAGTTAATTTAATTATTTTTTTCTCATATGGTATTATAGCAGATTGAAATTTTTCCAGTAATTAATTCTAATTATTTCAAAAAAATTTTGGTTGTTTATTTAGTTCTATTGGTTGGTTTGTTTATCGGTCGTTTGTTGTATTGTATTGTAAGCTATTTGAATTGATTAGTTGGTTGGTTTGGCTTTGGTTTAAAAAATAATCAAACCAGCAAGTCAGTTCAGTTGTTGTTCGACGGAACATACGGTCGTGTCGTAAGGTCTAATTTAACTAACATAACACTATTTATTGAGTTAGGTTCTAATGACCCTGTAATAGGCTGCGTCTACTCTTTTAGAGAAAAAGATGTGATAGTATGAATGTTAATATTTTTAGTTTGATATCGTAGCAATGGCTAATGGCTTTATAAAATTGGCACGGGAATAGGATACTACTTATAGATTTAACTATAGGTCTGGATAGTTGTAGTTTCCACAGGTTAAGCGAAAAGCGAACTACACGCGGGCGGAGCCGCGGGCAACAGCTAGTTTATTATAAACATAAATTTGGCAAGTATTAACAACAGTTTTACTTGAGTGTCTTCTGTAACAATATCTCATTGTAATCTTAGTTCAGTATAATTAAACATAATTGGTCAAAATTGATGCATACATATGAAACTTATCAGTACAAAACATGCATACAGAAATGCACAAAGCCGCGCCTAAGTCTTAATCCATACTAATATTATAAATGCGAAAGTCTGTCTGTCTGTCTGTCACCTCTTCACGGCTAAACTGCTGGACCGATAGTGATGAAATTTGGTAGGGATGTAGTTAACGACCTGAGATCAAACATAGGCTACTTTTGGGCGCGATATAACCGAATCCCACGCGGGGCGAAGCCGCGGGGAACAGCTAGTTATGATATATATATATATTTTTTTTTTATTTCGTCTTGTACTGCAATCTGTCTACGATCAGACATTAAGCAGTATATGTAGCTTATTAAATATAATAATATAAAAAATACCTTTTCAACATGGTAAGTGCCCAACCATCTACAGCTATGTCTTGTGTAGCAGCCAAGAAGTTGACGAATAGAAAAGAAATAGTCAGGTACATCATTGATGGTGCTTCACTGTCAGAACCGAGCCATCCTGTCACACTGCTCGACATGATGATCATGACAATTCCAATCAAATACTGTACTGGCACAAGCCAGGTCTTCCTCCGTCCAAATTCTGGCCAAAACATGGCATCCACTATGGGAGCCCATAGTAATTTAACACTGAATGGCCAGTTAACAAAACTAAATTCAGCCTATAAACAAAATTTGGCATTTGTAGTTTGTTTATTAGAATATATGTTCAAGATAAAATATGTCAATATATTAATAATTTATTTTTACACGTCAGAGGCCGAGAGGCAGTTCCGAATAACTCTGACACCAGGGTGTGCATGGTCGATTGACCGTGACGCCTACACGAAATGATGATGATTAATAATTTATTTATTTTATTGCAACCTGTTAAGTTTTTGTGTTAAAAGACACCAGGTTCACAAATGAGTACCTACATCACTAATGAAATTTGAAACTTAATGAAAATATTCACAAATCTTTGTATTTAAATTACATTAGATGTATAAAATTTATGAATTTCTTTCAGTGAAAAAGAAATTGAGTTAATATAAACATACTACATAACTTCTCAATTTAACAATAAAGCAATATTTTTCTGTGTACATGAATTTGAAAATAAATAAATAATAAATAAATAAAGCTTTTGAAGCATTTAAAATTTCTATGTACTTAATTTAAATAATATGATTTCCTAAGTTATACCTGTTGTGTGTAAGTTATTCCTCTATTTTGAAGTAGCATAGGCACCGCTCCAGCTAGGCCTAAAGGAATACCCTGAAGAGTATACAAGAATAATAAAACAGCAATATTTAATTCATCGCCTTTGATATCACTGTGTCCAATTTCACTTAATGTATCTCCATTTTCAATTAACTTCTCATCCTCTGATGAACGTTTTCGTTTAGTTAAGGACATGATTATTGCATTTATTGCCTGAAATTATAAACATATTATTGAGAGAAGCTCTAACCAACAAAAATTAAACACGTCAGTGGTTTTACGTACCTTAATTTTCACAATATTTATGATGAACCCGTATTTTTATAGTTTTGAAAATCAATGTAAGATTACTTAGATGCTATGTGTATTGAACATACGAAATATATTATTGGATAGGAACTTAATTTGTATTTTCAGTATTTTCTTTTCAGAATAAATAGAAAGACAACAAAACAGAAGACGTTTTCACGACGTTTTGACTTTTTTTCGACCACACGGAGTTCGGGAGTTTTGATTTGACATGCTTAAACATCGTCAATGTGCATTGCAAGTTGTCTGTCAGTGTCAATGTCAAGTCAAGTGTGAAGTCAAGCAAGCTAGACATTGGATTGTTTTGTTTTTGTTTACTTAACCTATTCCATCCATCGATCGAGTCAAATTATGTTGATTCCTCTTTCTGAAATTGTTGGCCTATTTTATTTTTCAGTATTATTTTATAAACTTGCTTATGACTTAACCTTAGCCTAAGACCATCTCAAGATCATCTACTTGCCCCCAAAGAGTATGTAATCACTACGTGCTTGCCCCTTCTTTCTGTCTAATTTTTGGACTTGCATGGTTCTTTTTCTGTTTTTCTTATTTATAGTAGGTTGGATTGGACTTTTGTGACTAAACTGAAATTCTTTTAGATTCCTGCATTTCAATGTATAACAATTGCATACGTCGATGTTAATTTTATCTATTGAAAAACATATACTTTACACCCACAGCACAGCACCCACAGACTTGTACTGCTGTACGTTATATAGTACAAAGGATTTTTGTAAATTATGTCTCGCCATTGTATTTTGAAGTGTATACTGAACTCTCACCCTCCTGTAAAATTGCATCATAACATAGAAATTATAATAGGTCGCAGTAAAATCACAAAAATAAAGGATCAGGCTTGTTCTCGCCAACAAAGTAAGTACCTATTAAACAATATGAAAATGTTTTGGATTATGCACAATTTGTTATACGGCCGGATGCTACTTGATGGTAAGTAGTCACCGAAGCCCATAATGCCTGCTTCACTAGGGGAGTTACATGCTCTGGGGAGGCCCTGGGCTCCAAAACCATATGAACTGTGATGCAACTAGGAAACGGGTACTAGCTGTTGCATAGGGTTTCACTTTTCTATTTATTTATCTATACATATCCATACTAATATTATAAATGCGAAAGTCTGTCTGTCTGTCTGTCTGTCACCTCTTCACGGCTAAACTGCTGGACCGATTGTGATGAAATTTGGTAGGGATGTAGTTAACGACCTGAGGTCAAACATAGACTACTTTTGGGCGCGATATACCCGAGTCCCACGCGGGGCGAAGCCGCTGGGAACAGCTAGTATTATTATAAGTTTGTTTAAAAATAACTATATTAACTGGCCAGATTTGATGAATTCTTTCTGCATATGAAAGCCTGATACTTGGGGCAGGCTTAGTGCATTTACACTATGAGCAAGTGAAACTAGAAAATAGCTTCTTCTTCATCGGTCCCTCAATGCTGAGGATCATGACCACATATGTGTTTCCAGAGTGTGCGATCGGCAGCACTATGAGAAAATAGCTAGTGTATTCTATATACTATAAACATAAGTTCTTACATAGTCAAAAAGAAAATCTAGCTAGGTTCCGTGTCTGGGAACATTCATTTTACCCATATTTTCACGCAATAAGATTTTCTGCATAAAAAACTTGGTTGCCCAGGTACTTACATTATTATAATCTGTATTGTTTAAAAAATTTCAGTTTGGCTTAAAGCTGATTGCGAAAACTGTTTTGTTGAGATCAAGCAACTCGGAGTAAATCCATCAGGAATAGATGGGTTTGCATTAAAAAAAAATCAGGTTTATAAAGTTGGTCATGGCTCTAGATTGGAAGTTTTGTTGAATAATTATGTCCACATTATTGAGTTTGACCCACCTCCTGAAGACTATAATGAATCAAAAGTTTCTCGTAAAAGAAAGTTTGAACATGATGACAGTTTAGGGCATTCAAGTAAACAGATAAAAACAGATATGAATCCTGATATTTTGAATAAAGAAGCTCTACATGATTCGTGGGAAAAAATTGACAATGGTGAACTGTATATATTTACTTCAAAAGGAGTCAGATCCAGTAGCAAAATTGCTGCTTTTGATATGGATGGTACTATAATTAAAACAAAGTCTGGTAAAGTTCACCCAGTTGATACCAGTGATTGGCAAATTGCATTCCAGCCAGTAGCACAAAAACTGAAAGAAATTCATTCAGAAGGATTCAAACTTGTCATATTAAGCAATCAAGCCCCCATTGGGAATGGAAGGGTTAAAATAGAAGATTTTAAGAAGAAAATGGAAAATATTGTAAAAAAATTAAATGTCCCTATTCAGGCTTACATAGCAACTGGCAAAGGAATTTATAGAAAACCTTTGACTGGTATGTGGAAATTTTTAACTGAAAAGGTAACCTTATACTAACTTGTTATGCAATTTAATACTAACTACTATCAATTTATTTAGAACTCTAATGGCATATTTAAATGTTTTATTTATTATCATAATAGTCACATGGTTCGGAAGCCTGGAGAAAAAAACAACTGCTTTTTTCTGTCCATACATTTTTCTATGACGAGAGTGATGAGTGTGGAGGAAGAGAGAGAGGTATGTAAGGATCATAGCCAATGGAAATCTCTAGTCTCTGCCTACCCCTACGGGAGATAGGCGTAATGATATGTATGTATGTGCATTTTTATTTCATGTTCCTTAATGGTGAGGGTTGTGAACACCTAAATTGGTAGTGAGTTACTCCAGTCAGATCTATCATTCTGGGCTCGCTGTATGGCCTCTAGGTTGTTGCATTTCAAAGCTCTAAGGAGAGGGTTGAACTAGTGATTTGCCCCTACAATACTGTTCTGCTATACTCCCAACCATGATGTATATGTATGTTTTTCCAGATCATTTGAATCACATTGCGTTACGTGACTTTACAGACATTTTTACAGTTTTATTAGCATTATATTACTTATGGCTTTGATTGACTGGTTGTATCTAAAGTAACTGTCTTTACCAGGTATTTTTCAATCCTAGTGACTTACAACCATCTCTAAAAACCATGCAAGAACGATTGAGTAAGGGAGATGTCGCCTTACGTCATGTATTGCGCTGTCCCGCTTACTCACTCGTTCTTGCATGGTTTTAAGAGATGGTGGTAGGCCATGCCTAATTTATAATGACAATTTTCAGAGAAATGATGGGCTTAAAGTAGACACGGTCCAAAGTTTCTATTGTGGAGATGCAGCAGGTAGGGCAGCTAACTGGGCGCCGGGCAAGAAAAAAGATCATTCAATGGCAGACAAGTTAATGGCAGAAAATATAGGTCTGAAATTCTTTACCCCAGAACAGTTTTTCTTAGGGCATTCAATAGCTAATGTTCCTATGATCAAACCAGAATTTTGCCCTAAAGATCTTACGCCAATACCATTTGATGAAAGACTTATAAGCAAGGAAAAAGAGGTAGGTGAATCAAAGAACCATTATTGCATTGCAATATTGATTTATATTTAAGAATCTGCTATGCCTGCCCTGAGCTTTGTAGCGTTTTATATGCTAAAACTTAATAAGGATCGTCATTAATTTATTAAAATATTGTGTAAAAATATTCAACAAACTTAAATCATAGCAGGAAAGTAGACATTGGACCCCAAAGCAACCAGCTGAGGACGCAACCGGTAATGATGGGAGAAGGAAATTTTATATATTTTGTCATTACCATCATATTTTAAGTGATAGCATTATTCTTAATCCATTAGCCGTCTATAATTTTGCTCCCGATTGCGTCAAAAAGGTTGTTACTAGGTCAATTCACACTGTTCAACCTGGTGTCAAGAGTTTTTCGAAACTACTTTAGGGCTTTATGGACCATTAGATCATCTTTCTTATCAGACAATCAGGTGATTCAACCCTGTTATATCTATAACATTGGAAACAAAAAAACTTAGGTACAATGAAAAAGTTAATTTGTTAAAAAAATACAAATGGAACTTGTTCTTTTTCAGATACTTGTTTTAGTGGGCTTCCCTGGTAGTGGCAAATCATTCCTATCTAAACAAATTGAAAAGAAATCCGGTCATAAATATGTAGCTGTGTGTCGCGATGTTATTGGTACATGGCAGAAGTGTGCTGCTGAAGCCAAGTTACTGTTGCAAGTATGTGGAGTTAATCAACTATATGCGAAAGATATTTATTTATTAAATTCTTGTATACAGTAAATAACACATACGTGTATACATAGAATATAATCAGAATCATGCAATAATTTATATATTATTTAGTAGAAAATGTGTTAAAAGATTTAGACTTATTATTGTTGATTGAGATTTTAAATTAGATTTAGCATGTTTAATTAATATGTAGTAAAAGTAGTTTGATAGTAAACAGTTTGTTCTTTTACTCAAGTTACAGTCATATAAGTATAAATAATTTCCATTTCGACAACATATTTTTATTTATTTATTCATCTGGACTTTGCCAATGTAATCAGTAATCAATGCCTATTTTTTACAGAATAATAAAAGCGTAATTGTGGACAGCACCAATCCTGATGTAGAGTCACGTGCTCGCTGGGTGGCGTTGTCCAAAGAGATGAAGGTTGAGTGCCGGTGCGCAAAGATGGCGGTGACGAAAGCGCACGCGCAGCACAACAACAAATTTAGAGAGCTGATGAAGATCAACCATGTGCCTGTTAATGATATTGTGTTTCATACTTATAAGTGAGTTGATTTTGATTATTTAAGAGATATTGTCTAGAAATTCCATTGCCATAGTACAAATGGCAAATAACTGAAAAAAAACTTGCTTAAAATCTTTTTAAGTAATACGACGGGTAAATATGCACCTTTTCTAGATTTGTATCAACTTTTAACAATTTACCTAATATTCCAAAAATATTTTAAAATATAATACTGAAAAGTAAATGATTTATCTATTTCAATAATCAATTTAATTGATTTTACATTCTATTATAATCACGCTCTGATTTTCTTTAATGAACTTCACAATATTTTCGTTTGTATTGTATGTAATTAAAGTTTAAACTTGTTTATTTTTACCAAATTTGATATTTTAAATTTATATTTGTTCCAGGAACAAATACACGGATCCAACGCTTAGTGAAGGTTTCAAAGAAATTCTTGAAGTTAAATTTAGTTCCGATTTTGAAGACAATACAGCTGAAGAATTATATAAAATGTATCTGTTAGAAAAATAATGTGAAAAATGGCTTCAAATAAAACAATGTTAGAGAGCAGGTAGTTTTTATTGCAAATAGAAGATGGCAAAATTCATATATTATTTAATTTGCTATAGAATGTACATTACATTTTTACTTAGGCCGATTTTATCATATATCTAACAATAATTTTTCCAAATTATGGTCATAATGACCAATAGCCTAATCTAGAATAAGGCATTTACGTACATAAGCTTTAATTAATCCTTATATAAACAGGCATAGGGCATAATTTAGAATTATCAAGCATGACGCCAAGCAGTGCCCAACGACAGCGAAGTGACGATGCTATGGTACATGAATCGTGGACGGATTTTTAGACCCAGTGATTGATAGGACAGACGGTATACACAACATGCTGACTTAAGCTATAAAATTTGATTTTATTCAGTCTCCATGGTCTAATAAGTTGTGTATTTGTGTTAGAATCCCGGAAGTGTCCAGAACAGATTGAAACTTATTTTTACGAAAATTACAAACTGATTTAATTGTAAACGTTTGGGCAAACAAACTCATAAGAGAATGAAATGCTACAGAACAAATGTTCTGTAACATTTCATTCATCAGAATATTTATCGTCCGTCCGATCAATTTGCTAATGGGCCAAGCTCATAAAACACTTGAAAATTCAAAAGCTACAGAATGGAAACATAACATACAGGCTCCAATTTTCTATAACAAATAAGACACCTTCTAGCATATTTAACACTATATCTCAACTACTTATAACTGGAATCTATTTTACTTATCACAATTTCACATTTATGAATATATTTTAAAATATTTGTGTTTTTAATTATCAGTTTTCGTGTCCCATTTTATAATGAACAAAAATAGTTACTGGTAGTGTGTATTGACAAATAATGGTTGAATGAATGGTGGACAGTGATTTCACTCGAGATGTCTAATATCTACTAATGCTTTCGAAACAAGCAGAAGCGACCTCTGAGTATTTACCGTTGTACAATAGATTTAAAAAAAAATTGCGTCGCGTCAACCGCGTTCCTAGTTCTATGAAGTATTATAAACTTTTTATAAATAAGAAGTGACGCCTTTAAGGGTAAATCTTGATGCAAGTACCAATCCTTTATCTTCCTTCCTGCCTCACAAATGAAGATGAGATGTGATAATGAGAAATATATTCGAAGTCTTGTCATTCATCATCGGGCTCCAGCTCTTCGTCAGCATCAATCAGGTTGTCCAGACTCGTATCCGAGTCATCTTCATGTCATCTGATATAAGAATAGATATAGTTAATGTAGTAATTTTCCAGAGTACGTAAAACCTGATTACAAAATCTATCAAAAGGTAGAAACCTTAATGGAGAGAGACTCACTTAGCGTATTTCATGTTACATCTGCAGCTGTATTGGTTGGGAGCCGGCGCTTCGTAGATATATCAATACATATACTTACTAAATTAAATGAAAGAACCATGATATGGTGCCCAACAGCTCTTAGAAAAGTACCAGCAGAAAACCTAAAAAACTTTCGGCGTAAAATGTTTCATAATAATCAATTCCTAAAGACTGTAAAATCCGCCAAACGAAGTTCGAACATAATCCCGTCATCTTGTACGGTAACTTTAAACAGCAAACTAATATTATAAATGCGGAAGTCTGTCTGTCTGTCACCTCTTCACGGCTATACTGCTGGACCGATTGTGATGAAATTTGGTATGGATATATTTATGCACTAGGAGTCAAATATAGCGCAAGCGGGCGGAGCCGCGGGCAACAGCTAGTATTTATAAACTATGACGACTTTTTTTATAGAAAAGACATCAACGCGACAACTTTCGTCAATTTTAACGAATTGATGTCTTTTGTACTAAAATATTGTTGTACTACTTTCTCTAATAATTTTTTAATTATTATTGGTACGATATGTAGATTGTTAATTACCTGGTGATATACACGGTGTCTATGTGTGCAAGTCGCGGACCAGCGAGGGACACCGCTGAAACGGTCCGCAGTTTCCGCCGTTCTAAGGTGGTGCGAGCTTGCTGCACGGCCAGGTCGCCGCACCATCGCTCGCAACGTGCGTATATTACGACCCCTGTAACAATCAAATAGAAATTACAGAATACTGTTAAGTTACGAAACTTATGCTATGGAAATTAACACTGAGTGCTAAAATCACTCCTTCCGTGTTTTGCGAGATTTTATTTAAGTTCTGTGTTTCGACAAAACTTATATTAAGTACTTCATCGCAGCCAAAGTCTTCAAAAATACTTAGCTAGTTAAGACTTTACATGTGGTATTGGTTGTATAAATATTTACTTATACCTATCGTCACCGCCACATCAGATACTTTAATAAAAAATATCGAAATAGTAAAAACCAACTCTTTGAAAAATAGTTAAGTACCTACAATCGTAATGCATATTAGGTGGAATCAGGTGGTAACCTGGTGTAGTATTAGTATCAATGTTTCACTGACCTGCTCCAGCAAACAAGGTGATAGCAGGCCACGAGTCAAACATCAAGGGAGTGAGGAACAGCATGGATGCCAACAAGGCGAGGGGACCCTCCACAGATTGGGTTTTCCTTATGCTCAGACTGTGAGCTGGCTGCCATGCTGATAAGAAAGTCCCGCAAATCCAAACTGAAATAACATCAAAATAATGTGAATATTTACCACTGAATACCGGAGGATATAGTTATATTCTCATTGCATTAGCTTTGCGTTGATAATGAAATCGTAAACAAATGTTCAATAACATATGTTCAATAACATAATAAGTGGCAAATGTAAAAATAGGTTCTGCTGGCCGTTTCCCATTACAGCTACGAAACATGTCAGTTATCATTAGATACTTAATAAAAGATCGCCTTGAAGCACTTAAATGTAAAAGCACTTACGAGGTATTCCCGTTGCAAACATGTAGACTTTGATGTTTTCATGGCAAAGAGCTGCGGCTATAAAAGCACCAGCTGCCACTTGTATGGCAGCGCCCGCGGCCGACCAGCGAACTCCGCGGACGGACGGCGGAGCTGGCGTTTTGGATTCAGGAGTAGCTGTCACTACCTGTAAGAAAATTCTATGTTTGGGCTGATTCACATACTAATATGTGAATTTTGCATTGGGATGATCCTATGACTCTTACCGCGATATCCATACTAATCCATAGGTACTAATATTATAAATGCGAAAGTCTGTCTGTCTGTCTGTCTGTCACTTCTTCACGGCTAAACTGCTGGACCGATTGTGATGAAATTTGCTATGGATATAGTTATGCACTAGGAGCCAAACATTGCCTACTTTCATGCGCGATATAACCGAGGCGCACGCGGGCGGTACCGCGGGCAACAGCTAGTTTACCATAAACCTATCTATTACGAGATTAGGTACTTTGTATTAACGCCTTTGTTAAGTCGACGAGGAATTATTTGTATAAGATTGTAATCGAACATAAAGACAATTTTTAAATTCTTTATCAATAAATGAAGATGCGAATCGGTATAAAAATTGGGTGAACTGGTAAAATTTTATTATCGACGTGTTGATTCCTACTTATTTAAATATAACTTATTGTACCTGCATCTATTCTATATGTTAAATAAAAAAAATACCTGAATCCTATCCCTATACTCCTTGACGACAGCATCAATATCAGTGGAATCATCTCCCGAAGACATGTCTTGCTCACTGGCATCCCCGTCAGACGGGATTTCCCCAATCTCTGTAGACACTGCCCTTATCCCACTGCTGCAACTCGTCACCTGGTCTACCTCTTCAGTGGGACAACCAGCGTAATCGTCTAAGAGTAAGCATTCTCGTTCTTCAGTTCCTAAAACGAATTTATTTAAAATTCAGCCGAAAAAATACATCATCTTTATTCTTCTGTTTAGTTCTCAGTTGCAAATCCAGCTTACGCTTTAGAAGTACGTTTTGATTATGGTTTTAGATTTGGCGATACTGGTTATTATATTACATTACCAATGGGGCGACTGCCGCCGTCTGACCTCCGTAACCCTTTTTACAAGTCAGGACCCGAGTTTCACCAAAGTTCTCTATACAGGGAAACTAGATCAATGAACATGTTCCAGGTGTGCTAGTAGGTAAAACTGTCAGATTTTTTAGGTTGTCTAAAAAATACCTTATAAAACGAAATTTAAGTGATAGAACTTGCCTTTGGTAATGACTTTCGATTTAATGCTTTCCAAAGTCTTTGTATGGCGTATAGCTGAGGGAATAAACCAAAGTCCCCGTTTGGTTTTCACTCCCGATTTGGATCTTGGAGGTCCTTGTGTGCCTAATCGTTTGTATTCAACATCTGTAACGAAAATATTGACCTAGTTGTAATTTTACACATTTGCTACAAAACTCCTTTAAATAAAAATAAATCAATCATTTTAGTAGTTTGTTGTCTTGAGTCTCTACATCTATTACAATCTTCTTAGGTACCTACTAAACTAAACCCCAGATTATAAGGCCTTGATTAAGAAACAGTAAGTAACATGTCTATAAGTGGGTACATATAATATTTGCAAAATATATGCTTTTTAAATTGGGTTCACAAATTCATTACTTATTCTAATTAGATTCAATGGAGATCTTTTTTTACTAAGTACGGTTACGGTAGTATACAGGTATATTACGTGGGAAAAAGGCGAGGGTCTGTCTATCCCACAGAGCATGGAATTCTCATATCAGTCGGGGCGCCGCTACGCGAGCAAATTTTTTCCATGCTCTGTGGTTTATATCCCAGAGAGCATGGACCTGAATTCTTTCATATCGCCCGTGCGATATGGAAGAATTGGGGCGCGAGCATAATTTTTTTTAATGCTCTGTAGTCTAAATGGAATAAAGAGATGAAAACATATTCTTTATCCGGGCGTGTTTCAGATAACTCAGATTTGCTTCAGAACTCACCCTTTTAGTCATATATGGTCTTAGAAATGGCGGCACTTGTTATTACAAAGACGTGTCATTAAGTAGGTAGTTAATAGACGTACTTAACAATATATCGACGTCGTATTATACGGAAGTGCATATAAACTTGTTATCTGTTGTTCTGCGTGCCCTGGAACTCCGCTTACTTACCACCCGCTTCCTTTTGTTCAGCAGTGGGCTCGCATCTCATGACGATGAAGTGGAGCGCCTGCACCGCGATGCCGAGCAGGTGACTGGCGTTCATCAGCGTGATCATATGCGATAGCGGACAGGCAAACGCTAGGATTGCCGCCAGGCTACCTGAAAATTCAGTTAAATACTTCAATATCGCGCTCTCTTCCATCTTTTAGTATTTTTGCAGATGCATTCTTCAAAGCCCGTGGGCTTGCTAGACTTTAGTTTAAAAGTTTTCGTAACCTAAAGCACAGAATAGATCCTAAATGCAAAAACAGGAGAGAGACAAATTTTTACAGATTATTACGAGTAGCACTTGTTCAATCAATTATAACCACATTAATTTCAAAATCAAATGTTTTCATACAAACAATGTTCATTAGAGAAATGCTGCTGATTCAGAAACGTCAAATTCTGACTGAGATCAAACCCATGTTAACTTTACTCGTATTATTATTTCCAATATACCTACTCATACTTACAATACCTACAACTTCTTTTTTGTTCTTTCCCGGTTCCCACTAAGTATTATGTGGCGTGGGTAATATTGTTTATATAGTTACCACTACCTACTTAATTAAAAATTTGACACTTTTGATTATTTAACGCTAGGCTGACTGAGTAGGAAAAACATGAGTAATATGCTAGCTAGTCCAATTAGTTTTGATGATTCCACAAGTGTACGATGTTTGTTCAAGGTGAGGGCTCGTTAACTTCCAGTATTCTCAGCTGAAGCAGTTGCAATCGGTTAAAAAGGTATCATTCATTATCGGTTTGAGTTTTACTATTTTCAATCGACTTTTAAACAGTTAAGCAGACTTTCAATGCGACTGTCTAGATACCAATATATAATATTTGTCTTTTCAAGATTAGAGAGCGTATGCAAGCGTAGGTAGATGAAGTACCTTCTTAAGTGAATTAAATTGTTAAGAAAATGTAGCTAATTAAGAACGGTTTCATTTCTCCTTAGTTCCCGAGAGTACTGTAGGTACATGCCAAGTTCTCCGTTCTAAATTTAATCCAGTTTTATAATGTATCTTAAATATTAATTAGATTTCAGGTGTTTTAGGAATGAAAATAGAGAAAATGTATTAATTTGCACCCAACATGGGCAAGTAGTTAATAATATTATTTCTCACAAATATATATTTAAATATAAAGAAAACCCATTTTCCCCCATATCAGATTTTTTATTTAACTATATCAGTCTAATGTAATTTCAACCCAAGATTTGGTATGCAAATACTGACCTGCAGTGAACACAGCCAGCACTGGACTCCCAGTTGTGGTGCTCTCATAAGTCATCGACCTCGTCAGCACTTTCCACTCGGGGGACGCCAAGGCAACCAGTACCGTGAACAGCAGTGGGCATAGCTCGGTCAATGCGAGGCATACCCCTGCCACTGTAACGGCCGCCAGTACAGGGCATACCCAGTTTGCTGACCGGGCTTCAAGCAGAGTTGTTACTGGCAAAGATGCGTCGATGGTTGTTCTGGGTAAGAATATTATAAAAAATGTATTTCTATGCAACTAGCCAACGGCGCAACTGATAGAAAGAGGTAACTATAGATAGCCTATGCGACGCCTGCAATACCAAGAGTATCGCAGGCGCGTTGCTGATCCTGAAGGAGTCTTTACATGTCCTTCTTGACGACCTTGTAGTCACTAGGGAAAACCATGAAATATATAATCAGAGGATACACGGGATAAAATGATTGTAAACTCTCTCATCATGGACCCTAAGGTGTTTTCGCGCCGGAATCCGCTAAAATGCAATATCACATAATAGATAATAATACTTTAGTATTAAATTTAGGTAATGTCTGAATTTTGAACTAACCCTTAGAAACGAGGAGTAGGTACCAACTTTACGTAATTTATGATTACTAAAAGAAGTGCCATAATTTTTTAAACGAAACATAAATAAAATGCGAAGCACGAAAAGTTCACACATTACTATTTTTGTTATTTGCCAACTGTGATGAAATTTGGCTGATTTTGCGCAGTATTTTTATTGTGAGTATACTCCTCCTGTTCAGTTGATTCTAAGGCTTAATTTAAATAAACGAGGATACTGAACTCGAGACGGCTTACACCGTTGCTGTGTCAAGGATTATCATGGCTTAGCCGCGACTTATTTCAGTTTCTGACCTTTAGTCATCTTTCGAACTGTCCTGGATTAATTAATCTTATTAAAACAAACACTTATTCTATGAATATTAAACTGACGATACTTGTAGGTACCTTTACCACTTCGCTAAGATCCCGATTTTCTGATCAGCGTCTAGTAGTAGATAAGTTTTTTCTGAGACCTTTAACTCTTTCGAAAACGAGTATAGACATTTCTCTTAATTGACCATCGAATTTATTCTATTGTAATATTGTAAAAAATATTTTTACCCTTTCAACATATTGGCGTAAAGGAAACAAAGTCCGGATAGAACCACCGTCGGCAATCCAACTTTCAACAATAAATTTTTCCTCACACTTCCATTTTCTTTTGGCGATAAAATAACGCTAAAAGAGTATGAAATTGGTGCACCTGCCGCAAACAGCTGTAAAACAGATATTTATTTTACTTAATTTTTAAAAATAGTTCTACATCGTCAAGTGATTAGTAAAAAGTTTTTCTAAATATGACTCTACAAAATCAAAGGACACATTTTGTTTTATAAAAGTTAGGTAGGAAAGGTTTTGATTTATCTTACCTCGTAAATAGTAATTGGAATCGGCAAATTTATATTCGCTATGTCGAAATTCATTAGTCCTACTATGGCGAAGAATTGACTGAAGGTATATAGAATAATTAATAACATTAATGTGAACATCACACTTTCCTGAAAAATACAAATTACCTATATAATAAAAGCCAAATTAAAAACAGAATAAAGTGTTCAGTGGTACAGTTATTAAAATAGAGATGCTTAAAAATTAGATTAAAGTTATAATTACCTCAAGGCCACACATGAACATAGCACAGACTACCAAGACAACTGTTACTCCCAGTACGTCAGGCCAGGGCTCCCCCAATGATCGCGTCTCATAACCGAACAGCCATCTCCTGGTTCTTCCCCCAGTTACGTGATCAGCAGTGGCACTTAAGATTCTAGCACATATCGCCACGGCCACTAAGTGCGATAGGAAAGACATCCACATGGCCATAAAATCGGCGAAGGAGCGAAGATTTCTCTCGCGTCTGCCCCTTAACGTTTTTGAGGGTGGAAGAATGTCTGCTAATTTTTTTAAGTCCTTGCATGTGAAAGCTGTAAGGAAATACAAGTATTTATACAAACATATCTAATAGCTAAACCAATTGAAAGTAATGTATGTGTGATCATATAAAATTTACGTGTTATAGAAACTTTAACTCTGTCCGAGGCACAATTATAATATTTAAGTACCACATGATTTCAGTTTGAAAACTTTGATTAGCCTATTAGGACAATAAGGACATCACATTTGTAGCGATTGTGCGTGTCAAGCAACGGCTAGCTTGTCCCAACTTGGACTGGTCATCACTTGGATTGGTCACTTTTCTAGAGCTTCTCAAATTTTATGTATATATTTATATAGATAAACCGGAGGTCCCGACTGTTGTCGCTAGGTAGTCGTCAGGCTGCAGCAAATGCTTTTAGGCAGCCGGAGAATCGGCAGACAGCAATCACTCCATTGGAATAACAATGCTGTCATATATTTAGGATGTACTGAAGCGTCACCTTGCCGCATGTGAATTTTCATGTGACAAGTGGGAAGAACTTGCAAGACACAGAAGTAGTTGGCGCAATTCGGTCGGGAGGCGGATGCAAATTTTGAGAAGAACCGTATGCAGGATTACGATTCCAAACGCCTCCTTAGAAACACCAGGCTTAAGCCCTCATATAACTACATATACAATTTAATGGGTCAGTTGTACCTACTGCGTGCGCTGCAACCGTACCTTTAAGACCAAATTTGGATTCCGAAGCCATATCCGTTCCCATTTACGAAAATAAAGCGTGGTTCGCCGTTGACGAATACGTCAAGGAGGACATCATCATCATATCTAGGGTTTGATATGATTAAAGTGTTAGCGGACTCTGGGCTGAGGCGATTGGCTGAAGATGCAATTGGAAAAGCGCGGGGATGAAGAAGATGCTGTGTCAGAGTTCACACTTACTGGCGACAGATATGAACGCAGCTAGTAGTATCACAGCAGGCACGGCGCAGTAGCTGGAGTTGGCGGCGGCCAGCGGCGCCAGCAGCAGCGTGCCCAGCGTCCAGCGCGCCGCGCACGCTTCACCACTGCCCAGGGCATTCAGCGTCTTACTCATTTTACTGCACTCTCTTTGATCATTTGTCATTTTCAATACATTTCTGAAATTTGATAACTTTATGATTTACGATCTTAGGATAATAACTGGTGCAATGAAGAGTACACCAACAAATGCTCTACAAGTCGAATGTTCCGAGCCTCCCTTGTCGTTACGTAGACAATATCTTCAGATAGGTTTATTTTTAAAATTCAACAATATAGCAATCATCCGATATATTTGAAATTACGTACTCTCAGTGAAACCATAAATGATCGAAATCTTGATACCAATTTATAGCTAGATTTGCCCTGAGGCTTTAACCTGCCGATATTGATGCTGAGGCACAGTTTATGAAGAAGGAAGGATTATCACGATCAAAAAACCAACTTTTTAGATTTATTTGCAGTATTTAACTCAATATATATTTAATATATTCTACCGAAGTAGTATAAAAATTAGGTATATAACATAATAATTTTAAATAAACTCATATTAATCCAAAGTAGCAAATTAGTTATCAAATTACTAACTTCAGTCAGTAAAGAAAGATAAATGTAGAGAGTGTGTACTTAGGTACTATTTACATGATTAAAGGGTAACAAACTACTGTAGTTAGTTCAAATAACTCTTATTGTGTGGATGATATTCACAAAAAAACATAGTATTTTAAATTTTTCTAAAACTTCCCTAATGGTTAAAACTCAATAATAATATTTTTTTAATACTTACTCGTTATTATAATTAAATCTCGTTCGTCGTTGAAAATTGACTGGCAAGTGATAGAAAATAAATACTACTTATTACGTACTCACCATGATGACACAATTTAAGGACACTTTACAAATCTAGAGTTCTCTTCATAATCTACATTTTTACAAACATTTTGAATTATAAACACCTTACGTTTTCACAAAAATTGGGAGGTTGTTTTAATTTACAAAGAGGAGCTGTTTATAAGGTTGCATTTTCATGTTTATGCGGACAAACTGAGGAGCGTAGAGCTATATCGATGTCCCTTTTGTTTTTTCGCTGATCGATACGTCGAGTCGCTAGTGTAGCAAGGCAACAGTAACAGCTGTGAAAGTTGGTTTATCTTTCCCAAAAGAAAATACAAAGGTATTCGATAGTATTCGTAACCTTGAAAATGTTCGGCATTTATAATTTCAAAAGTACGGCACTGACTGTAGAGAAAGATTCCAGCTCTACAATAATGGTATGGCTGGAACATTGAACTCTATATTTATAACTAACCCGATGAAGACAAAAAATAAGCCTCGGGATTTTTAATCGAATATAAGGATATGGTTTTCTTACCCATAGTTATTAATCCTTTCTAGATTAAAAAAATCAAATCTTACTTGTAACACTGGTCAAACGTGGACGGCAGGAGACCACTCAATGTATACTTAGCTACAACATCAGGTCATCATATTTTGCAGACAATTAACTTACAGATTTAACTAACAGACGAGTACTTACTCGCGAGTAAGTACTCGCCTGATATTAATGTACTTGTATTATTGTAACAAAAGTGTGGTTACCATACAAGTATTTTAGTATGGCTTCACTTTAAACGGTTTGCATCGACCGTGTCACCTTGTCTATCTTCCTTATCTAACGGCTTTGCTTTTGCTTGTATAACGATGTTCAAAATAAAGTCCTACGTATATATCTATATCCAAACGTTAGGTATCTAACTAACTATTAAATATAATTATTTAGTTAAATTAGAAAAACTTTACTTTGTTAGGTTTCTGTTTTTGGTCTTGATATATCAACTACATAGTATAAAACAAAGTCGCTTTCTCTGTCCCTATATCCCTATGTATGCTTAAATCTTTAAAACTACGCAACGTTAATTTTTTAAAGTTAATATAATTGTAAAATGTTTAAATAATATGTCGAAACAATAACATAGAAAAAAAAACACAGATAAATAATTGGTTCCTGTGAGGTTCTCAGTAGTCGCGGGCAAAAGCTTTTAGAAAATACCGTGGAGACAACAGATAAGCACAACAAAATGGCAATGAAAACCATTGGACACGGGTGTACAAATTCTGTCTTAAAGCTAATCTGTCGTCAAGCGACTTTGCCCTAGAGGGATAGCGAATCTGTTTTAAAGCGAACAAACTGCTTGACTGAGTTAAAACTAAGAAAGACAAAAGAAAAAGTACTTGCTAACTACTGTATTTACGCCTCGTCATATTCTCAAACGCAGTCATCATTTAATCCAATTATCGCATGGAATGGACATAAATTGACTCAATAGTCTTATTCGTTGAAGTTCGTGGAAAAATTTCCGCTGTTGGTTATGATGAATATAGGATTTCAGGCAACAATTTAACAATGAGACATGGGCTAGGTTAATGCGGATGTGAATATGGAAATCACGGACCATCAACGAGAATTTTCTAGTGCAACTGGGTTTTCAATAGATCATTTTACAATATACATGTGTAAATTTTTTTAATCCTAAATCCGAGCTGTCCCTCAGTTGTATCTTAAACTTCAGCTTCAGAGTCCAGGGTGCACTAATTGGGTTGGCTTTTAAATATATTTAAATAAAATATTAACAAAATGTTTATATTTTAGTATACTATTAAAATACTAAGGTTTTGGCGGAATACTTAAGTGAAGTGATATCTGCATACAATCAACTTATATTATAATACAAAAAAAAAAAAGAAAAAAATGTATAATCACGCGATTAAAGTTGATGGCTAGTAACTCAAATTTAAAAATAATAGTTGTCACAAAATAATGTATCCTTCTAGTAGAGCTAAAATGTTGTTAAAGGCATAAAATATGTTGTTGACAGCTGAAATGTAGTTGTTGAAAATTTAGGTAGACCTTAATTTTGATGGGCAAAGGCTCTTGACTTATGATATGATGAATATTCAGCACAGAGAAAAACTGAAAAAGCGTACATACTAAATTATTATGTAAAATATGTTTTTGTTGTAAAATTATTATAAATAAAAAAGAAAGAGTAGGCATATAATTTTTTTTGGATAATTTAAATATTGTTCAAGCACAGATTAGAGAAACTGTTACTATATATGTGTTCAAGTAACAATATTCATAGAGATTAAATTAGTAAAGCCTTTATGGGTACATAGAGTCGAATGAAGTTGCTTATTTATTATTTTTAGTGGTCAGTTATTCAAGTTAACCTAGTTAATTGGTAACGAAATATATTACGAAAATACCTCTTCTCAATGTTTTCCCCAGTTGCATTCTAAGCATGTACTTATACTTTGTTTGAAAAACATAAAGAGAAACCCCATCAAGTTAATGGCTGTCTCAAAGTTGCACCGATAAAATTCTTAGACCATAAAATATCGACAGAATGCGCCAAAGTTGTTGTATGCAAAAATTCAACCATTAGTGAAGTAGCATGGTGCATTAATCTACTTGAAGGTCCTAGTGATGAAGATTGCACTGAGTGTTCCACAGTTTATCATCCGCCATAATTCTCTTCTTCTTTCTAGTAAGAGATTCGAAATACAAAGATTGGATGATATTAAAATACTAAATATAAAGACAAATACAATTCAGAGACTTACTCATTTATTTGTGTTTATATTCCACCAATGCTGAAAACAATGGTGCCGGTATCTCAGAGATAATGTAGTTCTTTGTATCTGGCACTCAAGTATTCAGCTGACAACAAAAGCTGTACCTAATCTTGTCTAAGAATAGGGTCTTTGTTTAATTATAGATATTTATGGATAACATAATAAAAGATCAGCTATATACTTTAATTAGAAGCATAACATTATTTATTGCGTTTTTTGCAGTGAGTTAAAGTTGTAATAAGCATATATATAGGGACAAAAAAAAAAAAGCATTTATAGTAGAATTTATTTTAAAGTTATCCTGTAGAAATTTAGTAATATATTAAACTTTTCGACACATAGGAGCTGGTCTTTGATCATCGGTGGTTGTATGCATGTCTTTATGGAAAAAGAAAATAAATGACAAAAAGAAGGTACTATAAACTAACTAAATAACTAGAAACTACCGATTGCACTTAAAAATGTTGTATTAGAACCAACGAACTCCTATAAGTAATAAGTAGTTACTTAGTTTTACTGATGGCGCAAGCATGCAAAGTAATTTGGTCAGTAGGTACTTGTAAAATAAATAGGTACACTCTTAAGGGTCCTATTATTATTCTGGATAATTATCTTTTTTTAGAATAAAATTTCAAATTAATTATAATCAATTATAAGTTTCTATGTTCACTTACATAAATACGTCTTACTAAGTACTTACATATATCTAACTAAAAATGTCGTTAAAAGCTTTGAACATTATGCTCACTCCTCTCTCCGTTGTCTTAGAGTTGGGAAGAAAGCGCGTGGGCGTCAGTGTTCCCATATAAGTGGCTGGATTGTTGTCTATCCAGACATTACGCATAAGCGCCTTGGCTCAGCCTAACGTTAGTGGAATCCCCAGGATCTAGTGCTGCTAATAAAAATGAAACGTTACGTTTGTGTGTTCGTGCTGTTTGCGGCTGTCTTGTGCTTAATTGCCACTTCTGAAGGAAAACCAATTCGTGCTGGGAGCATTGATTATGTGAGTTGATTTTGATTCCAACTTATTAAAGTACCGAAAATCTTTTTAAAGCTATAATGTAATTAATTAATTTTCAAAGGGTAGTTACATTATTTACTTATGACATAAAATATTTTACATAACCACAAAGAAAGAACTTTATATAGTAAAATCATTAAGTTGAAAGGCCCGCGTTAAATTTCCCTCCATGGTTGTGACCAACACATTCATTGCGCATTCAACGCATTCAACGCAGCATTGGTTTCATTGAAATAATATCGGAAGGTGTTCACATCACCAACCGAAAGGATAAGAAATGCCTGCTCTAAATGTCCGAAATAAAAATTAATATTAGTTATTTATTATGAGGAGTTACAAGGAATCCACCATCTCACTATCTCAACGTTTTCCTGGTTGCATACCAAGCTGTATAATGCTTTGGAGCCCGGATTCATAGTTCACCGGCTCTACGCAATGATGTTTTGGAGCATTTCAAGTTGTGAAGCACATGGGTTAACTACTACTAGACAAATTTTAATAAGCTTATGATTTTTTTAAATAGATAACTAATATCCATTAAAATAAATATGCACGATTTACTTAAGCTATTAAGAATTAACTTACAGAATACTAATTTAACTATGGTAAAATCAAAATTATTAATGTATTTTACAAATAAATAATTACAACTTAGCACAAAATTCATTGCATCTTCAATCAGATGTCGAAGATTAACTTTTACGACATACAGAGTAACCAGTGACAAGAATATTATCATCATAAGTAATTAATTTAGTAGTATCCGCTCGTGGTGTATATTTACTATAGTTAGCCTTTTCCAAGAAAAGAGCTATCAAATTAAAAAAATACGAAGGAAATTGTGAAGAATAGTTTTACTACAATGTTTACCAGGTGAATATAGAATGAAATCTAAGATCGCTTATTTTATGAAATGGTCTCTTTCGCAGTTGGAAGCACTGCGGCGGATGCAGCAGATTCCTCAGTGGCACTGCATGCGCTACCGCCGGTTCCAGCTGCACGGGCCCTGCAACCGGTGGCTCATGATGAGGAGAACCTGATACGGGGGAACTTCGGCGAGAGAAACAATATAGATGAATATATAGTTCCTTTTTTTTAAAAGCAAAATTTAAAAATCAGTCAATTTTTTTTTAGTTTTCTTTTTGTGATTGTCGATTCTTTGTTCTTTTTCCTGATCTGTTTTTTGTTCAAAATTAGTGACAAAGAGCTGTTTTGTTAAACATTTCTGAAAAAAGGAGGTATTATAATTTTATGAGGTTAAGGTATTTTTGTGTTGAGTGCGATTGCGACGTATATTTAACTTTGTGAAAGAGTAATTATTTCCAAAGTTAATTTCCGAATTTATTTATTGTAAGTAACCAATTTTTAGTTTTTATGTCTACGGAACTCTATGTTACCGCGTTTGGCGATGGAAACCCTAACAAAGTGTTTACAAACTCACGTCTTAAGATATATGATCTTAATAATGAATAGGTAAATATTATAAAATAAGTAAAGTAGACTTTTATTGGACTGAGTAATGTGACAAACTAAAGATGTTTTGCGTTTTATTTTTAAGATTAGGTACTTATTAATGTTATAAGAAAAACAAGTATTTATTGTCGTCATTAGGATGCTTAAAAAGTAGTGCTAATAGAATAGTACTATTACCATTATATATTGAAATGTAGATAATGACCATTTGAAATACAGAAATATAAGACTTCATACAAATGTTGGCCTTTTTCTTGTGACAAATGATTATTGTGATCGTTATTTGAAATCTAGTGTTACAGTACACACATAAATGGAACAAAAGAGCGCTTGAGCATGTCTAACTACTAATAATTAAGTACTTTTATTGACCTTTAGCTAATAATCTAAAGCGATTCAGCATGTCTCTACATCAGAAGAGTTTTTTTTTAATAAATGGTAATTTACCCGCATATTTTGTTATAATAAGTAGTAGTTAATACTTTTAAAAGTAAATAAACCTTTTTTTTTATATATTTCTAATGCATGTAAAAATATAAGATTGGAACAAATAACAGCCTAGCTGACTTCGGAAGACATCGTTGCTCGATGGGTTAGATGTATGGATATTTTCTCATAAATAAAGCCGAAGTATGTCCATAGTTGAATGTCCATTGTTGCCTGTAAAGATACTCGACCATGACAAATATTTATTAATCACCTAATTATGCAAATCCCACACTACATTGTGAAGATGTATGTACATTCGACTAAAAAATAATAACTATACTCTCCCAATTTTAAGGGTAAAGATTATTCAGAAATAAAATAAAATTCTATTATTTTAAGGAAAAAATATTTTAATTAAAATATACTCTAATAAAGTCTATTGTATTACGTACGATAAACAAATTCCTTATAAACCTGTTGACTGACGCAGGTATCCTGAAATTCCCGCAGGAGTGAAATTCCTAGCAAAAGCTAGTCATGCAAAATAACAAAAACACACATATTTGTCTAATATAAATAATGTTACGAGTGCACTGGGCCACAAAAAACGTGTACCACCTAATCATTACATTTGCACGTCAAATAGTATACTCTTCTATGTGGGGCACTGTACCTATTCAGCTCAAAGAGGCCGAGTAATGAATCTGGCTGCTTGCATCAGTCCTAACAGCTGTCTTCCTGTAACCTAAAACTGGGCCGCTTCCAGAACGTACCGGGCAAGGGTTCGGTGTCGGGACTGCCTCAGTTCCTACTTGTGATGTAAACGACCCAGGTCAATCCGATTATGTCATGAAGATGATTCCGCAGTTTGGATCAACAAGTGCACGTTTTTGTTGTTTTTGTAAGTTTGTATTGTTCTTAATGACTGCTAAAGCTACCAGATAAGCTAGCGCTTAGATTTTAAAAAAAGTCATCAATAATAAAGGTACTTCACTGACGTAGTCTATTATACAATAGACGATGCGGCTTTACCAGCTATATTTATTTATTTAACTTCATTATATAACATGTAAATGGTGGACAAAGTTGTAAGCGTTTCCTACCAGTCTTTCCATAGGCGTCACATTTAAAAGAAGTTTTTTTTTCATCTCCAACATACTATTTCTATACAAAGTCTAATTCATAAACTTCTGCAAAAGAAGATGTGATAATATTACTTGGAAGTTAATTAGAAAGGAGTGCCGAAATAATATACTCACAAAAACCCCTTAAATATTTTAATGCTAAAGTTAAAAATCTAGTGTGCGAAAGGTATTTGTGAAACCCAAGTTATGAAGGTATATTCTTTTTTTTTATATTAGAATATTGTATACCCTGAGCTTAGATCATATAGTCTATATATATGATCTAAGACCCTAAGCTACGAAAAGCGGAAAATAGTCTTAATTCGAAGCCTTATATTTCTTAAAAATATTTGGTTTAAGTACTTAAAATATTTAGATAAGTTGATCCAAAAATTGCTTGTTTAGAATTTTGTGAGACGTATGAAGAGATTATATAATAATAAGAATATTATAAGAATACTCTCTACATACTTCAACGCAGAGAGTATTCTTATAATATTCTTATTCCGGTTACTGGACTCTATTATAAGCAACAAGTTTAGAGTCAAACACGCCGCTATTAATATACGGTCCTTGAATTCGAGAATGTTTCACAATTTTAACTGCTTTGTTGCTATCTCGTGGATTTTTCACCAAGGTATTTAAATTCTTCTTTTTTTTAACGCCAACGCTGCGATCCATCCAAATGTTGTTAAACAAACGAACTGTGAAAAAGAATAGGAGCTCTACGAAGCTGAGTATACTGGCGCCGACAAAAAGGCCTGTTGTTCCACCCACGGAAACTGAAAATAAAAATTATTTATAGAAATAAAAATTATTTATTGATATGTAGACTAAAACATGGAGATATCACTTCCGACAAAATAAAAAAATGTTTTTAAAAGCAGTCAAGTATGATTATTTTTAACTATCTTTATTCGTATTTAGTAAATCTTGTTTTAACCTCTGTTAATATCTAATATTTACTTAATGTATCATCACTTTAACTTACCCACTAAATCAAGGCGACTTCGAACAACTCTACGTTTGAATCGTTCTGTAGGTAAATAGGCAAGTACTATTTCCACTTCGGCTCTTTTTTTCAGGGCTCGATTTCTGAAATATTGATCATGTGCATTGTTTATATAACCATCAATCATGAAATGTAAATGCCTACCATTTATTTTCTTGAAGTAAATAAGCATTTTCGCTTTACACACAAGTACGTCACAAGTTTTAGTCACTCGTAAGAGTTAAATTTTTTCCGTGCATATATTTTCGTGTTTTGATGTTGCCTTCTAATTTGTATGTGCAAAAGGTAAGTATATTTAGTTAATAAAGGCACTACTAACGTTCTAACAACATCTTTGATGACAGTAATTTCAGTTTCATGACACGATGGTAAGCAATTACAAGCCAGTCCAGGTCGAGTGGCCCACTTGGGTTTCAAAGTTGTGAGCTGTGTGGCACGGAGATGCAGGCAGGCCATACCCGTTATGTTGCAGAGCTCTGTTTCTGCTGTAATGTACAAGACAAGAAACAATCTAATAAATATGATGTTCATTTAATTGGTCCAAATAAATGTAAGCAGTATGTTTTTTTACTGATAACTAACAACTTTTTGGCCGGAAACCTATCATTATCTTAGATATTGTGTAATTAGCTCTAAGAATGACTGTTGTTGTTACTGACAATAAATATAATATATACTTAAATGATAACGTATCTTTTTCCTCTTAATATTCGCGCGTCTATGATGTTAGTCTCAAGTTGCAAAGTGACGTCTGCTTGGACGACCATCAGCCTACGGCCGTCTGTGCTTGTCTAATAATGCGACTTAAACGCCTCTAGAATGTTTGATACCCCATAGATTTTTGTAGGGCACCATACAGTGCAACAAGTAGTTACATCAAAACACTCGAATGAAAAATGTTCGGTACAGCTGTCATCTGGTGGTCGCTCTAGAAAGTACCGAGCCTGAAAGGTGGTTAATAAAAACTTACTACCAGGGTGTGTGGGGTCAATTGACCTTGCAATACACACACGAAATGATTGTACTCTGAACACATGAAGTGAAAACTTTATAAATCCACTTACTAGTGCCAATCATGAAGTGGTCGTTACAGCCACAAGCCTCCATCTGAGCTTGCTTGCGACACTTCACCGTGCAGGCACTGTACGAGTAGTGAGGGTACAAGCCATCCTCGTTCTCATCATTGGTGCGGCAAGCTCTCTGCTCCACTGACGTCTCTGAGGGCACCAAGGGATCGTTCTCGATGTTTCGAACTGTAATTCGACGACTGAAAACGGTTTAAATTATTTAGTTTATATACATTTATTTCTAGAAGTTATTTCATGAAATTTAAAGGGTCTCATGAAATCTATGCATACAGAGCTTAAATTTAACGTTAAAAATGAGCGTTTGAAATTGATCAAACCTGTACGTATGCTTCGTTTGTATTTTTAATGTAGAAGATTGGAGTGTTGTTATACTGGGCACTTCGTCTTCTCCAATAGTATAAATCTGAAATGTATGACTTAAGTATTATAGTTGTCAAAAAAAAAAATGTTTGTACATTTTCAAATCTGAAAGTAATATTTAATTTACCGTCGCCGAGAGTAATATATCGAACTTAATCATTCCAATTTTCTGTGTCCTGTTACAAACCATTGGATATGGCTTCGGATCTCTAAAAAGTCAAAAATTATATATCAATGTATAGAATTTATCACCTAAAGTCTTATGTATAAAGAGAATACTTTACAGCGAAACAACGAAACAAATCTCGACAAAATTTTTAGCATCTATCTTTCCTGGATAAATAAAAGATCCCTAATCGGTTAGTTCTCTATTGATCTTTTTGTTTTAATTTTATTTTATTGCTTTTGCATTTATACATGTTTTAGTTCAGTACAGATATTATTTAACAATTTTTAAACTGAGATTGTATTGGACCTCGAGAATTGACATTATCAATTTTGGCAAGATGTAATACGAGTAGAGATCCATTTAATAATTGAGTTTTGAATAAAACGTTAATTAACTTAAGAAGTTGCTCATAAACTTACACCGTTTGAATAGAATTGAGAATAAAGCATTGCCCAAGTTCAGTAGCGATGGACTGAAAGTACTCGCAGCAATCGAACGGATTCCCATTGTATGAACAATTCCTTATAATCTTCGGGCAGTCACTACGGATCAAGTTGGTGTAGTACGTGTAGTTTGACATTGGGCAAAGAGCATTGGGATGCTTGGCCTGATGACATATTTCCACTAGGGAGTAGCTTAGTCCTCGGAAGTAGGCGATCTCTTTAAGAGCATCTTCCAGATCCAGCAGGTGGCCGGGTGGCCAGATCCTAAGAAACAGTGAAACTAATATAAAAAAATAACCTAAAAAATACTAATCATCCAAACTTCCATACTAATATTATATTATAAATGCAAAAACCTAACTGTCTGTTACGCTTTCACGGCTAAACAGCTGAACTGATTTTCATGAGATTTGGTATATATATATATTGATATAGTTAAAGATCGATGTCAAACATTAGCTACTTTTGGCGAGATACGAGTATAACCACGCATGCTGAACTGCGGGAAAAAGCTAGTTAAATATACTTAACTACTGAAAGTCACGTGAAGTTGAGGAGGAAGCGAAAAAGTTGACTTAACTAGCTATATGTAGAGACCGAGCCTCTTATGCACCATAGTAAATTCCATATATTGTACTCCGGAAGCTTCAAGAACTAATAAGCGTTTTTATTGCAAAAAATATTCTTAGAATTTGAAGTCTTTCGTCTTGGTTCTCCATTTGGAGATATATAGGTATTATGTTTAGTATTACTAGTTTTATAATCTTAAGTCAAAATTATCTGCTACTTTGAAAAATGGAGACCTGTATTTAGTTATTAGACAGAATAAATATAGAGTTAATAATACGGCAAAACCACTACTTATTAACTAGCAACTAACGTATCAGCAACTTCATAAACTTTGTCAAGATTGACCAGCTCGCACACTGCTACCGTAGGCAGCTTGGTCTCCCAGTCAACGTAGGTAGTCTCCACTCCGAAGCTGATAGGGTTGTCCACGAAGGAGTCCCAGGCAGCGATGATTAAAAGCGACACGCCGTACCATGCGAGAACTACTAAAATTGCCCACACGATCCTGCCAAACACAATTGTATAATAGATTCATTTTAAAGTTCTAAATTATTAAGTAACCTAATCAGGGCACAGGTCACTTGTAGTCTCTTTGATCTTGTATTATTAGAGCCTTTTACTTTTTTATATAACTCTGTCCATATGAGCAGCTTCGCTAGCGATTTATTTTTGTGTCAAAAAGTTCTACGTCCGCAAAGTCATTCTTATAATCATTTTATCCTTATATGTAGGGATAAAATCTGGTATTTTTAGAACCTAAAAATAAACGGTCTTTAACCTGGTAAATAAAAATATAGGTCGTGATTTTTATAGACCTTTATTTTTGGATATATACCGGTTGAGCGGAACCGTAATAAAAACGATCGCTGTAAATATGGACAGAAAAAATTGATCGTTTTTGATTCCAACCAGGTTTCCGATCCCTGCTTATAAGAGGGATTTACAAAATACTTTTATATCTCAAAAATATTCATATTTTGAATTGTCAAAACGTAGAATGTAAGGCATAAATACCTCTCAACCCAATGTTTTGTATCATCAGCTATATAATGTATCCCAGCAAAAGTACAATGGGCGCAGTAATCCTTTATCAGAGAACGACAGGTATGCGGCATGTCGAACAATTACATTCAAAGTATTAAAGTTATTTTAACCTTGCCTCAAAATCCTTTTTAATTAATTTGTACATTGTGCAAGATATGAATATTTAATACAATAATTATAAACAATTGTGCAATATCGTGTGATGTCACGGAAGCCTGACGTTCAAGGTTGTGTAAATAATACTAAATGTTTATTAATAAGTAATTTGTTTATTATATATATCCTATTAAAACAAAATGACTTCTATTAGCACGATTAATGTCTACCTACATCATGCTAGTATTTGGTTTATTTACAGTAAAGAGACGTTATTTTATAAGAGTAAGAAAGTTTTTACACATGTGGTTACTGTGATGCATAGAGCTATCTTAGAGGCGAGCTTCAAAAGAGTTTATTTTTATGTTTGATTAAATAAAAAATATTGTAATTTTAACTACATTTTTATTACCCTCACTTCAACATACAAAACTAAAAATATATATAAACATAACCAATAACAATCTCAAAACACACTTGAAATTATCTAATGTTTTTATCCTAATTTTTAATATACGTAATACGTATATTAGGACATCAGATGATTAAACTACCTATCAAATATGATAATTTATTTACATAAGTAATACAAAACTAAGACTTCACATTAACACCATAGATGACATCATAGATTTATTATATACTACAGCAAGTATATAATAAATTTAGATGCTAGACATACATCATTATCAACATCATGCATAGGTATGTATAACAGTTAAGAAGAAACTATGCCTTTTTCCTACACCTTAGATCATATTTTTACACATGGTAGACCAACAACTTGGAGATCTATATGATATGGCCAAAGTTTGCGGCCCACTGTGAAAAGATACACTCAAAACTGAAACGACCGTAGTGCATGCTTATGTCCTGCAGTGGAGGAATTAAGCTAGAAAGAAAAAGGAAAGTAGGTATTTCTACAAGTGCTGTAAAATCTCTGGACTGGTTAATGCTGGTGGTTCAAGGAAATTGTCCTGGTAGTTATGGCTTGGAGCGTAGTGCTGCACCGAAGGCCGGTGGAACAGGCGCCGGGGGATCAGCCCAGCATGAGTTAGAACGTTGTATATCTGACTGCGGTCTACGTCGTCTGCTTCTCTATGATGGACCTGTAAGGAAAAGGTTTTATTTAAACTGTAAATCTGTATGTTTTATAATAATAATAAATAAATAACTGCTTTATTAAAAACAAGTTCTTTTTTTATACAATCTTTAAGATCTTTATTTTTATTTGTTTAAAGTTACAACTTATCAGCCAAATAATCAATTCATCACCAACATATCTTACCAAAAAAGAGTGAGATATTTTTAAAACGGGAGCATTTGTTTTGGAAGGAATGTAAAATCGATTTACACTGTTAAAATGTTCGATTAAAAATTTACCAATTTTTCGCCGTGGTGCAGCAAACTGGAGAGTGGCAACACTTCACGAAGTAGCGGGTTGTGCAATGCGGGGCTTCTGAGATGGCTCGGTAGCTGCTCTTCTTCATAGCGGACTTGGACCACCGCGGGGTGCGGGGGAGGGAGGCAACTTGCCATAAAACACGTTGATAGGAAAAGTACTAGGTTCTTCATCTTCTTAGCCTGGAATTCAGATTTTTACCGTCATTAGAGATTTTTTAAGTAACTCGAGGCTCAGAATATGAAATACCTGCCCCTTTAGCATGTAGATTTACGGATGAAAATATAATTCAAAAGAGTCCTTGGTTGCAATATAGCTTGTCTCTATGAGAAAACTAAGTAAAATAATTAATTATACGTACGTACACCACGTATACAGTAAGGGGACGTGACACTATATAAAATATTGTTTAGATTTATTATTATCACAGATAAAGTTTTAAATAAAGTAAATCCTTATGAACAAATAAAACTGACTTATTTTTTTATTTATATTTTGGATATAACTAGCGACCAACAAATATCTACCGACATTATTTTTACAAGCTTTTGTTTGACTTGCAGTGTAGGTAAGTAACTTTATTCAAAGATAAGTAAGTTGTTCGGGTGGAATCCTGCAAGTTAAATTAAATCCCCTTTCGATTGTCCTACAGAATTGAAATTTCATACATGGCTTCAGTTCCGATATCAATGCATTTTATGATAACTATGATTTGTTGGTACACCAGGGATGGGCTTTCACCGAGAATTCCTATGCGGTTGACAGCACGGAAATTTATTTTTTATCACGAATTTGATGCACCAAATTTAAGCTTGCGTCAAAAATTATTTTTTTCTAAAATAGAAATTTAATTGATTTATTATTTGGTACTTGCAAAAGTGTAATCAAATTCTTCACTCGATTAACAAAAGTATTTTAAAGATGATAAAACTGATATAACACTCAATTATCCACTTTACTCAAGCTGGATGTGCAATAAATGCCGACTGTGACCCACTTTTGGCTCGAATCGCGATTATTAGAAAATGTCTCTCAGTCACACAATGTCTTCTATATTGAAGAACTGCCACGCACTTTTTGTACCTTTTATGATAGTGGTAGCAAAAAAATATATATGTGGAGATTAAAATATATTGTAGTTATGTGTAAAGTTAATGGTGTGTGTAGAGTCAACACATATGTAGAGTTTTTTTTTTCAACCAAACAGAAGAAATTCAATCAATCATTACAAAATATAAATAAGATTAGACATTTAAAACGTTTGTTGTTAACAAAGAAAGAAAAGAAAATATTGTTCAGTTCATGTACATAGCGTTATGATCAATTTTATTTGTTTAATTTTAAGAGTTTTGCTTAATTTGACCTGCTTAGTCATTCATGTGTATTCTTAAATAATTTCACAGAGAATGGAATTCTCATCTTTGAATGATTCAATAAAGTAAATAGCAGCTGGCGACTGTACTTACATACTATAATTTGTGTAAAAGTACTTCGTTTCCGAATAGATACGATCAGTTATGGATGTTAGCCATTGTGACATAGGTAATGTGGATGTAAGGCCATCATACAAGGTGGTCAGTCAAAGCGCATACTCGGACAATTGCTTCAAGAAGGTCCAAGGTCGCGGCGCTTATCCAAAACAAATTTCACTTTCAAATAAGCACGCACTACTATTACCACGTTGGTCAATGCTCGAGAATGTTCAAACTTAAGATGCGAGGCTAGCTTTATTTTATGGGTCATTATTTATTGTTTAAGTAGAAATTATAAATATATCTGTTATGTAACCATATGCTTGGACAACATAACTAACTTTTATACACTTTACTTATTAGTAGATAGGTACTATTAGGTATTCTGTGCGTAAGTAATGTAAGCAATAAAGTGTCTAATACTTTAATAATTGTTTTTATTATTTTTTAAATATACCAATGGTAGATTAATAACGGTCAAACAATTTTAAATTATGAAACTGAAAAATGTGTTACATACAAAAAATCGTATGTTCAAGAGCAACCTTTGATATAAAAAAAATTAATTGGTCTAATTAGCCTGTTACTATGTTTACATAACACAGTAGAATAGTAGAGTCGGTGTGTTTTTAAAATAAATGTTATCTAGGCCTTGGCTAGGAATGTCAACTTATGCTATTGGATTTTTTATATAAAACCTGATAAAATAATAATCAGCTAGTCAACAGCTCATTGAATAGGAAACTTCGTTTTAGATTTGCGAAACGTCGAGCGTGTGAATTGGGTCGACTGCAGTGAGGATGACATTCATTACGAAAGAAGTGGTAAGATCCCAGCGAACATAACAAATCGCTAGCATTATTATAGATATACATATTATGTCTATCTAAACTGTGAATGTTATCTCATAATGTAGAATGGAAGGCAGTATATCGAGTATGATTTGGCCAATATCTATTTTTAAAATTAATGTTGCTATGTTTCTTCATCGTATGTGTTGTAAGTGTGTTATTATGTTACAACTGACTTCTTGTTACTGCAAGTGTACTCTGAGAGTGAACAGGTCATTGGCATTCTCGAGTAATTACCTACCTACTTAAAATAATGACCAATCTATCCAAGATTATTTGATGGAGTTCCTTCCATTCGTCTCCTTTTTCTCTATGACATTTTACATCTTATAAGACATCAACATAGTTATGTTTTTTACTTAAGTTTTTTTATTGCAATAATATTATAAACAAATCACACAGAATGCTCTACCAATAGAGAAAGTTTTTTAGGTGTTTTTGAAACTCAACAATTTTGTTCTATAAAACAACAAGATTTGACAAAGTTCCGCATATCTTCGTCCGAGCGTGTTTCCCAGTTGCTAAGATCTCTCAGTTGTTATTTTCTAACTGAATAACAAAATTTTAACTAACTAAACTTTAAAATAAATCTTAGAAAGAAAATATGCCTTTGCTATTTAATTAAGCCTGCGTGTAACCTTCCTAGGCGGTGTGTGCGGTTTTAAAGTTTCAGTGTAATTAAAAGAGACAGTAAAATAAAGCGAGAAAGAAGTAATTTTAAAGGTAAATATGTTACTTAAAATAATTAAAAAATATTTACTTATAGTAGATATGTAGTATTACACACGATATCATAAATTTTTACAATAATAGAAAAAACAGAGACCTTTCATTATTCCTACTAAACAAGCAGATCACTTAGAAAGTACGTTGATCTTCAAAACTTACCACATCAATCCCAAATTCGTCACAAAATCACATTCAACGTTTTTGAACCAACTTATTTTTATCACAACACCTGATAAGCTCCGACACAACAAATAAGTGTTTTAGTCGAGGAGGCAATGTTTACCGAGCATAGTATGTTCGATGTTTGCAGATGGTGAGCGGCGCGGCCATCAGCCACCACCACTGTTGTAATCGACCATCAGTCCACACTTCTGTGATTTTCGGCATACAAAACACAGCCTTTCACTAACCCCTCGTGTAATTATATTGTAATTTAATTACTTGTCTAATTGACATTTGTTACTTTAGTTGACTAATTTACTTTTTTAATTAATATTTACTGCTATATTTAAGTTTGAGTTAAGTAAATGTGTATTGCTGATAAAGATTTAATTATTAAGTTCTATTCAAATTCGACATACTAAACGGTTATAATTTAATAAACGTCGATGCTATCTTGATGAAACTGTAGGCTCAACACACAGAGAAGCTCAAGACCGTAAACTGTAGAAAAATTTGGGAGAGGCCAAGGCAGGAAAAAGGAAAATGCAAGGTAAAAACAATAAAGAACAAATACAACAATTGCTGCCAAAATAATTATTGAAATGCATATGTTTGTTTGTAATATCTAACGTCTTTTTATTTAAAGCCTTTATTATTATTATTATGATTAACTGCCTCCGTGGTCCAGTGGTTAAGGCGTTTGCCTGTAGACCCGGGGGTCGAGGGTTCAATTCCCACGGGAAGCATACTTTGTTTAGTTGTTTCCAGTTTGGTTAGGACATTGCAGGCTTGAATCACCTGATTGTCTGACAAAAAAGATGATTCCGTGCTTCGGAAGGCACGTTAAGCCGTTGGTCCCGGCTGCCATCTGGTAGTCGTTAAAGGAACCATGTCAGAGGCCGAGAGGCGGTTCCGAAGAACTCTGACACCAGGGTGTCAGAGTTCTTCGGAACTTTCGTGTAGGTGTCATGGTCGCTTGACCATGACACCTACACGAAATGAATGAATGATTTAGAGCCTTCATTAATTAAATCTTGAAGCATCTTTAGAAAAGGTATTTACTCTGAATGGTCAATATGTTAGTCATGCTATTAAAAAATATATATTCAGCCAAATTGCGAACCTCTTCCTTTTTGGGAATTCTAAGACTAAGACTAAGTTTTTACTGTTATGTTAAACTCATCTAAGTAGTAAATTGTAATTTCGATAATTTAGTTTATCTGTTTGTATTTAGTGATAAGTTATACTTATAATCGTTTAGATTTTATCTATAAATTTCATATAACTTTAGTGCAGCAATAGTTGTTGTCACGTAATGGTTGTATGGCACGCGAAATTTTTTAAAACTTGATTTCAATCTAGTCTTTTTACCAATTTTGAATTATAAGCATTGTTTTTCATATCCATCCATACCATAGAACTAGGAACGAAACGGTACGGATATAGTTTTGGATAGTTTTGGGCGCTATATTATCGAGTCCCACGAGAGCGGAGTCGCGGACAACAGCTAGCTTATAATAAATGTAATGCTAGATGTTTCCCGCGATTATGTCTCTGTGGAGCTCAGTAGTATCGCACTATAATATTTCAAAAAAGTTACTAATGTTAATCCTTTCATCATCCTGAATCCATTCAATAGTTTAGGAGTGAAAAGTTAATTAAAGACTGACAAAGAGACATATTTTTGAATTTATTTAAATAGTATTAGTAATAACTGAGCATTTTAGCTCAGAAAAATATAAAATATGACATTTGGAATTATTTTTATGTCCAGACGCTGGCCTGAAATCAAAAATCCATCGAAAAATCCAGGCCGAGATGTACATGGTCAATGATCCAAAGCAACTTATTCCTGATGGCATAAAAATAGATAACTACAAAAATTTTGGCCTTTGCCTTTGGGACCTTATAGTTGTTCTGTGTCATTGCGCTAATCATTCGGACTAATATCTAAAGTATCTATGGATAAGAGTAGATACTTATAAATAAAGAATTAATTCATACTACTTAAGTATTAAATAATATGATTCAGAAAATTATGAACTACCTACCTATTAGAAAATGTTTACGCAACTTGCTAATACGGAACGGCCGATGTTTTGGCATTTTATTGTCTCACAATGCAGATTAGTTTACGTAAAACCGCAGGCAGCTAGAGCACGTGATCCATAGAGAAAGGAATATGATGTCCACATTGCAGGTCAAGCTCAAGAACTCGCGGAGTTTCGACCTTTGTTGATGCCTTACTAGCCTATTACGACACGAGAAGAAAGGGAGTTGTCTATTCCTAAGCCCGAAACCATGCGCAACTTTAATGCAATGTAGCCTTATCGAAAGTTAGAGCTATATGAATGTAAAAGGATTTAGTAGTTACTGCGTTAACCTGATATTTGCAGTTACATAATGAAGGTAATCTAATGTGGTTTATACAGGTAGTATGTTTATATAATGCACCGGTTTTTAGCAACACACTGTAAAAAAAAACAGAGCGCTATTTGCAAACGCATTTGCGAATTATCTTTTAAACGAAACAGGGATGGAAACCGGTATTTTTAAGACACAAAAAATATGTTTTAATTAAGACAGTTAATTTTTGGTATATACGGGTAACCGTAATAATAACGCTATGAAAATGTACTTAGCAGCAAAATGAGTTGGTCTTTTTATTTAAACCATGAAAAAATTGTGGAAATTCATACACCATTGTATTGTACATATATCCGTAGTATATATACATACATTTAGGTTAACCAGCAAACTGTATACAGTATGTTACTATTCTGTAGGTACTAGTACAACGTAAGTGGTAATATATCTATTCTGCTTCAGTTTAATACTCGGTAATTAGGTATAGGGTTTTCCTACTACTTAACTTAGTGCTAAATAAATATCAAAGCATAATAATATAAATACATCACAATAATGTTATGTAAGTTATTATGTTTTTATGTCTGTCTACCTTATTAAGATGTAAGGTATTCGTCGCAAAATTTGTGATTTATAAAAAGAGACGTTTTTATGTTTTATATATTACCTACAATAATTTTATAGTTATAGTCGCACCCATCTAGATGTATATTCTATTAAATTAAATAGTACAGCAAAATGCAAAGTAAATAAGCTAATAGTTTTACCAAATGACAAATCTTTTATATTGAAATAAATCTTAAACTAAAACTATTCTTGCCTGTTTATTTAAATAAAAAATAAAATCAAAATTTTACGCCTTACTGACTTTAAGTAAGCCAAGTTATTAAGTGTTGAGATATTGTAGTTCCATTAACTAGTCGCATAGTCTTAATAATACTTATGAATCGTCTAAAGAGAAAATAGGGCAAACACGAGAAGAGTCAATCAATCACTGGTTAGATTTTATCATACAAAATGGAGCAGTTAAAAGCTCATTTACTCGCAAGTTTTAAGCACTCTTTAGTAGTATTTATACTCGATAAGCTGCCACCATTTTGATTTATTTACAACAAAATGGATAGGAAATACCCTAAGTCAATTTACGCAAGCCGACGCATACAAAGAAAATCTTCAGGTCCGATTAAATCTAAAACTTTTAAGGACAGTCTAAAGGATGTAACTAAGGAATATTGTAAAGAATCATCCATTTGCGGTTTGAAACATCTCGTTGATGACAATACTCCAAATCTGGAGAAGTATGTATCTAGTCCATTACCTATAGCAGGTTCCGTGAAATTAGATACTTGTGTGGCAAGTTCGGTGAACTTGTTTACACCGCCGATAGCTCTGACTGTTTGCCGCAATTAGTTTGTAGGTTACATAACTGTCCTTGTTTAATGATGCAAAAAGTCTTCAAGATTCTCGTTCACACACAATTATCAAGAAGGAAATATAAAGTTCCGTGTTACATTTTTTGCAGGATCGTATGGAAGATTACGTTGATCGGTGCTCTAGTTTGTTCCGTTTCCCTGGTTTGGACTACCTTTGAGAGGTATTACAGAGCTCCTCTTGTGACCACACAAATGCCTGATGGGGTGGCAGTAAGCAAAATTATATTTCCAGCTATAGGTATCTGTACTAACAATCGAATGAGTAAACGTGCTGCTACTATACTTGCAAAGAAATTGTAAGTTTAATTTGTAGATTTGTATTGTTATAAGTAAGCAAAAATTTAAAATTTAAGATAGGTGTTTACAAAATAAGGATAAGTAAAGCATATACTTAACTGAGAAAGCGTTTGAAATGTAACGTTGAAATATGATGGAAAGAATCATTTGGAAAGATAAAATAACCAATGAAGATGTTTTAAAACGTGTAGGATAGAAAAGAGTTTAGAACTAAAGGAAATTGAGAACAGAAGTGGAAAAATGTTCTGTTCCGTTCAGTGGTCATTTGATACAGCATGACGATTTTATGAATAACCAAAGTGAATAACGTGATTTCTCTGTGTGAATATCATTATAAAAGATAAGATGGGGAAGTACTACGGAAGACCAAAAATAAGTTACGTACGAATAAAGGGCAAAGTGGGAGTCGTCTCGTAACATAAAAGCAGATACAGGAGCATAGGTCTTAAATTTTAGAGAGATAGAAAGCATAACAATATTTTAGTTTTATGTAGAGGTGGATGTTACTTGCAGTCCCATGCTTACAAAATGGGACTAAGGGATAAATTCGAAGATGTGTTAATAACTTGAATAACTCTCATTCAGAAAGAATCTAGTATCATACTGTATTAATTGGCAGGCTTAAAGAAGAGCGTAATAAGAAGTACAGTAAGCCAGAGATGCTTAACCTTGTCCGCGGTTTGGGCCACTTGTACAACTTGGAGCCGGCCAGCCAGACGACGGTGTCGTCAGTGCACCTCCACGAAGTATTGGGAAACTACGATGTCCACGAACTTATGAGAAATGTATGTAGAAAATATGACTATATATATATATATCTTATCTTAAATCTGTAATGAGAGAGGCAGGGAAATAACTGAGTACTGTGGTGAAATATCCAGGCCATTAGTTAGTAGCGCGATAACGATACCTTCAAGGTATCATAAATGTAAATAGGCTACGGTAACTGCGCTGCGCGCTCATTTTGCGCGAGCTGTATCCTGGACTATTAACGTACCTAATCTAAAAAAAAATCTTATTATCCTATTGTAGTTAACATATTTTGAAACATCTGTAATGCAGTAATAATCTTGTTCCTTCGGAACCAGAATAGTTCACGATGAATTATTAAAGTACAGATGCTTTATTGTGCTGAAGGAATCTATCTGAATGTTTTTAGGCAAAAACGGAACCCCTTTTTCTGGGGTATGAGTATAAAAGTTGCGTACTTACATTTTGCGATTTCAGATGGGAAACAAAACCTAGTATCTAGTTCAACGGGAAGTAGTAAGTACTTCCCGTTGAACTAGAATCATGAAATTTGGTAAGAAGCAATACCTATCATACAGCACTTATTTAGAAATAAACCTTTAAACTAAATTGGTTGTTAGAAGAAAATAAATAAATAAAGAAAATTATTTTTTATCAACCAATCAAGGTAAAGCAAAAATTTTGAAACAGCCTGTTAAGTCTTTTAGTACTGTGTGGTGGTACGGAACCCTCGGACGCGAGTCCGACCCGCACTTAGACAATTTTTAACACTCTAGGGAAAGTGTATGCTGTTTAAATTTAGATTAAGTCAACAGATTTGAAAATGTTATAGATATTTTAAAGTCAAGTCAACAGATTAGGAAACTGTCGTCAGAGTTTTTGTCTGAATCATGTTTTCTGTAATGTTTAGTTGACGCCTCGTTGCGAGGAACTCCTGCTGACTTGCGCGTGGAACGATAATCCGAAAAATTGCTCTGACTTGTTCGATTTCCGGCTCACTACAGACGGCTACTGCTGCACTTTCAACTATTTAAGACAGTCTGACAGTACGTTTGAGGAGTATGTATATTTTTTTAATTATTGCTATCTACTTGCTAAGCACATTAATAGGTACATACGTGGGTAGAGCAGGGAAAAAATTCCATTCAAAATAAGTTACTAAGAAATTAAGGCTCTTGTCTGACATCTTTTGCGACATGTATAAGAACAGAAATGGAATGGGCCATTTGTACATCTCGATCTATAGTTATTCTTTTAAGTCTTATGATGAGTGCGAGTATTGATAATGGTATATTTTTGATGATGTTAAATGGGGTCCATTTCTTACAGAAATAATGGCGTAACGCGCAGTTTAGATATGTATAAATATGGCAACAAATCGTCGTTTGATTTCGACCAAGGTTTAAAAGTCTTACTGCGACTAAGTACTGACGACGATTTCTACTACAATGTGCCACTACAAGGAGCTAAAGTAAGGGCTTTTATATTTTCTAGAACCATTAAACACGGTTAGTTACTTGTAATTTTCTTATACCCAACCTAAGCACAAAGTACAAATTAAACATCTTTATTACATTATGTGGGTCCCACGAAAAACACGCACTTTGTAAAAATATTTTCAGTAACATAAGTAAATTTGTTGCAAGCTTGAATCACTTAAATGTTTAATTTATAAAAAAATAATGGCCGACAACAAAACCAATTCAGTGTTTTAGAGGTCATGAGACAGTTTAATATTAACGATTGGAAATTAAATTGCTATTATTAAAATGTTTAATTGTAATATTCAATCAATTCTATGAATGAATAAAATAGTTAATCAGTTTATTAATTATATTTTTTAGTTGCAGTTTTCAGACGCTTATGATTTTCCTGACGCACCAAGCGGTAGTTTTGCAATGCAGATGATTAATCCTGGAGTACAGGTAACTGTGACAATTTAAAATTTAGGTCAATATTTATGAGAGGCCTAGATATAGATCAATCATTTTAAGGGGCAATGCATTAGCCGAGTTCTTTGTTGTACGCGTACCACTTTATTTTTGTTTTCTCCCCAAATCTTGGATGCTTTGAAAAATTGCTTAATGAAGCGTGAAAATGCATTCCGCTTGGGCAACTGTGTAAAAACTCTTTACAGTATTTTTTTCTCTCTTTATACTATCAAGTATACACTTACCCTCACTCACCCTCTTATTCATAAAAGTTAACAAACGTTTTAACTAAAATTTTGTTGTTAACTTTTATGAATAAGAGGTCAGTCTGTGTTCGTGCTTGTAAATTCAGGTAAAAGTCAAAATACTCACTTTATAATTCTAAATCTTTACATTAAAAAAAACTTAATATTCGTTTCATCGAAATAGCAGCTGCGGAAATTCATAATCTGTCTAAATTGCAAGTCTCAACATATTATGGTTCATAAGCTCACTGATCTGACGAATATACCTACGTACGTAATAATATACCTACGGACTGTAGTAGCGGTGGCTTATGAATGTAAGCCCCTTTTATGTAAATCTGTCCTTTTTTAAAGTTCTTTGGACAGTGATTGAACCTGAAAAAGCAAACAAACCAAAACACATAAAAACTTTCTACATAAATCTCATCTCGTTTTCCTGTTCCCAGGTTTACGTAAAGACTTGTCGTATATCGTACTGTAACTTGAAATATTTTCTGTTCAGATGACTGTTAATGTCGCAGCAACCTTCACAGAGGCATCGCGCGACATTCAACACGTTGCTGTGAAGTTGCGTAGATGTTTGTTTTACGATGAGTCCTCGTATTTACCTTTCTACACGAGTAGTGACTGCATGCTGAAGTGCCGAATGCTATTCCTGCTCGACCACTGTGGCTGCACCCCGTTCAACATGCTCAAGATGAAATATGCTAGAACGTGTGATATGAGGGACGTGGCCTGCTTACGAAAGTATTATAGTATGCCTTTGATTTAGTATGCATTTATTTTATTTAATATACAAAAATCACTCATTCCGTACTTGAATTATCGGCCAGTACCACGCTCTAACAGGAACAGAAACCCGGAATAACAATAAAAAAAGTCTTATTAATTGTTTTTTGAATGGATCGCCAATATTTTAGATTTTCTTAATTTTCGTTACTTATTTCATTTAATAAAATAAACAACTAGGTACTGAGAATATTTTTGTTTTTCAGTCCAGTCAACTACCATCCGTCCGGACATAGAACCCATAACACCAGAGCTAGAATTGGACTTAGCTGGTGGGGGTTTGGCGTGCCCTATGTGCTTTCCAACTTGTTCCAAGACGGCTTATAGCTACGATTTTTATAACCTCAACATTTACCCAGATCACCTCAACAAGGTCCCTGATGCCGAGAGAGACCATTGGTTGTAAGTATTTTCGTTGCCACTATTATTTTAAAGGTGCGACCACAAAGCTATATATGTATATCGTCATCATCATTTCAGCCGCGGCTTCTAAAATGATCGGTTGGAAGCGGCCTGCGGTTCCATCCAGCGCCTGCCTGCGACCTTCTTCGTCCACTTCAATGTAATAAACCAGTGTCACTAAATATACGACCTTCATAGCATATCATATCTACTCTGGATATGATAAGCTTTGAAGCCATGCATGACCATTCTTAACATTGTTAAATACGAGTCTAAGTTGGAGACTCATTATAACACATAGAATGCTATACATGAAAGCTAGTTTACATTACAATATAACGAAAATTACAAATATCTAATTTTGAGTTTGCGTTGTGATTTAGGCATTAAGGTTACATGTAGGTTTGTGGCAACAAGTTTTTATAAATAAAATTAATTACTTACATTAACATATAAATAACTTTATTGAACAAATAAGGCAAAACAAAACAATCATATACACCTTTAATTATTTGGAATTTTGGCTCGTATTTATAATATAAAAAAATGCATCAAAACACGTTGCGTACTTTCAAATATCTAAGCACATAGGTACAGGGACAGACAGCGGAATGCGACTGTTTTATACTACTCGTATTTAATCTTCTATCGTGTCAACGCCTAAAAACTATTTAAATTTGGCCCAGTAAGATTCACGATACTATGTAATGATTAGATAACAGTAGTCTGGATGTTAGTGATTATGATGGTGATTATTGGATATTCAATAATTAGGTCATAAAATTTACCGACGTATTTCAAAAGTTCTAAAAGCAATATTTGCTATTCGCCCTTCGTTTCGGAATGCTGCCTTTTCAATGAATGACTTGGGACTGCCAGTTTTTTGCAGCCATGCCTTCATTTCTTCAATCAGGTTTTTAGGCCCTTGCAGCTGTCCAATCACAGTGCCTTGTGCTGTATTCATCACCCATCCTTTAAGCCCAAGCTCTAGTGCCTTCTTTTGGGTATGCTTTCTGAAATATACTCCTTGAACTTTCCCAAAGACCTCGAAATCGGCAGTAGATAATGCAGTTTTATTCGCCATTTCGTAAGAACTTTTTATAACAAAACAGATTTATAATAAAACTTTTGCTGAAACGAAGTTTACATTTTGACACTTGTTTATTCGTTGTTTGGGAGACCAATGTGCACGCGAACATCTGTAGTTGCGAAGGTTATTATATCGACCTAACAAACTGGCTGAATTTTTTATTTATATATTTTTTTCTGTATCGAGACTATTATTAACTGACTTCAAAAAATTAAGGAGCTTCTCAATTTGTCAGAATCTTTTTTTTTGTGTTAAGCCAACTCAACCTGTAACCTCAGGTTTAGGTAGCGTCTGCTCTCGCGCAGCCTACAAGCAAGTTAGCTGCTAGACCCGAGATTGCCTTTAGTGGATAGGTACACGGCTTTACATATAGTATATGAAACACAACTTTAATGGTTATTTACTGTTACAAGATAGGTATATAAAATACCTAATATAACGTAGAAACTAAGCATAGGTTATCGCCAATGTTATGACATTGCGCTCTGCCTACCTATCCATTCCATTACCCAAAGTAGGACGTTGGAGAAGCCTAAGTTAACATCAAACCAAGTCCTATTCGAATACATAGGTAACTAGAATGTGGAGCAAGCTTTGTATTTGCCAAGAATATTGTACATTTACAGACGAGGCGCCAATTTCACCGGAACTTCGATTGTGCACGTCAAGTATGCGAGGGAAGTCGCAGACTGCTACGGCCAGAATGTTATCATGAAGTGGTTTGATTTGTTTAGTGAGTATTGAGAGCTTTACATTCAAATACAATATTATATTAATATAGATAACATTTTAGATCCGGTATTGGCATACATTTAGATATGAATCTTGCATAGAAATAATATCAATTCTCATTACAGTCTGGATTGTCTAAGGAACCATGTGATGTGAAAAATTAGGTGAAGAGAAACGTTTTAGTCATTTCTCTCGAGTACCCGTCATACTCAATACTTATGTTTTCATAAGTTTTATTATACTTATCTATTTTGGATGCCTATCTATTAAATTTAAAGTAAATAAGACGGGATCTACATAAGTGTAGTCACCTGCAAATGTCCATTTAAAGTTAAAATATTAAATGTCTGTGATATAGTAACCCAAATGTACATACAATATTAGGCTTACCTAATATAATATTTTAGTTTCGCTTTATAAATATTTTGATTTCAGGCAATATCGGGTCCACTTGCGGTTTTGTCACCGGTTTCAGCTTCGTGTCAGTGTTGGAGTTCGTATACTTCTTCACTGTCAAATTGTTCAGAGACATCAGAAGTCGACGTCGGCTGAACGCTATCGTCGGCAGTATTGAGAACAACTCCCCACAGGTCCAGTCCATAGGCCGGTACCGGCCGATTTATTGGAATGAATTGACAGGACCCACTCGATTTGGGTTCCAAGTACCTACGACTTGATTGAATTTTGTATTTGATTATCGTATGTTTTGAGTACTCAGCTCTTAGAATAGCTAATAGTTGTTTCTCGAAATAAATAAATAAAAATATCATAATATTACTATAGATATCTCTGTTTCTGAACTACAAACTGAAAATACAGACGGTATATAGCCCATGAAGGGCTACTATAAGTAATTTAACCTGTATAATCTATCACCTAGTTATTCTACAAACGGATTAACTAGCCATCACATTATACGTCAACAAGGAATTACGTAGCATCTCTACTATCGGCTACCTATCTACAGGCTATGGTGTAGAACCTCTACCACCTATTACGTAGCAGATCTACATGCTATGACGTAGCGAGTCTTAGAGCTATCACGTAGCAGGGGGGGTTACTACTGTCTCTTAAAACCATGCAAGATACATTGAGTAAGTGAGACTTCTCCCCTTACTCCCTGGATTTTGCATGGTTTTAAGAGATGGTAGTAGGCCACCAGATCTAAAAGCCATGACGTAGCAGCTCTACGACCCATCAGCTATCTGATCTATAAGCTATGACGTAGCGGATCTATGAGCTCTCACGCACGTAGCAGATTTACAAGCTATTACGTAGCGGATCTACAAGCTCTTCCGTAGCAGATCTACAAGCTATGACGTAGCGGATCTACGAGCTCTCACGCACTTAGCAGAAGCTATTACGTAGTGGCTGCTATCGTAGCAGCCCTACAACATATCACCTAGCTGATGACGTAGGAGATTTAAATTACAGCTGCAATGCATTTAAAAATTAAGATGTACTATTACTTTTAATTCAATTCAGTAGTCGAGCTTATTTTACAACCGATAAATTATAACAAAGTAAAACTTCACCATGAGAATAATTACAAAAAATTAAACAGTAGATATGACTTTAGTAATATAATAAGACAAAATGAGTCGGGCCCCACATGATGTTTCGTTTACACACTTGTGTTGTCCCACGCTGATTATAATCTTTATTAATGGTAAATTGGAAGTTTATCTGCTTCAAATCTATTGTAATTGTGTCCATTGCCTATGCTGTTCGATTTATATATAAAAATTTAATAATTGCTCAATATTAGTTCCCAAAAAGAATAATGACAACACATACACATATGTCGGCTACCCGTAAGGAACACAACCATGCAGGTTAACATGAAATCAAATGAAGCTCCAAGAAAGTATTTCGATATTTGGTGGGCAGGCATTAAAAGATTGCCTGAAACAACTTCAATACACGGGTTCCGATTTATTGCAGACTCGAAACGTCACTGGACGGAACGGTAAGTATAAATAAATTACCAAATGTCCCGTAATCATAATTAAACTTATGGTCGTTGGGGCAGAAAAAAATACTAATTATTGCATTGTAAGATCCTTAATTATTGAATAAAGTTCCATATCAAATTGTATATTTTGTTTTTAATTTTATTATTACAAAGCAAACAATTAACACAATAACTCCATTTTTAGAATATTTTGGCTCATATTCGTCGCATTGTCCTGGTACGGCTCATCCTTGCTGATCCAGGCACAATACGCAGCTTTCCAAAACAATCCGATATCTTTTGTGGTGGAGACAACGTATAAGGACTGGAATACTGACTTCCCGTCGGTGGCTGTTTGCGAAAATGACAATACGAAACGCATTGAGGCGATATCCGACAAGTGAGTGTTAGAATCTATACCTACTTATAAAGCTAAAGAGTTTGTTTCTTTAAACGCTTTTAACTTTACAACTCTCTTTTTCTTTCATCTTAGAACTTTCCCAGTTGCTTCATCGGCCGACTGCTTCGGAGCCTTAGATCCGCTTTCCTGTTTTTTCTTTTCCACTTTGCCGGGTCTTTGGCATCTTTAGTTGTGAGACCATTTGCATGCATATCGTTTACTGTGACAACGTCCAGCCAGCACGGTTTCAGGTTTTCCCATTATAACTTTACAACTATTGGCCAGATTTCATATATTCTTTCTGCATATGATAGCCTGGTTTTTGAAGAAGGTTATAGATGTTATTATATATATACCACAGGCGGTACAGCACAGCAGCACCAACAACAGCTAGTCTATTATAAACTTTACAAAAAATAATATTTGAGTTTGGTATAGAATTAAAAATTAACTCAAATATCTATTATTTAAAAATCGTCTATTTTTCAACCCAATATTTTACATCTGTCCGAATTATTACAGGTTGTGGGGCGCGGATCATGATTTCAATATGGAAGAAGTTTTAAAAGAAATAGCATTCTTCAAGGGCATTACATATTACACTTCTGAATTTTGTGGCTTAGAAAATCCTCTTCCGGATTGTGTCAAAGGGAATCTCAGCCAATACGCTAACATGGTGAGTAGATTTACTCCAAGATATATATAGGAAATAGTTCCTTTTGGTGTTCCATCCTTCTATCCTAGGTTTGAAAAAAGAGCCAATACACTTCAAATATTTTTCAATGTGTTCAGGTTCGCAGTAGCTGTGAGGACACATTCGCCAACTGTTCTTGGAATGGAGAAAGTTTTCCATGCTGCAAGTACTTCAGGCCAATGGAAACTGAATTGGGGACTTGTTTTGTCATCAATAGTATTCAAGGGAGGTAATAGAAGTTCGCTGTAGGTAATCAAGTTCTGCCATCCATTCGATTTTCTCAAGCAAACTATAATGTACTAAGGTCACTACAGTATATTTTTTATTAATTCATTTCCTTTTTATTTGTTCGACACACCACTGAATTTATCTCAGTCTGCATTTTATGGTTTGCAATAGTTTGCATATTTTACCTTTCAGAGAAAAACATGTACCAAAACTTCCTATGGTCAGCAACAAAACAACAGGCCCAGGTGCAATCAATTTCCTTGTCTTGGTCACTGCTAATGTTTACATACTGAATGAGGAAGAAGTTCCTTCTTTGACCACCATTGGATCTGATGTGTTGACTGTTGGTCCGGAAGTTACGCACAAGTGAGTGGTTCATCAGGCTAATATTTTACTGCAAGGAGAAACAATTCCATGGTTAGAAGGTTCCAGAGACGATGGCATTACAAGAGAACCTTGAACTAACCTACCAATTCGATTCAAACCCGATCGTTCAATGATGAGAGAAGAGAGTGATCTCTAATTAGTAGTAGACTTTAAGATTAAAGATACATATAACTTGGATATAATCATGATAACAAAATTCTTTTTCAGACGGTATATAACAATAAGAAACATTGAAAACGATGCAGAAGCGCGCATGATTTCCCCAATCAAGAGAAAGTGCCGGTACACCGATGAAAACTTTTTGGATGTATATCGGCATTACTCTTACACAGCATGCACCGTGCAATGCAGAAAAGACGCACAATTACGCCTCTGTAATTGCACCAATTATTTTATGCCAAATGTACCTGATCATTTGAAGTGCAATGTTAGTGGAATCATATGCTTAAATGATCACGTCAATGTGTTGTCTGTGAGTATCGACGAGGAACAGATTACTACTTACTACTTAAAGTTTTGGTTCATATCATCTTTCTTTCATTCCATAGATGCCGTAAAAGGGTTAGTGTTGAAGGTCAGGTAGACCCACGGCCGGTCTGACCTTCAAATCTAATCTTATGGAGAGAATAATGTGACATTGCGACATTGGGCGCGTATTATAAGATAGTAATAAAATAAAATAGCTCGTGAAGGACGTCCTAAATCTGAAAATATACCTAAGGTTTTCTGCAAGCTGTCATCAATTTTCATTGGAAGTGTTACCAACACTTTAGATCTTCATATTTCTCGGCGGCAGTAACTTTTTATGTAAATTCTGATGGGCCATGCATGTCAATTTATGCTTATTGTATAACAGTTCTAATAGGCGATTCATCGAAATAAATTTTCAGGTTTTACGCGCTGAATGGTCGTCAAGAACTGGCTTGTATTGTAACTGCTTACCTTCATGCACAGAAGCAGAAATATCTATTGTGAAAGATTTCAAAGCCACTACCTCTGAGCCGTACGCCAATGTCCAAATAGCATTGGCCATGTTACCAAGCGAAAAGTACAGACGGAATGTGGTTAGAGGAGTTTTAGATTTAGTAGGTAAGATGCCAGAAGCTACTTAACACAAAAATACATATATGGTACCACTACCAAAGTATTTTTTTTTAATTAACATATTTTAACAATGTGAACAATTGTGATAATAAATTATGTATCCGACCATAAATTATTAACAAATTCTAGTGTCTACTGGAGGTACCGGAGGACTGTTTCTGGGCGCAAGTATCCTGAGTTTCGTGGAGTTGCTATATATTCTTCTTATCCGTCCTTTCTGCGACATATACAGTAAAAGGGACGAGGATCCTTGGCACAGAAAATATGGTACACGGAAATTGGGAGACAATAAATTCGTTCCTAATCCTGGTTGGAGCTACAATACAGTCAAAAAGGATGATGATGTAAACCGTCGCTTTCAACATTTCAAAAAACCTGCTGAAAATAATAACTGATTAATTTTAAATATTGTTAGTACTTATATATGTATTTTATGTATGTAACCTAATTCCTATCAAAACTAAACAATTATTGTAATAAGGGTCTATAAATAAATTATTTATCTGACGTCTTAGGTGCAATAGTTGTCTATTATTTCCTCAAAGATTCCCATTACGTTTTTCTTATAATCCAAGTTAGCTTGCATCATTTTCTTTATAAATTCGCCTTTATTTTCCGACAATATTTTATTAAACTGTTCTGTGTCAGAAAATATTCTGGTAGTCAAGTCATCATCTACCCAAAACTGGGGAATAAGACACGCACACACTATAAGCCCCCATTTCTTTAGTTCTTCTGCTGAAGTCCAGAAATCCTGTTTGTTTAAGATTTTATTAATATCAATGCCGTGGTTCACTAGAATTGCAGACAGTTCTTCATAGTAGAAATTTAGAAATAATTTTGTATTTTTTTCACGAAAATTTGGATCTAAATTACAGTACAATAATACCATGACATCACCAGCGGGAGGTTGATAACGAATAGCCTGGTAATCGACCATGACACAATCGTCGGGTTCCATGTAGTTTCCAACTTTTTTATAGTGAAACATTATATTGTTATTCCATAAATCTCGATGGCAAATAACGTTTCTATATTTAGTTGAAAAGTTACTTAAATCTAAGGCGGAGAACCAAATATTTTTCCATTCTCTTTCTACTTTCTTTATAACTTCATTATCTTTCTTGTATTTTGAAAATTTTCGAACTGCTTCTAGTGCGCCTTCCATGCATTGTAAGAACCACGGATTTGTTCTATTATAACCCGCATCTCCAAGAATTTGATAATACTCGTCCCATAAATTGAATAACCGTTGTGAATTTTTGTTATTATTTTCTTCGCATATGATAGAAGCTGCGTGAAATCGTGCTAAAGTGTTCAATGCTTGTAAGGTGTGGGCCATATCAAATCTTTCAAACTTATTCCGCGATTTATATTGTAAAGCGGCTAAATCTTCGAAGACTACTGCATCTTCGTTTAATACTGTAATGAATTTGGGACTCCATGGTTTCAGATCTAGAAAAAGAAAACAGAATTATTTTTTGAACAAAACTCATTTTATTGCACACATATTATGCACTGGCTTTGGACATGCATAGTATAAATTACCGAATGGAAAATTTGTGCGTACATGTATATGTGAGCTATATAGAATTAAGAAGTTCGTCTCGCGTGCACGCAGTTCCTAATTCAATGCGCCATGATTAAAAGAGATATTTTAACGCATTATTTAATTTTTTTTAATTTCATTATTTAATTAACTGTTAATTAGGTAATTTATACAAAGGTTGTTTACATAGCCCAGCGAATTAGCTTTTTTAAGTGGCAGTGGGCGAGGACATAGCGCGACGAACCGATTATCGAATGGCGACCACGTACCGGCAAGCGTAGCATCGGACACCCACCGACAAGATGGTCAGATGACCTGAAGCAAGGCGCAGGCAGGCGCGGTAGCAGGCCGCTTCCAACCGGTATTTTTGGAAATCCTTGGGAGATGCCTATGTCTAGCAAGGGACAGACAGCCTGCGGTTGAAGTGGTGATGATAATGAACGCTTCTTATTGAACGAATCGCAAAAAAGAGACCCTAGAAAAGTGGAAATGCTGTAAGTACCTAAGATTAACTTCATACTTACCATTAATTTCCAGTTTTTTTTTGATAACGGAATAAAAAATTATCTCTTTTTGAAATAAGCTTAGCTCCTTTACCATCGCTGCCTTCGCTTCATTAGTCCTAGATACGGCTTTGATAAAAAAGGTGAGTAGTTTTCTTGACTCGTCGTTTTCATCCTTTACATGTATATGAAGTCTCCAATAATCAGCTAGGAATCCCAACATCTTGTCACTAGCATTTTCGACATAATATTCGAGGTTTAAGTCTTCATTTGTATGTCCACATATTTTTACAATTTTTTTGACGTCATCTTCTGATATATATTTAACGATTTGATCATTGTGTGATTCCATTATTACTAAATTTTCGTGAGTGATACTTCGAACGCGTTAAAGTCATATCCTTGAAAAACAAGCTTGGTAACTTGTCTCGTTAGTAATCATAGGCGCATTACAAATATTAATTTATACAGAAGTAAATATTTTATCTAGTTAGGTATATTAAAAAGCAAATATTTTATTTGTTTGGTTGAGAGCTAGGGTTGTGTAACTATAGTAAATATTTAGGTACCAATATTGGCAGGCACCATTTTTATCTAATCTGGCCATATGGCCAGATTAGATAAAAATGGTGCCTAAGTATATACTTAGGTAGCTAGTACTTACAAGTAGCTAAATAATATTTAAAAAGTAAATTAGGAAATAAGTAAACGCTAAATATAGCACTTCTGATTTTTAATTACTGTTTTTCTCACAGCTGTTCCATGATGACGTTACCCTAAAAATTAAATAAGTAGAATAGTGTGTGTTGATAGATAACCCAAAAGTATCTTTAGGTTTGTTTTAGATAGTACCCTATCTAAAACAAATCGCTGGTATCACAGAGAAGATAAAAACAGAAAAAACGGTAGGTACAATTAATACCTTCTTCCTAAAAGAATATAATATCAAGTACAGATCCCAAGTATTAAGACAGGTCGGTACGCTCAACAGTCTTCGCGTATGGGTACATGTAAGGGACCTGTAATGTTGCAAGCCTACTCACTCATCATACTTCATCATACTAATATTATAAATGGGAAAGTGAGTTTGTTTGTTTGTTATGCCTTCACGCTCTAACTACTGAACCAATCTTCCTGAAATTTCGTATATACATAAAGAAGTATTGAGAAGGACATACTTTCCTTCCCTTACCATTCATCCCGGAAAAAGCATTGTTCCCGAGGGAAATTCGCGCGGGCGAAAACTCGTATTTGTTGTATTTGCTTCGTGTGTATACCTACCTACTTAATGAAGAAGACAAAAAGCCAAATTAAGTCGCCACAGATAAAATTAAGTCTTTGCCACATTTTAGTTGGATCACCTTTCTTAAGCGACTCCTACCTACCACCCATTTCCAGCTTTCAGAGTTTTTTATATTGTAAAGAGCTACACGGACTTCCTGCATTTGGCTATAGGTAGTTTACCATATTAAAATATAATCCGTCACTGGAAAATCTGCAGCCAGATTATAATCAAGCAAAAGAAAATACAAATTTTTTTTTTGCTTAACATTCTCTTATATATATTTATTTATTTATTTATTAAAACTTTATTGTTCCCCAAGTACAAAATACTTATACAATTGGCGGACTTAATGCTAAAAGCATTCTCTACCAGTCAACCATTGGGAGAAACAGAAAAACTGTGCGGCGCAAAAAAGTTACAAGGGAAAATAGGTACTTAAAAATAAACAAATTTACCACGAAGGGTATTTTAATGCATATCATACTAAACTACGTAAACATACATACACAATACATAAATATACATACTTATACCCTTACTTATATATCTACATATATTTAAAAAATATATATATATATATCTATGCACATACATACGAGTATATAAATATACATTATATAAAACTACATAAATACTTTTACGAAAACTTTCACAAAGAACTTTCACACACAGAAGTGAGCATGAACTCTTTTTTTAAAGGTAAATTTAGAAGAAACTTCTTTAAATATATCGGCAGGCAAAGCATTCCAGAGTCGGATGGATTGTAATGTGTAGGAATTTGCCATAAAACTACTGCGAAATAAAGGAATAAACAGCAAATGAGAGTTAGAAGAACGAAGCTGTCGGTCGTGAGAGTCTGCAAGAAATTTGAACTTACATTTTAAGTATTCAGGTGACTGAGGATTCGTAATAATCGAAAAAAGTGTACACAGAAGCCTAAGTTGTCTACGTTGACGAATTTGCAGCCACCTAAGCTCGGAACGATAAGACGATATGTGGTCATATTTACGGAGGCAAAAGATGAAGCGAATACAATTATTTATGAGACGGTCTAGCTTATTGAGGAGATCTTGATTAAGGTCCGGATAACATACATCAGCATAGTCCAGAATAGGAAAAACTAACGTTTGGATTAATAGAATCTTAGTCTTGATGGGTAAGATGTTTCTGAGCCGATTCAGTTGCTGGAGAGTAATATTTATAGAGCGACTGATTTCAGTGACATGAGCGGTCCAACTGAGAGTGGAATCAATATAGAGGCCAAGATTTTTTACAGAATTATGGAAAGGTATAACGTTGCCATTATAGGTGATTGATGAAATAGAACTAAGATCAAGCTGATTAATTTGTCTACTACTACCGATAATTATTGCCTGACATTTGGTGGGGTTGACACTGATTCCAAAGTCAGCGGACCACGATGAGACAGCTAACAGCGCTGAGTTCACCCTGGCGATTGCCAGATCAATATCCTCAACTGAAGACTGTGTGTAAACTTGTAGATCGTCAGCATAGAAATATATAGTGGCTAAAAGCAGCGATTAGTACTATAAGAGTTTTAACGAGTTAGTTTCCTACGATTTCATCAAAAAGTTCGATAATTTTATCATGACATTGTTTGTTTTCTTTAGCTATTTCTATAAATTCTTTACTCCTTTACTCAATATTTGCTCTAATAAAAGTTTAGTGGTGACAAAATATTACTTGTGTTTTCTCACTGGTCATGGCGACTATAGGCACTATATTCTTTTAAAAAGTCGTTATCAGCATTGCGTCCTGTATCCCGCCAGCCTTTTCCTTTAGTAGGTTCTTGAAGAAAGTCCTTATCTAATATTCCCAGATCGAGTATATAAGGTGAATTTAAATCAACTGCAAATATTTTAAGGGCACTTTCAGACCACTAAACTGAACAACTTTCCTAAATAAACTTATGTCGAAATACGAAAAAAATTTTTTGACCTTCCATACAAATTGAGAATCAGCTGATCTAGTTTAGTATGGAGAGTGAACAATAAAATTTCATATTTCGATATGTTTATTTGGAAAAGTTGTTCAGTATAGCGGTCTGTATCTGCCCTTAAAATATTTGCAGTTGATTTGTGTCTACCTTATATAAGGTCTCCCAAGATATTTGCTTCTCTTCTCTTTACAGTCAATTGATTCTAAATGAAACCTAGTTGTTTTACTTTTGTGATTATGTCTTTTAAATTCATCGACTCTTGATGCTTAGGCATTTCGTAGCCATGTTTTGTTACATATTCAAACACAAATAAAAGAGTCCCGGATGTAATAAAGATTTGGACGCAATTGTTTCTAACGGCTCGATAAAATATTACTTTAATTTAATTTTACTTTAGATGGTAACGGAAAGTATATTAATTCAATTTCGTTATCAGATGATTTTGTAAGGACAATGAGAAACCATAATAAAAGCGTATTATTATAGTTAATATTTATTTACAAGTCACAAATAGAAGATGTCATGTGCAAATCTAAAAACGGTTCTTTCAATATTCTATTTAGTTTCTTTTCTTTAACGTTTTCGTAACTGGGGGTCCAGAATTGAGCTACTTTAGGGGCATCAGTTTCCTTAGATGTTACTTCGTCATCACTGGAATCTGAATCCAAACCGATTTGGTCTTCTTTGTCTTCTGTTTGAGTTTCCTCTTCTTCTTTATGACCGGACAGTTGTTGCAAAAATGAAGTGCAGAGCAAGCTCACGGGAGGTACCATGTGTGGCGAAGCTAACAAAAACTGAAACGAAATAATGTCATTATTAAGCTAAGCCCTTTTCTCTCTCACTTATCCTGAGCTTCGGAAGTCAAGTTAAGCCGTTGGTACCATCTGGAGGTCGTTAAAGGAACCAAGTCAAAAGGCGATTTCAAAGAATTCTGTCACTAGGGAGCGTAACCCATAGGATTGGAATGTTGCCGGGATAATGCTTAAATTATTTGAGATAGGTGCAGCTAGCACTTTCTGTTTTTCTTACTCTGTTACCGTTGGCTCTACCAACCTTAAGAGTAAGGTATAAGTACTTTTTTTATGAGGTTGTCTATTTTTTTGCGCTGAAAGGATTTCCACTTACTTGTAAAACGGAAGCGTTCCCTTTGTTGCTATCGGCATCAGTGTTAACCGGCACAGCCCCCCTGACGCCTGAGAGCTGTTTTTCTGCAAGTAACGCGCCAAAATTTGAAGTGGGAAGGTTTCGCTTGGATATCACTTCTAGACTGTTTTCCTCTGTCTTCTCTGGTTCCAGACTGTAGATCTCCTGAAACGGGCATGGTCAGGTCAACAAAAAAATATTCATTTATGAATGTTTATTGTATCACAATAAAAAAAAAAACTTTTACAATTAGCGGACAATGCTAAAAGCATTTTCTCCCCGTCAACCATTAGGAAAAATAGAAAAGCCTCGTGCGGCGCAAGTTAGTGGAACTAAAATTAAAACTTACAGCTAAATAAACATACTCAGATTTACTTTAAATATAGACAGCTAATAACAAGACTAAATAAGCAGCACAAAAAACATAGAACTATGAACATTGATACAAGGATGTTCATAAGTTCTATGTTTTTGGAACGATGTTCCTTATCGCGGGTTGCGAAAGGGGGCTAGATGGAAAAAATTAGTTATTAATTAGGACCAAAAGTTGTAACGACAGTTTATGCTATGGTTGTAAGCCGTGCGGCGTGCGAGTGTTTCTCTCTCTCTCTCTCTCTCTCTCTCTCTCTCTCTCTCTCTCTCTCTCTCTCTCTCTGTCTGTCTTTTTTCCTATCTCTCTTTGTCATATAAAGCTTCGTTCTATATTTTTCTGTGTATACATAAATTTGGAATAAAACATAAATAAAGATTCAAATTACCGTATCATTTCTCATAAGGTACAGTCTGATGTCATCGCCTGAAGAAGCTCCGAAAGTACACAACTTGAACACACCAGTACTAGGATCCAGTAAAGATTTACGTATCAGGACTGGTATTGAACTATGGGGGGTGAATACGTAAACTGAAATAAATAGCAGAAAAGCATTACAAATGCCTTGGTATAAAAGGCGATTTGCGTGTTATATGTTATACTACGCGCTATTAAAATCCTATGCTTCTCATCACGGGCAGATATTCATACTCTCTCTCATCACTACATAGTATAAAACAAAGTCGCTTTCTCTGTCCCTATGTCCCTTTGTATGCTTTAATCTTTAAAACTACGCAACGGGTTTTGATGCGGTTTTTTTAATAGATAGAGTGATTCAAGAGGAAGGTTTTTATGCCCATGCGAAGCCGGGGCGGGTCGCTAATCATATTGGTTGACTGGCAAATAAATAACCCGTCTATTAGACAGCCAATCACAGTTATCAGCGATAACTATTGCACATCGAACTTAAGAACGATAAGAAAAAGATCTTAGGACGTAGAGCGTAAGCAGTTTCAGTATTAAAAATAAGTAAACCATTCCTTCTCACTCGCACAATATACACAGTTGTAATGTGCAAGTGAGAGGGAAATATTTTCATTGTTTACATTATATTTGATTCGTTATTGAAACTCACCGTCATTATTGGCTGTCGTAACCGCCATTCTGTTTGAGAAAGGGTCCGAGGTGAGGCACGTGGGATTTATCTGCACCATCCACTTGATAGATAGAGACAACAAGCTCCACACGGCCAATACAGATTCCGTAGTGCACACCAACTGAATAAACAAATTTATTTTTTCTTTATGTGTTGTTAATATTATATGATCGAGTATAGAACTCCAAAAATAAGTTTAATTAAAACGTAATAAAACATTCATTTAATCTATACTAATAAAATAAAGCTGAAGAGTTTGTTTGCTTGAACGCTTATAACTAGAAAACTACTGGTCGGATTTGCAAAATTCTTTTTGTATATGAAAGCCTGATTCTTGGGAAAGTTTATAGGCTATAGTGCATACAAACTAATGGCGAGTGAAACCGCGGGGAACAGCTAGTAATAAATATACGATATACTTAATGAATATTGTAGGACAAAGGCTAAGTTTAGCTATACAGCGTGGTAATGACGCCAGCCTCTTGGGTACCTTACCCTATGATGGCAGCGATTTGGGTTCTATATTTAATTAAGTTTAGAGTATTTTTATTATTTAGTTTCATGAATATTTAAATACAAGTTAATATTAGTATGTTTTATGGCTTATTATGTATTAATTATTATTGAAATTTAAAACATGATTCTTTTAATTTGTAAGATACCTATTAGGTAATCTGTGATTTATTGTAGTATTTTTATTTTACAATTAAAATAATTAAAAAAAACACACTTACATAATGGGCGGCATCCAGACCTCCGAAATGGACTTGTTTCCCGGTCGGGCGCAGCGCGGGATGCGACAGCACCGTCCTCATCGTGCACAAATGTGTATCCCACAGCGTCAACTTGCAGCCAAACCAAGCGGCAATCAACGACGCATCATGCGATATCGCCACACCTCCCATATCCATACTTTTATAACTCTTTAATTTTGAGTGAACACTTTCAAAATGAACATTTTCTTTATGAGCAGTAAATATCTTCCTAACAATATCATTATCATCATGTTGCAACATATATGGCATAGTCCTAACATTTTGGAGTTTTTCCCCTATTTTGAACTTATTAAAGGCATCGTTCGACGTAAACTGCCCGATTCCAGAAGAATAGTAGCACGCTGTAAGGCAACTCCAAGCGATGTTCCTCCCTTCTGTTGTTTTGTGCGAATCTCTTTTCCATATTCTAAATTTTTGGTCCGCGCCAGCAGACACACAAAATTCGCCTCTATTATCTAATGCTACGGATACAACATTGCAGCCACCGTGGGAAAGATTGACACATGTGTTCAGTTTGAAGGAGAGCCCATGGTTGTCTTTGTAAGACCAAAATTTTAGTTTCTCTTCGGGGTACATTATTCCGTCATTTCGATATTCAGACGTGACCAGCCATTGACCGTCGCGGTTTACTGCTGCGCAAGTGATTTCAGTTTCTAAAGGTAAAAGATTCTCTCTGTGCGCTAATATTTTGTTGACTTCTGTTATGTCGATCTGTAAATAATCAATAAATCTATATTACACAATACCAAAACAGAAAAAGATCAAAAGACTAACAACGTGCATTGCAGTAGGTAAATTAAATCGGCCAAGCGCGAATCAGTCTCCCGCACAAAGGGTTCTGTACTGTTTAAGTTCATGCGCCTGATGAAATAAAGGAGCAACAAGTTTCGCTATTAAATCCTTTTGTTAATAATTTTTACTTTAAATTATCTCTTTCTTTAGAACTGTACTGTTGCACTTCTTATTTTTTATTATTAAAGTTACTATTTTTAATATATTTAAAAACATCATCCGTGAAAACAACTGTCTAGCTATCACCACAGTGTCCACGGTTCATGAGATATAGCCTAGTGACAGACGGGACGAATCAACGGACGAAAAGCGGAGTCTTAGTAATAGGGTCCAATTTCTACCCTATTAAAAAAGTTCTAGTGCTAATATCTTTGCTAACCGTGATGGTAAACAAAACATTCGTTTCAAATATCCACTATAAAAAGTGGCTTTTTAATAACTGTGACACCAAGGAGTTTAGAGCCAGTTGACCTTGTAGGTCAACCAACAACAAACCCACACGATGTGAATAAACGAAAATGCACTCACATTGTATATCACTTTGTCAGTGGTGGGGGAGTAGACTTGTAGATATCCCGTGCGGCCGCTCATCAGTAGCGCGGCAGAAGGCCGGTGGTACACGAGGGAGGTGCCGATCGCACGCGCCGCCGGGGACAGACCGCCGCATTCCAATATAGTTGACATCACTGTCATACGCGCCGATGCTATCACCACAGCTGAGAAATTATGAAAAATTGCTCATTAACCGAATGTCGACATCTTCTATGATAACTTTGGAAGTGATTGCTTCATAGGATAAGTCCGTGATCGCATGTTCCTTTATTTAATACTACCTGTTCCACGTGGTTTCACTCGCCGGTGGTATGTATGTAAAATAGACTTCCCCTAGAATCTACTATCATATTTTTCAAATCTGACCATTATTTTAATTCTAGTTATATAAGCGTTTAATCAAACAAACAAACTCTTGAAATTTACTATATAAGTATAGATTGTAATATACAAATGGATTGCATAGAAAATGGTATGCCAAATAAACATACCAAATACGAATTAATTACTATTATAACAAAAGGTATCATAGGAGTACTCACAATTATTAGATAAAGTTATTGCCACATGTGTATTATTGACGGCGATAAATCTAATAATCCCAGGAAGCCGTGGAATAAATTCTTTTTCATTAGCTTTGTTTGAAAGGTTGCCAAGAGTCCACTTGATTAAAACTTCTTCCATGCCGCCAGAATACAAGTAATTACCTGAAAAATATATTTATATGTTAAGGGTTCTATCCATGTAACTACACAAAAACATTACCTACATATGCGAAATTTCAATCATAGCTGTAGTGCGTAAAATAAGTTTGCAAAACAAACATCCATCTGGTGTTTATAGGTAAATCAATCAATATAAATTTGTTTTGTATAACATAAATGAAAATATAAATTTCTAATACTATATACACTGTGTATGGAACGTAAACCAATTTATCATATTCATGCAGTTGAAAAAATGTAGGGAAAATTTTATAAAATTTACCTTGCCGTGAAAAGCAAACTGCAAAAGGTGGCAAAAAATGCCAGTGCAATTGTTCTTTTGCTACCTGAGTGTAATCAAACAGGTTTCCTCTAAAGATAGTCACTCTGCCCAGGGCATCTGTGATTGCAATAGCATTGTCGTGATGGTGAGCGGCCACTGCTAATATTCGAATGTAGTTCGAATTTGTTATGCTGAAGAAATAAAAAACAACATAAATAATTAACAATAGTTAATAATTTCAATGGTTTCTGATTTAAAGACATTTTCCCTTTTTAACAAGTATTTTTTTTTTTACTTCAGAGACTCAGTGCTAATCTTTTCCTTGGTGGTGCAGCATAGAAAATAAGGAAATGGCTTTATCCTGAGGATTATTTTCTTAGAAAATTTATATATACAACTACAGTTATATCCTGGAGCGTTTGTCTGTCAATGATAATTTCTGTGGAATTACTAGTTAGATATAATTTCAACATTTGGTTGCTCAATTATTGAAGGAAATAATAGCACATGCTCACATGAAAGAGCAAGAATTTATGAAATTTCAGAGCAGCATCTTGAAATTGTACTGTAGAAACAGGATTAAAACAAAAAAAAACACTTACTATGTGACAACATTAGGTTTCGTCAGATTTTGGATAGTGATATTTTTTGTACCATTAATTATAGCTGCAAATCTGAAACCATGGCACCAACCCAAGGCAACACGAACCATTTGGTCATTGTTTTTGACTTCTCTGTAAGTGTATTCAAGTAGAAGGTTTCCAGTTTTTAAGCAGTATGTGCCAAGGTGAAGTGGTTTGACTGAATCCCGTACGGCCGTAATAAAGCACTTCGTATTATCTATCATGTCATAAGTAACTACCTTGGCCTGAGGAGGTAGTTTGAGATTCTGAAATATACAAAATAGTGTTACAAATCTGCAAAAGATTCTGCTATCAGGTAGAAAATGTCTAAATAGATCAATAATTCCACTAAAATGTTAAGACCCCTCTAATAAAATTGAAAACTTGGGCTTTTAATTTAAGGAAAATTAATGCCTTATAATGACATATCAGTTTAATTTGATTCATTTTAATTTGTTAAGCAAAAAAGTTTTACTTTGCTTTATAATAAAATTTACATGGTGTTATGGTAAGAAAATATTTTTTTGGTAACCAGAAAAAGAAAAATGACCTGTGATATAACAAATTTGTGCTGACATACATTGTGTATTTAATTAAAGCTACAGTGGACCCCCGATAATCCGGCCCTTGTCTAATCCGGCGCCCCCTGTAATCCGACATGACTTTGAATTCGCTAATGTAGATCACGCAGGTTTGAACTACAACTCGTACGCGCCACCGCTATTGTGCTCGATGTGTATGCATTGTTTTACTTAGTTTGAATTCGACTACATACTTGTGATAGCGGTACGGCCTAGCGTGCGTTCATTGTTTATTATTTATTAATTTTATAATAAAACGTAAGCTCACTATTGTTATTTAATTTACTAAATTCGACATACATTAATGAAGTATGATTTGTACTTCAAAGTACTTATAACATATAAAATCTTATCATTAGATACATATGTAATTTGTCGGATTACAAGGTACTCTTTTGTAATAAATTCCGGACTATAGGGGGTCTAAGGCAGTGCTCTATAATCCGACAAATTCGATAGTCCGACACTGCCCTGCATAATGTTTGTCGGATTACCGGAGGTCCACTGTAATTTATTTTCTAAACAAGGACTTTAAGGATTGTAGCCAATGGAAATGTCTAGTCTCTGTTAGGGGGCCGTCCATTAATCACGTGATCTTTTTTTAAGCATTTTTTAACCTCCCCTCCCTCTTGGTGATACATGGTGAGGTTAAGGACTACCCCCCATCCCCCCATCCAACATCACTGTATTTTTAGTAAGTACCTTAAATTTTTTAATTTTTAGATTTGGTGTTATATGTATACATATAAAATAAAACAGTTAAAACATTTTGTCTGTACATTTAGTATTTTTGACTGAATATATACACAATTTTTTTGTGCTTTGTTGAAGATCAACGTCAGTTTCATCAAACCACTCGGTGACGTCATTTTCGCGCACAACGCAGAGAATCTCTCGATCTACCAATCGATCGTCGCGTGAGGACGCGTGATGGACGAACATTGAGCATCTCTTAACTTTTAGTTTATAAATAAAAATAAATACACGTGATATCTTACTACACCCCCCCCCCCTCCCCCCTTGTGATATTTCTAGATTTTTCTCAAACCCCTCCCCCCCCTTTTATGTCCCACGTGATTAATGGACGGCCCCTAACAGGCGTGATGATATGTATGTATATAAATCTAATTTATAAAAATTTATAGTATCTTTTTAAAGGTTTCTATGCAAATAAATTGAAATTCATAAGAAACTAGTGGGTTGCTAGTCTATACTAATATTTTAAATAGAAAAGATGTTTTTTTTGTGTGTATATTTGTAATGAATAAACTCAAAAACTACTGTGTCGATTTCAAAAATTTTTTTATCATTTGAAATCTACATACCCTGAGTGATATAGGCTATGTATGTACCACGGGCGAAGCCGGGGTAGACTGCTAGTAATCAATAAATTGAAAATAAGAAAAAGGAAAATTTACTTACAACTTCTCTCAAGACAGCCCCATTTTCCCACGTCCAAGTAGTAACACATCCATTATCTGAGCAACCATACAAATTGTAATCTTCATTTTCCGGGAATTCAATACCAATAATTTCATTGACTGTGGATTCAGTTTCAAGTACTCTAACACAGTCAGAAGTTTGAATATTATATACTCGGACCACATTCTCCACAATAACTAGAACTGATCTGAAATCAATAGGTTATGATATATTTAGGTTATAACATAGGGACTTGTTGATACAACCAGATAATAGAATGCCATATACCAGATACAATTACCAGGCTGCCTCGAAATAACAGATCTGAGTGCCACAGAGTGCGCGTCGAACGCGCACTCTGTGGCATTTAGATCTTAATGTTGCCCCTGACAACATTAAGATTATGTGTTGCAGAATTTAGAACATTTTAAGTACTTACACTCCATCTGGAGAAAACACAGGTTTGCGTTCTATAATACTTCTGCCAGACTTTCTATGAAAGCTGTATTTAGGTTCTGACATATTAGTGTTGTAAGTTTCAACACCCATTATGGTAAATTACATAAATCTGCTTAAATATGAGGCTATAATGATAAAAAACTATTTTAAATAGTAGCCCATTGAAATGATCACACACAATCACAACATAACCTAAAAACAACACACACACGTGACAACACCTGTCTTGACCACAAACTAACTAGAGGTTGCCTTGACTTTGACAACCTATAAGGGGCTTTTTAAAAAAAATATTTTTACGGCCATGGAAACTAGTCATTTAAGGCCTGTCTTGAATTTATTATTCTTCTCCAGTTCTACTTTAGTCAAAGTCAAAAAGTCAAGTCAGTAGTCTAGTCCAGTCCAGTCAAATAAGTAAGTCTAGTCAGATGGCTAAGTGAAGCGGTGGCAAAATTTCACTTAGATATTTATAACATGGAGATTGGTATTGGTAAAAAAGATAAAAAGTCACTTATTCGACACTGTACCACTTCCCAACACTCACGCTTGTTCACGAACACTGCGAATAAAAATCCGCCTATATTACATACTAGCTGTTCCCCGCGGCTTCGCCCCGCGTGGTACTCGGTTATATCGCGCCCAAAAGTAGCCTATGTTTGACCTCAGGTCGTTAACTACATCCCTACCAAATTTCATCACAATCGGTCCAGCAATTTAGCCGTGAAGAGGTGACAGATAGACAGACAGACAGACAGACAGACAGACAGAAAGACAGACAGACTTTCGCATTTATAATATTAGTATGGATGCACAAATACTCGAAAATATACGATATTCTTATTACTTATTGAAGTCAATAAATACAACACCATAATGTTGGCACTTTCACCTTCGCGCCAAAAACTTCGGTTTGTTTTTCATAAACAATGAAAAAAACTGCCACTTTGCCGCGCTGTATTTAATTTTGTTTTTTCGAGTGTTTGTGTTGTGCTTGTGCATTATATTGGTGGATTATTAGGTATTCACAGTGTTGGTGAACAAGCGTGAGTGTTGGGAAGTATATAACGTCGATTACGTGGCTTTTATCTCTGTTTTGGTGATAGTCTCTCTCCAATCTCCAAGTTATAATTAAGTGAAATTTTTCCACCGCTTCACTTAGTCATCTGGCGGGTTACTACCGTCTCTTAAAACCATGCAAATTTTAAGAGATGGTAGTAGCCACCCAGGTGACTTACTACCATCTCTTAAAAGCGGGACAACGAAATACATGATGTAATGCGACATCCCCCTTACTCACTGGATCTTGCATGGTTTTAAGAGATGGTAGTAAGCCACTTGAAGAAGATTAATAAATTCAATAAAGGCCTTTAAGAACTAGTTTCCATGGCCAAAAAAATATTAAAAAAATAAATTGATTGTTTGACAACTTATGACAGGTCATATAACCTCAAAAACACACCACACCATCGTATTGTATTGTTGTTGTTCTAGTGTATTGTGTGTATGTATGGGGAGATAATTTTAAATTTTCTGTAAAAATATCTATTGTTTTGAATATTCGGATCAACATCTCGTGTTGTGCAGTCTTCGTAATGGCGGGAGATAACACTGAAGCTCAGCTACAAGTGCGATTTGTAACAAAACAAGAACAGTAAGTCGCCGTTCGATCTTGCCGGCTTGTGTTTTTCTTTTCCTGGTTAAATGACATGCAAGAAGTAAAATTCTTATTCAAAATCTTAATTTTATTTCAGATATGCAGTTTCCGACAGTCCTTATGCAATTCAAAGTAATGTTCAGTCATCGGATCTGAATACGTTAATAAATGCTTTACTGAAAGAAACAAACAGTTCCATCGAGAAAGCTGTAGATTTTGACTTCTTAGTATGCGGTGAATTGCTTTGCTCTACCCTCGCGGAACACCTGCAGGAAAAGGAAGTGTCTACTGAGAGCACGATAGAGGTTGAATATCTGGAAAGGTTTCCTGCTCCTTCTCCTCAAGACTGTTTGATGCACGATGACTGGGTATCAGCTGTTCAAACACATGGCAACTGGTATGTAGCAAGCAGGTGGACCCACTTTTACTCGAAACTAGCGTAAAGACAGTAGTAGCGTCTGTCAGCTACATATAATTGGAGCTTTATGGAATAAGTGTCAAGAGAAAGCGCATTTCAATAAATGAGCTATTTCATTCATCATTGAACCACATGCATGTCCATATAATATCATTTAAATAACTGTTCAAAAAATAATAGATGTGACATATAATTTAATGTTGTATGTATTCTTTCACAGGATCCTGTCGGGTAGCTATGACAATAGTATCCACATTTGGAGCACAAAAGGACAACACAAATTGGCTATACCTGGTCACACATCACCTGTTAAGGCTGTATCATGGGTCTCTTTTGTTAATGACCAGGGCATATTTGTCAGGTACAAAATAATTATATTAAGATACTAGCTACACATCTGTTTATCATACACAGCAGCACCATTTACTTTATACTGTGCAATTTTTTTTACCAAACCTACGTGAATTGTGTACTTTTTCGTATAAAAAAGTATCCTATGTGTTAAGTCAATGTATCAGCTAAATACTTCCATACCAATTATTATAAAAATCAACCCAGCCATTTGATTGCGAAGAAGTAACAAACAAAAACTTTTGCCTTTATAATATAAGTGGGATATTGCAATGTTTGATTGTTAGCATCCTAGTGTTATCTTAGATGCATATCAAGGCAAATGACTGAGCCTTCTCCTAAAATGCTCTCTTATACATTCTTATTTAATAAATCCTTGTTTTTCACAACAATTCTGAGGTAAGTATGGACATCTTGCCACGGACAGTAACTCCATGTATTTATTATCTATGGTTCAATAATTTGTTTTTACTTATAATCATTCATAAGTTTTGCCATCAATCATTTATATCATTGACCTAGCAAACTCTGGTTCACATCTTGGTCAGTTGTCTTCAATGACTTTCAATATGTTTTTTTTTAAACTAGCTATTTAGGTCCCACTGCTGGGGAAAATATTAAATATGATATAGTATTATTCAATATGTAGTTATTAAAAATTTTCTTGGTCATATTCTAGGGAAGAATCTTTAGAATACGATAAATGATAAAATGACAAATTCATTAATTTCATAATCACACTCTAGGACTGTAAAAAGATTTTTGCTACTAGCCAAGGATTGATTTCCCGCTTTTCCAAAGGGACCAGGAGTAATTTTGTTTTGTTTGATCAGCCCAAAGCTAGTCCAAGTCTTAGCTAACTATATATTCTTTGTTTTTATTCACTTTACAAAGATTGCACTTTGAATGTGTAAAAAAATAATTTAGTGTTTCAACATTCTCAAGACTTAATATAATTTTCAATTAACAAATGTATTTCAGTGGCTCACATGACCAGTCTGCTATGTTATGGGTTTGGAATGTTAACCGAAATTCAGTGGATTGCGTGGTGACGTGCCGGAGCCATGACAAGGGCATAGAATGTATTGCAGTCTCAGCAGATGGACAAAAGTTTGCTACTGGCAGTTGGGATAATAATATCTGTTTATGGAGTGCTAGTAAGTATTCAAACATTTAGAATGTCATATTCAAATTGAGATAGAACTAACATACGTACTTATCGATAATATTAAAATTGATGAACTCCTTAACTTTACTTAACATCAACAATAACCTTCATTAAATCCTATCAAGGTAAAAATAAGTTTTGCATTTCCCCTACATGAGGATTATACACAATATACTATACTTAAAGGTACATGTACATTAACATGTAGTAGGTAAATATATATTAATTTGGCCCAGTTGGATGATCAACACTATAAAAGAAGAAGTAAGTAAATTCATAGAACTAACAAATTAACTTAATTTTCCAGGTTTATCTGAGGATGATAATGCACCTGCCAAAAAAAAGAGCAAACCAGAACATGTGAACACACGAGTAAGTTAAACATAAATATCTATACTTATAACATATTTACACTTAATTATTATATACTTCTAGTAGTGTTAGTTCAAAGGTAACAATTTTTTGTTTGCATGTGATGATATAGAAATTTAAATATAGTCTTATGGCGGAAACACAATCTAGGGACCAAACCAATAATTTGCTGGACGGACCCTCTTTTTAAGATGTACTTGGGTGTTCAAAGCTGCAAGTAGGTAGCTTTGAAACTAACTAACTCTATCTGTGTGATTTGTCCCTATATATTTATTTATTTTGAAATGTAACACCCAAGTATATCTAATACAGTGTTTAAAAACTACATTGCAGGATGCTCTATCGACACTAAAAGGTCACCGAGAAGCAGTAGCTGGTGTAAAATGGATGGACTTCAACACGGTGTTGTCTTGTGGTTGGGATCATCTACTCAAGCTTTGGGATTGCGAGCTTGGTGGCATAAAACAGGAGATAGCAGGTCAGCATTCAATCATTTTTACAGAATAGATAGTATTAGAAACTTGTTAATATATTGTTTATATGTATGTGCTTACACCGCGCTGTAGATTCCAAACTATACATATGCCTATTAATGGTAACATCACAGTATCATTCTTTTGAATATTAGCACCACAATAGTTTCATGATAAGCCAAAAAATACGCAGCATGAACGTGAGTGCATCTTTGTTGGATTCTGATGAGTTTATTTTTGGACCAAATATAACAATACGAAACATAAGACATGTTTTGAAATACGCTTTGATTCCATTCAAGGTACTACAAATGTTAAAGTTAAAGGTATTGTAATAAGGTTTAAATTCGCATATTTTAATCAAAAGAAGAAACTGCCATCACAGGTTGTTTCAACAGTATTTCTACTATTTATTATCTGTGCCACTGTGTTTAGTGTTGTGCAGTGGGAGTTTATAAGAAGTTGTTTTTGTATAGAGACACTGAATTGCTTACCAGTTTTGTTGAATCAATTTAAATAAATTATTTGAACCTCTATTGTAATTGTAATATTATTGTTCACAGGCAACAAGGCATTTTTTGACGTAGACTGGTCACCTCTCAACAACAGTATTATTACTGCTTCGGCTGACAGACATTTACGTTTGTTTGATCCTAGATCTACAGGTAAGTTGTTGAATTATGCAATGTTTAGACTATATCTCACAATGACTAGATTGTATTCTAAGCCAAGGTTCTCAAAGATGTCGAGCTCATATGGTGTTTAACTTAAATCCCCTTCCAATACGAAAGGATGACATAGATGTTAATAGTATAAATGCATGCTCGAAATACACACCATTTCCTGCTACAAACCACAAATTCGAAGGCCTATAAAGCCAAACGCGCCTCTGGTCTGGCTATATAAGCCTACAATTATTTGACAGCTGACATTAGACGCCCACAGATATGCACACGATCGCCAGCCCAACAGCCATATTTATTCCCAATAATAAGTATATTGATTATCATTCACAGAGAGCATCGTAAAGACTACATTCACATCGCACACCGGCTGGGTGCAGGCGGTCCGCTGGTCGACCACCCGCGACACGCTGTTCTTGTCTGCTGGCTACGACGGACAGGTCAAACTGTGGGAAACTAGGAGGTTTGTTCTTTTTTTCATAATAAAAATCAGGAAATAAAAAAAAAGAAATTGTCAAAATAAAAAAAAACTTGCTATTTTTATATTTGCTCTTAGAATATTTGCTATTAGAACCCTAACGCGCGTAGTGTATATTTTCTTTGCTAACGGTAAATTATGTTGCTTGACAATAAAAATAAATACAGCGTCGACTTTGCAACTTTCCCGTCAAACCGCCGAATAATATTAAAATCGTTTATTTATTATTTTTTTATTTTGTTTGAATACAGTCCCCGAACCCCGCTGTACGATCTAAGCGGCCACGAAGACAAAGTGCTGTGCTGCGATTGGTCGAACCCTTCTCTGTTTATCAGCGGTTCCTGTGACAACACACTAAGAATATTTAAGGCGAAGTCTGCAATCGGTAGCGTTTAACGTAAGGATCAATGTTTATTTATAAGATGAATAGTATAATGAAACAGTTCTCATGCACATAAGGATCCTTTGTGTGTTGTTTTACCTTATATTATTATGTTTTGATATATTTAAACCAATTTTGCTATATATTTTTACGGATATTCCATTCGTAACATGAACATTTATATTATATTTTTTGAAGAATAAAGTTTATGCCATTGTCTATGTTTACACATGAAGAGTAAAAATACAACTTTTACGTCAATTAAAAACATCAAGAACAATCTATTACAAGTCGATAAAGAAACAGCGCGCTGTGCACTTACTCTAAAATTGATTAAGAGAGATGTCGTCTTACATCATGTATTGCGCCATCTCGTTTACTCACTCGTTTTTTGATCGTTTATAGAGGTCATAAAGAGCAACCTGGGTGTACAATTCCACTACTTTTTGAAAATGGTTTGTATGTTTTGTGTGACATCTGTAGACGTCGAGGTTGTTGACCACGTCGAAAGACGTATATTTGTGAAACATGTCTCTTGAACTTCTTGTTCTAAATCGGGTGAAAATAGTAAGAACTGTTTCATTATATGAATGAAGAAGATATGTCGTTAATTAATTACAACAAATATAGAGTAATTGTTTATATTTTCATGTTTTATTTGGTCAATTTTAAAACATATCAGCCGATTGATCTGCTGTATACTGAATTATTGCAGTAGTATAAAACGTGTTTAGTAATTTATGGGTTGAATGAATATATAATTTAGATTGTACCCTGCCTCTAAGTGTAAGCTGAGATGCTTCTGGAAAAAAACGTTCGGATGATAGTACAGTCCACCCAGCTATTTATTCAAGGGTAATAATGATGACACTAATGTATGGACTGACTGTATCATGTGATAAAATTTAAAGGCCTACTGTCTTCTCCAAACCCTCATCTATTTGTATTCAATCAATTAAACTAACAAAAGCACAAAGGACTATAATATTAGTCGGGATTATAATAGCATTTTTTTGTTAAAATAATATGCCCAGGCATGCATATAAATATGCAGAATGCCAAAAAGGCAGAGTGGGATATTTCAAGCTGTTACATACGAGCTTTATAGGCTACGATGGTCATTTTATAAATAGTTATGGAATTTGATGAGTTATGTGACTTTATTGAAAATGCGCACTCTTGCTCAGTTAATAAAACCATAGTAATTTGTAGCACGCTGGGGTGGGATGCTAAAAATGAATAAAATAATGAACTAGATTTGGTTTCGCTTGTTTTATTCAATCATTTGCTCTTACAAAATATGTTCAATGCAAAGGAACATGACTTGCCACAATAAAACATGCTTCTTAGTACCATTTTGATTTATTTATATATTATTTTAGTTTCCATTCAGCATAACTATTAATAATGCGGGTCACATAAAATGCTCATAGCACAATATAGAAACTTGCAAACACTTTGTAACAAAATAGATACATAACTTTCTTCTGTGTTTCTCTGCGAGAAATGCTTTTACACTATTATCATAGTTATGCCAAACCTCACATCATAACACAACGAATCGAAGCAACATGTCCCTTAAAAATATTCTTTCTTACCAACAATTTCATTTCATTTTTTTTTTTACATTTTATCAAGTTTTATTTTTGCATTTTATATTTCTAGACTACCTAACTAAATTTTTATCTAAACTATTCTACTACTAGACTAGTCTGATCGGTAGAACACCACACTATATTAATACACATTGGACAAATACATTCGTATCGACACCTCTTGACAGATTTTTTTCATTTAGTTTTCTTTCTTTACACTTAGTCACTACATAACAAAAGAAGTGAAAGCAAACTTGTTCAACTGAAACTTATCTCTTGAATGTGATCACTAATTTCCTTAGCCTGTTCTTACGCTAGAGCGGGCATGCGCGCGCGCCGCCGGCCGACTTCAGTCCATTCAAATTAAATTATTTAATAAACTAACAAAGGAAACTACCCTAGAGACAACCGGAGCACGCGCGCCTGCGCCGCATTGCAAATATATTAATCTAGGGTTCTAGTCTATCTATCTTAGCGTCGAAACATTTTTTTCTATTCTATCCTATCTATAAGTTAAGCCTAGTCTATAAACTAGCCATCGTCATCGTCGTTCCTAGAGCTTCACTATTCACTTTTTCAAAACGAGTCGAGCGTTCACTTATATTTAACGACTTAATTTTTAAAAACATTCACTTAACATTTCAATTCTATCGACATGATTTAGATGATTAGTTTGGTTTTCAAGTATTGGTTCCCGACATGTAACGTTTGTGCTTCTACTGTCACATGGCGCTCCAAGACGATGGAGCCACCGTCCGGAGCCGCTTGTGATCCGTTCTCACACTTGCCAAGAATGTCAAAGTGAATTAACTAGGAACATCTACTTTTTTTACTCTCGAGTTAATTTTTTACATCATGTGTGAAAAATGCAACGATTAGACAGCCACATTATTTGTTTTAGTTGTTACAAAATATTGTAAACATAGTCTTTACATTATCGCTACGTTTATGAATACGGTAAGTTCTCTATTACCTGTAAAAATATTGTGTAAAGCACATGCAACTGCTACTGTATCATCTGATCCATTACTTTAAAGGAAGCTGAAGGCACTACCATCAAATTATATTTATTGCTTAAATGGAAGGAAAGCATTAGAAAAATAATTTCGTGCTAAATTATTATCGCTTTTGACGGTGTCTACTCAAACACGGTCCGTGCCACGCTATGTTACAAGCCACTTAAATTATGTTGGTGTGATTACTCTAATTATTTGCATTACTTATGTTCAAGGGAACAACAATTTGCATTGTGGAATGAAATTATATCGCAAAATTGAAAACGGGACTCGAAAACATCGCTTTACACAGTAAGGGAAAACAATTGGGGTAAAGGGTGTACACATTACACAAGCAAAATGTTTCAATACGTCGACATCAATTTAAATGCAAAGTTAGCGGAAATATCTATCGGAAGACTGCTTTCACAGGAAGCCACAGTGTACGTAGAACACTAAACGATCAAATTACTTAACTAAGTACCACGCAACAGTCGGTACTACATTGCACTTCATGGTTATTATATTTCACAAGAAGTAAAGGCGGTTTCTTAGTCAGTTCAATAAATTTGGCTTGATCAGAAATTATGCGGGTATAATACTGATCTATGGAGTATTATGGGTCAGTACGTCTGAAACGTTACACTAATTAAAATCTCACTTTAGGTTAGCCTTTGAGAAGTGAGTCGGAATAGTGTCGGTATCAGGCAGTCAGCTGTCACTACGGGGCTACGTGCTCGGAGCGTACGCCGCAAGCGCATCGTCCGTATCGTACGCTATTGCGGTGACTCTACGTGAATCTGAGCGGTGTTATTTTATACATTCGCAAACAAGTGACTAATCGTCAGCTAACATATGTACATTCCAAAAAATAACTCTTTACGGAACAATAGTACAATTCAGCCTTTTCCTGAATTAAAATAAATAGAAAACAAATACAGATCTACTAATTCGTTCAAAATCTACTTTATTTATTCAAAACCTGCCATCAGCTAGTCTCAGTTCCTGTAATGTTTTATTGAATTTCGGTTTACAGGTTTTGAACAAAGATGTGAGATTATCGCTTAATCGTCAGTTAAAATACAGTTAATATATCAAACATTTAACTAGTCTTCAGTCCCTGAGTTGTATAAATATTTTCCTACTTCTTACTCGACTTTAATGATTTGTATACTTTGGTTCTGATGAAACTCTTGACGTGCCAAAATAGAATTAAACAGTTGCGATATAGTAGGCTTTTACTCGTACCCATCAACAATGTATATACATGTATACATATCCATGTATAATTTATATATATTCAATATAAAAATATCAAATTTCATATAAAGTCATAAAGTGTACCCAAAACCTACGTGATGGTACAAAAAGTGCTTATTTACACCAAAAGGTGTTCATACACTTTGGATTTCAAATCCATTTCATTTCATAATGTGGAAATCAATCGTGGAATTTTTGTTTGAAGTTTTCTAGTGGAATGTGCCGACCGCCTACATAATAACTACTACAGTTGACTCAGTACATGATTCTCAAAAAAGGATCACTTCGTTATTCACGTATTCAAACATGAGTTTTCAACGTACAAAAATTTGTATAGACTCGTAAAATGTATAAATAGACTTTACATACAACTGCTTATTGCTAAATGTTACTGTGCCGTCGGGCACGTTCGTAGTGCCTAAAGCGATGTGTGGCCACGAGAACGCACAGGCGGCCCTCGTCGTCACTACTGTGCCCAATACTAGGTTACAGGAGACTAGGTAGGTGGGAAACACGGATCAACAAATATTGGAAGTTACAGTATACATACATTCAGTCTGTTCTCGGGTTTTGGCAACGACGTTTTAGTAGTGAAACTATTGCATCATACACAAAATATACATCGATAAGTTGAAACGTGATTAAACTACTTGTGATGATAAACTATTACTACGTAACAAAATAATAACTGTAAAGTGTTTTATGTATCTGGCGTTGTCGTAGGTGTATTTAAATTTAAAGTGACTCGAGCGGTCAAGCTGTTCAGGCACAAGAAAGAAAAATTTAAAAAGATATTTGCGATCCATGGAAGACTGCCTGCTATGAATGTATTATGTTAAATAATACTGTAGAGGTATAGTACCATTTTTGAAATAAAATCATTAAAGCACCACTCCAAAAACATTAGATTCGCAGCTACACAACAAAACTACATAAGCGCCAACATTGAGCGGGCTTTGAGTAGTCTCTGGGGCCCGTTCCGCTTGCGCGAAGGCAGTTTTAGTGAAGTATTTGATACGTGTTCAATAAAGCGGTTTGCGTCTCCGGTTCCTACACACAACAAGCAATAAGAGTAACTCTTTCGACTGTATTTTAAAAATACATTTACACGGAAGATTCTATCTTCGCCATAATATCCATCCTACACGATATAGTGTACAGATTCACCTCAAGCTCTACACACCTAAGTCATTTCATTTTATTCAAGTTAGTATAAATCTTTGATTCCACATGATATGACCATTTCCACTTATCTCTATCCAACTCCATTTTTCATAGATATTGCTTTCTTCTAAAACCGTTGTTGTCAGAAACATAAGTTTAAAAAACAATATCTTACTTTTTTCTGATAAATATTTACATCTACAAAATTCTGATTTGTTTAGATTGCACGCATTTTCTTGACTTTTTAAATTTATTTTATTATCTGATGCACGGTTTCAGATTTCTTATCATATTAATTATGACACTGATGTAGTTCGATTCAAAAGTAAAATTTCATGAATATCTCCCGTCCAAAGGACGAGTAACTTTGAAATTTCAGTTATGAAATTATATTCTATACTAAAATAAATACCTAACTATCTTAAATAATCTTTTCAACGTTCAGAACCTGGGCCTAAAATCTTAAATTTATTTTCTCATAAAACAATAATAAAATTATAATGTAATAAAAACGCTTTAAAATTGCAGCTATATCTATATATCAAATCCTCTCCTCGAACCGTCACAAGACCTCATCAAAACATCACAGCGAATGAACATCCAGCGCAACAGAGGATCCGAGACGGAGCCGCGGAGCCCAAATAAATACCGAGGCGAACACGTAGGCTATAACTAGAGGCGCCGCGCGAGCGGAACTTTCGATGAAGTCTATAACGGCCGCAAATTAAAACTAAAACAAATTAACATTGTAAAGTCACAGTGCTTTGATTTTTGGCTCGTGTACAGCTTGGATTGTCGTAGCGTGGCTTATAATCTACTTGGGAGGCGGGTACGTCTGGTAGGCCTCGTCGGGGGACGCCGCGTTGGACGCGTGCTCGCTCTCCATGGGCAGCTGGATGATGGGCTGCGTCGGGCCCGGGAAGTACTGGTACGGATGCGACGCGAAGTACTGAAACATACACAGCTCGTCAGCACGGCTCGCCAACACCCACATATACCATACACCCACAGACTTGTGTTGAATAGCGGACGGAATATTTATTTTTTTATTTTATACTCGGTTAGTATCTGAAATTTTCAAACAGTATCTTACAGATAGTTACTGCTCTACATGATCTTCTAAAAATGCATTAAGCAGCGATCATACACACCGATCATACACAAACATATACTTAACAGTTACTTGTTCTTCGGGCAGATTTTTTATACTAAATAGGTACGTACATACATATATATATACTACAAGCTATTTTTGTTGTGTATGGTTTTGGGTTTTGGGAAAATAACATAATTAAAATGGTCAAGTGCAGGTGTATGAATGTGAAACACATGAATGAGTTATTGGCAATTCGCTCGTACCACACCCTATTTAATTATTCCGTCTGCTATTCTTAATATGTCCGCGTACACACCTCAAGCAATGGGCCAATGAACACAAACTCACAGTATTCCCTTGAACATTAGCATCGACGGTAGGTTTTAGCCATCGATCTGAAACTTCACGAGTTTGTTTTACATGTTGAGCACAGGGTATGACAAAAGCAAGGGACTTTAGTGAGTGGCGGATCGTAAGCAATGGGATCTCGGAAGGTTAGAGCGGTTTGCTTCGATTAAAAATACCAGCACTCACGTATAATTCACTTTCCGGCCTTATGCTGTCCCAGTTTACCTGGAAAACAGAACACATCAGTCATTTATACTTTGTTTTTGTTTGACTGAATGTTTGTATCTAGTCTGATAGATTTATTGTTATGTTCCAGAATACCGGCTTCATGTTAATTTACGTTTTACTGTATTTCTAAAATGCAGCAGGACCGGTTTTCCATTATTTTTAATAAATTGGGTACTTGATGATACTGTGAGTAGAGATAGACGGTATAACAAAATACTGAACTATTGTCGCTTGTTATTGATTGGCCCTAGCTTTGCCAAAAGCAGATAGGATCATAGAAATTCGAATACGATGATTGCTGAAGTTTTGGTGTAAAATGATTAAAATTTAATTGTGGAAAAATATACACTATTTTTCCACAATTAAATTTTAATCATTTTCGTTTAATATCTTTAAAAATCATACAGTGTCGTTTCATGTATTCATTAATCTACAATGATTTTGTACGCTGTTTGCAGTTTGTGTTGGACTGAATAGGATCTTGTCAAGTCTTATTTCAGATAACCTAAATTAACTACGTTCGTAAGTAATATATTGTCTCAATGGCACAACTATGTGAGCAAGTAAAACATTCATTTATTTGCAATTCACGTACACAGTAAATATAAATACAATGTATGATTAAGACGCTGAGGATATTGACACGTTAACAGGCTTAACTCGCATTTGGTATTAATAGATACGACGCCAGACGATTGACTTTTTATATACCTCGGTGAGTAATACTACCATCTGTCTATTGTATGTTATCTATACGCCCACATCCTTTAGCATTGGCCTCGGAAAATGTACATATAATTTGTGATAATATTGCAAGATTGGGCGGGTGTAGTTCTTCCATGATTTCTAATCTCTATCTAAAATCTAAATATCCTCCTGTAATTTTATCGTACACTTTCTTCGGACGACACGTTAAACCGTTGCTTTCGGCTGGCATCTGATGATAGTAAAAGAAATCACGTCAGAGGCATAGAGGCGGTTTCAGAAAACTGACACCAGGGTGTGCACTGTGCAGCCCACACGATTGATGATGATGATCGTATGCAGCGAAAGAGTTTGAAAGTTAATTTGCACTTACGTATTGGCTAGGCACAGAGTCGATGGGTATATGTGTCGGGTGTGCGGGATGCGCGGCGTGGTGCGCCGGGTGCGCTGACGGTATGAGTGCGGGGTAGGGCGCCAGCCAGGCCGTGGGGTGCGCGGCGTGGTGGTGGTGGTGCAGCTGAGGGTGCGGGTGGAACGCGGCCACGCTGTACACGCTCGCGCCGCCGCGGTACACGCCCGCGCACTCCCCGCCCGCGCCTGCGCCGCCCACGCCGCCCGCGTACACGCCGCCGGCGCTCATCGCCTGGAAAATACACGCCAATTCCTATTGTTATATAATGATATCTGTCTCTGTCACCTCTCTCTTAAATAAGCGTTTTTCTGGTTGCATGCAGCTGGTTGTCCTACTTTTCCTCATACGCTCCGCACGGTCTTCAGCATCCTACCTACCATTGACCAGGATTTAAAGAAAGCTCTTTTTGGATTTACCCCTTCTAACGAGCTCCGAGACTACAAAACTTGCTGGTTTCCATAAACGTGATATTTTTATGTAGGTAGGTGATGCTTCTGAAATGTATCTGCTATGACATGGGCATGAAATAAAATATTGATATTTTTCCTTTAAAATAAAATCTCGTCGCACCGTATATTTTTCTTTTGCATAAGTAAATGTAACTATTTTATTATTTTATAGCGCACATATGTGTGCAAATTCTCTTAAAACCACTATATAATTTTCACTAAGTTACTTATCCATTATGAAAAGAATATTATGAGATCTTAAATTATCGATAAATATTTTATGAGACAAAATAGGGAAGAGAACCGCTGCACAGATAAATTTGTTGAGCTATTTAATAATTTACAGGGTATTTGTGTGTTACCTGCGTTATGGATTCATTGTTGTCTCGCCACGCTCTTCCGTTGTTATCGTTTTGCTTGTTATAAAGCGCTTTCTTCTTGTTGCCTCCGTCGGCGAATTTTACTAATAGAGGCTCCTTTGCACCAGGAATAGCGTTTCCATTAAACATCTGAAAATTATAACACTCTTTGGATTATGAGCAAAATAAGGGCACAATAGCAGTATATTTACGAGGAAACCAAGCTTTTGGTTGCTGCTTGCGTGTAATCAAATATTAAAAAGGAAGATTAGATACAGATACCTACAAATCTTTTTGTAAAAATCCATTATTTTGTTATAAAAAAAATTTTTGTAATAGAAATATGAAAAAAAAAACCCACTCAATGAACTAATATTAACCTAAAATTTTAAAGAAAATTAAATACCAAACCAAACTACTTACTTGGATAATCTGCTCACATTTCTCCCTAGACTCCATTCGCGCAAATCCAACACCTTTACTGTGACCGTGGGTATCGCGTAGGATCCTCGTGGACACCACCTGTCCGAATTTGGCCAGGAGCTGGTCCACGTCATTCTCCTTGAAGTGAGGTGGCAGGTTCGCCATATACAGGTTGGTAGGGTCCTGCTCTTGTTGCTGGAAAAGCCCCGGAGGAAAAGGTGAAGAAACAGCTCTCAATCGCACTACTAAAAACCCTACTGAATTTACAAGTGGACCTCAAATAAATATGTAACTTAATTAGTTATTACTTTATGAGTTTTAAGTACGTTATAAGTTAGTAGGTCCAAATACCGCTATATCCGGTTTTGCCATTCGAATTCACGTATTTTCTATATTTTATTCTTCTTATGAATCGACTTACAAGATAACAAAAAGTTAACGCATGAGAGGTCCACCATTTCAAACTGTATAATATTTACATGAATTTACAATAATGTATCTATTGCAATTGGCAGTAGATTAATGTTTTTGCGTGGGTATGTACAGTGCGTGACTGAATTGTTAAGATTTCAAATTGAAGACCATTTTGAATTATGCAACAATACACTGGACTTTCCCATTTTCATTACTTTACATTGAAATGTAAGTGTGGTCTCTAATTTATATTTCAAAGCTTTTATTAGGCACGTTTACACAGTGAAGTGAAGGTTAATTCTGAATAGTAAAATTAGCTTGAAGCCCGCATAGATTATCTAGACACTGAAGCCAGCTTTGACGTAAATCAGCAGATCGATCTAATATACTAATATAATAATATTAGGTGGGTGTTATCAACGAGATGGGCATATACATCAGCATAGAGGTTATGAAGCTGTAAGTCGCATACACACTAATTGAATATCGAAAGCATAGAATACCCGAGCCCAGTAGCGGTAATACAATTATATATTGTTATAACGCTGAAGCAGACGGCAATATTACAGAGTCAACAAGATGAAACAACGTTCGAAGTACAGAATTAAGTAAGCGTTATAATTGCGTAAAATTTGCACCATTGAAGGGATTAAATACTTACAACGCAAGTGTTAGAATGATCTGCTCGAAATATTGCTGACATACCAAATCTCTGTTGGTTTCCGAAATAGATTGAGAAATGAATGATTCATAGTAGATCAAACGCTACCGCCCATTACGCCGATGATCTAAACACAGGCCTACTTCATCTAAACATTGTCACACATCTATCGAAAACAAATGCAATATGGAAGATTGTTAAACACAGTTTTACTAAAGTTATCACCTAAAACAGTATGGGACAGGATGTTGATGCTATGAATGCGTTATTAGTTTAAAATCTAGCAAATTTTGGTAAGATAGAGAACATTGATCTTGTTATAAATGCTTTAAAGATAGGTATTGCAGCATTTGTCTAGTATAATAATAATATAATAGGGTAAATACTAAAGCTATAATTAAGGGTAGGTGGAATATAGGATTGGACCAAAAGAAGGGGTTTCGACCAGCTCACTAAATATGAAGTCCAATTACTTTAAAGAACAATACTTATGCAATTGACACTAACTTATAATCAACTCTATTTTCACAATAAATTGAGAGAATGATTTACTTTTATTATATAATTTTTATGCAAAAGAAAAATAATTAATTTAATTTAACGTATGTCGTTTTAAATTTATTAATAATACTAGTATTAATACTAAGGTTAAGTATCGTTTTAACTTAAGATTAAACTTCATTCTTACTTTTTCGAATATTTTTTTTTTCTATTTTTTACAAGTTTAAACTTGTCCTTTACGTTCTAGCAAATAATTAGTGTAAGTAATTAAATTAACTGTTTCTGTAAAAATGTATACATTTAAAGGCATTTCCAGACTTGCAACTTACAGATTCAAGGTCTCAGGAGACAGTAGGAAAATGGATGAAAGAGAGATCAGACAGAAGTAGAAGTTAGGTTTAGTGAGAGCGGATCAGATTAGGAACAGGCGGTTAGTCATAATAGTATTACTTGCATGCACAACGTACACGGTTCAGTCTACGCAGGAACCAGATACCCACTTTAGCCATCTGGGCCTGAACACCTTTGGCTTGTAATCCTTTAACAGCTGCCTCCGCCGACGCGATTGTTTCAAAATCTACAAAACCGTAACCTGCGGGAACAAAAGTGAGGTTTGTATAGTCATGGGTTACGCGAAATTGATATGAAGAAGGAATACCATTGATGACGCATGCTTTTCATTCAGGGCAACTAGTATAGTAAATGTAACAAACATCTATATAATACGTATCTGAATAATTATGTAACTAATGAGATGACCTGTCTACACGAAGTAGCGTGAAATGTGACTTAAATAACATTATATTGTGATTGATCACAAGGATGTGCATCATCCGATAAACAAATATTTTATCAAAATTATAATTCATCTGTGCTTCAGTGCAAAATATAGTGAGGATGATAAATAACTACATAAAAATAACACGTATGTGAAATAAATATATTGGAAGTTACATATCGTAAATATGAATCAAATTATATAATGTAGCTAGGTCGTGCATATATTGGAAAAAAGTCTCACCATAGATGGATTAGTATAATGAAGGTATATGGTATTCTAGAAAATATTAATATAATATTAAATAATCCAGTTATGAATAGATTATTTATTGATGCAAATTCTATTTCATAGGCTAAAGTTGAGGATATTTTATATACATACGTGAAATATCTATGCACAGATTAATAATTACTAGTAGTAATACAGGTAATATTTAGGTCGCTATGATAGTGTAAGAGTTAGATTGCGGCAGTGAATGTTGTTTACCTTTACATTTATTCGTATTTTTATCCAATATTGCTTTTGTTGAAATAATGTTGCCATACCTGAAAAATCAAAGTTAGATTAGTGCAATCGGATATTGGAAATTGTATTCCATTGTGCGAATGATGGGTAGATAATGCTTACATCTGGCACATTTGGACGAGGTCCTTATCGGTGGTGTTTTGGCTAAGGCCGCGTATGTATAGGTTGGTGCGACTGAGTTGTTCCCCGATCTGTCCGCCGGCGGTAGAAGCCGTGGATGCGGGTGGAGGGGGCGCCGTGCTGAGGCTGGTGGAGCGCGTGCCGCCGGCGGAGCCCGTGTTGGACGAGGACGAGGACGCCGTGTTGGCCGGCGACGCCGCCGTCGGCACCCGCGCGCCCGTCGCGCCGCACCCGCCGCCCATAGTCGCGCCGCTGTACTGTAAAAACAAGCCCTGCTATGCTTTACATCTCGTACGTCTTGCTTCATAATAACTAGAGTTAGACAATGCCTGTTTTTAGGCATATCTATCGTATTTGGGGGATTTATTAACTGCAACTAACTAGAAAGCATAGTCATAGTTTCGCTTATTTATTAACTTTATAGATATAAATAAATATAACTGGCAAAACTGGGGAAGGTTGCAAAACCCTTAAATATATGTATATTTAGCTCATCTAAGCGTTTCCCTAGTTGAATCCTATGCTGTAAGAAATAGTAAATTAATCTTAGTGGTTAAAGGAACATTACCCATGGGCTGCAAAATAGCCATATTGGTGTATTTAGCCTTTAGTAGACGGATGTTCCGCGAAGTGAATATCACACACTCCAGCGGCGAGTTTACAAATATCTCGGAATTATGTGGCGTAGGCGACTTCATTGAAACTAACTGCTCTTGGTGAGACGTGTTATGACGCCGTCCATTAGTTATTTAGCTGACGGATAATGAATAGGGCGGAGTAATGAGCACATGGCGATTCAGAGCACGCTCCCTTAATCGACTCGTATGTGAGGCGTACGCAGTAATGTGTCTGCAGTAACGCTTAGATATACGTAGAGGCGGGAAACCCTTATCACTACCATCACCGAAGAAGGGATATACTTGGGGTTAACAAGAATGTGTGCGTTTCTATCTATTCTCAATGGTGACGAAACTTTTTTTTGTATTTTTTACTCGCATAAATCTATTTTTCGATTCCACCCATGATGAACCAATGATAGAGAGCAGGCAGGTCGATAGCGGAAACCGAATAAGTTGACATCACCATATTTGGCTAATTGTATCTGAACTATTGCCAATATCACTAGTTGCCAATGTGTCATGTACAACGGTACATTAGGTAATGACCTATTCTGTGCTAATGCTTATATTTGTTCAAAAGTATAAATGGCAAGTAGCACTATATCTTCCACACTAATATAAAAAGCTGAAGAGTTTGTTGCTTTGTTTGAATGCTTGTAGCCTCAGAATCACTGGACATTCTTGGGAAGGTTACATAGGCTATAGAAATTACCACTGAAGACGAGTAAAACTGTGGAAAACAGCTAGTTATACAATAAATAAGATTGCCTTTCGATAAAATAGAGAGAGACTACTCGTAAATTGACGAAATAAAAATAACTAACAAATATATTTTTATTAATCCGCTTATTGAAAATATTTTTTACTAGCGATTCCCCGCGGTTCGATTTTCTCAAGAATCAGCCTATCATATGCAGAAATCATTTAGAAAATCCAACCAGTTGTTTAAAAGTTATGAGCATTCAAACAAACAAACAAACTCTTTAGCTTTAGTAATTCCAGGATTGTCCAATGAAAAGTAGAGTAATAGTTAATTGGGAAGAGTAAATGCTCTAACAAAAACTGTAGCTATGTATAGGTATATCATTATTATTTCATAACTGCAGGAATGTAGTTAGATAATAATTATTAGTAGGTATTCAAGAAGTATCTATTTAAGTATATGTTGTTTCTATAAAAAAATTGAGCAGAGAAATAGATATTCAGTATCAGTCACGTCTACAAATAACTATGTAAGAATACGAAGGCCTTTTGGAATAAGAGTGTGATCTTGCCATTAACTTAGTTCAAGGATTAGTACTTGATTAACGATGTGCTGGGATGTAGGGCAATTTGAATCGCATTTCCATTACAGTTTAATGATCAAGAGCTAAATGAAAATAACGCTACAGCAGTGATTAATATTAGGAATTTGAATTAATTGATTACTTTGATAAAGATGATTTAAGGCTGATTATATAAGGTCACGATGAACTAAATCCAAAGGTAATCTGGGTAATCTGTTATACTTTCATTTTTGATATTTTCTATTCTGGGAATTTCGGAATAAGAAACGTTTTATTGAAATTTGCACGTAAAACATTATTCAGGGGTAGAAAAATATTCGGTATATAAGTACAAATACCTAAATATCAATAATTATACTAACTCTATAACGAGCATTTTAGTTAGAAAGTAAGTATTATTGTTAAGTAGTAAGAATTTTAGAGGAAGAAAATTAAGCTCCCTTCGTAAGATCTCTCTAAAAAGTACTTGTTAGATAATAAAAAAGAATGTATTTAACAAATTTGTTGTTCTCACGCATTGCTAAGAGAAATAGAGATAAAATTATATAGATAGGGTTTTTAGAGAGAGAAATGAATTTTTTTGAACTACCGTTTGTTGTTTTGTAATTGTAGAAGATAGAATAAATAGGACCATTCGGACGGATCTTAAGCTTTGTACAACTCTATGTTGATGAAAAACTGCAAAAAATCAACAGAATACATAATATTTTTAGCGATTTAAGTTTACGTTATATTGAAAACTAACTAACTAGGTTTCCTATACGGTTGGCTGCTTAGTGATTTAATGACAATATTTATCGTACATATTAATCTACAACGTCTCCTGCTTGCAATTTGTTGGTATAGGCAGGTAAATTATACCATTAAGGAAAGTTATTTGCGCCATCGCTGTCTACTTGTTACAATATGGGTTTACATGTGTTGTTATTTACATATTAAACCCATAAACTGCGAATGTCGTTGACACAGCGGCTCATCGTGCTATGTATTTGTAGGTATGTAGGTGTGTGAGTTATTTACGGATATTGAAATTTGGCGCACAATGTTAAATAGAGAAGAAGATAGGTAGAGACACCTAAATATATACTGAAATGTGAAATTTAACCTAAAACACATATTGTAACTTTTTTCACGCTGGGGGCGCAAACTACTATTTGGCCGCGGTCAAAGATATATGAAATATAAGTAAATAGACAGTAATTTTCCCAAGGAACATACATTTCTAATAATTTAGCATTTAAGTTCAATGAATTGTATCGAAAAGGAAAAAGGCGTCGAAAGTAACTTTCGCAAGAACATCAAATTATCCTTGCGAATAATAAAACGTGTCTCGCTCGACTGTCTAGACAAGGCTGTCAAAAATGGCTCAAAAGAAAACTTTGAAATTAAAATTTTTAATTTATTCAAGAAGTACTTAGTTATTCTTCGTAAGAAGTTCTGACGGGAAGTCTTTTACGGGCGCATTATGCATTTTTATTTTTGTTAGAATTAGAATTCGCTAATAGCATTGAATCTCAGTCAGTGATTCGTTTTCTTGCTGGAGGCTATCCTTGTAGCAGAATCTGTCCGAAAGTTGGGTACAGCAACAATTTGTTATTTGATTAGCCGCAGCATTTTTGTGAATGGAATTCAATTCGTAATCCAATTGGAAGCCGGGATAGGCCAGACGTTGCCAATTGTACCAATTTGAGTTAATGCGACCACTGCCCGTTGGTCTCAGAGACCACATAGAAAACTGATAGGAATGAGGAAGACGTCAAACTAATTGCGTATTCTTTGCACGTAACAAAGTTTCAAACAGATATCGGATGAAATGTTTTTAGAACAAGATTTTATTATACAGAAAAATACTTTCTAAGGTATTTTTAAAAACCGATCACAAAAATAGTTCAGGGATACAATAGAGACTAGAAACCTGGCACTATATGTAAACTCTAATTTTTCTAAAAGTGGCTTTTTGGTTTAACACCCCAGGAGTCTGCCTAGGATAAAGTAGTCCCGTGACGGTTAAAGTGGTGAAGAAATGTATGTATCAAGTACAATACTCTAATGAACAATAATGTATCTAAACTATATCTACTTGTATTAAAAGTTAGATAAGGAATTCTTGACCTTAATTACAATACAAAAACTCTTTACTAATTACACAATGTGAACATTAACTGAAAATATAAAAAAAAAATTACAAAATTTAATTAATCGTTTAATTATAGTTTACAAGGGGTTAATTGTATACACTAAATTTAGGGATTATGGCATTATTTATAAATAAAAATGAAACTCGATGCTACAGATTACTATATGAAAAACATCGTTGTTTATACTAAAACAATTCGCGGTTTTAGTGACGGTGTAAAAACTATGTAACTAGTAGAAAAGTTTGACATTTTAAACGAATGTAAAAAAGCATAATCCATGAGCACAACAGCTATTAAAACTGTGTGCCATTGGGTTCACGCTATGGCAGCCACCTGTGCAATTTACTCAATTTAACTTTATTATCTGGCCAGAATTTGGACGGTAATTAAGTGAGTCAGCCGCGTCCCGACACTCCCGTCGGGAGCGGATGGACGTCCCAAGTTTTGTTACACTTTCAATGTTAGTTCTCTGACCAACTCTGTGATTTATTACCGTATAATAAGCCTTTATTGGAAACTGGTTTGTTCGCACTATTAAACAACTTTAGATGAACAGCCCGAGCTGCTTTACAATTAAAGATTCTTAAGATTTTTCGATCGGTTTGCGCACAAAATGGTCACATAACAATAGTTTTAAGTTCTAATGTGTCTGGATTCTGCGAGCCAACGGGTTAAATACCAAATAACAATAAGACAATGATTATCTTTCTATTTTTGTGATTTATTAGAAAGAAAGACAAGTTTCCTGGAACACCGATGTACCTATTTGATTCTACAAACTTCTGAATGATAGACGTGTCTGAATTAGTTTTTATATACAAAAGTTACTTACAAGATAATAAACTAGCTGTCCACCGCGTAAAAAATTCGTAATATCACTCCAAGAATAGCTTACATGTGCTATCCCGCGGTCAAGCTATCATCTCTACGTGCCAAATTTTAAACATAATTGGCAAAGCACTAAATAAATAATAAATCATCTAGTAAATGTTACGTATTTGTATCTCCGGCTCCAACGTTTAGTTTGATACCCAACCCGCCAGCAGTGAATTTAGCAAGAGAGTCCAATCAGTATAGCTCAGGTTCGACAGGTGTCAACCACTACCGAGAAGACGAATGAGAAGAGAGGAGGCGCAGGAAAGGGGGACACTTGACATTTCTTGACGAGTAATCATCACGTCGCAAACACGCCCCAACTTCGCCCCGAGTCTGAAAACTTTTGGTTTGCGGATTTGCGAATAAGCCAGCTTTTTATACTTATTTCATCAAAGCTGAGGCGTTAAGCCCTAGAGAAATATTTGAGCTCATGATTCACTCAACTTAGGAAGATTTTAGTTAAATTTAATTAGTCTTAATTAATAAAAAATAAATTTATACAATTTAAGTAACTACGTAGTACTTACCGCGATGGCGCAACCCAAAGTGGATCTTGGCCTTCGGCACAAGAGTTAGAAACAAGTAGTTGTTAGAAACAGGAACTTAGTTCAGTGCTATTTATTTTTCGACTCACATTCTGGGTGATATGAAATATCATAAATACATATTTTCCAACTATCGGAATAGTAAATTGAATATTCATATAGGAATGAAGACGTCGTGAAATGTTTCTATTTTTTTTTCATAAGCAAAAGCTATACACCCCTGTAGTAAAAAAGACAATGAATAAAACGCGAATAGACCATCCTCAAACAGAAAAGAATAAAAGCGTTTAAACCTAATGTATACCTGTGATTACAGATATATACATAATTAAATCAGCTTTAATTAACAAATAAATACATATCAAGAAAGCGACGATTCTATTCGTAGCTCGTAGCATTCCTACTGCATTTTATTCGTAGAGCGCGTAGCCGGCGTAGCAAATAGAAAACGGAATTTGTAATTTCATAATTATGCATGTATAGTATATTTGCGAATATTGTGTGAATACAACTGCTAACTTAGTATTTTAATGCCAAAAAATGCATTAACCCTGTGAACAGGAACATCGCCGTTTAGTTTAAGTTTAATTTATAATATTTACTTGATTTGCCTTGATCATATCGGCTTTCATATGAAAAAATATATAGGTATATCTGTAATCTGTAGTATCTATTCTAATAAGTTTGGACACTATGATACATAGAAACGTACTGCTTACTTATACACTCATTTTGCGTTGGTTATAGAAAATTTTCAATGTAATTTATAAAAATAAAACCATAATTTACGGCCCAATGTGAACTGTCGGTCGAAACCATAATATTTCAGGCTAACTATTTAATTATTACGTTGCTTTTTATTACCGTTGGCTCATGTTTGCTCATCACAATAATTTAACAAAAATTAAATGATTGCTCGTTAATTTTTTCAATTGATCTGATGACCCTAAAGTTTTAATTAAAGTTGAATGCTTCCTGAAAATAGAGCACATTTTGATTCAAACTAGAGCACATTTTGATATCGTCGAATACCTATCAATAATCCACGGATATTGTGGATTGTTCAATTGGATTTATGTTCATAGGTACTTGGATTACGTGCGTGTTTCCATGACAATTGGTAATCATTGGTATAAATTTGCAATAAAATTTTCAACAGTTGAAAATCATGTTTTTTTTGCTAATATTTTGTGATCGTAATTAATATCAAATACACCCATTAATTTAATTAATCAAATGATGAACTCTTATCTTATAGTTGCACTTAAGTCTTATCATAACTGTACACGCTGTTTGCCTGATGTTAGGCGCGGCAACAGCTACAATTCAGTTAACAGCTTATTTTTTACAAGATAAGCAGACAATGGGATTTTTATTTCGCATTTCGAAGCCAGCTACGAAATTTAGCTACGAAATGGGACTAAGGGGATGGTAATCGATTAGGTCCTATGGTGTCACCTATGGGTCACCGCAACATGGGGTAGAAGTATGTACTATTAATAAATGCGAAAGTCTGTCTGTCTGAACCGATTTGGATGAAATTTGGTATGGATATAGTTAAGGACCAGACTATATCATACCAAATTCCTCTCCAACATTACCTAACATTAACTTAAAAACTACTTTTTATGACACCATATTGGCTTTACTGAATTTTTAATATCAATGTGAAAAGTACCTTTAAGTTTTTCTACCACTATATATATAAATCATAATCTTCCATACATCATTTACCCAATAACTTTAGATTTTAGTAATAAAAGCATACGGAAGAAAAAGGGTCAATACACTTGTGTTATATGTCAATGTATAGACGATTCTATATTGGGGCGAGTATCAGACCAGACAAGGGCTCTTAGACCGGGCAGAGAGCTTTTATCATCGTTTATTGTGCGGGGGGCGTCTGTTAAATTAACAGGGCTTAAATTTTATTTACTCACTGTCTTTCAAAATGCAATCTAGGCTTTATATTAATCTGTATCCTTTGTTCAATGTAGGTATGCTAAATTCTAGATTGGATGGATTTGTGATTTGCCAGATTCTTGGATTAGATAGCTTTGCTGTACAAAAAAATCGCCCATGTGCGGGTCGTTCCCTGTGGGTTGCGTACCACCACACAAGAATCAAGACTTAACAGTTTATTTTAAGATTTTTGGTTTCCTTTAGTTTTTATGTAAAAATTAAAGTATAACTACAAGATTACAGTTTTTAGATTTATTTCTCAATAAGTGCTGTATAATATCGCTTCTTACCAAATTTCATGATTTTAGTTCAACGGAAAGTTTAGGTTTTGATTCCCATGTGAAATCGCAAAATTTCCGAAAATTTGCAACATTTACGGTCATATCTTTTGATTGCTTTGATGTTAAAATTTTATTATTTAGCATATCGACAAAAGTCAAAAGTTTTCTGGTGTAAAGTCAACACGTAAGTAATATTGACGAGTGCGAACGATTATTTCAAAGCAATTTCCGAGTTCATCAAATATTCGAATGATATGTACAATAATGGCACGCACACATCGCAGCTGTGACGACGACGATGACGTCACGCGCAGGAAGGAACGGGAGGGGAGCCAGGAAAGCAGGATGGGGTGGGAGAGGAGAGGACTCAACAGTTGGTTTGGTCTTGTGCCGGCTCGATAGCTCAGCGCGTGCGTGCGGCAACCTACGTCACATGGCCGCATGGCCGACCACATGTACTCGTGTCCAATCCAAATACATCGACGTCAGAACCACCTTCAGTTAGAACTAATAATGACTTCAATAAATGCAATCCCTGCTTTATTGTAGCGCTCACGCATACATCGATCTACAGGATCGCTGACAGAGCTCACGAAATGAAACATAAATCCCATTCAATCTATTTAAATTGAGCACTCCATTTGTTTTATCGCCGTTTCAATCAGGGTATATCGACGAAATTCATTCAGAATTTACTTACGGAGGCGAGACAGTATTAAAATTAATTTATAGCCCAGATGTTGTTTCGATTTCGATTAATTCTATTGGCGTAAATTTGGTGAAATTTTCTTAAATGTATTATTATTATCTATTTTGATTTCTAGGCAAATAAATATTTTTGTTATGCTAAAATATTGTTTTGCATATAATTTATTTCTTTCTTTGCTCAATTCAAGAATGAAAAATATACTTTAATTTTTATAAAAAGGGCCACGTTATGAAACATATGAATTATAAAGCTATTTAATAAAACAATTTAATTCATACTTTATACAAATTTAATTAAATTGGCTTATAATATTATTGCAAGTGACAGTAATAGAATAACTATATTAAAGATATTTGATTTGATTTGAAAAAACTGTCACTAAGTTAAAACACCAAAGAAAATGTTGAAAGATCGCAACAGCAACAGTACTAGGCAATAATTTGATTGATACAAGATAATTGGGAGAATTCCGGAGTGAGGGCGGCTCCAGATGGACGGCCAAAATTAATTACCCATCGCATTCAGTTTTCTATTATTTCCACTGATTGCTAATTGTCGCTGTAAAAGGCTCTACAATTACGTGAATATCGGCTATTCATTTTGTATAACGTTACAATTTTAGGATGAAATCATAGATTTTATCTTAGATTATTCTTGCCTTTGTTAAAAATCTTTTTTTATACAAGTAAAACACTGGTTCAGTTTAGTAATATCACATGATAAAATACAGCCTGCTTGATTTTCTTTTTTTAGAAATAGCAGGGTCAAAACGCGCCCGAAAAAAAATTCGTTCACCATTCCTCGAGCGAATTTAAATATCGGTAGCTGCCCTAGCCCGCGTCACTCCGACATTAACATAATTCAACAAAAAAATACCCGCCCATACTACGAAAAAAGCTCCTTTTTTCTGCGCGATCTGACCCGACCCGCCAGTTCACAATATTGGACAAGTTTCGGGGGGGAAAATACGAGTATGTTTTATATCGTGCTGATGTTCCGTTTTGATGTGAATCACAAATGAAAGGATTTATGTAAAAGACAATACCGCACTGATGAGCCCGCCGTGAAATATCCTCACAAAACATTAGCTGAGGCATGTTTCCTCAGTTGCGGTTCACGAGGGGCTAGGGTCCTTCACCTTCCGCTAGAGCCGAAATAAATCTAATTCTTTGGATGACAGATATCAGCAAGCCTTGTTTATTTATACTTACTTTCACCCCGAGTTAGGAGGGTCGCACATGTGGGACGTGCCCCGCTTCATTCTACAAAAATAAACTATTATGTTCACTAAATCAACAAAGGTGCTGATCATATGTACGAGCCGATTTTCGATACATGTCCCGTGAATGATGGAGTCGGCGGTCAGCGATAGAGCGATGAAATAATGATAGAGGTACGGGGATATAGGATCCCACATTACTTTGTCTGACATTGAAAAAGGATCTCCTAAATAATATGACCGAAGCGAAAGCTCTCAAAATAAATGTGGTAATTTCATTTACAAAAATTTTCCCTCGCAACGCATACATTTAAATATATCAACATAATCTTTGAATGTATATAGCGTGAGTGTGAAAATGAGCTGGCAGGAGGTTTAAGTGGGTAGGTAAGTATGACGGAGCCTTGACGATTCTAATGGGCGCCGGGGTGGAAGGAGTGGATGAACATAACTGATTCATTTCTCGTACCCAAGCCTTGCTGGACATTATTGCGTGTAAGGTTAAAAGCGTTTTTTCTGGTTGCTAAAAGATCGGATTAGACGGTTCGGTATTTTTGACATAATGCGCTAGTGAATTAGAGACGGGCACTTATGTCGCTCGTTGCGATAAAAACCGCTCGGGTCCTTCACCAAAAAAGTAACCTCTATTTAGGGCTGCCATATCCGGGAGAGGGCGCGATGAATCTAACAAGCTGCGGAGTTGTGACAGCCCTGACAGCTGACATATTTCGGTCATTAATCAAGCGGTCATAGATATATGTTACTACTACAAACTGGGGACTGCGATACCCAATCATACGGTGAAAAAGTGAGACAGCTTACTGAGGCCGCTCGACCTTAAAAACGAGTTTTATTTGTAAAATGTTATCTACACGTATCATTTGTATTAAATTAGACTATATATGAATACTTCCATTTAGCCTAGAATTTGCACAGTCAATATGTAATGTATACTACCTATTATTGTATGAATTAACAATGTTTTGGCTCTACAAAATTGATTTTTACCGACTAAATACATCCATTTTAATTGAGTAATACAATAATATATACAAAGAGAAAAATACAAAAAAACTAACAGAAAAAAAAAAAAAAACTTATATTCAAATAAATCTTGCCCGTGAGGCATGTTAGCAAGAATGCTGGCCGTATTTCCCTGCTGGATAGCAATACTTATCCGTTGGGCGAAATAGTAGCCAGCCTTCCTGTCACCAGCAGCGGAGATCAGACGGGGAGAGATCTCATTGAAAAAATCTCTCGCACTGGGGCCCCAAGGTCCAAACGTCTCTACACCAATTGGCACAAATATGTAATCTTGATTAAGACCGGTTATTTGCGTCAAAATAAAAAAAAAAACCGACTAAATAATTTCAAAATGACATAAAGCAGTGCATTGTTTGTTTTTTTCTTACAAAGCCGTAAATAACGACTGGAGTCGTAGACGCCGGCTACAAAAAGCAAATAAAACAAACAAATATAAATGATTACCCCAACCCTTTAACAGACTATTACAATAATAGTTAGAAGTTAGAAATTATCAACGGGTTTTATGACTAACAATTTATGACTTTTTTTAGTGTGCATTATATTTTTATCTAACGCTATTTATAGGCGATTTAGAATAGAGATGTATTAGTATTTTAGGGTTCCGCACGAAAATAGTGACAGTTCTTTATTACTAAGCCTTCGCTGTCTATCAGTCTGTCAGAGACTGTAATAAGTAGACAGTTGACAATTTCAGTAGTTCAAATAGGAAAGTAGCAAAAAAAAAACAGTAAAATTAAATACTTATGGTCTAATTAAATTATATTAATTGAATCTGGTGAATATGCAATAAGATCTTGAGCTAAAGCAGCATTTTCCATATGTCGTTGAATTTGGGCAGGATTTTTAACATAGAAAATAATAAGTAATAATCCGCCATTGTACTTTTGTTTTATTTCTATGCTTTTGTATTTACTTACAATTATAATTTGCACAATAAAGTTATTACAAACGAACAAATAATTAACCCCGAATATTTACCGCTGGATTTTGGGTATTAGTCGTTATAGACCTTACCATTACGTAACCACAAAAAAAAATATGTTTTAAAAATATATTACTTAAAAAAGTAACAAATCGTCTAAAATAACTCTAAAATATGTGTATCAACGATTAAACATAACAAGGAAACTCGCGCTGAATATTCAAAATATACCGTAAGAAAAATAAGCAGAAAATAACGAAACGAGAGCAAAGCAAATCACATAAGCCAAATTCTTTCTCAAATGTTTCCCGATGTAAAAAAAAGTGTTCAGCATCGTCGAGGCAGCTATGAGATAAATCCTGAAGGCGACGCGTTGTAATAAAACACGTACGACGCTGGCGCTACATTTTATTTCAAAAAGCGATAAGGGCGCGAGAAATTCCATTTACGAGATTTCTGTAGAGGGTGGAGGTAGGTGCAGTGAACACGCTCTTTGTGTGACATCTGGTTTGTGTTGCCGATGTGCCGATGCCTCGTAAACGCATGTTCGTGTAGTGTGGATACCTCGGTCGCACTCGACATACTACAATAGCGATTGGGTAGACAGCACGATTAAACATTATGATAACATTGAACTTTGTGAATTTCTTTGCTGTCGTTGGTTTAAAGGAAAATATTTATTGCATTTCATTCCAAAAATTTATTTTAAGAATATTTTTTACATGAGACATAAAGTATTGGTTGTGCGGAGTTTCAGCAGGAAGCCAGAGACGCCTACGGAACTTACTGAATAGGAGTAACTCCCAGCGGCTAGAAATGTTCGTTCATGAAAGAATGTGCAAAGTTACATTTTAGTCAATACTTAGTTAATATATTTCTAGGTTTCTAAAACTATACTGAATTGTTTGTTTGTTTATATAACTTTATGAAAAAAAAAGCTTACATATATTTGTTTATATAAGAGAAATTTTATGAAAAACAGTAATAATTGACTAATTTTGAAGCTTTTCATCGACGTATGAACATAATAATAAAAAAAAATAACCAAAAAGTCAATTACCGTAACAATTTATCAAAGGATTAATAATTATAAAATTTGTTTTCAGGGCGATAGTATAGACTTTCATTTATGTATTTAACCAATCGTCCTCCAGTAGAGTGGCTAGGTACAACTATCCGGTTTCTAAAAGCATTGTGTGTTCATCGAGGTCCACATTACGGTTTATTGGCGATCGCCAGACGCTGCCAACAGCGCCCTAAAATAAAGGAGCCAGTGGGCCAATAACGTTTGTTGCCTGTTTGGTTTCACTCAACCCGACTATCCGTTACATTCCTATATTTACTGAATTCTACTTAGCATTACTTATAGCTGCGTTGATGTTCAGTTACAGAGTGCGTTTTCTGGTTTTATGAGCAACTTTGTTATTTTAGTTTTATGCAAATCACGATCTAGTGGCAGTTAAGTGCTGGGAAAGCATTAATCACATAATATTGTTTGTGTGTAATGCATAACGAAGTCGCGTCGCCTGGGGACTTGGCGCGAAAATTGATGAAGTGATGTCAACGCGCTGACTTTGTGGTTAATTATCCAGTACGGGCAGTGTTGCCAGCCTGGCAGAATTGTTGTTATTATAAACCTTAACTACTGCAAAACAAATGGTTTCGTGACATCGTTGATAATGAAAAATAATGGTTTGATGAGCACAACTTTTTGAAGGCAAAGCAGGTAGGTATAGACATAGCGTTATATCAGGACGTGATAAGGCTAGAGAAAGATAGGACTTGGAATTTTAATATATATACATATGATAGTTGATGATTTAGAAAAAAACACATTGTAATTATGATTGCAGAAAATAAACTGTGAAAATTCTAAACGAATAAATACATTATGACTAATATATGTATATAATATCTATTTATTTCTGTAAATATGTATATAAGTATAGTTATTTTTAGTTTAAATTTATATTGTATGTACTTAAGTATTTTATATAAGATAGGTATTTATGAGTTAGTTACATCCTACAGAACTCAATCACTCTTAGAGAAATTTTGTACAATAATATATATTTAAGCAACATTTCATTGCTGCATACCTGCTTATTTATAAACGAAAAAAAATAATGATACAATATGCTCTAAAAAGAAAATAGTAATAATGATTTCATGAATATTTAGCGAGTGTTCAAGATTTAAGAGTATAATTCACGTATAAGGAAGCGGACACGGTCGGCTAGACAGCGGGATCATCGCCGCCGCTCGTAAATCAACTCGTAAACTGATCTCATTAGACCACAAAGATGGCGCCATGCTTACATTACAACCTTTATTGTGTAAAGTACAGCAGAATAACGTCATATAAATACAGTATTTCGTATTTGACGTATCTATAGAAAAAAAAATAGTTTGGTAGAGACCGCGGTTTTTTATTTCTATAGACGACTCAAATTTTATCTGCGATCTTGCCTCGGACCCGAAACACAATCTTGGAGCTAAATATAGACAGTGTTTGTTATTTTAAACAATAAAAAACATTTTATTTTAACTCACTCTCTTTTTATTTGCTTCAATCTGTTATAGTGGTCTAAATAAGCAGTCTTTTCACAATGACAAGAAATTAATGCATAATACGATATGGGAATTATCAAAAACTTTCTATGTCATATATGAATGTTAAATAAATAATCTAGGACCCTAGTAGATAGAGATCAGTGGAGAAAGAGGGGTGAGACCTTTGCTAAGAAGTAGGTTACCATAAAAGATGACTAAAAACATAATAAGGAATATTATTTATTTGCCAGTAAGTAACAAATCATTTGTCAACTGCAAATAAATTAAGAATGTGGTAATTCATAGGGATATTATGTTTCTAGAAACTTTTCCTTTTCTAATGCTATAAGTATCTATTAGATTCTAAATCATATATCACGAGTCACAAGGGAGTTCAGATTTCAATCCTGAAGTTGCTAAATTGTCAGTTTCAGATTAATTATGGGGGATGAAGTATGGTTATTAGATTTCGATGGATCTGTGGGATAAGTGGACAAGTTCTCATTTATGATATAACATATTTTTTAAATAATATGTACTGCGAACATAGGGCGTAGCGTTCATAGCATATCAAGCATAAATTTAAAAAAAATTAGCTAAGCGTCAAAACCGCGCGCGATTTTCTAATTCTATGACATCAATGGTTATTTCATGTTTTTTTAAAGCGCTACGATTTTCATTGTGATGAACTATTGGCAACATAGATTAAAAAAAAAAATTGCGCGATTCACACTTCTTTGATTAGCAAGGATGTGGCCGTTAGTACAAACCTTTTGGTATCTGATAATAATGTTGTGTATTTATACCATGACTGAACAGACTGCACATGAAATTAAATTTTACTAAACATCCGTGCTGAACAAGTTTTAATTTGCCAAATTAGCACCCTTGAAAATACTTCACAAATTTAGTGTGGTAACAAGGCCAGTATGAGTCATGGCTAAATGCACCGAAATGTGTTGCTAACAGTCGGGGGGACGGGGAATCCTGAGAGAGCTGACCTAAATAATCATTGCAGTACATCTGCGCTAGGGTTTCAATGTTGGTAATGTAACTTTTAACTACTAACCACATTCGACTTTGTGCCCTGTCACGTACTCTTGGGTGGTCTACGGACACAGAACTAGACCCGTGCTTTAATTAAGTTGTGATGGTACAGCCGACGCTGATATACTTACTCTAGAAATAATAATACTTATGTATCTCTAATCTAATTAATATTAAAGTTTAAAAGTTTGTTTGTTTCTTTGAACGCCTTTTCCTATGGAACAAAATAATTTTATTTTATTTTTATTTTATACATTTGGATGACCAACAGCAAATAAATTTACATAGGTAACAGATTTTATAACAAAAAGCCAATAATAGGTCTTCACATATAGATACAAATTATGTGTTGAGATAACGGGAACGCCAAAACTACACTAGTTAAATCTAGCAATCAACCTGTTGATTAAAGTAGATAGATGCTTGTTATGTAAGTATTTATAATGCATTATAGTTGAATGTTTAGACGTGCAAAAGTTACAATTACAATTAATTTATAATTTATATATTATCAAAGAAATTACCATATAATAAACGTTTAGCCCTGTTAGACATATTCAACACCAATCGTGTTGAATATGTCTATGTCCAATGACCTAGAAACAGAGTTGAAATATCTACCCGCTCTCCACAAAAATGAGTTCTGCCTGTAGTTGGTTGACACCGTCGAAAGACTGATAGGGGAATAGTACCTACGCGATCTAGTGGGGACTGTAAAAGATAATTTGGACAAGAGTTCTGAGGAATCCACCGCTCCTGTGGTCAACTTCAACAGGTAGGTAATATCAGCGAAGTCGCGCCGCTTGCTCAGAGGCACAAGATGGTGCTGTCTACAAAGCGAAGAGTATTCTATTGATAAATAGTCGGTTTTTAGACGGTAAGACAAATGTTTTAAAAATCTCTTTTGTACATTTTCCAACCGGTCTATATATATTCTATATCTAGGATTCCAAACCTGTGAAGCATATTCAAGATTACTTCGTACAAAAGCACAGTATAGAATTTTTAAAGTTTTGAGTTTTGGTCTTGAAAAACTCTTTTATTTGATAGCGCCCTATTCTTTGGGATGAAATAGCGGAGCACAATAATGTAAATTGACTTACTTGGTGCGGCGTGTATGGGCTAGGTGTAGCCGCGTACGGCTGCGGCGGAGGCGGGTAGCGGCAGGGCTGCGGCGTGTAGGCCGCAGGCCACTGCTGCGCGCCGCCGCGGTACTGCGCGCCCGCGCTCGCCATGCGCGCCGCGCACGCGCCCGCGCCCGCGCTTGCGTTCGCGACCGTCACCGCGCCCGCGCCCGCTCCGCTTGCAGAACGACAACCGCCGCTGCTCTGTAAACAAAATAATACAAATTTAATATAAGTAGGTACTAATAATTTAATATAAGTACTATCTCAGACCTTACCATCTAATATTGACGACATGACGCTCTCGCAAGTCATGCGCGTCCATAGAAGCAGAAATTTAAAGAATTTATTTGATAATCGGGAATACGATCCGTATTGACACGTGATAAATTTAAAGATACAGACTTGAGCTCTGCCAACCATCTGATTTACCGTTGGTAGTCCCAGTAAGTTATTTTCTGAACGTATACATGTACGTACATTCGTATAAGACTTGTTTGGAGATAATCAAAAGGAGAAAAACAAAAATTAATATCCAAAAAGCATTTATATAAGTTAAACAAAACAATCAGAAACATAAAGCAGGTACAAATGGGCATTACACGTATTAACATTAATTTACTCAATGCCGTCCCTTCAAGTGTTTGACAAATTAGACTTTTGTGTCGCTCACACGGTCCTGTGTAACTTTCACCAATCTCATTTATTTAAATAGGTAAGTGCGTGCCAGGCTGGTATTGGTTTAGGCATTACATTGAAGTGGAGTTATCAGGTTACACGACATCAATTTTCTCTGGCTTTATTACTTTCTAGAGAGAAATTAGGCACGTGACAAAGAAAATATATACCTATGCGTAATCTTTTATTTCCATGTTTTACATTTTTATCTTATAGTTATTAATAATTTGTTTTGATGTGTGACGCCCACACGAACTTTGATGGAAGAGTACTTTCAATTACCAATAATTTCATTCAGTTTCAAATGCAGGTAAGTTTTTTTGGTATATTTTTTGAACACAGTTGATGGCTAGTATGTTATTTTAAATAAACATCGGATTATTCTTGATCAAAGTAGTTTTCCATATAGCTGAGGGTCGTGACACCGTAATCCAAATTGGGATTTCGTTTCTTCCACTTAGATCTATTCGAGGATATTGTTAAGCGGATAACCTAGGCATATTTAATTCCAACGGTATTAAATATGATAAAATTGTGTTTAACTGAACGGTTTACGGACATAATATACTTTGATAATATATTATGAACAAATAAAAGTTTGAAATTGATTGGTCTTACTTTTTTTCATTGCGATGTTTTGATTTAATAATTACCGACACTGATATGGCTTCGTGCAGTGCGTAAGATAATATATTATGCTTCCTTTTAATTCTAAATATTATATTTTTTGGGATAAAGTATATATTACTATGGGCTAAAATAAAAAATAAAATAAAATATAAACACTGTTCACACTTTGGCCTAAATCTATGTCGTACCGTCGCGTTGCACGTAACTACTTGTAAGTTAGTTTCATCACGACTCTGACGTAGACATATGAGTACAACAGATTGGCATCTCTTAGTGTGTGCTGAGAGCCATGACGAAGCGTGTCTGCAGACTTTCGCAAACGTCTAGTCTAGCTTTACTGTAGTACAGTCGGCAAACATTACAAGTAGGTAGATCCCGTTCGAACGCAACCAGTCTTCTTCTTCTTCTTCCGCATGTCGAGCCAAGTACGTTGCCACTTGGGACACACACGTTGTCGCCCTCATGAGGTCACTTTTACTGTATGTAGCAGAAGGAACGACAAAAGGTGGGGTTGTTTGAACTGGCACAAAACTAGTTGAAATAGTCTTCATTTAACGACTTTTTTTCTCGGTTATTAAGAGTACAACTCAAAGGCTCCTCCTTCGGTTTCACTAGCGCCACTTCCCAAAAAAAAATATTTCTCTTTCTGTAAGTGAGCTTATCAGAAATCCTCGCGCAACTTTTTTGCTAGTATTCTTAACTTAGAAACTCGAGTCATTGAAATAAGGATAGTATTTCAAGCTTAACAGCCTTTACAAAAAGTGTCAAAAGTGACCGTTTTAGTAATTTTTACAAAGGAAACTAAAGCGAATAGAATTTCAATGACTTCCGAGATTCTAATGTAAGTTAAAGATACGCAAGATATAGAAGATACGCAAAGAAGATGCGCGAGGAATTTCTGATAAGCTCACTTACAGAAAGATATTTTTTTGGGAAGTGCACCTAATGAGACCGAAGGTTAACGATGCTGTATTCCTGCAATGCTACAAAAACCACGATAGATAAAAATATTAGGTCCCAGTCAGTGATTTCCGATATAATATCGCACTCTTCAGATGAGAACACAATCATGGGATTGCTTGATAGTAGGTACTCAGGCACACGACTGTAACGGTAGCTGCTGAAAAAGTATTTGTTTAAACGTCTCTTATACTCTAAAAAAATGAAAAAAACTGGTAGAATAAGTACCTTTTGCTTTTTATTTTAAATCTACTAAAGAATGAACTTTGTATCAGTGCAAAGGTAGAATAGGTTTTTTGCAATGCACGTACTAGCAGTGATTTCTTTTCAGTTTTTTGTTACAAAATAATAACTTCTGATGATTGAAAACATTGTTAATTAAATAGATTTAACAGAAAAATGTGAATAGGTTCTACTTGGTGGTGACTGTACTGTGTGTACATCATCTATGCGTGATCACATTTTGGCTATTTTTGGTTGGTTTCTATTTGCGCAATTGGTTATCATAATATCAGAATTCTATAAATTTCAGTAGAGTGGGACGATTTTTAGCAACATCGAAAATTTAAGCAATATAACAAATAAATAATTAAAGCAAAACAAACGAAACAGGCATATGAAATAAATAATCCAAACTAATATTATAAATGCAAAAGTCTGTCTGTCTGTCTGTCACCTCTTCACGGCTAAACTGCTGGTCCGATTGTGATAAAATTTGGTAGGGATGTAGTTAATGACCTGAGGTCAAACATAGGCTACTTTTGGGCGCGATATAACCGAGTCCCACGCGGGGCGAAGCCGCGGGGAACAGCTAGTTTCTCATATTTCTAAAGTCCTCAAAAATGTGTCAAAATAATTACTCATTATATTTGTGAGGAAGTTCGGTCATGGCTTCCATATAGTTGGGGTATGAAATTGTTTAGTGTTACATATTTGTTATTCCCGGCGGGTGCGTTCACAGAAAATGAGATTTATAGTGGCAATAACAATGTATAATTTCACCCGACGACCCCATCTTGGGACTTAATTATTTGAGTCACGGAATTCGAAAAACCGTCCAGAAAAGCCTGAGGGATCAAGGCTTTGTTAACGTTTTTTCTTGGGAAGAAGTATTTTTTTCTTCAATATCCATACATTTTTTGCTATTGTAAAAAATAGGTGAGTATGGTTGTATAGCGATAAGCAGACAATCCGCTTAGCGCGGTGCGTGGGAGTGTGGAGCACGGAATTAGGGTAAAGTATAGATTCCTAATGACGGCAGTGTCTTGTCGGGTATTGAACGTCTGACCGCTAATAACTGGTTATTAAGCCTTCAACATTTTAACATACTTGGAATTTGAGAACCGCTATTTATACACAAAGATTACGAAGTAATCCGATAAAATTCGAGTGTGTATAGAATGTTTACAGTTTGAGAAATTTTTGATCAGGCAATGGTGATATTAAGTTAAGTAGGATGGTATAAAAAACAGAAGGTGAATATTAAAGATTTTGCAGTAAAAAACGGTTTACACCGAACAATCGGTTCGATGAACTTACTGCTAAGTTCAAGTAATGCTACGTAGGGTTACAAGTAACTTTTGTGCGAGCAGCCTAGGCATTTTGTGTAGGTAGTTATTTATTGCAAGTCACTTTATGGCTTGTACCTATACCGCACAGACAAGAACTAAAAGCTGTCAGTATTATCAAAGAAAATATTCCATACCTTCAGAAATATTTAAGTTCACATTGGGCGATTTCTAAAGACTCTGGCTGTTCAGTTTATGAACCTGAAAAAAGGGTTCTATCAATTAGACTTGTCATGTCATAAAAGAAGCAATTTTATAAGATAAACTTTATTCGTAATTACTGCAGACCGACAATCGATGATGACTATTCGCTGTAAGTGATAAATAAATACGTGTCATAGATGACAATAGGTTAGACGCTGATAATAAATTCAATGAATTATTAATTGGTTGCTATAGATGTATCACAATCATCTTTATTTTTGCAATCATTGTATCAAAATTTATTTCATACTTTTGCTGGCCTTAAGAGAGGAAAAACAGAATTGGCAGGGCTTTCTAACTCGTTTTCGCTAGTGTTAAGAGCCATCGTCTTGTCGGAGATTTAGTTTTATGTTAAGTGGGATCACTGGCGTCGGCGAGGCGCCGCTTTCGTCGCAGCGGGCGCTTGTTGCTGCCTCCCTGCCCCACGCCCACCGAGGACCTAAGGAAACCAAAGGCCCACCCAAATTAATCTAGCTGGAAAAGATTACCTACCTAAAATCAAATCTCTTAGTTTATATTTGAAATTCAAATACTTTAGTGTAAATCTCTAAGTAATGACCTTTAACGAACCTTCTGAAATATTTGACATCTGACGTTTGTATTTTCAAATAATTCATTTATTTATTAATATTTTCCTGTCCCTAAAAGTAAATACTTAATACTTAGACAATTGCTAAAAGCATTCTCTACTAGTCAACCATAGAGAGAAACAGAAAAGATATGTACAGGGTCCTTCGCGTATGCGTTGTGTATTTGGCGATCTCATAAATGATAACTTCTTTTAAAAATTTATTCCCATAAAAAAGGTTATCTTTTGCATCTATGTAAAATTAACTTTAGTTATAATTTAAATGGCGATCTTAATATGCTTTATGATATTTTTATTTCAGGCAACATTTCGATACAGCTTTTTTGCGCATAGAGCATTTAGTAGATTTTTTGCTGTATGTAAAAAATTGAATTATGTGGAGCTAGGTCAATTTAGACAGAAAGAATATCCAGCAGTGGTTTAAACTGATGATGATATATATGATGTAAAAGATAAAAATAAAGACTAAATGCAAATTTCATCGTAGACTGGCTTGCGGTATAGAAATAAGTTATTATTCAGATAACGTAAACAAAAATATTGACTCGGCTAAATTTTATTTCCGATCAGATCGAAATCAATTCACTAAAATATTACCTGTTCAAAGTTCGACGGACGTAAATTCAATAGCAATACCAGTCAAAGTAGATTTGTGGTACGACCAAGTGTCTTATTTCGTTCGATGTCGTATCGCGTTTTATTCAAGGAGTTGGACAATTTCGCTGTGACGTTAATGTGGCATCCCTATTTCATTGGAAGGAGAGTTAATGTTGACACTTTAAACGCTGGCCAATAAGAAGCAATGAAATGTGCGAATGCTTTCGTCTTTCTGCGAGTCATAGTGGATTTGCAACATTTTGAGTACAGAAATAGTGTTTCATGCACTTGTATTACTACTTACATTATATTTATCACAGACATTTCTCACTTCGCTGGTGAAAATTTCGAAGTTTTTATTTGTAGATATGCTTAAAATTAAATATTGGCATTCATAGGTTGCACCAATCGATTTCATCGCAAGTGGTGGATCGCAGGATTGTTTTCCTATTTAATATTTTTTATTTATTTAACGTTTTATATATACATAATGAGCTTCTAATACTCTTCGTTCTATGGTCGTAGTAAACGAACAACCAACTTGTATAAAGTGAGGATTTACGGAGAAATCCAGTGGTCACGTTTTATACTCGTGTGCTTAGATTTTATCGCGTGCTCTACAATGTTTTATTGATATTATTTTATGGAAAAGCTTTTTATTTACGTTTAAATGCTATTGGGAGTTATTGCACACATACATTTTGTCACGATATGTTATCTTTTAAAGCTTGCCTAATGTTGGCTCTCGTATCCTATCAAAAATATGTCAGTCAGTGGTATTTTCTCATTGATTTTAATAAAAAAATGAAAACTGCATAAATCCGTAAAACATTGCAAGCTGAGTGCTTACAAAAAGGCAAATGAAAACACTAAGTAGGTGGACGATCCAGACGAGGTCAATCCTTTGTAGCGACAGCTCCGCAAATTAGAAGCCGACTCAGACATTTCAACTACTCGCAGTCATTCCCCCCGAATGCCCCCCGTCTGATTGCCACCAGCTATCGCAAACAAAGCCAGATGACGAGCACAGTTGTCTATCCGGAATTCCGAACGCTTCCCTCAAATTGTTACTCTGTCAACGATGTAAGTAATTTGTTCTGTGTAATCTGTGTCAAGATTTCGGTAGAGATATAGGAAAGGCGTTTCTGAAATTCCTTCGGGCTGTTGAACTTCTTAACCAAATCGGGCTCTAGATGCAGGAGTACTTTGAAGTCGAACACTGAATCTTTGAGTAAACAAAGTCTAGACGGCTATTGCTGTACGATGGTATTAGGTACTTAACGACAATAATATAGACACGTTACATAATATATCTTCGGCAATTTGGCAGTAAAAATAGAACTTGCGTAGGTCAGTTAATCGAATATATTAATACATTTTTAAAAAGAGTCTGCAATCTTTAATGCATTTTGTGTCGTATTTTCCTCCCCTTCGGACCATTTTTGCTTTATCGCTTAAGTAGCTCTGTTGCTACAACACAAAAGGAGTATAGTTCAGACTGATTGCTCGACACGAGCAAAATAGCAATGCTGTGTGTATGTTGCTGTGTAGCTAGCTATTATATTAAGCGTATCGTAATCAGAAATGACTATATCTTATTATGTGATCTGAAATTATTATATGACTATTGCAGAATGCATCACTGTGTTTGTTACAAATCATTTGCTAGAAATATTATTAGAATTCGTTTGATATCTAATGCATCTATTTAAGAAATTTCACGATTGTATTCTGTATCCATACTAATATTATAAATGCGAAAGTCTGTCTGTCTGTCTGTCTGTCTGTCTGTCTGTCTGTCTGTCTGTCTGTCTGTCTGTCACCTCTTCACGGCTAAACTGCTGGACCGATTGTGATGAAATTTGGTAGGGATGTAGTTAATGACCTGAGGTCAAACATAGGCTACTTTTGGGCGCGATATAACCGAGTCCCACGCGGGGCGAAGCCGCGGGAAACAGCTAGTTTCAAATAAATGCTTAGTAAATTTAATAAAAACCGCGACATCCGTCCGAGGCGGCAATAATCAGTGTTCACGCTGATGCACGTTTCATATTTGGCCATGTTATTCGTCACCTGATCTGTAGAGGTGTCGCAGTTGGCATATGCCAGAAATATGATCTGAAATATATCGCATCTGTACGATACTTGTACGGCATATGGCGTCCATTTTAGATTCGATCGCGCCTTTATTAAATAAAGCTTTTCGAATGTCATGCAGGGACTGAGGTTGTAAAATACAGTATGCGGTGGGTGACTGCATCATTATGTGTACAATGTATGAAGCTCGCCAGTGCTAGACTAGTGAGGGGATATTATTCAGCAGTTTTTGCCTAGGCCGCAGGCACATTTGTATGCGATTCGCTCCGGTGGTTGTTGCTCAGAGATTAGCGCTTCCACTATTCGTAGTTTAGTTATACTCTAGTACATGTACCTATAGTTTTAACTTCGGAAATGTTTTGTTCCAACTGCGCTTGCCATCTTCGCTTTTATTGACATACATCTGACGAAACTATTTATTAGCGATATGTGTGCCTCAAAGCCTAATTTCACCGTGCTAACGGCACTCAACTACACACTACGAGCTAAACTGGCTTTTCTTAAGCGATTCAGTGATTGCGACGTGTTGCATCGTAATAAGGAATTCCACAATGGCTATAGAGTACTGAATAACGGACTAACGTTGGCTTAGTGCAAAAGTGCCTTATGTACTTGGACTTTAATGTATTTTCCACGCACACTGAAGCAGTGCGTTGGTATGCGTGTCATCTCGGGTGTAGTAGTGCGGTGCGGAATGCGGCCGCGTCCTTCGGCGTACGCCGCGCCGCGCCGGTTCATTTGCACACAGGCGTGCCGCGCGCCACGGCACTGCTATCCAGACAGACATTTTATTGCTTCCCAATTACAATTCCGATATCAACATCATCGGTTTTATTGCTGGTGTCAGACCAGACGGAAGTCGATTAGGAACGAACTGTACCTTTATTGAGTATGCAAAGGACGTTTGGTAGTTATCGGTCAAACAGCTTTATTTATGTCTTTACATATCTTTTCCTTTGTTTCAGCTCATGAAGATAACGATAAGATATGTTATCAAGATGTGATAAAAACCAAGAGAATCGAAATGAAAGCAAAGTTGACAACTGGACAACAAAGGAGTGTTTCCCGAATAGTAATGTGGATCTTTTCAATGTCGCCTGGTGATTGTAATATAATTGGCGCTAGTCCTAGAAGCGCAGAGTGCGCATGCATGCAGTACATTGTGGGGCTACAGGAAGATTTATCGTGTGCTCGTGTGCAGAATGCCATAATGGTGTCGCCAAACTGGCAAGAACGTCGTCGCCTCTGCGGCCCAAATATGAATGTAGCCTTTGCTTATATGGCCATAAAAATTCTTTGTCTGCGCTCTATGTTCCATACTTGTGGTTATAATTTATGTACGTAATCATATCGCAGGGTAATATTTATTAAGAAATATTTAAGTTCATTACAAGATTTCAACTCAGACTCTAATTGCGTGGATGTTTCAGGAATCTAGCAAAAAAACTGATATATCTGAAATATACCACATTTTTTTGAGTTTATGCTAGACTTTAAACTCCACACCTAACAATTTGGATTGGTAAATGGTGGCGGTGTGTATTTTTATTATTAATTTAAATATTCTGCCTAAATGTAATCGAAACTTTATGTATCTTACGATTTTGATCGTAAGTTGACGTTAAAATAAACATAACGTTCACTGCATCCATTGTTTACAAATAATACTCTGTTTAATGTACTTACATGCATCTGCAAAAGACAAAGAAACCACAGTTCATCGCAGATTTATTTGTCTGATGCATTAAATAAGGCGTTACGAAAATGACTGACTCTTTGTTACGTTGTAAAATGCAGTATTTTATGATTCAGACCCTATTATAGCACAACATACTGAATAACTGACGATACTCCGTCCGCTTTGACATATAGTTTTATCTATTTCATACATTATGAGGCAGGTTCCGCATGTGCTTGCGCCGTGATTCATTCGATCATTAACTATGTATTTATCAGTATGTTTACTAATGCATTTATGAACGATAAAGTTCTTTGTAAACATTTAAAACATCGGGTATTGAACTGCAGTAGCAGCAGCTCCACTGCTAATTTTACTTTGTATATAATCATTACTTTTGTAACAATATAATCAGGATTTCAAGTATTTATGGTAAATATAGCTTTATTTGTTTATTAAACTAATTTTAGCTCAAAATATGTTTGCTCTACATTTTGGGATTGGAATTATTGAGTAGCGTCAGCTCTTACTTTTTCAGTATAACATATTATTAGTATAACCTAACTAATTATAAATTAAATGTATTGAATGATCTAAGTGTAATGTATGCATGAATACATGTAAGTACATTCCATGTTTTAGCACTGTCTTAGTAAGTTTTATTATAACATCTGGTGACCTCATACATATGGTTATAGAGGAATGTTTTGATTTATTTATCAGCATCGACCAGTTCACTTGTTATTAAATATGTAAACTTGCATTCCTTTATGTACAGAAACAATAAATTTTACATGAGCGTTGAATATTGTTTACATAAAGTTATTTTGTTTTTTTTTTATTTATGGCATACAATTATGTAGTGTTACAACTTATAAAAACCTAATGTACCTATTAATGAACCACTAAAGAGAAAAGAGACTAATAATTAAAAGTGAGTTTTTCAAACACAACATAGGTATGTACGTTATTTCTGTTTTATATATTTAAGTATTTACTACGAAATAAAAATATTATGTTATGTATGCTCGCCTGTAATATTGTATTAGGTTCTTTATACGAAACAACTCTGATTGTTGTAAAAAATAATTTAAAATAACAAAAGTAATTTTAATTACATTAAGTATATCATATTCCAAACAAATGCATTTGGAGCCTCTGTTTCACAAAACAGAACAACTATTTCAAAAGTTAAATACAAAATCGTTATTTATTAAAACCGTGGAGGCCCATTGTTGTCGAGAACAAAAAATGTCCTTTGATAAAGGAACGTCACAGAAAGGAAGCGGTAATCCTCGCCAATTGGGATTATGGCAAACTAAAAGCGTTACAATACTTACAATAGATAACACATGGGCACAACACAATGGTCGGACAATAATACGTAAGAGCTGGCTGAAACGTGACGCATTTGTTATCGATTTCTAATCAAACGCCCGCGCGCTGTCATATGTTATGCTGATATTAATTGATAGTTGGTGGTTTTATCTATCTCGGGATTTGAGTGGTACTCAATTTTTGTAACTACAATATTTTCTAGATTTATGTGCAGTAGATAGCGGTACTTATATGCAAGTCTGAAAGTGAGAAAAAAGTTGCTTCTGTAGTACAACTTTTTTAATTGAGTTATTCTTTGGGAATATAGAGCAACCCGAACTCTAGCATCCTGTTGGAAATCCGTGTTTTTTTACGTTGATAATATATAAAAACAATACGAAGGTATATCGTATGTACTAAAATATCAAATCATAGCTGTTGGACTACGAATCGTAAAATAGTAATACGGTAGACAGACAGACAGTTTTGCGTGCTACGCTTTTTCTACGAAGCTACGACTTATTTTTTAAGTGCTACGACTTCACGATATTCGAACACATATTGTGTAATGACACAGAGTAATGAACTAGGTAGGTACCTAAATCTCTTGTCGCCCTTTCTAGGTCATATTTTAGACTGGGGTCACTTTACTTATGGTATATATATTGTAGGTAAGTACTTGGCCGTAAGCGTAGTAGTGTCACCGAAAATAATTTACACTACGCGAAGTTGTGTCTCATTTTATTGTATTATCTGTGTTGATATATGTATAAGTATATTGCTACCGGAGGGAACAATAGAACCTAGAACATCACGCTGTCACCAGTGGTCGCTTGGATATTGACAAAGACGTTTATAAAATTTGATTGTCTTATTATCCTATTTACATTTGAAAATTATTAAGCTAAATAAATTGGATAATAATGTATTACTAATATAGTTTTTAAGAACATTGTTACTAACACTGACTATGGATGGACTGTCCGAAATAAATAATTATTATTATTATTGGAAATAGAGTCTAATTTGTACGAAGCTTTCTAAATAATTTTGACATTGTAATTTCACTTCAAATCATTCAAACAGTGTGCAGTTATTGTGGGGTGGATAGACATTTGCAGTTTTACCACATTTGTGTAGCAAACGTCGAAAATCGATTATGTCGAGTAGTTTCGCCCGGGGCCGCGATCATTCGTCGACGCTGTCAACCGCCGATTAGTTGAACATTGTACTGATTCCATCACACTGATGACGCAGTAACGATAACATCGGATTAAATGAATGACTATATTTGTGCATGAAATTTATTTTATGTTTGGTCTGCAATTGTAGAATTTAATTTATAAATGATGTCATGAGACAGATAAATATTATGATACACTTTACGCATTAAATTGTAATACAATTTACTAACCATCCAAAATATTAAATTAAATGCGAATTTTCTTCTTCATTTCTATGAAAATATTCACGCTATTTTCTGATTTTAGTCGTAATATTAACGAATAATAATTGTAATCTACTACTATAAGGAGAATAAACGATCCAACTGATTTTTAAATTTTAAATTGTTTTATTAATAAAATTGCTTTTATGAAAATTTCAACAGTCAACAGACTGTGATTGCCCCAAACACAAAATTGGTGTTAAGGATATTAAACCGGCCAATGAAAATAAATATCAATTTGAATTTAATCTTGGAATTTTATTGCGGCAGTAGGCAGGCCCCGGTCACGCGACCAACCCCAGGGTTGTTTGGACATCAGATCGTAATGGAAAGGTACCTTTGATATAATGTGCAGATAGTATCGCTTAGTGCCGTAACACTCCTAATTGTGCCTTTTAATCAAGTAGTGGAAACGATTCGTGTTTTACTTTCCTGCAACTTAACATTTCTTGTTAGTGGCGCTCTGACGTTTTAACCCCTTGGTAAAAAAACGATGAATCATTTTACTTGGTAAATTCACAATAACACATTTCAGGTACACAAGATTTTTCCATAGGAATAACCCTTGTAGGGTTTTGATTAATTCGAAGGAAATCTCTTTCAGAATAACATTTTTTTATATTTAATTTGAAAATAAAGCGATTGCAACTACGTAAAATTCAACTTATGTACTCTTACTAAATATAATTAAAGCAATTAATGCCTTGAAGCGATTAGTAAATTGATAACAACAAAACAATTATACAATCATGTTAGCTATAAATGGAAATACCTCTTGTATGTAGAATCAAAATGGGAAAGGTCGGTATAGATTTTCTTAAAAGGGCACCCGCTTCTAGTGCTTTGGGCTATAACGTATTCAGGCTGTATACTTAATGAGTTCTGAGATACCCAACAAGTGAATACGAGAAATCCCGAGCCCGCCTTTAGTGATATTCTTCTGTGTAATTCAGTTTCACAAATTTCACAAAACATGAAGTTCAATCCAATTTTTTTTTGTATGCAGTAATTTTTGAAATACTTCAGTTCTGTGGTTATACTAGAACTAGATTAGAACAGTAATACAGTATATTACTTTGCCTTAATCTGTGTGATTTGTCAGTATATGTATGTATGTTCAATTATTCAGTCTAATAATTCACCGATTTGCTACGTCATTCTGAAAGTAGTACAAACCGACAACATTTCCATACCAAGTAATCGATATCCTATACAATGGTTTATTACTATTACTAAAGGATTATACTAAAATAATAATAAAAGAGTTTGTTTATTTGAATGCTTATAACTTTAGAACTATTAAATAGTAGGATTTAAAAAATATTTCTGCATATTATATTCTTGAGGAAGGTAATAGGCTATTGTACATACACACTAAGTGCGAGTGAAACCGCGGGGAACAGCTAGTACTAATTTAATGCAGCAGATTTATTTACTTTTTTATGTCCCGTAATTTAGACCATATGAGGAGGTAAGAAAACGGGTATGAGTGACATATCTAGGCTACAGGCTGAGGACATATATGTAATGTATTTGTATGTAAACTACCCACTAGCCATTGTCGGTGACAGTAACCTCGCGGGACGCGCCGGCTGTCAGAGTTTCAATCATTTGGCAGCGCATTGTTCCAATGTTTCATTGTTGCGGTCGGCTCCTGGAATTGTACATTTCACCGTTTCCCACTTAATTCTAATTTAGTCCCCTATTTGAATAACATGCCCGTCATCTGAGGGTCACATTTGCTTCTGATATAATATTGCACGAAGTTCTTAATACTTTACGCCCAGTGGCCTGCTGGTTACGAACAAACAATTGAAAAACCATTGTCTCTGCGATTAAAAGGATCAAATAAAAATGTTTATTTGATATAACACAAAACAAAATAGAGAAAGAGGTTGAATATAATTTTTTTAATTGCAGCGTTCAACCTGTTAAAGTATAAACCATTACGACAGATTGAGAACCTCTTTCTTTTTTAAAAGTCGGTTCTTTTTTAAAAGTTTCTTTTTTAAAAATAATAACACGTTTTAGATTATATTCGGTTTTGAACGTGGATAAATATTGTCTGAATCGAAATTCTCTTTGCGTGTGTCTACGTTTTGATGGGGTTAAGTTATATTTGTGTAGACGTTACCTGTAATGTAAGGGTAAATCAGCTTGCTGAGGGTGCGAGGGTGGTAGGGTGCCAGTGGAAGAAGGGTGGGGGCTTTGATTGATGACTCTAGGGCCGCATTGTGCGTACGCTTGCCCATTGTCCAAGCAACGTGAATCGAAACAACTGGACAAGCAACGTAAATGAGCTCTTTTATTACTGACGATTATCCCGTGCGGGATTCGTACGCTTTAATTCAAAGGAGTATAGGTACTTGATTAAGATTTTTTAACAAAATTTTGTTGGTCTCGCTTATTAAGTTTTGTCATGTTTATATATAGTTAAAATTTTAAAAGAAAAGTTATTAATATTTTTTTAAATAATATTTACAGATTTATTTTCTTATGCACTAAAGTATATTGTTACTTAAAATATAAAATGTCTAACCCAAACAGTGTGGCAGTAAACTCTGATTGGCATAAATATTTCCACAGTTCATAAAATATAAATGTATGTCAAATATGAGTGTTAGGGAGGGAAACAACGGTCTACAAACAAATAAATGAACTGGAAGAAATTTCTCGAGGGTACAAACACGGGAGGCGAGTGCACGGCTGTGCGACTTGTCGATCGTTGCGACGCCGCTTCAAATAGGTCGGAAAATAACTCCATTCCCGCGGGCACGACTGCGATTCAATCAAGTCTGATTCAGAATTTTGGAGTTCGTTTACCGAGAGATGGGCACCGATCCGGAGATTGAGAGAGAAAGGATTCCGCGTAATCGTTTTACTGGTGTAGTCGTCAGCCGAAACGTCGATCCAGAAAACTCGCGTTTATTTAACGTTGCTGCCTCGCGGCTTGACATGAGGCTTATAACAATCAGGATACTCGTATCACTTAATCAAATTGGGTTTTCCACAATTTTTTTTTTTGTATACAGCTCAAATTAGTCATGCAATGACGAGATTTGTAAAAGGTTTTAGTTATTTATTTATTAAAACTTTATTGTTTCATAAGTACAAAATACTTGACAAAAAATAAGATTATCTCATATATTTTTTATATTTATACTATTATTATTAATTATGGGCGTACGGCCCACCTGATGAGAAGCGGTTATCTATCAGTTTTCATCCTATCCTATATATACTTTAGATCTGATGACGTTATTAGACATAAGTTACAACAGTAGCTTGGTAAAGAAATAAAATAAAACACGTATAACAATTTTACTCCCATGCCTAATCATTCTAGACTCCATAGAGTTATCTTCTGTGATGTGAAAGCAAATCTTTCGAATTTCTAATATTAGCCTTATTTAACTTCTACTGCTTATACAGAATAGAATTGCAAATAGCGATCATCCGATATGGAAAGCCGTTCCAATCACACGGCCGCTTAGAGACCGCAATACGCCAGCTCGGTTTCTTGCCGAATCCGTTGACATCGTACCAATTAAGCCTCTTAATAACGAATATTGAATCTGTAAACCAATTTCGCAGGAGGGTATTATTTCGGTTTTAATCTTAAGACCTAATGGTAAAGCTACTTAATGTAAATCCGTAACTGTTAGTTTTGTCTAATCGCATAAGTTTTTCTAAAAGCTCTACCTATCCTTTTCCTTTGACATTAGGTACGTTACGTGTACAATTATTGCAAATACTTAATAATAAATATTGTCCTAGGTTCTGCCACTTATTAAATTAAAAACATACACCAAATAAATAATCTACCTTCGATATAAGGAATATCGAAGGAAAAATTCATGACTAGGTATGTTTACTTGATCAATGTTCATACATAATAATTTTAAATGACAATTATACGTTAGTCCTGGTTACGTCATGTCAGTACATAATCCATTTACTCCCCAGGATTGTCGTGAGGTGTGCGTACACTAATCTCCGCGGTTTAATCGAAACAGATGTTATCTGACTCCTCGGAGACGGGGCTTGCTGATTTATTTAGCGGAACATTCTAGAAATTTATGCGAGAAGAGAATTTGCAGTAAAATTATCCACATTAACTTAGCTATATTTATAGGGCTTCGACTTTGTCACTAATTAGATAAACTTAAGGCGTGCCTCAACGGGGCTTAATAAACAAAACGCAAAGTTATATAATGTGACCATAACTTTACAAGAGATCAAATTCTCAAAATCTTTATTGCCTTGCAGATGTACAAAAAGTTTTTCCATTCGATAATAAATACTTTATTTTACTTGTATAAACATACTACTTATCCCTTAACTTTAACATACGAAGAATAAGTTTAGGGTTACGCAAAACCTTATCTAGAGTGGCATTCACTTTTCCGTTGTAGACTAGAAAAACATTGTAAATCTTATTTATTTTTACCTACCAAGTAAACAGCAATGAAATGCCTTGTGGAAATGTAAGGAGAGCTTAAATACTCCAATGGTATGGCCCAATGTGCTAATTTGCCGTTATCACACCTAATCGCACAATAAAACCCTCGCTTAAAGGACATGTTTCCTGTGGTTTCTTCGAAGAACATCTAATTTGCAGATTTCATTTGTGATTTCTGCGGAAAAATAATATAAGCCTGGTATTTTGTTGTATTTTATATGAAGCTAAAGAGAAAAATATCTAATTCGTTAAACGGTTTGGCTATCTGAAACAGATGTTGATTAATAAATCCAATACAAATATAAGATTTCGACCGATGCGAAACTAAAAAACTTGAACTAAATCTCAGGAAAAAACCTCTATAACTCTCGTAAATAAACAAGTAATTTTATAAATCGGCTTTACTTAATATTTTTTCAAAGATTATTCAATACGAAAAGACTTCGATGGCCAATGAATTTTAATGTGGGTGAAAATAAAAAGATCTTTGTATTAAAAAAAATAAATTGAATTTCTTCCAAACCTTTTGAATATTTTGTCAGTCCAAAAAACCAAAGAGTATATTTGTTATGTAAGACAAAGCAATATGGCAATTAATTGTAATGTAATTTATATTTTTTGTTGTGTTGACTTATCTTGTAATAACAAACGATACGTTTATAAATTGAAATAAATTATATTTTTATTGTTGTTAATATGTGTAGGTGTCAAGGTAGTATGAATCGCATAGTACGAGGAACTTCACACCTCTCATGTCATTATATGAATAAAAAGTATAAAACTACGTTTCAGACAAAGTGCAAGCATTGTCTGAGATATATTTATAGGGGCGAGGGCGCGGGCGACGACCGCACCATAAAATAAAAAGTGTACTGAAGAGTAATAAGTACATTAAACATGAATCGAATGAGCGCCAGCACCGTTGGTGCGACGTGACGACATGACGTGTAGAGTCCTTTGATATTTCGCGTAGTATATGTATCGAACAGTTCTTGTGAATGCATTGTATAAAGTGTCAGTTCTATTCTTTCATTATTTTGTATAGCAAGGCCGAGCCGAGACAGGCCGCCCGCCGGCCGCGCCGCCCAAAGCGCGCTACATTTGAGCGAATTTATTGCTGCGCACATATGTTGCAAACAGGAGTGGACGTGGATTGTTCAAACGATTTCTATTTTACCACAAAGGAAGTATTTGATAGGTATACCGGACACTATTCAATATTGAGAAAAAAAAATTCACGATTGACTATGACAAAAAATATTTCGCGAAAGCGAAATATGATTTTCAGACAGTAGAGTCACACACTGGACAAACCACAAAGTTTCCCAAATTGCATTCAGGGTAGGTGAAAAAGAATCGAATCACGTAGTGGATTTCACGAGAACATTATTTCTGATTTCAGTCAGTCATTAACGCCAATATTAGTGTAGTAAGGTTGTGCATAAAAATAGTTCATCAGAATGAAAATAAAATGTACTGCGCTCATAACCACTCATTAGTTATTTGATGGGCACAAGTTACCACTTAAAGATTTACGTCTATAACCAAACTGCAGTTCAATGCGGCACTCGTAGCGAATCGCTATTACCTGTTTTCATTGGATCCGGTATTTTCATAGTGAAACCATTTTACAACCGCAGGCTCATTTCAGATACGCACGTGACCAACTAGCTATTCTAGGGCTTTAACAAAGGAACGTCAATAATGTCAGGTAAAATTGCATTGTAAATAAATTACACCCTACACAAAGACTGTTAAGTACGAAATTACTCGAGTCTTCCTTTTCATAGTTAGCTAATATATTGTTTAGATATTCTTTGACTCGTGGTCCCACTAAATATGTTTTACTAAGTACTTCCGTGTAGTACACAGGGTATATAAATGGGTTACCATTACCAGCCATAGGCTTAAGGTAGAACTTATGATTTTACTATGTAATCTTATATCATTTAGTATATATCGTATATTATGTTGTAAATTTGATTTACTATCCGCGTTTTTCTCAATTCATTATTATAATATCTTTTGTTCAAATATTATTTTAATAATAATAAAATTATTAATAAATGATTAAATATACATATATATATTGTGATTTATTTTTGTTAAATGTTATGTAAAAATAGGGAATAAAAAGTACGGTAAAATAGTAACGTCAAAGTTTTACGTTTAAATTAATGAAATTCAATAATAACTTTTCACTTATATATCAGGTATATTTTTTTTGACGATTTGAGAGTAATTTTAAATCTATATTGTTGTTTGACTGTGCTAAATGAGATCAGTGGATTATACGTCCGGAAAAGTATCTAAGATAAAAGGAAAACAATTAATTAACTCATTTCCCGCAATTAACAAGGGACGGACACGAATTACTTAAGCATCTGGGGTAATCACCGCGGCGCGGGCGGTTCCTCTGAGCGGAAACCAAGCTTTCCCTGCTGATCGCACCGCGTGGCCCTTTGTGATGTACAAACAATAAAATGATTTTGAGTAAACGTTGGAATCCTAACAAAAGGATCACCTATTAACGGCTTTGTTTTTCGTTTATTTCTATCCTGTTACGTTTTGGGGTCGATCCAATCTTTTTTGTTGTTGTGATTTTGAACAATCGCATTGTTGTTTTGTAGCAAAGTGATTGCGTAGAGTTGCCAAAACAAATGAATAGATAAAATTAATTGGCTCATATAGTAATTGGAATTAAATAAGATGCTGTTAGGTACCTTTTACATTCTTCAAGAACCAATTCATCGAAATAAGATCTATTCTTCCTCTTGCTTGGAAATAGCTAATGAAGGTTTTTTAATGTACACGTTTTCATACATTGGGTTTTTTAGTTTCTCTCTGGCCAGTAAACAAAAAAGTTTCTTTTTTTGTTTAAAAATATGTACATAACATTTCAAAAATTTTAAAAAGAATTTTAAGGCCACGGCTTCTCCTCGTCCTTTTAAAAGCACTTGCAATATAACTCGGCCGTAATTTTTTTCATGTCTGGCCTCGATAGTAATGTACTAATAATAAAATATGTCATAAGTTGACCAATACATACATAAAGATACTAACAATTAATAAAGAGTTTATTTAAAAACGATATAGTGAATTTGTAATATATTTTTTCTGCCAACACGTGTAAACGCTTAAGGCGCTGTGCATCAGGGGAATACCGTAAAACGTCTATTTTTTCGTCGCGCAGTTAGCTTTATTCTTCATGGAATACAAGCATGAAAAAAATATGAAGTATAGTTCAAAGATCAAAATAAATGGATACATCAAAATATTTAAAAAATAATAATTAAAACCTAGCTAAATAAAATAGCAAAAAAGCTATATCCAGAAAAGGTTTCGTCGCGAATTACTTGATATTTTCAGCGACAACTACCAATTTTTTTACGTCTATAAAAAGAATAACATAATGACCCAGAGGGATACCTAAAAAAAATTAATATTTAGTCATAATTATTGAAATATTAAATTAAAACTAAAAAATTTCACCTGAAATGGCATTGAACGGAGACTAATGACAGGCCAACCCAGTATCGCCACTTTCAACGTTATTTCATTACGAGTACGTACTATAATCGCACTTCACCCCTCTCAAATACCTAAGGGTTGGGGATACAGCGCCTTAAATAAAACCGATTTATGAAAGCAAACAAAACCTCTAAGTATTTTACAGCTATTGACCTGCAAGGGTTCGACGCGGTACCTGTGCGTTCAAAGGTATCGTTCTATTTCAAAGAACGCAGACGGACGCGGGCAGGCGCGAAGGGGGGAGGCATGGAGGCGCGTTTCGTGAAAATTATCGCGTTACTGTTCTTGGTGTCAGTCGTGTTTACAAACAAGCATTTAATTGACTCTGGAATTCCAAACACCGGTGTTAAAGGAAACAGCCATCTCCCTCGCACGTTCGGGGTAAAATGTAGCTCACTTTTAGCGCCATTTTAGCGCTTAATTAAACTATGAGACACGTATCTCTTATGACGTGCGCGAACGAATGCAGAAGACATATGGCGAGTAAATCTCGCTAATGAACATGACGCGAAGATAAATGTTGCACGCTATTGTAGATGGACCGTCGGGCTGAATTTGAAGTTTGTTTTAAATCAGCATTTTCAATGTGAAAATTCAGACAAGTCTTATGCCAATATGGCATGAATGTATTTATAACCTCACACAGCGCATATGTAGGTATAGGTCTTCTTTTATTTTTAATGAGTCTGGCATTGTTCACTTGAAAACTTTTTGGCATGAGAATGCCTGTAATGAACATGAAATACGGAGAAATGTACTTTTAGATATTATGACTAAAATGTGACGTCATTTTAACTTGTATTAGTATGGACCAAGTTCCTAAAGAATGCCCATTGTGAGAAGGCAACAACTATTAAAATAATAAAATCGCCTGGGCATTATTCATCTATATAAATATGATATCTAGATTCTAAATATGATAATAATTAGATCCTAGATTCTAGATATCATATTTTCATATAAATTTTACCCTATTTTAAATTAGATGTCAAAACAGAACAAAAATCTCAAAATTTAATTGTTTTACAAATTATGTGTTTCTAACGTGAACCCGTCTATTCACAAACATTACATTTTTAAACAACAGAATGAGATTCAGACGAAATAAGAAAATTTGTGTATGAATGAACGCGGTTTAGCAGCCGCCTGCTATGTGAGTTAACCTAAGAAATACCAAACTGTTAATCTCATTAGTCGTGTTTGCTCGGGTCGAACTCAGCATGGTTTTTTATTGCTACATGTCGTGTTCAATTCTCCACACAGTTGGAGATTGCCTAGATGTTTAATTTACTTTTATCTGTTAAATCTACTGCGTACCGATTGCCTATACAGACAAAGTTTAAGCTGTTTTGCAAATTTTCTGATCAAGTGACAATAAAATATTATTAATGCTGGAAACCTATTCAACCAAAATACTCCACTTTTCAATGACGTCTCATCTCCCCCTCTCACTCACATTAATTAGCTAAAAGTACCTACACTTTTATAAATAGAATTCTTTACCTTTTCAGTTTTTGTAAATACGTTCCTATTTTCCTGTAGAATTACCATTTTGTTTCTGAAAGATTTATGGTTGTCAGATGTTGGGGATTATTTCTTGCGAATTCAAGACAACCGGTGTCATTTCCCCTGAATATTCATTAGTCGGCGAGTTAGGGAGTTAATACCGCATCCGATTAATGTTGATGTTTTCTCGCGTTTAGCTTCGCGAGGGGGAAAGTGGGCAAAGACAAGTCCATTTTTGTAAGATTTTTTTAAATTTAATGTGATGAATAAGAAAGTCTGTAAAGAGCTAAAATCATAAATGGAGGAAGTTGTAATTAGGTGATTCCTAAATCTAATTCCTATATTCTGAACTTATCTAGTTCTTTTCCTTGGTTTAATTTTTAAACCGGACCTATCAAATTTTTTGGCATCTACTTTATTAGCTTTACATCATGCATATAAATTATTATCCATTTTTATACACTCTTCATAATTAAAAGAAGTTAAAAATAATTTCTAAAAAAAATTTTGTTGCATTAAAACAGAAATGTCTTTTGTGCGTAAAAATGCCTAGGTATATGTAGGTAGTTTTATTAAGCGTGCTAAAATTCAGTTTAAATCGTTTTTAATAATAGACACCGCATCAAGTATTCACTGGGGGATGATCTCGCAGGAGCTAGCTTGAGCACTAAACAAAACTTAAATCGTCGCGCAAAGCCGCAAGAAAACTCCTCCGGCGGAAACCGCAGACCGTTTTAAGTAAAATATTAAATGCGCCGAAGGATTTGTTCGTGTGCCGAGTGCCTGGTGCAGGCCTGCTTTAATATTTGATGAAACGCTCTGCCACTCGACGACGTTTTGTCTGGTCGTTGATTGCGGAGTGATGCGTCCGCGAACAGGTTCCGAACTCCAACGGTCGTCAAGACAAAATATTAAAAGTCCCATGGCGTTCCCGCTGCTTACTCAGCGGACTAACTGTTTATTGCGGCGTACAGACGTTAACGCCTATAAATTTTATGTGTGTTCACAATGCCGCCGTAAAATGTTGCAATACCGCTAAATCCCGTTGTTTTTCTTTTGGATCTAAAAGTAATATTTTATTTCAGCCGCAAACTGTCTTAGGGTGCTCTGAAATTGCCTTTTCTATGTTTCGTGGCAAAAAAAGCAACGGAAATATGTACTCGTGAGCCGCTGTGTCTAATTTCCGCTCGGCTACGTGAATAATAATCTGATGCAATTAATATATCCGGATGCGGCCAATTAACAGTTGTGGACTGCAGAATGTTAATTATAAACGATAACGATATAAAAATTAGACAAACAATAATGTCAAAAAATTTAGTTCCACTTTTAATAAGGTTTAAAGTAGTAGATATAATAAGAAAAAAAATATTTACTATATAAAATGAAAGAGTTCTTTACTGTCCAATAGGATTTTAATTTAATAAAATCTCAACTGTTGTATCGTTGGAATTTTGTCTAAATAGTCTCAGTTAAATTTAAAGCCTAATTGTTGTTCCTCTATTTGGTACTTATTAGACATACTATAAAAACGCCAGGCGCTTGTCTGCCAAACTCTACTTAACGAATAAAGGTATAAGGAAATTGAGACCTCTGTTTGCCCTTTAGTCGGTTTTAGCGACAGAAAAGGGGAAGAAATAAAATATGTACTTAAGCCAGATTGGCAGATCGCACGTATACTACAGTTACATATCTCAATTTCACCAAGTCATCAAAAGATAATGTAAATGATATCGAAGCAACAGCGTGGCACAGATTTACGGTAATGTAAGTTAACATAACAGCTAGTTTGATGAGTAAAAGAAACAAACAGGACACGCGCCGGTGCCTTCAATTACGCGCGTGCGATATAAGACCTCGTAAAGACTTCACAACTTAATGAAAGAACAGAAGTATTTCCATTAAAAAAATATAATTCGAAACTTCGAGAAAGGTGACGGTTAGATATTCTAAACATAAAGTTAAGTTAATAAATGAACATAAAGAAAACGCAATTACACTGCTTACGGGTCAAGTAACATAGCTTTTTATCTTCATAATAAAACACACAAAACAATGCATGTACTCTTGTTTACTTAGCCAAGTTTAGACTAATAATTTGGAATGGCCTATGAATGACTAAAAACGCATTTACAAATATTTTTGTTATTTATATTTTAATTAATGATTATATTTAAGAAAAACGTTTTTGTGAACATTCACACACAGTTCGAACACATTCACTGCAATTAATGCTGACAGACAACCGCTCACTTTGGGCTCAGGCTCAGGCTATCAAATCTGTATTCCTTATTTTGAGACGGTGGCGTCATAAACATTTCACGGAACAGCAAAGGATAGACACGGGACCAATCTTCACAAAATCTACACAGATTTACCAGATGTATAAGTAAGGGTCATGAAAGAAAATAAGGAAAATACAGAATGGTAATAGGCAAGTACGATCGACGTGCTAAGAATATTTCACTCGTAGTATCAAGTTCAGAACTTTTGGTACTTGATTAACTGCAAGTTATCAAATGGAATTTGTATTATTATCTCATATACTAACAGTAAATATTAAGTTTAAGTAAAACGATGTTAAATTAGGCGACCATATTGTTAGTACAATCTCGTCTAGGCTTATTATTTTCAATTCAAAATGTCTGATATTTCAAATTTCACCTTGTAATATTATATGCTAAGTCTAAATTGGCGTTATTACGTGCGCTCAGGTGAAATAAAACGTAGATGCTAAGCTTTGAATTTTAATGCAACCAGTTCCTACCAGCCGCATTCCGCTTCAATAATTTGCTATCTGCAACTAATTAATGCAACTGGTTGATGAGTAAGGCGTTCATTGACTCTGCATACGTGCTTCGTACGTCACACTACGGAATACGGATAGTGAAATAAGTAATCTAATGTATCTTGTTAATAGGGATTAAACAGGAGAACGACAAATATTGTGAGTACTGACATTAAATGTAAATAGATTGGTATTTGCTTGATCGTCCACTATTCTGCGAGTTTTATATTTGTGAAGTACAAGATTCTGCCTCTAGCAAAGTTTTAATCAATGGTGGTGCTTAGCCATGTTTATAGATGACTAATATTTGGCACTAATTCTGACTCATTGTCCCTTTTGCACAAATTATTCCCTGCTTTGGTTATCTTGGACCAAATATTATTTTAAATCCAAAACAACCCTTTGTTGTGTAACAACTATACGCATACTATACGCAAAAGGCGGCTTAAATAAATACTCGCAAAATTCAAGGTCATAAAATATACAACAATCGCATACCAATACTGTATTAAATCAAAATCTGATATATTTATGGATTTTTGTTATGTGCGTCAATATTTGTATTTGATATCCCGCAACCCGTTGGGAAATCCAGCTGATCGAAGTTTCATAAATAACATTATAAAATATTTCATATTTCGACTTACCGATATGAAATTACTGGACGATTGTTTGTGTTGTGTTTAAATTTAAAACATCTGTTGTAGCCGTTCAGTACATACCTGCAAATAAAAAAAAAAATATTAGTTTTAGATATTATTAGAAGAACCTATCTAAGGCAAATATTATAATTAAACGCATGAAGCCTGTATATAAATTTAACGTCGTTGTTTCACTGTTTCTGACGCTAAGCTTCTAGCTGCAAAGGTCAAGAGGTGTCGAGATTTCATCTTACACAATATTGACAAGTACTGAGAACGTTATTTATTTTATTTTATATAGTTTTATAGTTTAGAATAATTTTCAGTAAATTTTTTTTTTAACAGTTCACAGCTGTCAATTTTATGGTCATTGCAATGCAAAAACCACTTATTTACAATGACTATGTATGGTTATTTATCTAACATTCTAGTTTTAACACTACATCACCATAGGATGTTACTTTAATGTTTGTAAGTGGCAAGGCAAAAGAAACTAAGCCGTAAAATGTTGGTATCCAATAACAGAATCTTGACTTGGAACTACACAGTAACAGCTCAGCAATTCGTCCAGTAAATTACACAGATTCCGGATCTAATAGAACACCTAAGTAAAATGCTTCTGTAAACGGATAGTACTATTAATCTCTAACATTTGAATATTTGGGTAAACCAAAACGTGAGAAAGTCATGCAATGCATTGTGGTTGGGTATTTTATATTATATTTCTTGGAAACAGCGGGCAGTGCCTTCACATTATGTCGGTAAAGTACTTGATACAGTTAAAATACCTATCTAAATTGGATGAAATTATAATTAAGAACTATAATGTTAATTAAGCCCGCATACATCGTCTGTTACTGCAATTTACAGAGGCTGTCCAGCCCCTCGAGTACACACGGAAATACACCGTCATTTCCATTCTATAAGCAAAATACCGTGACTATATTTTCCAACAATATTAATATCACACTGAACTATGAACTTTTGTAAAATAGCTTATTTATTAGACAAACTATAGTCACTATAGTGTAGTAGTAAACTGATTTTAACTATTTTATGGTTTTCACAATAGCAGGAGAACTCGACAATACGTAATTGTAAACGTGGCATTTTAAGGCATACCTATGTATACCAATTTGGGGTGCATGAAGAGAAGTGGGCAAATATAAGGCTCGTATGAATGAATGAATATTAGTGTGCAACAAATCAGCACTTACCCAGAAATTTTAAAGTTAAAACCACGAATGTATTGAGAAATTGGGTGCAAACCAATTATATTTCACAAACAGTTACTAATTATAATTTCCTCCGCTCTGCCATTCGGAAAACTATGTTTATGTGTTCTATTTATTAATTAGCTGCTAAATACGCTGCAGTGAGCACAATTATACCACTTTACAGTCATGATGTTATATATACAGGTTTAAATACGGCCAATGTAGTTCAGTTAGGCTGTGAAGATGGCAGTGAAAATTAATTGGATTTTTCAAAGATCTATCATCTATTAATCATTGATATAATATTTGTATAAAAAAAGACAGTTTTTTTAGATTTATATTTTTTCATTGTATTCAAAATTGAAATAAGGTGATGTTAAACGTAACGTTTTTTTGAATTTAGTCTATTAAAATTGGTTTTATTTATTACTAGCGATTCGCCCCGGCTTTGTACCGGTGCTATGATATATAATACATGTATTATACATATAAACCATCCTCTTCAAAACTGCATCAAAATCCGTTGCGTAGTTTCAAAGATATAAGCATACAATAGGGATAGACAGCGGGAAGCGCCTTTGTTTTATACTATGTAGTGGTAGTGATACTAAACTGTATGTAAGTTAAATCAATCAATCAATATTGAAAATCGGTGCTTTGAAAATCGTGATGAATAATATAAAAGTAACAAATTATGTTTCACAGTGCTAGCGCATGAAGATTTGCAATCTGTGCCAATGATGATTGTCTATCATCCGTTCATTACCTGGTAAGGACACCTTGCCGCCTTCGACCGTTCAAGAACTCACAAAGCGCATATGCTAATTCCACATTTGCAATTAAGATCGCACTATAAAATAATGAGATTACAGAAAGCTATTCGTAAAATGTCCCAGAAATGGCTAGTCCCAAAAAAATATGATAGTGATTTTTTATGTGTTTTTTCGATAAAATAGACCATTTTCGAGATACCATTTGAAAGAAAAAAATCTCAAAATTGTTACTAATTTTTTGTTTAATTTTAAATTACATAAAGCGATGACGTCGCTCCGCGTTGAAATAAAGTATTAAAATTATGTCTACAAGAATAAAAATATGACAATAACAGATTTTGACTATTTGACTGGCTTTTGTTTGCAGTACTACCAAGCAAAAAGTATCCCTATTTTACCAATATTTTAACAACATAAACAAAAATTGAGAAAGCCGCTTACGTAACGCGTAAGCGGCTTGTACAATTTATTTGACTTTGAAGTAAATTTTTGAAAATAAATATCTTTGAGTTTTTTGTAATAATCTCAAAAAATACTTGTTTAATAAAAAATCTGATAACCGCAAACTGATTCCGAAGCCTATTTCTCGAAATGGTTTTCGAATTAGACATCTTTGTAAAACACATCGTTCACTGCCTATTTTTTAATATTCTCTGTAGGTCCCATTGCTAAGCGACCTCCACCTGTAAAACATTTATGAGTATTTATTTTGACAGTTTTTGCATCAATAAATTTTGTATTTTTGTTGTTCAAGCCTCTTTGATATTTTCATTTTTTTTTGGTCAAATTGATAATGTAGTTTCATTTTAAATTCCTGCTTATCGAATGTGTCCACATTTATACGTTTATTAAAATATATCAATCAACACACATCTGCATATTCTTTTATTTTGTGATCGCACGCCCACCAGGGCACGCCATTGTTTCATAAAAGTATGTGAATAGCCTCTCATCTTTACATTAATAAAACAAATTGTCATAAATACTTTATGAGTGAGATGACATCAACGACTTTTTATTCCTTAATTTCTTTGTTTTAGTATGTTTTAACTAACTTCAATAAAGTAAATATTATTATAATTGCTTATTTTTTTAAATGTTCGTAACAACTTATTAATTTTAGATTTAGCATAACGAACCCTAATGTAAAACAGATAAGAATTTGTAGATTATAAAAACATTCCACTAAAGAAACTTTCATTCCACCGCTGATACTAATTGAACGAATTTTTGAAGTAAAAGTTGAACAACAAGCAACCTCCTGGCATGGAAAGTTGGCAAATTTCAGGGGGGCACCGAACGGAGCGCATCACCAAAAGAATGTAATAAGGCACAGGTGGTGAAGTTCTTTATTGGATTTCGCACGTTCCAAGTCGACGTGTTTGATGGCCGGAAGATTCTTGCCAAACTCTTTGCTGGCTATTAATTCTCGCCCGAAATGTTCTTTACAATTGCTTGCTTCTAGCATAGTTACTTACCTATCTTTATCAAATTATTTGAAATAATCAATCTTTAGAAACATCTCAACCTTTTATAGCTTCATTATAAATTATGGCGGGTTTAACTAATTAGAAACATGATATTTGTTGAGTATTAGAAGTATTTATTACAATGTTGAGTTTTAATTTTTGATTATTATTAGAATAAAGAGTTTTTTGTGATGTTACGTCTTCGCTTTAATATAATTTAATTTATATGAGAATTACACTAACTAAAATATGTACAATATTTTTCTTATAAATCAATGACTTTCTATAATGTCGCATTGTAAATCTTTACGAATGTATGGAGAAAAATGTGAATGTAAATAAAAACGATAAAAGTAAATCGCGGTTGGTATTAATTAATCTTAAAACTGATTAAAGAACAGATGTTTCACGCTTAGTTAGGATCATCGCAGTAAATGCAGAAGGTCACTGATTTCACTTGCAGTGTAAATATGGAGCAACGAGCCGGCTGTGTCACGAGGTCGACTTGGAACTGTTTCTCCGCGAGCCACGACGGCTGAAAGGAAAAGTATAGGCCGAGGCGAGGCATGCCTGCAGACCGTGTCATTGACACATGCAAATTTGTACCACGCTTCGGTGTCGGGTCATCGAACCCTCCATTCAATGACTGTCGAAAGTTGTCCGTGAATACAACGCACCGTGTAGCCTACAGAGGCCCCTGTCTTTATCATGCAAATGTAGTTTTTAAGCTCGTCTACGAATAAAGCGAAATCACCTTGTAGTCACTCAGCTATCTAAAGGAGCACACAGATTTACGTGTCTAGTTCTTCCTTTCAGTATTAAAATCTGGGTTTGTGGTAAAAGCAGATCTAAGGTAACGGAACAAAGTCGTTTGTTTCTTGAATGTTTTTATACGTTGCACCCGACAGATGCGATTCTCCACGAGGTGCGTCTGGCCATTGTATTATTAGCATTGCGGATTTCGACAAGCGCTCAACGCTAGACGTCATTCGCAAATACAAACGGATGATATGCAAATCTCTTCAGTCTGGGTGATTGCAATATATATATACTGTTAGGAGTGGCATTTTGTGTAGCCCAGTCCTGTTATGTTTGACACATCACTGTAAATATAATTTGAGCGGCGGAGCAGGCTATATTTGAAAAAAGCGAACATTTTGTTTTTGTGTTTAAATGCCTCTATAAGTGCCCTATGCTGTTTTGACGATATATAGAGTCACAAGCTTTCGCCCGCGTAAATTTCCCACGAGAACAGTACTTTTCCCGAGATGAAAGGTATCCTATGTCCTTCTCAATACTTCTATCTATGTGTATGCGAAATTTCAGGAAGATTGGTGCAATAGGGTGTGAAAGCGTAATAAACAAAGTAACAAACAAACTCACTTTCGATTTTATAATATTAGTTAGGATTTACTAAGTGAGTACCTACAGGCTATACTGGGCAAGTAGCCGACAAGTCGACCTAGATTGCAGGAATATGTCTGCCGTGTTACCATCGCTGGTCATATTGACATTTTATATCAGTTTTGACGTCATGCTTGCAATTTCGAGGCCAGACTAAGTGCAAACTCCACGTATGCTTAAAAGCAAACATTATTATACAGGTGCCGCTTCTGTTTGATGTCCATATCTGATAGCACAGATTTTGATTATATACCTATATAATAAGCACATGTAATGTAATTTCAACTAAAATTAACAAATTGAACATTGGGTTATAAAGATTATAATTAATGAAAAAACCATGTCATAGTCAACACCCATTTAAGTTTTCGTTGTCAGTATCAATTAGGAACTAGAAAAAGCCTACTAAGGCTTTGTTAACTAAAACTGTTCATAAAACTAGAACCTGACTAATACTAAAATTTTTAATTAACTAATAAGAAACAAATACGAATGAAAGATTACTCAAATCTACTACTCTTTAACTAGATTTTAAAAATTTGACATTTTAATTGTTCATTTGAAATAAAATAATTTTAAAATTTTTAAACATACGTGATGATCATAGCTTGAAAACAAATGAAAGCGACTACTGACTTACGACAAATACCGCCTGTCAGATGTCTTTCACAAAATAGAGACATGATTTGTCGGGCGACAGATAAATATATACAAACAGAGCCATGAGGCTTCCGTATTATGTCTTTGTTGTTTGTATTATGTACTTCAAGTAGGTACTCACTAGAATTATATAATGATTCCACGTATCATTGCAAAAAGTTATAATGTATTCCATTTAGCAATTAGCAAACAAAAGTAAAACAATTAATAAGTTTTTACTTTATGTTTTTGAACTTTGAATAGGTACATACAAAAAATAAATATTTGAATACTTGCGGTCTGTGGAAATAAAGACTCGTTTGTGTCGTCGTGTGTGATTAATTAGCTCTCTCCGTTTGAACAATTACCCTCAACAAACACCTAAAAAATTTCGTTTTCAAAACAAGGGAATAGAAGTGCATCATCTATTGCAAACAGGTGCGCAGGCGCATGAGAGCTTGCGAGTGGCCGCATTCTTCATAGTTGAAAGTAACACAGTATCCGGCAGCAAAAATTACACCTCGCCCGACCAGCCGAGGAATTCTCATACTTGTTCGACAGAAAACTATAGGTATGGAGATTTCATCATTAATGCACGGTATTATATATTAAGGTATATCTGTCTCTATGCGCTAACTTCTTTCAAACAATATGTAGGGTTTTAAAAAGGCTTTCGTCTTATTTTTTTTCAATGTTCCAAAAAAAATTTTTTTTAATTTTTTATTTTTAATTTAAACGTATACATTTATTTATATGTTGATATATAAAGGCAAGCTTTATCTCAAAAACATGTCATTTGTCTGTTATATCCAATAACAATATTGCATAAATATACATGTATTTAAATCATACATGCAATGGAAGTGAAACAGTAGTAGGTACCATCATAGATTACATAATATTACGTAGGTAGAGTCTTTAATATATTTTCTTGCACTTTTAGATAATAAATATTACTTGTGATAACCAGTACTGTCACATCTACTATAGTATAAGCTAAGACAACTATAAAATGTTATCCTTTGGATAATAATGATGGCAATAACTAATGAAATACTCTATCTTCATATATTTTAATGAATAACGACAAACCGTTCTCTGCTTAACCCAAAGATAGACTGTAAGACAGTGCTCCTAGCCCTAATGTTTGTTTTTTGTGCGATAAAAATTGTATTTGTGCAATAAAGTTTAAATATTTTATATATACATAAAACAATTTGGGGAATTCCTATCAGTATTACTTACAATTTCACAGCCACACATTGATGATCATCAAGATTACTAATGTGTTAAATTCTATGGACCTTTTAAATGAAACTGTCGAAACTTACTCATATTTATCATCAGTACAACGACCTACAAATGACTCGTAAAAACTTTTGACATCTGTCTAATTAAAAAAACCATTGAAATGTGAAGTTATAAAAAATGGACGAGCAAGTTTTGTTTTTAATTTAAAGAAAACTTCTAGTTAATAATTTAATCAAGTAGAGGTCGCAGACAAAAAACATTAATATTTATCGAAAAGTTTTCGATTTTGTTTTCATCACTATCGTCTAGAAGATTAATTTCGATTTGGTGTTTACAACTGTTGATATTATTTCCGTCTGCAATCTTGGATAAAACCACTGAATACGTGCGAACGGGATATTAAAGGCTTTCAAATCACGATCTTTGTATAGCGTTCGGAACAACGGAGCAGGTGTGTTCCATTCAATGTGCATAATATTCAACAATGGTGATCAGACAATAATAGCACAGCTTATTGTCACGCCGTTAATCTTCACTGAGATTTATTATTTATCTATAAAATAAACAAAATTACGTATCACTAATTTGTGATCAAAAACCGTCTCTACATAAAATCGTAGGCGATAACCAGTCAGCCAGATATCTTCATGAGAAACATGCAAAATTTTATTGTATTTAAAAACTTGCAGGAGTTAAGTATGAAGTGATTTACAATATAGTGTTTAACATTTGACCAGTAGCTGTATTGAATAAAAATGTGCAAATCTTTTCCTGCTGAGACGCGAGGTTATTTTGCGCGAATTTTTTGCATGTCTGGCCGCGCAGGTGTTGTCTTGAAGATGATCCCACTTTTTCATTTATTCTTCGTTCGTGCCCCATGTTTATAATGTTTGTTTTTTTTATCATCTCCTGTTGGGAACACATTAAAGGTTCGCCTTAAACCACTATGTAAATTTATGACAGTCTTTTTTTTCTTATGGAGTAAGTTTTAATGGCCAACACAGATTTTCAGATTTACATATCCAAGTTACGGCCACGCATTGAGTGGCACTACTCATAGAGTTCCTCATTATTATAATACATACCTTGATTAAATATTGCCAGTCTTCACTTTAGCTTTGACTATCTGTTTTCTTATTATTTATTCTCAACAACTGTTGAGGTTTGCGCGGAAGATCGTTATCATTGTGTGCGGGTTCGTAATGAGCCCTAAGACGGTATTTATTTAACGGTGCTTGTACGTAACACGTGGTATGATTGCTGAAATGAATGGCCGGCGAGGTTCCCAAGGCAGTGCGGTGTGCGCTGAGCAGGGCGGGCCTCTCTAGTGGAATAGCGTTCCGTTATCTTGCGGTCATCAGTCTCAGAACGGGTTGGGGGCCCCGGGGCCCAGTCCGCTCACACCGGAACTGTCTCCGCTGAATGCGGCGCACGCGTCGTCGTCCACACGTCTCGATCGCCTCACACACGTCACACCACTACGCGCACCTTACATTAAGTAGCTGTAGCTACGGTATACAATATTCCGCTTTGTATTCAAGCACATACAAGTGCACTTTCCGAGGATTACGTGTAGGGAGCAAATGGATTACCGTTCGAGTGATACAGGCTTCCAGATTCAGTAAAGCCTGAAATTTTTTTAACACACATAAATATTCTCAACTACATGGAAACTGTTTAAGCATTTTTCCACCACAAGCCCACGAATCCTTGAAATTATTCAGATGAGATATTGCCAACTAAATTATATATAAGTATAAAATAAATATATAAATAAGAGTAAGATCACTCCTTCAATAAAAACATAAATTGTCAAACACTTATCTAAAATTTGCAGCATTTGCAGTTTTGTATTTGAAAAGCCATACAGATCAGAGTTTTCTAAAATTCCTTTGGAATGGAGCCATGGGTTAATGCTTACTTTATCATAGTACACTTAACTCTTAAACATTATACATACTTGAGTACTTAATTATACTTAAACACAAATTAATATTGATAATTCTTGAACTTTGTAACCCATTGACGCAAGCCGCAAGATTTATTAAGAAGTCATCGGCCCACAATATTCATAATTTAAATATAATGGTATCATCAATTGACAGCATTTACCGATATTAATTTTTCTAACCTATTCGACTTTACACCGCGCCGCGCGCGCGCCATTCTCTGGATGGATATTAAATTGATTGGCAGTATTAGTTGCTGTGAATTCCTTGCGCGATAAATCTCTATGGCATCGCGAGCACGTAACTTTAAACCGATATTATCAGAGTATTAACACAATGTAGTCATAAAAAACGTACGCGATAAAGAAAGAAATGTTGACAATAGATCAATTAGATTAGACGATTAAATCAGTGTTATTAATTGTTATACTTCTTACATTGTCGAGCCCGTATGCGCGCGCATACGGGCTCTGCCATGGATCTATAAATAATTGATGAGAAAGATAACTGTGCGCGTGCGACTGGCAAATATGTGTTAGCGCCGGGGAGGGGAAAATCAATAGACTTCCATAAATATTAAGCTTGCCACTTTTTGTAGATATATTTTGTTCCGCTTCCAACTGGTCATTTTGGAAATCTTAAGGGCTGACCTATATGTCCAGAGTGTCCAGCCTACGGCTGAAATTATAATGGTACGTATGATGATATTTAAAAGTGAAAATTACGAATCACAAATCATAACTTTGAATATGATAAGATAGCTATTGTAAATTAGTAAAGATCAAGACTAAATTAAATAAAGGCTGTGGTAGGTAACTAATGAATGCAAACATATATTTGCATGAAAAACATATATTTTATTCATCCAAGTGCTTAGAAACATTCCTTTCTTTGAAATTAATGTATACTCTTTTTAACTTATTTTATTTTTTACTAGCTGACCGGCGAACTTCGTACCGCCTTTCTTAATATTTATTTCCGTAAGAACCTTGTACAGAGTATTAGAAAACTACAAAAAAAAAATCAGCCAAATCGGTCAAGCCGTTTTCATGCTATGTCGTGACAACGGAAAACGGGTTTCATTTTTATATATATAGAAGATTTAACTTTTTGACGAATTACCTAGGTATTTATTATTTAAAAACTTCCTGAAAATGTGTAATTACATTTTACAGTATTTCGCATAAAAACAAATAACATTATTTTTTTAAAAAGCATCAATGGGCTGTGGTATATTTTTTTAACAAGTCAGTCAAAAATACAGCTATGACGCATTCAAAAACTTTGGACTTTTGTTTCTCAACCCATAAAGTACATTTCAATAGAACTTCGCTATTCGCAGCCTCATCCTGATATCGACGTTAAAACGCAAGTCATTATATTTTTCTGCTTTTCAAAATCCTTCCCCTTTTGAAACTTGTATTCAAAGAAACTGTGGTATCTTATAACTTAAATTGATTTCGTTAATTTAGCAGTGGCGTATTTAACCTATGGTTAAGAGGGGTCTAGGTGGTCAACGCCATGAGGGGCCGCGTAAGGCTTTCCTAGCAGTCGACCGTTTGACGGACACCAGCTTTCATCATCAATAAGTAGTTTGTTTATAATATCTTTAATGTATGAAAGAAAACTACAATGGCGAACTTATCATATACAGGGATCATCTAGTTAAGTAAGTTTGTAGTTATTTATCTATGTAAATACTTTTTTAGGTATGCCGGAAACGAGTTTGAAGATTTTTCTATCTAGCTTGTTAAATAGGACCCGGGGGCATTTTAAAATTGTGCCCGAAGTGCTATATTCTGAAATACGCTCCTGAACTTAAGACGGTTGTTTTTTTTTATTATTCCCTTAATTATTTTTTATGTTTATCAAGGAAGTTCCAACGGGTTTCATTTTTTTTTTTCAGAAAAAAGTATTAATTTATTTGTTCTTAGATAACATTACAGCGAATAGCGAGTATAAATTAACAAAATACTAAAAAACAACAGAAGCAGTCGTTCTCCGCAATCTGTAGACATTCGATAGCGCGCCAAAGACGTATCAGATAACACAATGCCAGCAGAAGCCCGTAATTGGCCTGGCTTTGTGGTGGTCTAACATCTTCTTAGAAGTATCTTTGATGTGTGTCGCCGTCGGCAGTATCGATGATCTAATTCCCGTTTAGTGATAACAGATGAGTTTTAGATACGGCAAAATATTAAGTTACAATTTGAATTTATACGCGGAGGTATACAGTTGAGAAGAAAATTTCAGTATTACTTGTAATTGATATATTTGATATTCTGAAATATAAGTATACGTGGAGTATTCAGAAAATAAAATCTATGTAGTGAGATGAGATTTTTTTTTAAATAGGAAAGTAGGCAAAATGATTTTGATGCACAGATAAAACCGGTAAATTTCCGTCAGGTATTGTAAACCAGCAGTAATTTCCCTAATTAAGTACGCGGTGCGTGTGTCGATCGACTGTTTGCTATGCGATGCGAATGCGAGCTGCGACGGCTAATGAGCGACCTTTCGTTTCCTCTGGCTCGTAAAATCTCGATGCTAGATAGAGAGTACAAGCTATACTAAGCCATGTTGCAGGTACTAATTTTATGAAACAAACGACGAATAGAAGCTGACTGTAATTAATTTAATGGAAAACATCATCATTCACAAACATTAACATGTATACAACTGTATGTAATCTTAGACCTTATTTTACTGACTTATAACTTATGGTTGAGATTAATGCTGATTTTGTGTGTTTTTTGTGTACGATACGCCATACATCGTTGTGTACTAATCTCTACGTATGTATGTACTGTTACAAAACGCATGGTGTGTCTTGCTCTAAACTCGCTAGTGAAGAATAAAACAAAACCTCTTTTTAATTCTACTACTAAATGATTCATCTTTATCCTATATCAAACTAACTGTTATCTTCTTTCTTTCTTCTTTTACAGATATTTTATCAAAATTAGTTTTAATAATAAAAATCTTTTATTCAGATGACAGAGTTATATAATTAAATTTATAGCCATTCGAAAATTGTTTTATATCCCAGTTTTCTCTACACGCTCTTTATAATATATCTTTGTAAAATATAGTTATGTATTTATGTATATTTATATACACTGCTCTATAATGTGGTCTTATAAATATATACATTTAACGTATTGTGTTACTACAAAACCAATATATCAAATGGTGAAGAAATAAAGATAAGAAATGTTAAGTAAAGAAGTTAATTGCTCGCACAAATGGCTTTAATTATGACAAAGGATATGAATACTTGTAACAAAGTATTTTTAATATTGAGTGTAACGATCCGCGACTAAATAATGTTTTCATTGAGGAGTAGAAAAAATGTCTGGGGTCGTAAGCAGAATTTTTTGTTGTCTTGAATAGTCTTGATAGATTGATGACCTCATTGACTACCTACGAGTGCTGATTTACAATAGTGGTTATAGCTTAGTAGGGCTGTCGCTATTGATTTTTTGAAACCAACGAAACTAAATATAAACTACGAGGTTATATGCATTTTCGGTAGATGATATTTATTAAACTTTCTTACACATTTTTTCACACATCTTAAATTAATTATTAAAATGTGAGTATCAAACTAACAACTTCACGTTCAGCCTTTCAGTGCTGTACAAATCGTCTAGCAGGTGCAAGTGTCAGAAACTCAGAATACACAACATTATCTGCTTAAATTATTTAAATCGCTATCATACATTTTAAAGATAACAAAAAACTAAACACCCTATATACACGTATTGTGCTGATTTTGAAGTAAGAACCTCTTACAGCAATGAATCAGAAATGACATAAAAGAAAGTGCATAAAATCCATGTACTCTACCAATGAAAAGCCTTCAGTTTATGCTCGTTATGGCAATCGGTTTAAATCAAGTGCAATCAAATAGAACACTGGTAAAACATGTTATATATGCAGTAATGAGAAGCGAGGAACAAATATATGCTTAGCGACATGCAACTCAATAACATCGTTGTATGCACGAGTGCATTAAAATAGCAGCATAGAAGTGCAATGTTGTGTTGCGGAGTCGCGGGCGCAGCGCGTGCGCGGCCCTGACGCAAGGTCAATGGCACGCGCCTCTCCCGCTCGCACACCGGAATTCCATATTTAAATCTCGTCCGCAGAAAAATGGCGGTCGGCTCCATTCCGCGGCCGAGCCGTGTGTACGGAGAATTAATAAAACATGCCTCCCGCTTTTTCGTATCGTTTTTTTTCCGAGTATCGTTAACAAGTTAGTATCAGTGCGATGCAGTTTGCAGTTACGTACGACTCTCATAAGAGCCACTGTATGTAGGTACGAGAAAAATTAATCGTAACATTTTATCGTGAGATGCCGGTGAAAATTTTACCGGCATTAATTTTACCCTTGTTTATTTTAACTGTTAAACTTAATAAGTAAAATAAAATTTCTGAATATACGATGACTTTTATGTTTAAAAATGTAACAGTATTTTTAGCGTACACATACATTATGTAGGGAAAGTCTACAGTCGTAGCGCGTAGTAGTATACATTAGCAGATTTCGGCGAGTTTAAACTTTGTAGACATAGTGCTACGAAGGAGCGGCTTCGTAGAGGGCGGCGCGGCGGACACAACATAATTAACTTGCTACGACAAACTGCAAGTCATCGGCAATCGGCGGCGATCGGATTTCAGCACAAAAGCGTCGTCGTGGCGAGGGGCGAATGTGGGGCGCCCGCGCCGCAGCTACGAGACTACAAACTAATGGGTATAACAATAGAAGGCTTATTAGTAAACTAGTAAGTTGTAGTAAGTTCTTAAAAATAGACAATTGTTGTGAAGTTGGTGGAGTTAATTTAACTAATTATGATTATATTGTTAACGTTAATGATAATTGAAAATTGATTGAAATGTTTTATGTGCTGTGCACATATTTAAAAAATATATAAATTATAAATATATAAATACAAATTTATCGCGATAAGCAGAGATTTAAAACAAGACCAATGACGAGGTATATTTATATACTATATTTTTTACAAAGAATAACGAAATAGTAATATAGAGATGTAAATAGTAAAACATGATTAGCAATTTGGAATCATTTACTTAATTTAAAAACTCTGCTTCAATCTATTTTACATATATGTAAATGGTGCAATGAAGAGTTCATTCACTCAAAAAATCAGAATATTCAGAAAATCCTATGAAAATTCCACAATTAACAAAAAGCAGAGTGAATGTGGTATTAAGTCTTACAAAAAATCCTAAAGAACAGAGTCACACTCAAATTGAACACACGAGCAATGCCGCAAAATTAATTAATGGCCCCTTCAGAGGCGGGAGGGAATTTAAAAGCGTCCTCGGAGGGCTAAGAGTGCAAGTCATGGTGCGACCACTAGCACTAAGGACTAAGGATTAAACGCAATATATAGATTTAGTTGAAAAATAGAGAAACATTATTTAGTGGCCCGAATAAACTGATGTAGCGAAATTAAATCTTTTTTGTAAACTCTCGATTTTTCTATTGGTTGTAATTCGATAATATTGAGTGGGCAGTAAGGTCAAACGGTTATGGTATCCGAGTTTTAGAACTATCTCTGACGCGCTTGGCGATCGGCATTTGGCTTCTGAGACCGATGTTATTTTTTTTATTTGTTTAATTATAATTTGGCAAACTACAGTAACACCTAATTCATGCAAATTTTTTGTCTCAATCATGGTGAGCATAGACCTACCTATTATAATAATAAAAAAAAACTCTTTTAAACACACTTCTCAATTTCCTTGATTTTTATTCGAACTGTTATTATGCATATGAAACACACTACACTGTCGTCGGCGATAAGTTCAAAAGGCGCAAAGAGATTCTTCAAAATAGTAAGTACCTAGTAGTAGAAACAACGTAAGGACGGATTGTAAACGAGAGTGGGAACCAAATGGGTATACTGGAAGTGCCAGTAAATATTTATGTCATCTAAATCGACGTGACTTTACTTTTTTATTTGGAATATCGTCATCATAAGGTTTCACAAAAAGTTTACTAGTGGGAAAGCCACTAGTAAACTCTTTGTTGTAACACAAGAACATTTGGATAAAAGAAAAAAAATATTAAAGAAGTTCCGCTGATCGTACTTACGAGTTTTGTGAACAGTATTAGTAATTAACCAATTTCTCATAAGAACAATAAAATAGCATTGCGCACTCCATTTGCGCTTATAATAAGGTTTGGGAACCCGATAATGTGAGAAACTAATGATGCATAATGACGGTCGGAGTGGTTCGCCTCCGCGGCCTTACTTCCCGGGAGGCTATTCAAGCTTGTCCGTTCGTTCTCAATAGTTCTATATTATGTTCTAATGAACATCATATAAGCGTCTTTCCGGTTACGACCCCAGGCACCGATAAGTCAATACGTGAAGTCGTAATTTCACCCCGTAAATGCCTCAACACCAAAGCGGTGACTGATAGCCACGTACCCCCCGGGAAGTTGGAAAAAAAATGACATTTATAAGATTCTGCTTTGCTTCTTTGACCAGTCGCCAGCAGTAACGTTCTTGGGGAATGCCCTTGTACTCGTAGGTGAAATTACAGACAAAAGTAAATTGAGACTTCTACGACTGATGTCGTAAAAGGTTACTAAGGATTTTTCCCTTGTGTGCTATAATAAATGTTTGCAAATATACTTTCCTCGAGAATAAGGCTTAACAAATGGAAAAATATTTTTTCACATCCGAACTGTGTTGTAAAGGTAAACGCGTTCAAAAGACAAACAAACCCTCCAGCTTTATATTGGTGCCTATTAGTACAGAAGTGAAGATGTCAGTAGATGATTAACAATTCAATATTTTTTGTAAATTAAATGAACGAATGTTATGAATGTTCCTAGTGGGAGTCTAGGAAAAAGTTTCGTGTATTTTCAAAATAGGAGTACAAATCGCGTCATTTCCGTAAGCCGCTTCCCGCGGGATACTGGAAGTTGTCCGCTCTCGAACGAAGCATTAGCACAGCAGTGTCATTCATGTTAAGTGTATACCGGAGATGAGACGGTAACATCGCCATTGGCATTGGCGTACAGTTCGTCTCATCCGCTTGACGCGACGCAATTCACGCGAATTATCACTTTGTAAATAGGTGTCCTGTGATCTCACGTTTAATAATTTCACAGTTTTTAGAGTTTTTATTGTTCCAATTCTTAATAATTTGGCCATAGCGTCTAACTATCAATTTATTTTGCCAATTTACACATGTATAAAAATCATAGCTCATTTAAGTTAAAATTTTCGTCATGAGATACTTTACAGCGCCGGGGGTTAGGAACTTTGAAGTCTCACTTATTCGAAGTTAGATAAGAAGTGAGTTTTTGCTTGAAACCGTTCTTGGTGTTGGAGTCTTATCAGAGTTTAGGCCCTGAAGGCTTTTGCATCGAATTATATTCACCTACCGGTTACGTTGTGGCAGTTGAGTAACATATTTAATTACTTCACTGCATAAAATGAAGTCACCCGCACTGTGTAAGCGGTCTACTGTCTGTAAGCGCAAAACTTAATAACTAACAAACTGATTTTCTTGCAGTTTTCACTAATAGTGATTCACAGGAAAGGTTTTAAGTATATTTATAATATATATATTTTATTGTTAAAATAAAGTTAAAATATGTAATTCAACACAACATTTATTAAAAGCGATACGAAGTTCGCCAGATCCGCTAGTTACTGATAAAATTAGAATTTACATTGTATGTATTACTTGAGTTTGTTTGAAAATCTTTAATGCATCCGACTAGTGATCAAGGTACTCAGTCTTTGTAAAACGAGGTCGGCTTGGCTGCCTAACTAACCCGTATATTTCTCTGGTGAATACTCGGCTTGTTTCAGTTTTGAATAGCTGGTTACCAATTTCAGTTCGTCCGGCTTGAATAAAGTAAACTACCCCTATTTCCGCTTAGTATATACTCAGTTGTTTAGATTCAGTGAAAATAACTAGATAAAAATATCCATATACAGAAATAATATTCACTAAACTTTCACATTATTTTTATGTATATACGCGATATATATAGACGCGCTTATAGATGTTATAAAAGTCGTAAAACTTGAAATAATAGCTGTTCAACGCAGTTCAATACAAGCAATCAATTCTAAAGCAATGTCTAGGTATAAGATTTCAATTGCATATATACAGGTAATATCAAAGTTTGTGGCGTTTATTATTGCTATTATTTTATATTGTATTGTAATCATACATAGAGAGTACTTTGACTATGATTATAATACCAACGTTAGATTTCAACGGTACGGTACGCGGCACAAAATAAACACTGAAAGGGTTGACAACCATTTGTTTAGTTTCATGTCAGCGAGGCCGTAAAACGGAATTATAGAATTACTTAGCGTTACTGTAAGATGAGGGCAAAGATTGAACAGAGAAAGTATTTATTGTATTCGAAAATTAAAAGGAAGATAGGAAATCCCGTGGGGTGGGACGAGGGGCGCAATCAGAAACGCCGGTGGATGGCAACCTTAAATACCAGACTTAATTGAACTGCTTCCGAGCTGCGCTGCGCCGGGTACATAAATATACTTTGCGGAAGTATTCGCCGCGGAGGAATTCCTTTAACACCAACTAAACATCTACCTACATGTGCAACATTAAGTATACAACGGAGATTATCTTCTTTGTCTGACACTGTCTCATCTGTTTTTATTAGAAATTAAATTAAATAATACTAACAAAACATTAACACAAAGTATATATAAAATATAGCCGATTAGGAACATAACGAACAACTTTTATCAATAAAATTTTATAACACTACATTCCAAATAAAATTTTACAAAGAATGATAAATAACAGAAAAATAAAAAGCCCGAGCTCAAACCGAACAACAGAAAAATTCATCTTACTTTGCATCACTGACGTATCTTTGATGAAAACGCTGTCTTGGGCGCACATCGTATTTTAAACAAGAATTGCATTTTAAAGAAACCGAGAAAAGGCGCTCAAACTAAATCGTAGTTCCATGTTTTTGGCTCAGAGCATTTGGAGGCACGCGTACGGAAGCCGAAACAATGCTTTAATTCTTCAGTCCATTTTGATGTTATATGTGTGTGCCGGCTTGCTTTATTTTACTGGTTCCAACGAGTAAGACCGCGCGTGATTTCCTTTACAACAACCATTCTGATATACAAAGCTCCAAAATGCTCCTAAAATGTCCTGACATAAGCGAGCGGCGAAGTTGAAACGTAATTTTCAGACTGAATATAAAAGCTCTACATTTTATTTCGCAGTAATTTGAGGAATGAAAATTTGAATGGAGATAAAGCTCGAACGGGTGTCATGCGTTGAAAAATGTTCGCGGAAGCTCGAAATAATATTTGGAAGCGGGGCGCGTCGACGAACAGGCTTTCGGGGGCTTTTGGCTCTTGAACTCTCAGGAAATGAGGCACCGTCCCGCCGGGAAATTGTACCTCCCAATCATAACGCTTACTACAATCTTCCTACTTTGAAAGACTTTAAAACTTGAACAGAGATGATTATTGTGTTATGAGGCAGGATTATTCTCATACCGATTACTTTCTTTACTTTCTCCGCCGAATGATGTGGATCTCGCTTGGCCTCCGAGAGAACGCCAGTGTTCTATTGTACGTGCTTGACAATGATATTATGCAGATTATTCAAAAAAAAAATTAGCTTATTTTATAAATGCAATTAGAAATAATGATTTTGCAATCAAGTGTTAAAAGGCTTATAAAATAATGAGAAATATGTATGGGTAGAGAGACAGACATACTCTGAAAATCAATGAATAGATAGGGAGAGACAAACCTCTCTTCTTTTATTCTTATATATGTAGATATATTATGCCTATGTATTATAAACCATTAAACAAATATATTAAGAAGTGATTAAATCTTAAAAAATAATAGAACTTAATAAATAACTTCATCATTAGGCATATAAAAAAGCAAAAATATAAATAAATTGAGTAAGAATCATTATTTACTAAAGTCGTTAACCTAATATAATGTAGTTTTAAAGTGTAACTCACCAATTGTAGCTAAGCGAACAGCAATTCGAAAAACAAAACTAGCTTCTAAAACAGAAAAACAAAACTAAGAAATCGATTACGAAGTGGCTATAAATTATGCGAAAAACGAAAACCACTTGGCATATTCGCAGTTAAGCTTCGGCGAATCAAAGCAACTAATCAGAGTATTTCTAAAGGATCCCGAGCTGTATCCGCAGAGTATCCGATTGAATTAATCACGGAAAACGGGCGGTCGGCACGGTGCGGTGCGGTGCGATTGTGATAAACATTTACATGTGTTCGGTTATCGATTCTACTGGCTTTACACTACACGGGGTCGGGATTAACAGATCGTTGTGGACGTAAATTAAAGTAATCGAATAATGAAAAAGGGTATACACGTGGTTGGTATGTTTTATGTTATGCATAAAAAAATAACTTCTACTTACATTTTTATCTTACGTAGCATAATGATACGTTAGTACCAAGTACTTATTATCTATTTTGTGGTTACAATTTTACGATAAAAATCAAATAAAATTTTATAGTTAATCATATTTAACAAAAACATATTCGAAACAAGATTCGTTAAAATTCTAATAATATGATTAAAACTACTTTCCGGCTGTTTCGATTGAATTTACGTATTTTATCACAATGCAATACTTTGATTTGCATAGATCGTAAATGCGGGCAGAGCCGCACACTCTACCTAATAAATCATAAAACATATTGCTTTGCTTACACTTTATGACTAACACAGACATTATAAAACCAATTGAAACTATCGATCAATTTGAGCGGATGATGGCTATTTATAGTCCTTCAATGATTGTAGTAGGAAGAGATGAGGCGAGTCGGGTTCGTCCCGAGGGTCCTCCACAAAGGACCAATTGACTGTATCCAATAGCAAGCAACGGTGCGGACTGCGTGGGTATCGTACCACGCGTTTTACTACAGTAACATTTAAATTATTATTTTTTAATTCAATAATTAGAAGTGTCTCGTGCTGGCTGAAAAGAATTGCAACGAAAATGTTTATTTTCTTTTTTTGGAGATACATGTTTATATGGGATCTTAGGATATTGATGGGATCTACACATATAGAAAATGTACGTACATATTGTAAATCCCTTTATAACTAGAAAAAATATTGTATATATTGCTCTGACTGGCATTATGACCTGCGCATGATTGTTAATATAATGGATTAGAAAGGTATAAGTGGAATGCGTTATGTATTAGTACGTCATATATTCATAGATGCACTTATGTCAGATATCAAAAGGTTGATCAACATATGATTTAATATATTTCTTGTACAACATATATGACGTAACAAAATAATGTTAACTTTTATTTATTTTTATTTTAATTTAATTTTTTTAAGGTTTTAGGATCAGCATGCTCTGTCATCCATTGGACCACGGAGGCAGTTAAATACATTATCTAGATAACAGATAGATGTAAAATGTTATTCTTATTTTATTGTATCTCATGATATCTTTGGTTAAATACGGAGAAAAGGTACAAAGTATCTAAATATTCTAAGTTATATGTTTATGTTGTAGTGTTTGCCTTTCAAGTAGATTAATATCAGAGTTTTATGAGAAAAGCATCAAGTGCGGTTGTTTCTCATAACCAGATGGCCTCTGCGGAATGAGTCGTTAACAAGGCTGTTCTTTACTAGTTGAACAGGCCGGTCGTTCAGATAAACGCTTTTTATAGTCATGAACAATAATACTGAAATAGGTTCACAAATGAGAGTTTTATTAGTCTAAGCTGGTATAAGCAATGATTGCTTCATACCACTCTTGTCAAACGCTCTCCATTTACTGGTATTCCGAAAAATTAAGTCATTATAAGGAAAATATCAGCACTAAACTGAAAAATAAGATGTATAATCACACATAAAGGCAGTGCGGGCGGAAATACCATATTGATCGCATTCACGCTGCACCAAATATGGTTTGCCCAAACTAAGTCCCATCAGATAATAGCGGCGCGTAGGACGGATAGCGATTTCGTCGAACAACCGGGATGCGCCCAATTCTCGCCATTAAACGCCCCCGAGATGTATCGGCCTCAACATAGGGCCGTATATTCACGCAATCAACACCTTTATATTTAAAAGCGTAGAGAGGAAAATCGAATCTAGCCTTTGACAGTTGTAGCTTTAGGAGATATATAGGTTTTGAATTGACCAGCGTATTCTGTGCGGCAATATACGTCACTTATACTTTTACGCACTCGATTAATTCATGGCAGGTCTATTAAATATGGATGTTCAGATGCTCAAGTCGATCGGCCTCTAAATATTCTTATACGGTTCATGCGCGATGGAGTATGTTTATTTATTCATTGGCAATCCCGATGATTATTTTTGTTCTATATACAGTTTAAAAAACCTTTATTTTTTAATTCTTAGTCATCATTTTAATGCAGACGAATTGATGACTAAGAATTAAAATTCAATTAGATCTTTAAACATGGTAGTTAGCTACCGACTGACTGCAAGAATGACGACACCGCGCAGCCACGTGACCTCAGGAGTACGCAGCGTCGTCGCAGCGCGCTATGATTCATCAGGCCGCCTCGCATTCCAGCCCCGGCCGCATAGGTAATAGGAAATGCCACATCGCAATAAATTCGCAAAGACTATGCTAATAATTCACAGCATTCCAACCAACGCTCATCTTCGATCTGAAGCTATGAGATAACCTACATTTCGACAATCTGAGGAAATTGATGTCAATGTTCACGGTAAAGTATACCGTGCACCATGAATAAAATGCTAATTTCGGAATCTGTTCTTTGTGACTCATGCGAACACACAGTGTTAAATATTTAAGAGCAAGTCAAAAGGGATAATGCATACAACGACCTCATAAGGCGTTAGTATTATTTATATTTCACTAGATTTTGCTCGCGACTCCGCCCCTCGCATCAATCGAATGAATCGAATCTCGAATCTCAAACTATCTTTATTCCAAATAAGTGACTTACGTGTAGTAATAGCATCACAAAAAAACCCATATTCGCTTTTATAATATTATTTAGTATTAGGATAATGTGTCACTTAATCAACTTAGTAAAATAAAACAAAAATGTATTTCTCTTGGAAATTAAGTCGATAGCTGGTAAAAAGAAAATGACGTATTTTCTGACACACAGCGTTTCATTTCAACGATGAGTAGGAAAAGGAATGCGTTTTGCTGCAATTCCAAGTAGAATTCCGCTGTTAACAGTCGGCATGCGCAAGCGCAGGCGTGCCGCCTCGGCTTTCGCGGCGCATACCTACCTCATCGGAATCGATCATGGACCATTTAACTACAACAGTAAACCTTGTGTGATTCATACTAACCGGAGTTTATGCTTCAAAGGCGATGAAGAAAAAACGCGCACGGCACGGGTATGAAATGGTTATGAAATCATTATTTCTTATATGAAGTAGGTACTATTTTTCACATTTTCAATTACAAAGGCATGCAATATATAATTTATACCTAGGCATATTTAGCGGCCTGATAAAATTAGATGCCTACCTGTCTTTTCATGTGGAAACTTAGTCATAATCACGAATCGATTTTCTTATCGCTCATTTAATCTATTCATGTGAATTCTGCTACACAAATAATAAACACTTAGCTGTACGAATTAAAACTAAATTTTTCTTTGAAGCTTGAGTAGGTGAGCGTTTCGTCCCATTAAATTTTCGTCCCAATCGCAATGGGACGAAACGCACACAAAAAAGTATTTAGAATTCTGTGTGCGATTCGTCCTATTGATTTTTTTGAAAGTAATGTCAGCAAAAAAAATAAAATTAATGATATATTATTAATATAATATTAGGCTTACTAGGTGTTGTCTCAGCGCCACCTTAGTTTAATGTCTTTTAATGTATAATTTTTGAGTGTCGACTCGTTGAGAGCAGGTAGTTTTCAGAGAACCTAATAATGATAACCCTTACTGCTATCTCTTTCGCACCGTTCATTGTGCGTGCTGTTGTCTCTTTTGCACTATTCATAGTGCGTGCTGCTATCTCGTTGCAGGTCACAGGTCTTTGTTTTGCACTATGTGCATGAGCATTTCACAGTGCTATGTTCCTGTGACGCAGTGCAGATAACATAAATATGATTTGAGTGCGCGCTGTTTCGCCGTTTTATATTGTTTTAAGTTCTCCTTTTACATTACAAGGTAAGTACTTATAAATAAAGACTATTACAATATTTTGTGATTCTATATATAATATAAATATATTCTATCATATAATATAAAGGCGTAAAATGCCTGGCCACCATGTTGTTTTGTCTTATCAAGCTTGTTTTGATTTACGGAGTACTGAACATTTTAATAGTTCCAAATGGTAAAGTTAAGTTTATTAATTAAATGTTGTTTATATTTATCGAACTCTCTACCTGTTATGCCTATCTTTTGTAACATTTCAATACTTGGTTGGCTGGAATAGATCTCTAATGGGATGAAGTCCGCCGTTATACAATTTGTAAGGCTAATTAACGCTTTTATGTAATTTTATTGTGTACAAGCAAAGATATTAAACAAACAAATAGCTCGTGGCGATATGTTTTAACTATATTAATATTATTTCAAATATGTTTATAAAATGATAAATAATATTTTATAGATGGATACAACGGCACAGACAGAACCATCAACTTCACACAACCAAATTGGATTTGATTTGATTTTAATTTTGATTAAGTTTGTGTTGCTATCTGTACAAAATAAATTAAAAAAATATAATAATATAAATATTGAGACAAATCGCACAACACATGTTTTGAACTTTTTGAAAGTAGCTTTTCGTCCCAATGGGACGAAAAATTAATGGGACGAAACGCTCACCTACTCGGAAGCTTTAGTAAGTGTTATGCCATCAAAAACAAAACTTGTAAAAAACGTTTAGCTGTTTTTTTTATTTATTTATTCAACTTTATTACACCATTGCAAACGGTTGTTCTTCCGTTAAAAGTTGTGAGATCCATGTAATACCAAATCGGTTAATTTATTCAGTCTTTAAGGAACGTTCTGTCTTCATTTATTACGTAATAAGCTAACATAACAATATTAAAAATCTGTTGTTTTAAGTAACAGTACGACTTGGCAATTGCACCAAACAAACTAATTTTATATGTGAGATATTAATGTGAGAGATATTCATGCGAAGACCAAGTCGTACAGATAATACTATTAAATGGAAAAAGAGACGCAAAATCGGACCATTGCTAAATATCAATCATAAACAATTTTATAATATAGTTATCTATCTTTCATAGTTTATCCCTCATAGGACAATTTAAACTGTAAGTAAAATTAATTAAAATATTAAAGTTATACACAAAGGACTATTAATGTACGGTTATTTATAAAGAGCCAATGATAAAAGCATAATGTGGTAGATATAAGTTGGCGCCAATAGCGTCGTCGCCAGGCGATATCATGTTTATGTTGACCGCAACATGCTCTCCACTCCATCTTGTGCCGCAAATATTTGTCGAGTAACCGATCACATCTTATTGACCGCCTTTGCAAAACTTTGCTGGACACAGGCGCAACCAAGTGCAGGGTAAGTAACATGCATTTTTCCGTGCGAGCTATATATACAAAACTTATATTTAATATCTACATAAAAATAGTTTGAACAGCAAAACTCTTAAATAAGGATGTTTATAGGCTCCGTAATGATACGTAACACATAATTAGATGTATAGGTATTATGTATTATATAGGTACATAATATATACCTTACAGATGCTTTCTAAATACCAGCCCAATTATCACTGTAAAAGAAGTTACCTAATCTCTTTGACTTCTTGGAGTTGCATTAAAGTGTTATATTAGGTACTCGATGTTCAGGTTATTTTAAGATGCACCAATAAAGACCACTAAATTGAAAAAAAAAAAACAAATACTTAATAAAAACATATCTCTTGTTTTTATTGACACGAAGAACTGGCTGCGTGGCGCACATGCAATAAACGAGACATCTTGCGTTTCTTCATTAATTTTTACTGCAAATTGTTGTTTTTCCATAAATAGAAAAGATTTGGCTACTGCGAAAAAATAGTTTACTTGGGCGAGTTTCCCAAAGACACAAGTTGATCATGTAATCTCGGAATACATGTGTGACTTGTGTGAGGCCCAAATTCGTTTATGCTGTACATTGGCCGGCCGCCCTAAGCCACTTGTGATTGGCTCCACTGTCAAATAATGCGGGCTCTGAGTCTGACAGAGGTTATGAACCCTCGGATTTAATTGAAGATTCCACGTCCAGACTCCTAATATAAATTATAGAAGTATAGATGTTTTACTTCATCATATAATTCGAACTACTCATGTAACATAGATATTTATTTTTAAAATATAATATTAAAAACAATTAATGTTTCTTGTTTTTATAATAAATTAATAAGCACATTTGTGTTAGCATAACAATGCAACTATATATATTCAAATTTAGAAATAAAATCAATTTTATATTCTCGTAAGCTTATAAATAAAGTATGACTAGCTATAAGTATTTGGTAAGCAATTATTTCGCGGCACAACATAATCATGAAAATAATTTGGATTTTTGGTGTTGACATGACTTATAGCCTTTTCTCCCCGATCTGGGGCTGAGAACATTCACAGTGACTCTCCAAAAAAGGGTTTTCAAAAGTCTGTAACAATTTGTTCAACAAAAATAGGTCATGCAGATTTTTCCCGCGTCAAGTTTCATTTCTGTGCTACTTTTATTTTGTGATCCTGACACCAACAGATCATTGCATTGTATTTTGGTGGGAATTTCCTACAGAATTTGATGACGAATTCATCTATTATGTATATTTGGTGAGGGCTTTCAATGATGTCCCTTTAGAATCAGACGCGCCGTAATTACAATATTGTTTTTTATTTTTATTTAGTTTCATCGCATATCTGACTATATTCTTTATTTTGAGACAAACATTAAAAACTTATACGTCAAATTGCATTACGAATGTATATGATTGTTTATTTGAACTAGCTAATCTTTTGATATCGCACAATACAGTAAAATGAAATAGCGGGGAATAACAAAAATCGACAAGCTTTAACAAATCTGGGTAAACAAATAACCAAACTGATAAGCACACTGACATACTCACTCACGGCAGAATAGACTCGACAATTGTTACTGGTAATAAACTTCACATACCTGCAACAACATTAAAGAACTTATTAATCGAAAATTTAATGAAATAATTACAATAAATATATATAAAAACTATATATCCATATAATACATATAATACAAATAATGTCATAATTTAAATATCATGAAAAATGAAATCTTTTTATCATAGAGTTTCGCCGCAATATTGCTTGTATATAAAAATAAAAATTAATAACAAAAGCGGGTACGTGCTCCTTGTCCGAGCTTCAGCAGAGAATGCTAATTTATGTAAGTAATTCAAAGGTAGGATTTTAATATTCATAACGGTAATAAGCAGAATTCCCGAGTTGGTGCATTACGCGAAAGGTTTCCCGGCAGCCGGCAGCCAGCGGCGAACTTTGACAGTCGTCGTGGAGGATTCTATCAGACAGTGTCGTGGCTTCTAAATATTTTGAAGGACCGGCTCAAAATAATAACGATACAGGAGACTCATACTTTATAGGTATTCCATCCATAATTCGCTTGATTAATCGCTTGATATTATAACGTCACCCTTACTGGCTACTCAACAATACTAACAAAATATAACCTCTAATGAATATGGACTGCTAAGAAAAAACAATATACACTCTCTTTTGCTTAAAAAAAGAAAGGTAACCGCTAGAAATAGACTTTTAAGATTTATTTTATTAATTTATAGTTCTATTAAGTCTACCATGCACATAGTAAACTATGAACTATTCAAATCCGTATACATCAATGAATAAAAAAAGGTCATGTGAATCTTATCATACAGAAGCACGTTTGACGCATTCATTCGAACAATTGCAAACTTTTTCACAAGTTACAGTCTACTGACGCGCGATATTTTATGATGTTGATGATAATAATAATGAATATACCTTAAATCATATTGGTAAGTCAGTATCTTTACTTGCTTATAATGATTACAATGTTCATATTTTTGATATATTTCCTTGAATGTCAGAAACTTTAGTATTCTAAAGTAGAGTCGGTCAGATACTTTTCGAGAACTAACCCATTTTCAGAACGCAGTATCCCTTCTATGCTCTAGATATTTTTTGGCCTAGAGGCACCTGGAGGCGCCGGCTAATGGTACCAATTATCGGGGACTTGGCCGCACACCGAGAGCCCATTACCCCTCCTCCATCGCGTCACTTCATGAAAAGAGTCCACGAGCGCCTCGAAACGAAGCTGGGACGACGCGCTAGGTCGCGAAATAAGGTTCATTTTTAATACGACAAGGAATATTTCACAGAAAAATATTTATGAAATATTAAAAGGAAGTTCAGGAGGTATCAATCAAATACTGTTCAAAATCAATGTAGAGTCCATCTAGCCATTTTGACTTGATACGAATAAAGCCCTTAGTCCCATTTCGTAGCTAGGAGTTACTTATTCGTAGATAAACTACGAATAAGTAATTCTTGCTGTATTCTATATTATATATATTATTATAGCTATATTAATACTAATACTAATACCTATACTTTTTATGAATATTTTATGTCATAACAACAAAACAAAACTTAAATAAGTCATTTTCTTTTTAAAGTAGAAAGGAAATCACATCGGACTATAATTGGTCGTAGAGTTAAGTTCAGTAGATTTGCAGTTTCTTCAAAAAAAAGTGAACAAATTGCATCGTTTTTCCGAAATCATATTTCAGGGGGTTCTATAATAATATAGATGAAGAGTTTGTTTGTTTATTTGAATGACTTTTAACTTTGAATTTAAATAAAATCTATTTTATAGCCTGATAATCTGTAATCTGGTTCAGTTCTAAATGTAAATAATTTCTGAAAATTAAGTCACTGAAATCGGGTACACGAAAAAAACTCAATTAACTTTTTTCATCTTTTTATAGCCCTTATATTACAGGCATTATTGGCCTTGGTATTTTAAATAATTAAGGTACATAACTCTATAAGAAAGTTTTTTTTTCATTCATTTCGGCCTTATAGAGTAAGAAAATTTTCTTCATCACCCATTTCATATTTCTTCAAAAAATTTCCGAGTCTCACAATATAAAATATCTTAGTGTCGATTCCCCCGAGTCAAATCACCGAACTTTCGTACAAATGAGAAATTGTAAAGAACTTTAAGATTGCTTCCCTAACACCTATTGGTTTGATTTACGAGCGGTATAACGACAATGCAATTTCATAAAATTATTTAATCCAAAGTAATGGAACCTAAATATTTTTTACTGTCGCCCGAAAACTTCAAAATTTTTAATAGTATCTAACACAAATTAAATCAAAGAATTCTTAGAAATCAAAAAAATACTGGAAGTCGTTAGAAGCAGTGAAAAATTAATGAGAGAAAGAAAAACTTCTTACGAACCTTTGAAAAAAGCATAGATAAAACAATTCTTTGGTATAATGTATGAATTGAGCGATCAGAATCATCTTTAATTCTTTAGCAAGGGCGTTCATACACGTCTGTTGCTATGATTGTTTATCAAGTACTTGAGTTAGGTAACAGGGGCGTGCATTGTCACATGTGACACACCGGTTATCAGCTTGGCGACATCCGCAGCCCGCGTGATGAGGGCGGAATGCGTACTTTTACGTGATAACGAGGAACCCTAGCTAAAATTATATCTGTTATTATTGTTGTGTGCCTACTGACTGATCTCGGTTAAATCACTACCTTGATACAGTTATATGTTAGTGTTAAAACTGTACTGAGTTTTAAATCGCAACAATGTATCTAACGAAAAATAAACCCTTATAGTTAAGGGTGGATACAGCAAATAGAAGGGTAGTTAACAATATTGTAAATATGTTTTTACTTTTATGCCCTTAAACTAAGTTTTATTAATACCTGGTATTTGGATGCAAACCAAATTTTATTTATTTATTATTATTGTTTATTTATTCAGCACTGATTATAACTGTTCATTTATATATCGTTTATGACGTCAAAGTAAGGCTTGTATATTAATTGGTCTCCTTTACATGAATATCCTATCTTCAAGTTGAGTTAGCTATTCTGGCACAAATTAAAAAGAGTGACAGATACTTATTTCATGCACTTACGAATATCTTAATCTATACAAACAATTCCGTATGCCTAGCTTGTGTTAAAGCGAATTGGTCGCCATAAGAAAGGTTTGTAAAATAATCATGATGATGCGGTAATTTCGTGTATGAAATTTTGCGGAAACGGCAGATTAAGTAGTTTAATAAAATATAATTTCAAGCAAGATTACAAAAGTAATATTAAGAATTAAATATTCAATATATACTTCTGTTATTTATATATTTTTACTTTAGAGCTACATGAATCTGTATTTTGTGTCCCAATTAAGTTAGGTTGGAAAGCAGAAACTAGGATACGAATACGACTTCAATTACAGACTTTATATGCTGTTCCATGTTTGTCGAAATGTATGATACCAAGTTATTTACACAATAAGGTCTATTAAATTTATACATATTAAGAAAAAATATAGGTATAGAAAAACTAATATCTTGTCATTTTCGACGAGAGGTAATTTTTAAGTGCAAACCCAACGTTTTAGAGCAACAAGGCTTTCCTTGGATTACTTTAGCAGATAAGTAGATTGACGCCAGTAGGTATGTAGAAAAAGCAATCTTTCTCTTGGCCTTTAAGTCTCAAACAAATTTTATACTTTTCTTAATAGTTTTCATCAAGACGCATCAAATAAAAAACTGGAATAAAACTGATACGAGAATGTGAAAATTCGATTGACCTAGCAACTCATAAAAATATTTGAATGAATGACAATGTTGATTTACTTAAAACTAATCTACTAATCCTCACCTTTAGACTTATCAAATTTTATAAATACTTGCTCTTATTGAATCAATGCCCAACAACATTCATCAGCAGAACAACAAAGTACGGCATCTTATTGACGTCTTATTGACGTCTGTCAACGAGTGAATCCAATTTATACAGAAAATAATGAAGTGAATATGAATATAGTCGTACGTGATCAGTCTGTCAATTTGACTTGTCGGTTTCCTGTTTCCGCTAACCATTGGGAATTACAGTTTATGCAAACAGATATTAAAATACAATGAACGAGAAAGTGTTAAATTTTATAATCTAACTGGTTTAAAGATAATCAATTGTATTTGATTGTATATTTAATTTTACTCGTTAGCAGATTACGTCATCATTTCTCTTGATAAATCACCATGCAGATTAAACAGTTTTTGTTATATCTTCAAAAACAAAAATGTAAATATCTAATTTGAAAGACAGAATATATAATATAAAATAATAGTTTAAATATTATATTTATAATTTTATACTAATACGTTTAAACGCTTATAATTTGAAAAAATATTTCTGCATATGAGAGCCTTATTCAAGAGAAAGGTGCTATACATACGTACAACTGGCGAGTGAAACTGCGAGGAACAGCTAGTCATAAAATATAAATATTACTACTTAGCACTAAAACTGAGGTAGAGTAATAAAAATTAAACTATTTTAATGAGGTGAGTCCCCCATATTTCGTGAGCTCAGCTGAAGTGGATTGCAAAGGTCGGATTTAATATTTTAATCCCGTATAGATGTAGAATTATTTCCGAATATTTCATGAAAAATTCTCATATATTTAGTGGAATTGTAGAAATTTAATTTATAAAATCACTACAAAATTTAAAAAAATAATGACTTGAGTAAACATAATTTTATAAATACCTTCCCTTTTTTAACTTTTTATTAACATATAGTTTTCTTTTTAAAGACGATGTCTATTTGATTTAAAAATCAGTTATAGTTATAACTGATTTTTAAATTTTTCTACTGGACTTTATATTTTTCTATTGGACAACAAAAATAGTCTGGTTTAACCTTCACTCCTAAGTAGGTACTTCACCCTTATGTCTGTATTTCTTTCAGCCGATTCCGTTTAAGTTAAAGCTTAATGCTTATATCTTTTTAGACTTTTGCACAGGATATTACTTACTACTAAGTATTCTATATACTTATCAAACAGTTGATCAATTGTATAGTCATGATAACCCACAGAGCACCTCTCACTTTATCAGCGATTGCAACGAATATCGGTGATATCAGTTAATAAAAGTGGCCTTTTCAATTTATGACGTCTCCAGTACGTCAGTGCTCAGTTTATTGTTTTATTTTAATTCTACTATTTAAATCATAGATTAAAGAATTTGCCCGCGCGAGATTCCGAATTATTTGATTTAAATAATAGTTTAATTTGAAAATGCATTGACATTTGGTTGGCATTATTATATTATTTTTAACTTCTAATTTGTTATTGTTTGATTATTTTAAAGTGTTAGATTGACAAGTAAGAAGAATAGATTAGTCTACATTATAAAATGGCCGTATGCGATATCACAAAAGTAGCGACTACGTTAAACTCTCATACCGACGAAGCGGCTACAAAATAAAAGATAAACAGTGTTACTATCAAAGAGTCATGGCGAAACTCCATACATCGTTTGTACGAATAAAAAAATGAAATACAGAGAACATAAAATAAATCAAATTAGTAAGAATACATAACTAGTAACATGTTTACCACCGCAAAAAAATGTTAAACCCCGGGGTTTTTTTAATATTTAATTTTTTTAAAGTCGACCTTTAGCTTCGTTTTCATTCGCCATTATTGTCGCAACTGAAACATTATGTCATCCTGACAGTTGTTAGCATTGTCAAAACGGTATTGACAGTTCATTATGGTAGGTTAGGTTCATAGATGTGGCCATTTTTTCTTTGTTTGGCCAATTCGAAGCCAAACAAAATCTTACACCAAACTAACAGTGAAATTATTTATTTTTTGTATAAAGAAAAATATTCATTTTAAGTAGTAGAATTTGTACGAAAGATATACAAAAAATAAGGGCATTTGTTACATAAATTGTTTGGCTCAGGAACACATTCCAGGATGCTTACCCCGATCCCTTAAAACCATGCAAGGTCCAGTGAGTAAGCGAAATGTCGCTTTACATCATGTATTGCGCTGTCTCACTTACTCATTGGACCTGGACAGCGTAATGTAAGGCGACATCTCTCTTACTCAATCGTTCTTGCATGGTTTTAAGAGATGGTAGTAAGCCCCCAGGGGGGTTACCATGCAAGATCCAGTGAGTAAGTGAGACAGCGCAATACATGATGTAAGGCGACATCTCCCTTACTCAGTCGTTCTTGCATGGTTATTAGAGATGGTGGTAGGCACCATCTCTTAAAGCGTAATACATGATGAAAGGAGATGACGTCTTACTGTGTTACTCTGTCTCGCCTACTCACTCGTTCTTGTATGGTTTTAAGAGATGGTAGTAAACCATTTGATAGTGAGCCTGCTACTTAAAAAGTTGATGGTAGCCCCCCCCCCCCCCACCAGGTGGCTTACTACCATCTCTTAAAACCACGCAAGATCCAGCGAGAATGCGGGACAGCGCAATACATCATGTAAGACGACATCTCATTCACTCACTGGATCATTCATGGTTTTAAGGGATGGTATAGCCCCCAGGTACTAAATCGATGAATCTTACCTACCATAATGAACTGTCAATATCGCTTTGACAATGCTAACAACTGTCAGGGTGACATAATGTTTCAGTTGCGTTAAAAATGGCGAATGAAAACGAAACTAAAGGTCGACTTTTATAAAATGGAATATTAAAATAACCCTGGGGTTTAAAATTTTTTTGTGGTGGTAAACATGTTACTAGTGAAGTATTCTTACTAATGCGATTTATTTTAAGTTCTCTATATTTAAATTTTTATTCGTACAAATTCCGCCATCATTCTTTATTTATGTAATCCTAAAGATTTAGAAAATAAACTATATTTCATTTTTCATAGACAAGTAAAACCATATCTCTTTCTTTTCTCAGTGAGGAAATAAGAACCTATGCCAGGCGACGAGCCCGATCAATCCGCGGCTGAAATGGCGGTGTCTGACCCAACCGGCGCCACCGCGGCCGACGCACCCCGACCGCTCTCGAGACAAACTACCTAACACTCAGCACTTATTTCTGCTGTACTCGTCTGATCTGCTATACTTTATTGTATATCCTAACACATAAAGCAATCTAGGTATTATGGTAATATTTTGCCTGAATACAAGATGAAACGATAGCGCTTCTAGGCTTTCATGTTTTGGACATGGCCTCTTCATTTATCTTACGTAAGAGTAGCATCATACTTCGTCATAGCTCATGGTCGCCTTGCAGCTACTGCTTTATAGTTTTGCTTTTATTTAAGTATGTATCTAGTTATGGCAAAGTTACAGGAAGGAAACAATAATCCTTAAGTAGCTTTATCTAAATATAGACTTTACATAAAGGTCATTTTTTAATATATTGTTTTTCATTGAACAGCCTATGACATTCAAACGGTTCTAAATATATCATATAATCATATGTATCAAATCAACAGTTAAATTTACTGACTTGTAAAGTGCACTAAAGTATTTTATTTGAGCATAAATGTAACATTATATGTCCCTAACGGACTAGTTTCTTGATCAGGGCAAATCTACCGCCGTTCCGATTAAGGGTATCATTGGTATCAATGTCAATAAAAATTCTTGAAGTGCATTAACGGATCTGAGACGGAAATGGCGTGGCTTGGAGTACGTGCCGGGGCGCGCATCCTCGTGCAGCGTACGGACCATGCCGTTACAGGTCTACCAGGAAATATAGAGTACCTACAGATCTCTTTCTTATTATAGCGCCTTTAAATCGTCTTCTTTAACACTGTATCAAATAAATGATTAATATCTATGATTAATAAATAAGTTATACATGTTTTGGCTAGGAGGCTACGATCAAGTGCTGTTTCCAGTAGTGCCATTTCTAATTAACGACCCTGCTGAACTTAGTTTAGATTTTAATATTTGTACAAAAGTTTAATTTGATTGAATGATGTCAGTTTATATGAATCGTAGTAGCATTCAGTGGATACCTACAGAGATGAAATGTGAAGAGCAGACAAAAATTATCCGGTATTCTTTAGAGCCTTGACATCGCTAATGTATCTTTTTCCCCCTATAGAAAAGGTTCCTACTTTTTTTTATCGCTGGCCACATATTAACACTTCTTTGAGTTCCTGTTGCAGATGAAAATCGTAATTTTTCTGTAAGCATCTGTTTTTCCTATAAATATATACACATGAAGATAGGGCACTCCCTACCACTGTATATTCTTAAGTTGGGAATCAAATTTAACATCATACTTGTGTGTGTTCATTTATATTCATTTGGAAGATCTATTTTTGTAAGAGTTCAGTGTGTTATTTGTCTGTTATATTATTTGCCTTTTATGCCTTAAACTATTCGATTTTTATACTGTACATAAGATGAGACGAGTATATAAAACTAGAGTTCAGAAGTTCCAGAAAGGGCCTTTTTGCGGAACTTCTCCCCTACATGAATTTAGACCAGGTTTGAGGTTGTGCGTGTGCGTGTCCGAAATGGTGACAGCGGTGTTGCGGTAGGTCAGGCGCCGGGCGAACTGCATTCCGCATGCACCGCACTCTCGGGCACTAAATATAGCAAAAGTGAACGAACGGCGTATCGCCTGCGCGGCAGCAATGCAACATTTTATGCTCCTTTGGATTATTGCTATATAATCCGAATAATTAGTATTGTCTTTCATTTACCATTACTTCTCTTGATGAATAATAAAGTTATAATTGTAAAGTGGGTTATTGAAATTATTAAAGATTTTATGTCTTTTTATAATTGGTTAAACATTTATGCCCGTGCCGAGGTATTACGTACCTTTCATCTTATCGATAATTGATTTAAGACATATTAAGGTACTATACGTAATCGTAAGTTGCTATGGAATTTGCCCCACGTCTCAACTTTTTAAAACTGCAATGGAAAATAACAGGTAATCTACGTTTATATTCTCTATATAGGATTAGAGAGATGGAAGAAAAGAAAAAAATGCATTAAACTAACACAAAATATTAAACGTGTTGAAAAGTCAAAGTAAGGACTCTACTCAAAATATTACAGCGAAAATATAAAAATACAACAATTCTGAATAAATTGACCATAAATCTTTATTGTTTAATTTACCGAAATAAAATGTTTAAACATGCCAATGCATGAAAAGCTGAATGGCACATAATGACCAGCAAACTCTGCAAACTTAACATGAACACAATCAGCCAACAATGTTACAGAAGGACTGCGGTTCGAATAACTTGTGAATTACAATGTAGCGTATAAGGCCAAGTACACAACCTCTGCACAACCCATCATGCATAAAACATCTTTTATGAGACATGGAATAAAACCGATCTTGCTCGAGTCGGATTCGCGCACCAAGGATTCCGTAGCATCTTGGAATCTTTAAGGTTAATTGCGGATTTTGTATGATGATGACCGGTGTTCGAATACAAAAAATCCGACTCGTGTTTATCAGATTTTGATTATTGTATTATCACTAAGTTTATTTTCAAATAGATTAAAAGCAAAAAACAACATCTAATAAAGTTGAATATTAAGTTTTAAATTAAGTTTTAACTCAATTGATTAAAGGTTTGTTTAAAACTTTTAATCAGTCAAATTAAAACTTCTTTTGATTGTCTGCCTTTTACGGTTGAATGGGATAGCCAGACAGATGAAATTACAGTGACTATATAATAATATTGTATACACTCATCGGATACGGAACCCTAAGAGAGTCTTTGGACGCTGTGGAGGACGCGAACCGACGACGACCGCATAACAGCATTTATTTGCTTATCGGACACATAATGCAGTAACCACACGTGATAACGGAACAATGAGTGTAAACCCGTCGCAGATACTTACATTAGTACTGATATGCTTATCTTCTTGTGTCAATACTCTTTTGTACCGAAGATACGGCAGTCTATTTGCTTTTAATGCGACCAGTGCATTCCTTCGTGTTGAATAACATGCGACAATGGGCCGACCCATTAGTGGCCGATTTGGCTAGTTTACTCGTATATACAAGTTATCTTTATAAACGAACGTGATGGGTATTATCTGGACAGGCATGCGTCACAAAATATTCAGACAACAGAAGGACAGACAACATAATGCAACTACAATGCTGATATTTTATCTGACAAAAATACGCTTGATACGTATGTTATCGTATAATTTTTTTTATGAGTAGGTACGAAAAAGAGCCTTCATAAAGCTACATGCCAGTTGGTTATGGCTCTATCAGTCGGCTGATGACAAAAATGTCAAACTGATGATGAAGGGTTAATACTAAAAAAAATATATTCTAAAATCAATGTACGGAATGTAGGAGGATCAACTAATATTGTATTCGTTAAGTACAAAAAATGATTTGCATTTAGTTAAAAACAAGTAAGTTTTTACCCTACCAGAGTCCACGGAATAGTTTTTGTAAATTATATTATGAGAATAAATATTAGAAAAAACATTTTTTTTTATTTTTTAACTGGTAGTTCCAAAGAATGAAAGCATTAAAACAAACTCTTGAGCTATTTCTACATAAACATTTTTCTATCTATTTTCTACATAAATAAAGTAGCATATGCATCCCTTCAACTCTTTATTTTGTAATATATGGTATGCTATCGGGCGTTACATAAATTACTATGCCTTCATTATCGCTTCGCCACAGGAAAAGTTGTTTTCGAAACATTTATAAATACATTATAATCGTGAGCGTCGGGGCTATCATAACAAAATGTTTAGTTTTTGTTTAATGTACGTTAATGCGAGTTGATGCTTTGTTTTCATAATGCAAGTTTAGTTGCTTTCTTCGCATATATAATTCCATTTATTAACCTAAGTATCGTAACAGTTTATATGTAGGAACATCATATAAACTCTGTATCATAGACAGGCAACATGTTATTACAGATAAATAACATGTTGATTTTGAAATAAAATTAGACATAATATCTACTCTACAAACAAAAACATGAACTTAGATAAGTAGCTAATGATTGGATTGTTATTCTATCTACAACTCTTCTCATTTTTTTTATTAATAAAATTTATAGGTAGGTAGGTGCCTAATGGGTAAAATGAGTTTTGGATTGTGGTTATTAAAACGGGAAAACCGAAAGTTGCAGGTAAATAACACACAAATAGATATTTAAATATTCATTTTTACCTGTTAAGGTATGCGATTTGTATCCGTTAACATAGGTAATCGTCCTAATATTCAATAAAAGGACTACGAATCAAATAACAAAATTTATAATAGCAATGGACATTTGACTAAAATTTCAATTCAACTTACCAAAGTCTGTAACGTAATATCAACACTTACGTCCATAGTTAAAATACTAAAGAAGAACTCATTTACTGTTTGATTTGATATGACATGATTTTATGTTTTAAATTGACATCCTGTTAAATTTAGTGAATCATCAATTTAATGATTCATATTAAATTGACCTGTTTGTGTTCTATACTTTTTGTTTTATTTTATACACGATTAAATGCCTTTTTTGAAATAACAACTTCCATTGAAAGTTTCAATCTTAATAAAATGCAATCCATAGCAACAGCTCTTATCGTGCGACCTTCACCAGAGTACCTAGATTGATAAGAGATAACGAGTTTTGTTGCCTCATTGTGCGCGAAATTATTTTACTTTGTTTTGAATAAATTAACGATGGTCACGAGTAAAAAAGGTGTCCACGAATAACATAAACAATTTATTTACCTACCAACTTATTTTTAAATATTATCTACTTCTGGATTTATCTACATGAATAAGTAAACCTACTTACAATTAATTAAAACTGAAAAGTGATAAATAAAATGTGCTTTAGAGCAAACAGTAAAGAAGAAACTCAAACTAAGTTTGAAAATCATGATATACTTTGCAATAAAATAACGCATTAACGTCGTAGGGGCCGGCGGGCGGTAGGCGGGCGGCGCGGGCGGGGCGGCCAGACATGCATTTTGCGCAAGAGTGCGGCCCGACGGAAGTCAGCTGGCGGCTCTACTGCACTCACTTTTGCACTACCTCTATTTTAACACGACACATACCTATGTATGTGTCCTATGTATGTTTTCGTTACTAGAACCCATTTACATTCAATCTCCAACGAAGGCTTACAAATCATAACATCAAATTTCCACGGACGTGTAAACTGCGACTGTAACCCATCTTTGCAGTAAACCGACACTGTTTATCAACACGCTCCATGTCAGCGTCGACGACACATGAAAAGTGGACATAATTCCTTCGCGAAATCGTCAACCTTTGGCAGCCGTCGCTCGATCGGTGCTACGTAGAGCGCTACGAACCATCGGGAGCCGTTTCGCGAGCGACTCGAAATAGACTTTTAGGAGTGATGTCGAGCGCGTGCATGCAGTGATCGATCGCACTCACCGTGCGGTCGTAGGCAGCAAGCGCGCTGGTCAGCTGAGCCGTCGGCTCCGGCGGTCGAGAAGCTGGCACTGACACCACTGCAGGGCTTGTCTGGCAGCGAAGGCTGCAGGATCCGTCCCTCACGAGGTGCACTCGCAGCAGATGCACTTAACGCGGCTCGAACTAGCTCCGATCTCGGATCACGGAGAGTACACACACATGGACCGCGACTGAATGCGTCAAGCGTAGGCGACGTGCATCGCGGCTCTCGCGTACTGGCGGCGAGAGTGTCGGCGAGCGACTGAGAACGCGCGGGGGGCACCGCCGGCACCCGCGCCGCCCCTCGCCGCCCACTTCCTCCGATGAATGACAATAATGGAAGACGTTCAACTCGGCCGCAAACTGAATAATATGAATCATTGCATTAGGGTGCAGCCCCGCCCGAGTCCGGCCCGCGAAACCCCGGTCCGCAGCACCTCGTCACGATAAATATTCATGAAGACCTAAGGTACGCTCCTGTAATGTCTGAGTTGAACGCTGACGGACCCGAGGAACGCTCACCGGATGTTTTTACGAGGCCATCATATCAATTTTTTATAATGGTTATAGGTGTAATGATCTTGAGCGGTAAACATCAGTAACCAATGTAGAGTTGTCGTAGAAGAGGCTCACAGGCAGACGGCCGCGTCTCGGTTGCGACGCCACTAATCTTATCCGCGCTAATCTAATCCGGCGCGACGCCCTCTCTTGTGTTTTCTTCCAATTGTGTCCACTCGAGGTAAATTAGAGGTTTTCTCGTGGGGTTCGCAACGAAGTCTGACGGAGTTCATTGCGCTTTTAGAAAAATATCTTTGAATTCAGTTAAGTTCTACTAGTACTCCAGGAACTTCCACATGATTTTGAGCAATCGCTCAAAAATTCTTCTTAAATTTTTATCAAGTAGAAGCATAAGCATGATTACTTCTATTTATATATGAATAAATATTTCTAAATGTGGTAAATTATGACCACAATGTCAAAGAAAATATACAAAACGTAACAATTATAGTACCTTTAAGAACTATATGTTTTATCAAACGTTATTATAGATTTATTACACCATAGTAGTATATATTAAACAATGTAGGTATGTAATAGTAATACATAATTGTCAACAGTTCTTAAATAAAACACGCCGTGATACAAACATTGTAGAGCCATGAACATACTCGTATGTAGAGCGCGTGCTACGAGAGTTCTTTTATTTAGTCTGTCTGTTTTGAAGGTAGGACAGCACTTGCATTTCGCTCTATCATGATCATCATATTATTATTTAATTTTAGGAAAATTTATTTATGTTTGGAATTAATTTAATAACGCAATACTTATAGTCACGTAGGGTACGGCAACCGCTTCTCGTTCAGGTGGCTAGTAGTTTGTTTAATAGAACTATTATACCTTTCTTATAATACGAGAAGCTTGCTTAATATGTGCTTAATAGAATGTGTGTTTTTAGTAGTGCCAAATAAAGGATTCATTCTTTTAAATGTTATTAAAAACAGTAAAAACTGATTAAATTTATTATAGAGTCGAAATGACTGTATCTGCATAATAACACTATTGTTTTTTAAGGTACCCAAAAGGCTAGCAGTAATACCACATTGTACGGTTGGACTAGTATGCTGGCCGATGTTAATTGTAATAACGCAAAATTTTTCATTTATCATGAAGATTTCAAATAATATTGTATTATTTGTCATTTGACATATTCATAGGCAGTTAGGCAGTTGTTTAGCAAATTTAATTCAGCAAATTGGAAATTAAGAGCCTCGTCCCGGGTCAGTGTCGCGATACGACTGGATTTTATTTCGTTTTGTCGGTTTCTTAAAGTTCATCTTGTCTAGACCGGTTCACCCACGCCGCACAGATTTCTGCATCTTGCAACCGACCCGCCATACAAGTTGCTTTATTTCCTTTTTTATCCTTTTGCAATACCGTAGGAATAAAAATAAAATTGGATAGAAGGCAATCTTCATAATGCTCAATGTTAAAATGAATACTGTTTAGATTGAACAATATCAGATGTCATCTATCAAATTTAAAGATTGTCAATATAACCTGCCAATTTATTTTCATTTGTTAGATGAACAATTTAGTAACGTATCTTAGAGGTATATATTATATAGATTAGAACGGATTATAATTGTAGTCTTCCTTAACATATGGATAGTTAAGGTATATAGACATGTTCGATTAATAGTAACAATGCAACTCTATCATACGTCAGATTAATCTAATTTATTTAAGAATATGTTCAAAGGACTGTTGGTTTAACCTAAAGAACTTAACGACCAGTTGGTTTAAAGAATCCGTTAGTTGATAACCAAAATTCCGGTCTTTGATGACATCATCGCCATTTAGATGTGTGTAGAATAGAAATTATTGTCTAATTTATTGTGCCTTTTATTTAAAAAAAATGATAGATATATTTTTTAAACAAACAAATCGCGCAGATTGAGCTATACCGACCAAAAGTAAGCTTTGAACTTGTGTTGTGGGATTCCAACTCAAAAATTCTAGATATTATTATTACCAATAGATAAATATCAGCGTAGATAAATACCCAAAACTAAGGAATATTTTAAAATAAATATAAGTATTTATTTACAACTTGCCCTGACTGGGGATTGAACCCGGAACCTGATTTGAGGATATTGAAAATTTCACACAGAGGTCATAAAATTCATTTATAATTTTACGTTATTCACTAACTAGTTTACGGTTCCGCTTGCGTGGTACTCCGTTATAAAGTTTAACATTTTACTATAGTATAAACCGAGTGGCAGACCACGCAAGAGATGGCAGGATGACCTGAACAATTTCGAGACTGGATGGCAATAAACGGCGAGTGACCGAGACGCGTGGAAGACAAGAGGGAAGACCTTTGTCCAGCAGTGGGACAATTAAGGCTATTAAAAAATCTATAGTATGAAATATCTCTAAGGGTCTGCTGGAATGGAAGGGTTTTTTTACAAATAAGCACTGTTGTACAATTTTTTTCTTCTGTATAAGTTATTTGTCTACATGAATTTGATTAATAAATAAATTAATAGTTTTTTTTATTATAATATAAGTATTTATTAAATATTTTTAACTGGATAATTTTTAAACTCTCTGAAATTTTTAGACATCAACAATACGATAACGGAGTGAGCCGAAATGTCCTTTGGCAATGTCGTCATTTTGCTACTGATAAAGTTATGACTAGAAATGTAGGTTCTTATCACTGCAACGGAAATATACCTGGCATACCATACCTACTAGTATGTATGAACAAAAGAACTATTAAAAATATACTTTTGTATTGATGCAAATCGTTCTTTTGCATAAAATAGTGATTAACCACTTGTGCTGTTGTAGTAACAACTTGTAGGTGTATTAGCGGCAGCTACTTTGCACTTATACAATACATACACGTAAAGTTTATGTGAAATATAAATCAATGAAATCATTACAAAGAAGGAAAGGAGTTAGTCACTTTAAAACAATTTTATGATTTTTTTAATTCGCTATTAAATAAAAAGTTTATGTACAGAGAGTTAAGCATAACTATGTGACATAAGTATGAAAAGAAGTAATCTATACTAATATCACTAATATTATAGAGGATTTTTTTTTTATTTTTGTATGTTTGTAATTAATAAAGTCAAAAACTACTGTGCCAATTTCAAAAATTCTTTCACCATTGCAAAGCTACATTCACCCTGAGTGACATAGGCTATGTATATACCACGAGCGAAGCCGGGGTGGACTGCTAGTTTCAATATAAACTACATGTGACTAGATCTATCTTACTGAAAAAATACACGTTCAGCTTAAAAATGTACTTGAAACCGGAGCTGCAGTTGATCTGCAATATGCGGTATTTCAAAATAGCATATTTTTCCTCGAAACTGCATTAAGTGATGCATATTACTACATGAAATTCCCGGCGGATAGCAACCAAGCCAAGCCAACACAGGATTGAGACGGCCTTTGGCGGCGCATGTAGGTTCTGCGACAAAGTAACTCATTTTAATCCGTAGAAGAATGGCTGCTTTGTAAGCCCAGAACGAATGTAACTAAGGGTTAAATACTGCTTTTATATTCACTCTTTTACGATCATTTATGTTCGACAGGGTAATATTTATTGTTGAGATAAATAATCCGGGATAAGTTAAATAAGTAATTTGTATTTTTTTTTTTACAATTTTAGGAACTACCTGACTTTTGTGTCTGGTTCGAAAATTAAAATGTTGTTGTTATTGTAATAGAGAAATAAAATTACAAAAAGCGATGAGGTGGCCATTACAGTGTGTTCATAGACTTGTCATTCACTTTGAAGAACTTACTAAAATAACCATAAAATATAACTTTAGAAATGTTCTTAGTAAAATAATAGCCGTGATCGATTTTCTTCAAATATTTTCACAATCTCCTCGTAATAAACGAGGGACAGCCCATTTTTCTACAAAATCATCCTCTTAATTCCGACAGTAAAGAGAGGTTTCCTCCATCAGTAGGTACGCGGACGTCGATTTGTTTCGTTCATTCCTTCATTATTTTACCAAGTTTTTTTTTATTAAAGTTTATGATCCGTTGCATTACGTTCGCTCATTTATCTTGCCCTAAAGCCGGGTAGCATGACATTGACATACCATTCATTTCTCAAATCTTATTACAAACTCGTAGAAATTTTGCCTGTAATAAATCCGTATGAAGAGGATATACTTATGCAACGATAAAATTACATTAGGTAAGTATTCAGAATAGAAAATATTTTTATACGTACAACATATTAATTTGTTTACACTGCTAAAAACAGTATTTCTACTTTTCAAAAGTACTTAATACTTTTTCTGTGCCCTTTCTTAATTTTCATTTGTTTTACGTTAGTTAGTGTTTCAATCAACAAACAAACCTGATATGAGGTTTCTGAACATTATTTAATTACAAAACAAGCTCTGTCTGTAACTTTTCGCAGTAAAAACACAATTAATGATGTTTTATTTGATATTAACATCAAGGTTGAGATGTTAACCGATTAGGAAGAATAATCTTCTAAATTTCCTGGGAGTGCGATAACAAAACCACGAAATTGGATTTTGCGATATAATCTGAACTGTTAGTGACAGCGCAGCGGCCGTGGACGTCTGAAGCCCGGGGACTTTTTGTTGCTTTCAGCTTACTCGCGAAGCCTACCACGGAATTGTACTTTAAAGCTGTTTCATTGCAACGAAGTAGGTGTGCGTACTAAATATTTTGTGTTCTTTGGATTTCCATATGATATCGTCCACTGAATCGGTGTACGATGTTCTATATGAAAATCCATATCACACAAAAGTTTCTGAGGTTTTGTACGCACCGATTCCGATGATGCAATGAACGCGATCACAATCTTATCTTCCTGATTCAAAAATTCTTCATGGAACAAAGCGGTTTCGACTTATATTACATTGAAAGTTAAAAGTGCCACTCTGAATCCCTCTATTACATATTATCGTATATTCGTCAAATGCTACGTCCTGGGTCTTGTATCGTTAATTTTTTAGGATGAAAAAGTGCAACCATACATCATCATCATATACTTAGTTTTTATGATTTTTAGACTTCGTATCTTTTACGTAGGTAGTTTTTTGTTTCAATAATACAACAAGATCCTTTGTTTTACTATCATACCACAAAACATGTACAAAAACTGGTTAGTAAAACATTTTCAGAAAAAAAAAAAAATTGATTGCCTGTAAAGTCGGTATACGGGCGAAAGTTTTACGTGACAACGACTTTGAGTCTGTCTCTCTCGCTCTTAGGGGACGCGTGCCTCTCACTCGCTCTCATTGTGAGCGCATCGTAACGTTACCGAGCGTTACACTTTTTCATAAGTGACTCCCAGCCGCAACCTAATTTAAGACGTTGTCACGTCAAAAACCTGTCAAAAATGTACTTCACCTACTCGCCTCACTTCACAGCAGTTCTCGGAAAATATCGGTTGCCCCAGTCATTAAGATGATAAAATGAGATAATAGTAATGACTCCAGTTTAACATTATCAAGTTCGTCGACTTCTTCGATTTCACATTATCTTGATTACTGGCGGGAATGTTACAATCAACGATTTACACTGATATCATACCGTTGTGCTGAATCAGAAGTCTGATTGATTAGTTTTCGTAACTTAAATAATACTCGTATTATAAGTTAACTTGATAATGTTCTTGTTGTATTGCTATAAGTGAAAGATACTTACACGTAAAACTTAACTGATGGTTCCGATATCCGACTTCCATTTTTTACTGAGGCCAATTTAAATTTCAAGGCATACAAGGTCGATTGACCACTCTGACACCACAGTGTGCTAAGTCAACTGAGCTTGTTATTAATACTCATCTCTCTTGTGATATGAGTTAATATCAAAGGAAATCGAACGTCAAGTATAAACCGTTATAGCGGCCGTGAGGGGGTTTTAAATAGATAATACCGGGGCATACAGGGTTGATTGACCTTGCAAATTTCTTTATTTTCAAACAAGCAACTTGTAAATATACGACAAATCAAAAAGTGCTCATTTTATTTGACTTGGCCGATTTACGGTTTTCAATTATAACAAAAAAAAAAGTCAAGTGCGAGTTGAACTCGCGTGGAGAGGGTTCCGTACAATACCAATGTCTGTTTTTAAATTCAATTGTGATATGTCAACAAACTACTACTATCGCCATCTAGTGGTTTATATTGAACTTACCACTTAATTGTCAATTGATAGAATTCTTGTAAGTTTTCCTGTAATCTACAGGCAATGACCTATATTCTGTATTTTTTTCAAATTTAAGGCTCAGTAGTTTCGGAGATCAGGGGAGAATGGTCAATTTTCGTCTACTTTCATGAATAAAATGAAAACTATTTATGTTACAATAATAACAAACATATATTTGAGATCCTCATAACGAGACCTTTCATTTGATATATAACAGGGTAATGTTTGCAAAACTTTTTTTTTAAATTCCTAATTTGTCCCCCGAAAATGACGCTTATTTTAAAAAAATATTTATTTTCTTTGCACATCTGTGTTTGGGTCACGTGATTACGCCATCCTACCAAATTTCATCTGTTTTTGTCCAGTAGGTTCGGAGAAAATTGACTGTGACAGACAGACAGACGCACAAGTGATCCTTTAAGGGTTCCGTTGTACTTTTTTGTACGGAACCCTAAAAATAGATTATTTTGGTCAAGATTTTTGTTACAAAGATATTGAGTAGCACCTTTTCTTACTTTTTATGTTCTATAACCTAACCAGCATCTTTTGTCGGTTAACTGTAAGAGTCCCTGATAAGTCAGCTATTTATTTGTGTTAATTAATTAAAAATATGTGATGGCATAATACTTTTAGCAACATAAGCACACAAATAAAGAAGATTTTTCACCGCACAGTGCTGTAACCACAAGTATTACAATAAAATGCCTTTTTAACATTATAACTAATAGATAAAAAAAAATTGCCTTGAAGCTAGAGAAATAAATAACACGAGTGTTATAAACACTATATGGTATCGAATATAACATAAATATGGCATAATGGTTACATTTCATGTCCCAACACATTACAATAACGTTATTGAAACGCTATAACATTACCCGTAAAGTTACAAATACAATTACCCTTTTTACCTATTTCACTTATGTAATTTAGTTAAATTTTAACGAGTTACTTGTTATTTATTTCAATTAATTAACATCATTTGACACTAATTAAATTTAAGTTAATAAAGATAATTAAGTCATGTTGCATTAATATTTAGTTATCTAACAGCAGTATTTTGTTTAGGTATCTATCTATTTAATAACTAAAATATTTTTTTAAACTGTATATGTCCCACTGCTGGGCAAAAGCCACTAACCTTTCATGTATCCCTAGCCATGGCATTTTCATCATTTTCACATAACATGAGCCCATCTTTTCGGAGGCATGCTGTAGAAACTAAAATATTATTATCTAAAAATGTTCTATATAGTATTATATTATGTAGAGCTATATTAACAAATACCTATACCACAACGACCCACTGTCGATGCTACACCCAAATCACTACAGAAATAATTTTGTCGTAGGTAATTAACACTACATTTCCACTATTCCAATAAAACCTTTGTCAAAAGTAAGCGATATAAAATACACAAAACAATGAGTTAAACAATAAATTTCTTAAGTATGCATACAGTACAGTAAGCCACACAGAAAATTATACCTAACCCCTAAAGTTACACCTGAGGTGAATACTCTACTATATGGCCCACTGTACATACCTACAATAACTCAAGCGGTGCCGTCTCTTCATCCCAGGGAAATAGTTTGCAGTCTTCAAAGTTTGCAACTTGGATAAGAGATTAAATTCAACGTTATACTTGCAGTACCCCGTACAGTCAGTACACCTTCAATAAACAAATAGGAAACTGTTTATATGGATGATCTCGTGTGAGCTTTATGACTTGTCTCGCGGCATGGTATATCTTGTAAGTAGGTATTTCATTATTATTGCTGAATCCACACCCAAACCTTTCGATGCTATCTAAACACTGCTTAAAAAATGAAGCTACTAAATAGTGTCAACATCATAAAATTGACATACGTTTCACCCTCAGTCGCTCAGGAAATATGTCACGATGCCGAAATGTGTTGTCAATTCAGTTATATTAAAATCTTTAATTATTTATTAAAATAAATGAATGTCAAAATTATGAATCACACAGTGAAAGTAATTTTGTATCAGAATTTTTTGTATGCTCTTTTTGTTTAGATTGATCTTAACATACATTATTTATTTACACAAAAATAGACTAAATGGTCAAGCAAATAGAGTTATCAGTTTAGAATAATTAAACAATGGTAATGTCTGTCTGCCTATATGCATGTATGATTACAGAATACAAATGAGATTGCGTTTAGGTACGGCTATAGTAGATTCAAGTGGTCAAGTCCGCAAGCGTAAGTACCGCTAACATGACTACCTTCTGATATATCACGTTCACATTGTTCGAGTTTAATAATTTTAGAGAAGGTAGCTAATAATTAGAGGTTTGGCGTATTTTTATTAAGTTATGCAAACATCTTAAACGGTATCACAATATGAATAAAGTATTGAATAAATGAGAAACAAACATTCGTCATCGTATTAACCTTTATAACATCGGCATTACCTTGTATAACTGAACCGAATAAACTAACGTTGTGTATAGGACAGCACTATTGGACAAATTTTTGCCAGATACATATTACAATTGGGCATCCTTATTAGCACATTTAGTACGTAGGTACTGTTTCATTTTACCCACAGTGACGAATCATCTGCCATGCCCGCTGTATACATTAAATTCATCTCTACTTGCCCATTCACTTGACTAATGTGAAACTACATGGTCGGCCCGGCTTCTAGGAAAAATGCGGGTATTCGCTCATTTAGGCCGTCACTACCTCGGCTCGGATGAACTAAGGAATGCCACTTAGAACTGTAATCACGATCGGGATAAACGGTTTAACTCGAATGACTAGCAAATTTATTTCAGACCGAGGTAACCAATTTTTACAAGCTTTGATTCAGTTTTTTACCGGTTTCGTTTCTGTTTGACCCATTTTTTAATTAAGCTGAAAAAAATAGAATTGACTTCTTTCGTTTGATGGGATATCTAGAACACGTACAGATTTACTATATGTAACTATCGAATTTATATCAATCAAATTATTAAAAAAAAAACACGTTAATATTTGTCATTTTCCTGGACCTTTATACAATATTTTTTTATACAATTTGGTGTGCCTCTCTGTGAATAGCTTGACTGACCATTATATTGGTATTTATTGAGCGTTAAGTGCACTGATAACTGCACCGCACCAGTAGAGTGTCCTGTAACCTCGTTAGCATTAGCCCGCGACTCGCCTCGCTTTGGCGACGGGCAAGCGACCGCAAAATTGAATCGGGATATATCGGGATTACGTGTGCAAAATGTTTTTGAACAATTTACCTATTTTTTATACTGTTGAGTAGGCAGACAGGCTTATAGTACATTCTGATAGAAAGTTTAGTGATAGGTATACAAGTGCAATGTGCAGTAAAAAATATCCTACAAAAATAGTTGCCAATCAGACAGTTAATAGATCTTATCTACATTAAGATCTATTAACTTGCTCTACAGCCAAGCTTCTAACTCTAAAAGGCCTAACTTAACGAACTCCACACCTAAGTCAAAATATGTGACTAATTTTATTTTAAATTCTTAGTTTTTTTAATAATATTATTCTAAAATTAACTAAGTAGGGTCCTGTGACTTTCGAGGCCCAAAAGGCGGCATTGACGCCTTAGCGTTATGAGCATATTATAATGTTTAACCTAACAGTTACATTTGGGTTAAGCAGTAAACAGTTTGTGGGTGCAAAGTACAACAATACAAATATAATAGTAATTACTTTTGTATGTTCACTTCCAAAAACAACAAATTAATCAGTAATGTATTGACAATACAAATAAGTAATTGCCATGTCAATGATGATTAACCTAATAAACTTTAATAAGGAAGCCAGTACAGTACCTAAGGTATGTCTGTTCTGTACGCTTGATATAAAAATTTTAATCGTTAATAAAGTAATTTTCCTCGGCTTGTATTGACTCCAATCTATTTCCAAAGCAAAAGCACGCAATATTAACATTGTAAATGATGTGTCGATATATATTCACGATTCTTTGAAATTGTGCCTAGCCTCGATATTATTCTACACATCTACATGCGATCTATCTGCGGTCAGTACTGCAATATTACCAGCTAATGGCTGGCTATGCATGAATAGCTATTTGCTTTATTGCGGCCCTAAAGAAATAATAAAAAAGCTTGAAAAATGAGCAAATTTCAATTTGATTTTAAAAGAGACAATTTAAAAAATTTGGATTTTGGCCGTGAGATACCGTATTTTGCTTACGCAATTTAAAATAACCCCTGTTTTCTATGCACCTATAAGGGAACATTTTGATTTGCCTAACATTATTCATAAATTCTCTCCTGCAATATTCATATAAGGCAGATGAAATTCATTCACAAGGTCGTACTGATCAAATATTTTACTCGATTCAAATTCACATCAAGGTCGATTTCGATGTACTGTAACATCTGTCTTTAAAAACTTTGTATTCTATTTCTGTGCTTTGTAGTGGTCAAGTAATCCAGTGTTACGTTGCAAAATTAAGAGGGTTACCTTGACGGACAATTGGTAATAGAAACGGGAGCGATTTAGTTTGTCCGGGATCCCGTTTGGTAGCATGCGAAGCGGTCAGTCAACCGCTCGAGCCCGTTACGTCAGCGGCTACTAGCCACAATTAGATCACATGCGAGACTTGCAATGCCTAGACCAGACTGGTCGCCGATAGATAGATAACAGCTAGTATTAGTCTATTTGATCTTGGATAGCAAGGTCTTATGCACGAAATTGCTAAGGAATGCCTTAAATAAATGGCAATATTAGGCAGGTACTATTCATGACATAACTGCCTCCGTGGTTACTGGACCACGTTACGGTTAAGGCGTTTCGATTCCCACGGGAAGCACACTTTGTTTAGTTGTTTCTAGTTTGGTTAGGATATTGCAGGCTTGAATCACCTGACTGTCTGATAATAAAGATGATTTCGTGATTTGGAAGGCACGTTAAGTCTTTGGTCCCAGCCGCCAACTGGTTGTCGTTAAAGGAACCACGTCAGAGAATGAAAGGCGGTTTCAAAGAACTCTGACACCAGGGTGTGTACGGTCGTTTGACAGTGACACCTACACGAGATGATTATGATCATTCATGACGTTTTTGGTAAAGTAAATAAATATTTCAGTATTTGGAAATCGGTGTTCCATAATTTATCTATTATTACAGTTTACTGCATCTCAGACCTTCTAAGTCAAACCTTTTTTTTAACAAATATGCCCCAGTTACGGCATAATTTATCCTTAACCTTCAAAAATATAAATAAAAATAAATATTTCTTAATTTATACAAAAAAATTTAGCAGATTGAGGCTTAAAACCATAGATTAAAAAAAAAAATGCGTCACTTAAAATAGATATAACATATGACATTAAATGTATGGGAACCGTGCGCGCCTTATGCGGGGGGTAAGGGCTGAGGTAAGGGAGGGTAGGAGGGGGGGTCCGTCACCAAATACACATATTATGAAATGAGTTCACAAACTTTTCTTATTGCAAAATCAAACAAAAATGACTTTATGATACAGGATTAAGGCTTAGTACAAATGCACTGTATTTCCACTCCGACCAACTAAGCAGTCTGAGCCTATTAGACCCAGGGGTCATGGGAGCTTATATAGTTGTTTCCAGTTTGGTTAGGACATTGCAGGCTTGATTCACCTGACTGTCTGATAATAAAGATGATTCTGTGCTTCGGAATGCACGTTAAGCCGTTGGTCCCGGCTGCCATCTGGTAGTCGTTAAAGGAACCATGTTAAAGGCCGGAAGAGGCTTCCGACGAACTCTGACACCAGGGTGTGCATGGTCGATTCTCACCTACACAAAAAGATGATGAGTCTGAGCAGGAAATAATAAAGTTTCCATGTATATTCTCGAGCAATAGAAAAAAGTTCACATTCGTAAAAAAGTTCGAAGTGTACGTACGGTATTGCCGTTTGTAATGTTTGAGCGTAGGTTTTGTTCTGGTCTGGAGATAAAGATACCTTCTCGTTCTCAATACGACTGTTATTTACCAAGTATTATATATATTATATATTAGTATAAATACTAATAATACTAATATATATAAATAAATAGGATACATAGGTCAGACGTCAATCGCTCCATTGAACCACGATTAATAGCGTACTCTGGGCTCTGAAGCGTAAGCTGAAGATGCAACCGGGAAAAACACGCTACAGCGAAGATATAAAAATAAATAAATAGTATATAATCATAATATAAAATAAGGCCGGGAAACTACTGATACCTGGAGTGTCACTAGCGTGATATTACTAGTAAGTACTATTATTTATTGTTAGGTTTAAATACATGATATAATTAAATAGATAGAGAGGAATACGAAGCCACTTTATCCTCGAATTTATATGTACCTACTTATAGATGAGTGTCCTTACAATAAAATTCTCTTTTGAAATTCTGCCTGGAAAATTGGTATGCATTAATGCCCGATATATGTCTTATCTATTTGTCACAGTTTACTTAAGTTCCATAAACTAGAGCAACATTATAAAATTTTTTTTACTCGCTCTTTCAAATAACAGCACTGAATACGATAAACTGAACTAATCTTAATGAGCTGGTATCCATAGGTCCTCTAGGCTATGGCCAAATGTTAAGTACCAAATCTGTTAATAGATTTGCAGTTAAATCAGAAAATTTCGTTGTTTCAGTCAGAGCAAGAATCTTGGAGCGCGGTAGTGGCACTGCAGCATATACATAAGCTTCAAATTTAGAATATAATTAATGTTTAGTATATAACCCAAGGGAAAACTAAAATATTTCGGTCCAGTTTTATCCCATATAAATATAGAAGATAACAAAGTTACATTCGCAGTGAACGAATCAGTGTACCTGCATACTTATACTTCGCCCGCGTTTTTAAGAGGCAATATGTATGAGATACCATCAAAAACAATAAATTTATAAAAATTCCAAGTCTCGCTTAGTTGTTCTACCGTCAAAAGTTGTGAGATCCATGTAGTACCAAGCCGGTTAATTTATTTAGTCCCTTCTCGGTTATCACTACATAGTAAAAAACAAATTCGCTTTCTCTGTCCCTATATCCCTTTGTATGCTTAAATCTTCAAAACTACGCAACGGATTTTGATGCAGTTTTTTTTTATAGATAGAGTGATTTAAGAGCAAAGTTATTATGCTCATGCAAAGCCGGGGCGGGTCGTTAGTTGCGTAATAAGCTAACCTTACAACATCTTATAGTGACTATATCCATTTAAAAAAATCTGTAATGTTTTAAATAACCAGGACGACTTGCCAATCGCACGAAATTATTGTTAATTATAATTCATAGGTATGTATCATTAGTGAGATAGTAATGTGTTTTCACTTGATGGCGATATGTATATTTTTCAGAGTGAAAGAGACACGATGTTCAATGCTTATCGTCACTCTAAAAAGTAATAACTCATTCCATTTGTATAATTATTACGTCTATTTGTTGCCATTCTGACATGCCAGCAGGCAAAATTAGTGAAGTAACAGATTCGCGTAGCATCGATATATCGAGAATACGTTAAAATATTATTGTTATTTTTTTATGGTTTTTATTAATCTTTGATTTCATTACACTATTTAAATTTAATCATAATGTAAGGTTTATATCTGTATGGGCTGGCATGGTCTGACATAAAGAATTCTATTTATTAAACTATTAAGTCACAAACAATGCATTGTCAGTGCCGGACTAGTTCTGGCGGTGGTGGTAATTAGTCAGACTCGACACGATAAGTATATCATGAAACAATATGAAAAAATAACCAGAAGTCGAAGCAAGCAGGAGCATGAGCAAAATGGCCTGAGATGACTGGTTTCACTTGTGATTCCAGGATGCCGGTCAGGCTCAAGAGTCAGGTCTATCAGGCACACTCTTGCGTCACAGAGGTCATTGGGCCCTCTAAGGCCTGGCATCATTGCTCCTCTCCCCCTCACCCATATATTTTTCAGGCATTAGGTATTTTCCCCACTAATAAATACCCCTAGAAACAAGTAAGCTTTTTCACAGCTTAACATATTTTCATTGAACATTTTATTTTGTACTGTGGACGTTGTCATTTCAGACCCCACTCGAGTATATATTTTTGCAGGCATGCGGTTATTTGTTTCCCCTTTCACCCCCACAAGTTACAAATGGCTCAACCGATTTTCATCAAACATATATCTAAAACACTCACACATAAGTCACCGTTAGTACAAAAAAACTAAACTGAAATCGCTTTATCAATTACCACAGACAGACACGTCAAACTTATAATACCCCTCTTTTTGGGTTAAAAATAGCGTGACACTGTTACGATTTTGTAGTCTTGGACCTTGAAAATCCAATTATCAGATTTTTCTTAACCATCTCTCTGGGTTTGACGTTAAAACCCAGGTCTAGTTTTACTTCATCAGATGTCAAAGGGAGATAAGAAAACCAGGCATTTCGTCTTTTCTTTTCGATCCCGATGATTGTTATATTAATATGTAAACATTTTTAGTAAGACGTTACAAACAAGAATAATTGACTTCTTCCGGAATTTTATGGTAACACTAGCAATTTCGGAAACTGGTTTCTTCATTCACTTCCCGTTGACATTTACCTACAAGAATTATGTTGATAATTAATCCCGAATTTTACTCCAAACTCGCCTCCTAACTTCGTTTATCGATACTTGACGAAAAAAACGTAAGAGCAACAACACTATGCTTAGCACATGCTTTTGACTGAATAATATTTTTTTCATTCAAAATGGCGTTGAATGTGCTGTATTATTTTACATAAAATAAGGCTTTAACTTGTATAAAACGTAAAAAGAAGTATCAGGAGAACTCATATTTGTATTTATACAATTATTTTACATATTGTGAAGGCATAAATCGGCATTAATACCCAAAATTGATTTTTTTTGTTGTCCTTGTATATACTCCGCAATAGACATTATTAAACTGTGAACCCCAGGATGGCATACACGTAAATATCGTGTATGAGTGGTAAGACAGTTTAGCTTGTCATGCTACTTCTATTAGAGCCGCGTTCCTAGTTCTATGCTTAAAACCGAGCACGAATAATAGTGGGACAAAATCGGACGGACCACAAGTTAAAAATCACTTTTTCCTCAATAGAACCTTATGTCAGCACTTTGTGATCCTATCATTGCGATCATTAATGGTAAGTCAGCCGGGGTAGGTCACCATTGAGAGATATTTAGATATTGCCCATGAATTCGATTTAAAAAAACGATTTAACTAAATTTAATTTCATTGAATGTTCTTTTTTGAAATCTTGTTATAAACTTAGATCTAAAAGCTAACTCGTCGTTAATAATTTATATCAACTTATTTGAATGAGTGTGACGTTAACGAGCAAAATTTAAAATGCAATTTAAAGTTCTCCTGCAAACAAGTTGCTTTACATTCCCTTTGCTAAGTTAGAATCTCCGTAAGCATAGTTCTGCGGTCCATTCTAAGTAGGGTTGGCATACGTCCGGATATAGCCGGACATGTCCGGAAACTTGGTTCTTAGTTAAAATGTGGAAGGCATTTCAAGATGTTTGAAATTTTGGAATAAGTTAGTGATATGTCAATAGTTCTTCTTTATACTAACATTGAAAATATGCAACTTTGTATCGAAATTTTCTTACTTAATCATCCTAGAGCAGATAAACTAAACTAGATTTATTTGGCATACATATTCGTAGATTATAATAAAAGTCCGTAATAATTAATAAGGCTATTTTTACCACTATTGAAACTATGAAAGTGAAATTATGGCAAAAGTAATTTACAGTTTGAAGAAAACTTCTTCTAACGTAATAACTAAAACAAAATCTCACGGGAAAGGAGCGGAGCCTTGGGCAGCGCATATTTTATTAAATATAAGCAAAAACGAAATCTTCGAAACTAGTATAATTATGAAGCTAAAATTTGGCAGATGCATTTGGTTGAACAAGTAAGTTCTTATTTTTTGAAATTATTGCCGGACTGGAGCCCCCGACAGCAACAGTCATATAATAAATACAGAAGAATTAATTATAACAAAGATTTTTTTTAACAAATAGAGCACATAATTAATAACCTCTATAAATTACATATATCTAACAGTATCCAGAAAAAAAAGTCTAGGCTTTCAGTAATAAATTTTACTAGTACCAACCCTGATCCTAACTTTCTTCTTTTTTTGAGTTGCTGAGATTCTAATTGGGTGCGCAATTGCGCGTTTGGGGGTTCTTAACAAACAATGTTATGTGGGTGCATTCAACATCGTCTATTATGAAATGCTTAGTAATGCCCATAAACTTGTCATAAAATAATATCATTTCGAATCTTCTAATCTTTCAATTCAATTGTAATTCACTTTAAATAGTTCATTATACTTAAACAATTTTATCATAATTACTACATACTTATATACGTATTTCTAAACTTACTCTTAATTTAAATAATGTAAAGTGAATTTAAACTAATTGTAAACACCCGTTTGTTATACGAAAATATTTTGATTTTATTCCGAATCGTGATTGAAAGAAGTTAATCTGTATATTGAAGAGACATTTGTAACAATCAAAATATTAAGGAAGATTGAGTATCGAGCCGTAGGGATCATTATAATATCAAACGTTTTAATAATTATTAACAATAGGGATTCTTCAAAGGTGGTGTAGAGGGAGGGATGATAACAAAGCGTTGGTATCTGTATTGGGCTCTTGGGTGCAGAGCGCTTGTCTGGAGGGCTAATACTTGATCGGCCCTTAGGACCTGACTGCCTATCCATCCTACGTCACACGACTATGGATCAGTGCATACCTAATCTATCTATAACATCAAGCTTCCATTCACTAATAAACCACTGATAATGGATGCGGTAGGCTATAGATTTAATGAGTTTTGGAGGTTAAATGTAAGTACACCCTATGTTAAAATGTGAAAGTGAAAGCGCACATTATAGTTTTATATTTTTTGTTTTTATTTACCACCTTTGTAAATAGGTAAAAAAATATTCAATAGATGGTCCAATAAACATGAGGACAAAGTAAACGATACCTAGAAATTTTTGGAATGTACATAACGCTTTATCTTTGGTAATGAGGTCAATAAGCACTATCAATTTTACTTTATAAATTTAAAAACTCCATTTATATAAAGGTTAAGAAAATTTTTTTGCTGACTTGAATATACTGATATTATATAAAATAAAGTTTTGTTGATTTAGAATATACAAGCAAATTTATTTTAGCACTAGTTTGATCTACTAGGATTATCAGCATCTATAAATTCTTTTATAACTAGCGACCCAACCGGCTTCGCATGGGCATAAAAACCTTCCTTTTGAATCACTATCTATTAAAAAAACCGCATCAAAACCCGTTGCGTAGTTTTAAAGATTTAAGCATACAAAGAGACATAGGGACAGAGAAAGCGACTTTGTTTTATACTATGTAGTGATAGTGTTTTACCCGCAGCGAATGTTGCACTTTTTCTGATACTGCTATTTTATCTGTTGTTTGTTGAAGATAAAAGGTCTATATGCTCATTATAGAGCATATTTAGCATGCCTCCGTGGCACTGGCTTATCGCACGACTAGAGTTCTGTAGAATACATTATCTGGAAAATGTATCTAAACCAATCCGTGCCTGAGTAACATAGCTGACAAGCGCACAAGTCCGCACAACAATGTTTATCAATAATCCAGTGGCTCATTCTATAGTATATTTAAACGTATATATTAAGTTTTATCATATATGTATTTGATTATAAAAATGTTATATATATAGTATGAATATGTATATTTTGTTGCCGTTTAAGTACAAATAATAAACAAAAATTTAATCATGTGATGTCCAAGTTACACGAGTTGTTTCCGTGCTTCGGAAGACACGGTAAACCGTTGGATATTACCATCTGTTAGTGGTTAAAAGAACCACATCAGAGGCCGAAACTGACACCATGCATGCAGTGTGCATGGTCAATTGACCGTGTCACTTACACAAAATGATGATGATTAAGTTACATTGCAATTACAACAATACAAGAGTATAAATAATGATATAGATTTACAGCTGCTTTCTTACATGGATCTTTACACAAAAGGATTGCACCTACCTACCTAATTATGAATAATAGTTATGGATGTAAACTGTTTCACTAATTTGACAAGACATTAATTACTTTACCATTGCCAATAGAATCTGCATAGTAAGCTACTCATACACTCGTATAGTAACTCTATGCACAACAGTACCTAAATAGCTAAGAAACCAGAAATTTAATTTAAGCCTAAGTCACAACTTATTGAAAAGACGAATGTGAAATGAGTTCCCCGCTACTGACGCAGGGAAAAAGATGGGCTACTAGACTAGGCACTCATGACAAATATCCTTGATGCTATGAGCTGGCCATTCTGCACTGCACATGCAGGCCATTGTCTGCGGACAAAGCGCCCCGTGACGCTATGCGGATTCAAGACGAACTTCGAGAAACTTAAAAACTTGAATGGAGGTATTCCGTCCGCATTTTCTTCGCGGACAACTGATGTACGTATTATTATTGCTCATAAGTTTTGTGCTCTTGTGTCTTACATATAAATTTTCTATTTTTTATGATAACATACATATAGGAATCATACAAGCAGAGTAATAGTGTTAAATCTTTTATAAAATTATAATATTGGAGAATGGGTTTCGAAATCAGCATTAGCTATCTATTAAATAAGAGCCTATGTCCACCAGCCTGAGAGCTATACTGTTCACAAAGAGTCATGGCGAAACTCCATACATCGTTTGTACGAATAAAAAATTAAAATACAGATAACATAAAATAAATCGAATTAGTGAGAATACATAACTAGTAACATGTTTACCACCACAAAAAAATTTTAAACCCCGGGGTTTTTTTAATATTTACTTTTTTTAAAGTCAACCTTTAGCTTCGTTTTCATTCGCCATTATTGTCGCAACTGAAACATTATGTCATCCTGACAGTTGTTAGCATTGTCAAAACGGTATTGATAGTTCATTATGGTAGGTTAGGGTCATAGATTAAGTAGTTGTACCTGTGATTAAGCAATTAATTTTTACTTGGTGAAAAAGTTAGATGGCGAAATAGGGAAGTCCATGAGTAAGAAAAGGACCAACGATATTTTTTATATTTTTGTCTCTGTCATCGTGGCAATTTTTTCTTTGTTTGGCCAATTCGACGCCAAGCAAAATCTTACACCAAACTAACAGTGAAATTATTTATTTTTTGTATTCAGAAAAATATTCATTTTAAGTAGTAGAATTTGTACGAAAGATATACAAAAAATAAGGGCATTTGTTACATAAATTGTGTGGCTCAGGAACACATTCCAGGGTGCCTACCACCATCTCTTAAAACCATGCAAGATCCAGTGAGTAAGCGAGATGTCGCCTTACATCATGTATTGGGCTGTCTCACTTACTCATTGGATCTGGACAGCGTAATATATGATTTAAGGCGACATCTCTCTTACTCAATCGTTCTTGCATGGTTTTAAGAGATGGTAGTAAGCCCCCAGGGGGGTTACTATATACAGTCTCTTAAAACCATGCAAGATCCAGTGAGTAAGTGAGACAGCGCAATACATGATGGAAGGCGACATCTCCCTTACTCAGTCGTTCTTGCATGGTTATTGGAGATGGTAGTAGGCACCATCTCTTAAAGCGTAATACATGATGAAAGGAGATAACGTCTTACTGTGTCACTCTGTCTCGCCTACTCACTCGTTATTGTATTGTTTTAAGAGATGGTAGTAAACCATTTGATGGTGAGCCTGCTACTTAAAAAGTTGATGGTAAACCCCCCCCCCCCCCCCCGGTGGCTTACTTACCATCTCTTAAAAACACGCAAGATCCAGTGAGAAAGCGGGACAGCGCAATACATCATGCAAGGCGACATCTCATTCACTCACTGGATCTTGCATGGTTTTAAGAGATGGTATACCCCCTAGGTACTAAATCGATGAATCTAACCTACCATAATGAACTGTCAATATCGCTTTGACAATGCTAACAACTGTCAAGGTGACATATTGTTTCAGTTGCGTTAAAAATGGCGAATGAAAACGAAACTAAAGGTCGACTTTTATAAAATGGAATATTAAAATAACCCCGGGGTTTAAATTTTTTTGAGGTGGTAAACATGTTACTAGTGAAGTATTCTTACTAATGCGATTTATTTTAAGTTATCTATATTTAATTTTTTATTCGTACAATTTCCGCCATCATTCTTTATCTATTATCTTCTCAATAACTAGAATAACACATTTTTACACACTGAACTGTGACATAAGAAGTACCTATTTTACCGGGAACAAACTAAGATAATGATTAAAATTGCTAAGGATTCTTCCTAATAATCCTAAGTATGTGTATCCAACTAATAAATGTTACGTTGACATCGACCATGTTTGAATAGGAAACAACAGTCTATATCCGGTAAGGCGAGTGTCGGGATTGCTAACGGAGCTAGTAGCTAATGTAGAATAGTAATTAGAGCTTTTACTATGGATAGATGATATCTCGTTACCTCATCCAAGTATACATTTAACTTTATATAATAGTATGATTTTTAAAGTTGCTTATATTTTAACTAATTTAATATAGAGTTCAGGTACTTATTCTGACTAAAATTATTAGGTGTCTATACAGACTACACATACACACAGGGTTAAATATTGATAAAAACATACTTATCTTATTTTTACCTCAAAATATTGGTCCTAAAATAAAATCCTGGTTAAAATTTATGCTACTTACTTAAATTGTAAATAAGATAATCATTAATTTAATATGTGTTCAAAGTAGGGCACATTTGTAAATGTCGGTTTTATGCTGACTACTATAGACAAAGTAATGAAAGAGTTATTGTCAGTTTACTTCGCAAATATCTTGGACATTTAATTTTGATGTAGGAGAGATAAGTGTACTACAGACAGCGTAATAGTGTGTCATACATATTGAATCGGGAAATAACTCTTAGTAATTCATTTGAGTCACGAAACGATCCGTCCACAGCATCACAGAGAGATATTATACCAAACCACAGCTATTTTTAGTCCATTGTAGTTTTTCCCTTGGCTACTACATTGTTATAATACAATTGTACAAGTAAGTACCTACTTGTAATTTTTGAAATAATTAAAATTTGTTCTCTTAATTCCGGCCACTAATACATACTAAAGTATTAAAATACTCTTTCATATATATATATCTTTCATATATATTTGACGACCTCTTTGGCGTAATGGTTAGGTAACATGCCTGACCGCTACTCAGGAGGTCCCGGGTTCGATCCCCGGTTAGGTCAAGATGAAAAATGATCTTTTTCTGATTGGCCTGGGTCTTGGATGTTTATCTATATAAGTATTTGTTATAAAAATATAGTATCGTTGAGTTAGTATCCCATAACACAAGTCTTGAACTTACTTTGGGGCTAACTTGATCTGTGTGACTTGTCCCCTATATATATTATTATTATATATATTAAGTTATTAAGGTAAGGTATAGGAAGGTACCAATATTGTTAATATTAGTATATATAATCTGCCATCTTTTGACCTGTTGTGCTAACACGTCATTCTACGAAATAATTGTTACATATATTTGATTTTACTTCTCTTGAAGTTTCTCTTTTTCTCTTTCAAATAGTCTCTGATTGAAGTAGGCTCTGTTTAGATTTATATTTCTCTGAAAACTAATTATTTTAATTCTGACTTTGATTACAAGACAATTCTATATTAATTAGCTATAGATAAAGCTATAGAGAATATTTTGATATGTATATGTGTGCAACTAATTTATTATACGAATGCCAACCTAATAAGTATATTCGTTAACACAATAAGTTTACATACCCAATAAACACATTTTAAGTTCTAAACAAACTAGAAGTACACCCAGCGTATGTCATTGACCGAATATTAAGTGTCATACCAGTATTGCCACGCCAGATCGCTTTACTTGTGGGAAAAATAAGAGGGGAGCCTGTCTCAAGGCGCCACTTACGCCTCCCATTCATATTTTTCATTAGACTTAATATAACCGACATCATTTGTTCGTTTTATTAAAATACTAGCTGTTGCCCGCGGCTCCGCCCGCGTGGGACTCGGTTATATCGCACCCAAAAGTAGCCTATGTTTGACCTCAGGTCGTTAACAACATCCCTACCAAATTTCATCACAATCGGTCCAGCAGTTTAGCCGTGAAGAGGTGACAGACAGACAGACAGACAGACAGACAGACAGACAGACAGACTTTCGCATTTATAATATTAGTATGGATTTATTTGCTTTACAACTTAATATTTTATGGTATTAGAAGTTCTTTATTTTCGTACGTTTTTGCAACTAGCTCTACTTATCGATAATAGATAGGATAGTACTGGAGTAGGGTAAACAATTTGCATGGTTAACTTCTAGTACTTGTTTATGTAGTATACTGAGCATGTATGCAGGGCATTGCAACAACATCATCATCATTAGTGCGTTAGATGCTCTTTTCTGTGTGAGACTATAATTTCATATACAACTTACATATATTTTAAATCAACCATCCTACTTCTTTACGCCACGCCTTAGTATTTACTTCGCACTTTCCACGGCTATATTAATTTTAATGAATAAATAAAGGATAATGTATTAAAAAATAATTTAATTAAAAAAAAAAAAATATACTCCTGTTGGCGCTCGCAATGTACGCATTTAATAAAATAAATAAATATTTCTCTTTGTTAACCATTAGGAAAAACTTAAAAGATTTAAATATTTATTCGGTGTTGTTTGAATCGATATGAAAAGCTGGAAATAATGCGAAAGTATGCTAATAGTAAATTTTCCTGTTAATTATCCTAAAACCTATTTAATGATTCACCTAATATTTCTGTCTCTCAAACTTTTGTATTTAAATCAAGTTTAGCTGTAGAAATTATTCACATAATGCTAACGCTGTACCCGATAGTTTCAAAGTGATGCTATTCAGTTCAAACCGGGCATATTCTAGCTATTGCGTGCTTCTGCCTGCTATTAATCTTGCCTGTACAAAACAGTTCAGGCGTGAAGCAAATAATTATCTCAACGCAACTGAAACACGCTGAAATATTCACAATTTTGTTCAGTGCTCTATGGGCACTGCCTGCTGGCATACCTATTTATAAAAACATTGGTTTCTGAAATCTGTGTCTTGAAGATATTCTTATTATTGTTGAAAAGGTAGCACTTATTAGAATTATCGTTTTTATATAAGTACTAGTTTTCGCCCGCGGCTTTGAACGAGTGAATTTCCCACGGGAACAGTGCTTTTTCCAGGGATGAAAGGTATCCTATGTCCTTCTCAATACTTCTATCTATGTGTACCTATGCGAAATTTTAGGAAGATTGGTGCAGTAGATAGAGCATGAAAGCGTAACAAACAAACAAACTCACTTTCGCATTTATAATATTAGTTAGGATGTCTAGTGCTAGTAAGTACGTAAAATCTACAGGTTATGTTCTACATATAGATCCATAGGTGCTACAACTTAATTTTCAATATTATTATAATACCCAGTAACTGTAAAAATCTATACAGCATAACTTTTGACACATGTAGTTGGTGTTAGGAAATGTTTTTAGTTTTTGTCGTGAGACATCAACTGAAAACGGATTCCTCAAAAATCCTGCAGAAGCCGAGTAGCTATAACAATCTTCTGGATAATGTCGTTATTAGGAACTCCGTTTTCGCCAGGATCGATTATCTAATGAGTCAGTGTCGACATGGGACTGCACTTGGCGTCCCCACCACTCCCCACTCCCTGTTGATGGATGACGAATCGCTTTTACATCCGCGCTACCGCAGTTTACATACGATACGACTGAATAGAGCGCGATTAAATGTTTTTTTTTTCTTTTTATTCGATCTTGTCTTTCCTGGAGTTGGAGTTCTTTAAAAGTCGGGACAAGATTAGTTTTATATCTACAAAGTTTGAAATAAAGTCGATTCAATTTGCGTCGCGACTACCGGTTTTAAGCACTGATTAAATTTACGATTCAACATATACGGAAAAAAAACTCAAAACTAATGAATAATTTGATAGAAATAACTTATCAATAAGCAAGATACAAAAAAGTAAATCTTTATCAATATGTGATTATTTTTTTTTGAAAAACAAAAAACGGTAAGTAGTTTTCATAAAAAAAAATAAGAATGTAAATAGCTATCGTAATTTGAACATCTTAACGCTCGACATCGTCGCAAATACGAATCCTCCGACGTGATTTGTTTTCCTGTCGACACCGCCGATAAAACGTCACTTCAGTTAGAATTGGGATATTATAACAAATTACTTTAATTTCTTACTTTTAAACCTATTTGGTTTTGTATAAGTATCACATACATATTTGATAAGTAGTAAGAGATACAATAATGTTCGTGACATACCTGACAACCGATTCACCGATTTTGCTATGTCAAATATTTCAAAAATAGCTCCTGCATAACTCCTGGCTTGAGAATGCGTCGGTCATTATGTATGCAAATGATCACACAGTCATGGATGCCGAAGACCGTTTCTTTCTTCTCTCCGACTCAAGAGAAATTCGACATAGACTAGGAATTTAAGTACCACCAAGTCCGCTATAATTATCATCATATAGTAAGGGTTACATAAAGTGTCTATCAAACATGCACACCCTAGTATAGTGGATTGACCTGGGTTTTATCGTATGCTTACCGTTATACGTTTTGTGACTCATAAACTATTGGTTGGTATCGTTACGGCACGACGATGGACAAGTTGACCGTGCACATTATCCACAGTAATTATATCCACTCTATTTCAAAGAATCAAACAAGTGACTCAAAAATTTATGTTGCTAAAAATATATTTTCAAACTTCCTGTAATGCTTTACCATACTTTTTACTACATTACACAGATTATATAAAATTTACGTTTGAGAAATAAGACTATGAACATAGGTAAAGGATAATTACGCATGTACTAGTATTTAATTAATAGTGTTTGACCAGTGTATTCTTCCGGTAATACGTGCATCCGTAAGTCATTACCGGATAAGAATTGGGTTATCGCTGCAGACCTAATAAAACGTTCAAATGTGGCAGATTGGGCTACGATTAGCCATGCTAGAAGTTTATATTAGAGACAGATTCTGAAATAAAAAGAAGAAAAACAAAGGCCGTGAGTAGGTACCTACTTACTGGTGATAACTACTAAAGGTATCGTTTAAATGCTTCGTTTAAACGAAGCATTTAAACCTAATTAATGTTTTTTTTTATTCAAACAATCAAAATGTTATCCGACCCTTGACTTAAATCGCAATCTTAAAAATAAGAAATATTTATAGCTCAAATATTATATTTTTGAAATCGATCATCATAACGACATAGGGTAGGAACAGTTCATTATCCATCATTATGTTTTTATTGCAATCATTTGGGTCCGAGGGATCTTCTCGGTATAAAATTATATTATTTTGTTCTTGAATTATACATATTTTCCAGGTACTGGAGTACCTACTCGTATATGATATCACTACTATGATGTCATTATTGCACCAAGAATGTGGTTAACAAAAGACCTAAGATGAATATTTTTCAAGATAGAACTCCAAAATCTGCATTCATTGTAGAGTCAGCTACAAGCCAAGGCACTTTAGCTATACCTATCCCGTTTGGGTATACCTATAAAGCAAAGTTTTAATATTTATATTTTGTACTTTTTCTCAGGACTACTATGGTTTTTTTAGCATGGGAATTTTCCTGAAAATACTACCTGCACAATATCAGGTAAGAAGTTTACATATAATTTCGAAGCTTTGTATTTTTAACGAAGCCACAGGTTACGCAAATTGTAAAAGATCAAACTGTGTTTTAAAATAATAATAATTAAATACTTTAAAAAATTGGTAATGAGAACTCGCCGAATTTGAGATTTTAACAAGAATATCTAATGTATTTAAGAAAATCTTAAAGTCTGTTTTGTTTTAATCGTTTTGTATTTAAAGCTGGATGAGACTGCAATGGGGATGTGTTAGCCAGATACCGTAGCGTATGGCCTAAGTAAGGAGAACAAAGAGTGGTTGGGAGGTTTTAATTTTCAACTCTATTTTTCTTACATAAGTATATCATAATCATTGTTACATAAAGTCAATCGACCGTACACACCTTTCTATAAAAGTTTTTAAAGCCTATGACGGCCGAGGCCAACGATCTTCTAAAACGAAATTCTTATCTGAGTGTCAGTAAACTTATCGGTAAACGGTATTTAATGTTTTTCTTTCAATATTATGAATATCAATTTTTATATTTTACAGTTTAAAGCACTATCTTTTTTAAAAACATATTTTTATTTTCAACCACCATACCATCACTGCAAGCACATGCACTTTAAGTAGCAATCGCGTTAACACAAGTCGCATTCCATAGTTTTGCTGTATTCATCTAAGTACTTAGTTAAGTATACTTAGCGGTAGTCAAACTTAAGGCGCTGTGCATCAGGTGAATACCGTAAAACGTCTATTTTTTCGTCGCGCAGTTAGCTTTATTCTTCATTGAATACAAGCATGAAAAAAATACGAAGTATAGTTCAAGGATCAAAATAAATGATTACATCAAAATATTTAAAAAAAATAATTAAAACCTAGCTAAATAAAATAGCAAAAAAGCTATATCCAGAAAAGGTTTCGTCGCGAATTACTTGATATCTTCAGCGACAACTACCAATTTTTTTACGTCTATAAAAAGAATAACATAATGACCCAGATGGATACCTAAAAAAATTACAATATTTAGTCATAATTATTGAAATATTAAATTAAAACTGGAAAATTTCACCCGAAATGGCATTGAACGGAGACTAGTGACAGGCCAACCCAGTATCGTCACTTTCAACCTTATTTCATTACCGTACGTACTATAATCGCACTTCACTCCTCTTAAATACCTAAGGGTTGGGGATACAGCGCCTTAAAGTTGCAATTCGACGATAATACATACATAATCAGAGCATTAAACCAACATTCTGACATAGATTCCAAAGGTTATGTTGGTTTTGGTTGACATTTATACGTATTAATTTAAATATTCACAAACTACTATTGATTTAGAAAGATATTTTCTTAATTACGAAAACGACACAATAGCACAGGTTTTTATATTGTAGGAAAAGATTACCTACAAATTTTTATCTTTACTTTGACCTCATAAACAGGCTTACATGCAGACAGAGCTAGCATAGTGTGTACTTGTGTAGTGTAATTTTCTTGACTTGCACCACAAGCGTATGTAGGTACGTCAGCGCGCTCGTGCTCCGCTAACAATGCACCCACGTCGCAATGCCACTCGCAAGGACTTTCTTTCCTAGGTTTGACACGGATATAACAAAGAAAACGTCATTTGCAACACACAGTTTCACTCGTACTGCATGATTTTAAATGAGAATGAAGCCGCATAAGACATATTTATTTCAATTGTAATGGCATGTGAATTTTACTTATTCACTTCTACGAGTATGGTATTTTTACGCGTTTAGAAGGATTTAGTTGCTGTCGCTTATAAGTCTTAGAGAAAAGAAATATTTATTGCATTCTTGAAAATTATTAAAATATGTTTTATCCAAAAAAAAAACTAATTACTTTTATGTTGTTATAAAAAAACATTACACAACTCGTTTTCATTTATTTATACTTTTTCATAATTATATGCTTAAAAGAAAAAGGGATATATTTTACGTTGCTCTCTTCTAGTACCATAAATAACCATATTAAGTAACGTGGAATTTTAAGAATTTACTTAAGGCAGGCACTACAAACTTCTCAGGAAGCTAGTGTGGAATTCAATAAAAGGGTCGGATCGGCGCGAGTTTTCTATCCGGTAAAGTGAGAATTATACGTTCCCAAAAATAAAGAAAATAAAAACTACAGCACTGTGTAAAGTAGGGATCCCTCTGCTGTAACTTTTCTTCGTCGAAGGGAATTACTTACGACCGACAAGGGGCAAACAAACTACGAAAACAACATACCGCCCTGTGTTTGATACTAGACCTTTTTGTTATGTACGCTCAACGGGATCAATGCTCATCATAACTTTATACCGCAATGGATAAGCTATTCAAACAGTTGTCTGATAGATTGGATTGCGGATACACCTATGGGATTGGAAGATTTATAGTCAAAAACAAGAAAACTTGTGAATTATGGAGAAAATAAACATCTTGATTTTTGATCTAAAAATCTTAATCAGAATATAATCGAATATTAAACTGGGCTTCCAATAGATATCGGATGCACATAATTTACTTCCATAAAGTGTACTCCCTGAACCGATGATCTGCAAATCGCTTAAAAATTTTATAGAACTCGGAATTGCGGCACAAACACGGGATCGAGGAAAGAAAAATCTCGCAAAAACGCGACGCAAATTCGAATTAAATAGTCGTATCTCTCTTGTGACAGTGGGAATCCATCAGCGGTGTCGATCGGCACGATAACTGCGCCCTCCGCACTCCGCGCCCTGTAAAATAAATCGTAATTTGATAGCGCCCTCTAGTGACGCGTAGTCAACAGCCGGCCAAAGATAAAAATGTTTATGGATGTGATACTTTTTACGTGTATCCGAAATGTAATAGAAAAAATACCAGCAACTCCCTCTACTTTAAGAATTGAATTACATTTACGAACGCACAATATGTAAGTGAATTTGTACGAGGAAATACAGAGTTATCCATCCTTTTTGAGTATTGACAAAAGACATTACTTTTATTTATTAATAAACTACAAAGGGAGCCCTCAATCTGAACAGTATCTGTGTCGTTTGCTAGGAACCGTGGCATGACAGTTCTCATTATGAAGTTGGAAATGAAAACGCGGCATAATTTATTTTTTCTTTTACCTAAAAACAGCTGTAATGATAGCAAGTTGCGATAAATTCCGTAGTCTAACAACAAAAATAAAACATATCAGTTATAAAGTAAAAAGTATTTTTTTTATATTATTAAGACTAAAGATGTTATTATTACACATATATAAGTATATGCTCGTATAAAGTATTTACAGTGATCACTTCATAACTTGAAGGATTTAATCCATCCATCTTTTTTTTAATTTTATAATATTTGTACAGGTAGGTACTTACAAAAACCCAATATTTTCTAGATATAAAACTACACGTCCTTTGCTCCCACACGGAGTTAGTCAGATTTTTTATAACTACACGAGATGCTTTGAATACCGCGTTATCAATTAAATGGAAGGGTCGAATGTATTGAACTCAGTGCGCACAGGGAATGCACGATGAGAGTTTACATAACGGATACAGAAGCAAAGTGCGAACACATGAAAAAGGAAACCGATGGACTGACGTCAGATAACATTGAATGCCAGAGTAATATATTGTATCTACTCTTTATAAATCACCATCTGTTGATGTATTCTGCAAGTATATCGTTTATATTGGCAAACAATGTTATATTATTCATTTATTTTCTTTACTTGTATTTATTAATTTTTTTGTACTATATACGAATATACGAATTCGGAAAATGTAGGCATACATTTTCCGAAATTCGTATAACAATTGAGTATACTGCATTTCGCGAAACTAGTTAGGATTGTAAAAGAAAGAAGCAAAAACTGTAATAGTACTTAAAAAGGCCATATACCTATTGACAATCAGCAAAGCAGATTTATAAAAAAGAGGTAAACTTTAGCTTGGTGTAAGTTTTCTACCAAAAAGATTAAAATCGTCTGCATAGATTAATATGTACTAAATTCTGAATATATGTTTTGATAGTTAACAGATATAGCCGAGCAAATCCACAACTGTAGATCATATAACTCATTTTAACCTACAAATTAAGTATGGCAGATGAAAATAAATAACAAATTGAGAAGCGTGGGTGTTCTGGAGTTAGCGTGGGCGAAGGGCGGCGTTCAATACACTAAATTAAAAATATAGAGAGCACAGCATCGACATGTCAATTATAAACCATAGGCTACGTAGTGTGTAATGATAAACTCTTGATCTTCTGTCATATCAATGGTTATTTTCACGGCTGAGTCACAGACCACCAAGCCCAGATCGATCATCATCATATTTGAAATGTAATATGTAGCATATTTTAAGTAGTGTGTCGAACACGGGTAAAAGTAATAATTCCCACTCGGACTATAGCCTCCTCCTAGTCTAAATATCTCGCACGGGAATTATTTCTTTCCACCTTTGTACAACAATTTATTAATGACGCAAAGCTCCAGCTTGTTTAAGAACCTTGAGCATGCAGTGTCTAAGAAGAGGCAAGATGCTAGATTATAACTTAAACGGTATATTATACAATGGTCTTCTGATGAGGAAATGGAGTTCTCAACCTATAAGTAAATGTAGAGAAATATTTCATTTGTGCACACTCGTTATTTTGAGTCCATTCAGCCGAGATAATATTCATTTCAAGAATTGTTATTTACTTACATGTTACATATTCATGCAAAGTTGTTTTATTTACTTGTAACTTGGTGGTAACTTGTTGTACATATGTTGGAATTAATAAGATAGATATGTATATGGCGCCATTTTGCTACTTTGTACTTACTAGTGTGATGTATAATATAAAAAAAATATTTCCTTTTATTATTGTACAGAGTTTAAGTGTATGGAGACTACTAATTGTTCTATCTGTTCCATGGAATGGGACACGAGTGTAATTAAAATTTGTCAAATTAGTATCCGACGTTAGGATATTACTGTTATGAATGAAGAGAACAAAAAACTTTGGATCCTGGGCTCCCAAAAAAGACTGAGAATGCAACCGGCATTTGTTTTTTTTTAAACTTACTGCAATAATTGATCGGTACAGTATTTCACAATGTTTTTACCTCTTTTTGTATAAAATAATTATATAAAGTGGTCTGGCGGAAAGTAAGTCACTTAACTAACGATTTCAACACAAAAATTCTTACGAAGCACTGCGTTTGCAAAAACTAATGGCGGTACTGTACCTTAAGATATCATGCAAATCAAGTTTGTTTATACGAAAATGACTGAGTGTAATTAAAAAGAAACTGACCACAAAGTAAGTAGAAAGGTCAACAGACCGCCCCCTCAAAGGGCTGGGATAATTTGAAGTTTAGTTTAGGCTGATCCATCCTTACTTTGTTGCTGATTTGCAGACTTAGGTATTAGATAATGAAAGCCCTCAAATAAAGCTGTTTAATACAATCAATTTGGCTTAAATAGTGTCTCTTTAAACGAGATTATTCTTAATTATAATCAAAGGTATTGCATTTTCGTCTCATTAAATTAATAATAAATATTCTAAAAAGCAGGTTTTTTAAGAGAAGCATTATGTCTCTCATTTGTACTTTTACGATTATTTTTAAAGTTTTGATAATTATAAATAAAAGAATGAGGGCTAAAAATGTAGAAATAATACTAAATATATGTAATTATGTCTTTGCAAGTAGACAATTAAAACAGTATCTATTATGGTAAAACGACATAATTTATCATGTTACATTCAGTAGACACGTGGTCAACTGTTAAATAAGATCGAGCATAACAATTGAGCAATATACACCGCACCGGTACTGGAATTAAGGGTAGCAACCTATTAAAATTATTCAAGCTGCATTGCACCAAGTCACATATATTTAAGTATCAGCAGAAAGCCTGTATTTAGTGTCGCCAGTCTAGAGTCTAATAAAGCCCTTATAGCCATATTAAACGAGCCCCGGGATTCTTGACCCTAGGTCATGGTAGGCGGCCGATCAGGCGACTGTCGCCGGCGCCCTTCCCGTACCAATAATTATCAGGGTAGGTACGCACACTGTTACTTTCTTTTATTAATAAGTTGTATAGAAACCGGAAATTTGATATTTAATAAGTTATAGATTTTCAAAACGTTGACTGTTCAATGTTTTGATGTTTGTTCGTTTAGGCAAGGGAGGTAGCCAAAGCATGTGATAAAACATTAAACCATTCTTTTGAAAACTTATGACAGAGAAGGTCAGGAAGGAATACACACTTAAACAATGCAAAATATTTTTTACCTCTATGAATTGCTTTTACTTTTGCCATCTTATGGGATCTTATTGGAACATTTTTTACCTTATTTTTATTTTTAAAATAAATCAACTTTAATTGCATCATAAGCGGTTGCAATGGAAAATATTATCTTTATATGGAACTCTCTTTTAACCAAAATTAGGCAAGCAAAAAAAAATAGGTATTTTTATATTGTCCCACTGCTGCGCAAAGGTATCTCCCATCTCCTTCCAAACCTTTGCCTAGCAGTGGGACAATATAACTTTGGGTTTAAAAAAGTCATTTCTATATATTCGGGATTTTTTGCAATCTTTGAAGTCTAATAAAAAGGTAAAAAGGGTTCAGAGGACTTCCTTTCGTACAAAATTCTCACACGAAACAAAACTAAATAAATTCAACTTGATATATATAGGTATTTAACCTATACACATCTGAGTAAAAATGTTTTTTCATATTTTAATTAATTTAAGCTGATTTTATTATGTATAAGGCAGTGTACACTTAGCTTACAGCTCTCATAATATTTCACTATATAGCGAACCGGCTATTCTTTTCATCGCGCTGGCATTCTACCAAGCGACTTTTTATTCAACTACAAAGGCATGGCTGGGCGCAATCAATGCTTCACAGAAGAAGATCGGGGCCTAAGCGACTTTTATTTTATTTTCCCGACCACTATTATAACCACTGAGATTTCATTTGCAATATTAAAATTTGATTGAAATATCTGTGCCCTTTTTCCTATACTTTTGGTTTATTTTTCTCTGTTGACCATTTTTTGATCCTCATGCTGATGAATTTTTGATTGCGAGGCGAGGAAGCGTGAAAAGTAGTTTTTTTTTGCCACTATCTTTAACCGACATCAAAGAGATGAGTTGGTTAAAGGATTTTTAGTAAACATTCTATTAAAAATAATTCGTTAAAACTATACAATTTAATTTTGTCTATATATAGGTAGGTAACTAAAAACTCTTTCCACTTCTACAATATACATAAACCATGCAAATATTTTATTTTATATAAAATACTTTCGTAATGAAGCATAAAAATTTCGTTAAGAAAATACGGTGATTAACAGATTTGAAAACGAAAAACAAAGTAGCGACACCTTTGAGTGATCCACCCAAAGAACTTTATGAATAAAAATCATTTGATTACCACTCGCGTTTGTAACTTCAGGACTTTTTTTAACCTTTGTAAAACATTACATTTTGATGTAGAAATATGTACAATTCTTTAGAAATGTCAAAATATTGCACCTCATATTTTTAATTTACGCAACTTTAAATGCTTTCAAAAGACTTCTAACTTCAGTGTTTTTCGGGTTGTTATTTTTTCTTGATTAATAAAGAAAATATTTTCTGACATATTAAAAAATATAAACTTTGCAAGAAAGAGATAAATTTCTATTTATTTGCGGCTCCGCGCAATAGCCAGTCTAAATTTACTATATGTTATTCACTAACTATTTATAAGTAGAAAAGATAAAAAAATGTCAAACATAAGTGCCACCTACATTTTCTTCATTGATCCGAATAAAGACTGAAATGGTAAACACATTTATCAAAATATAATATAAATGTCAACTTTTTGTGAAGGCGGGGCAAAATATTTTTGTTATTGTCAAGAAAATTTTCTATGGCCTTCAAGTTGTTTAGCCACATACTAAACAGGGTTGAACGTCGTATTGACGAATACGTACCTATTTTTTCACCGTCACACGTATTTTGTTTTTTTGAGAAAGTATAAAATTACTTAGATATGAAAGTGCAACGCGATCTATGCACTCCATATTTTAGTAGGTATATACTTAACTTGTGTATACACTGTAACTACAAACTAGTATTTGCAGAAGTAAAAAAAAACATTGGGTTAGTAAAAAAATAAGACATCTTTCATCATAAATCGGAATCTTCGGAGCAGCAAAACGCTTGAATGAGTGAAAGAAAGAGATACAAAAACCGTTAAAGTTACACAAACAGTATGTAACTTTTCCGGTGTCGATACGCATATGAAATAAGGGAGAGCCGAAGAAAAACAGCTAGATAATAAAGTACAATTAAGAAAAACTTAAATATTTAATTCTAAAACAAAAGACACACACTAATCATACCTACGTAACTGAAATGATTATCATATGTAGCGATGAATTTAAACGCTGATCTCTGGTTTATTTAACTCCAATTATTGTTATTCCCGATTAATGACCGTGGCAGTATTGCGGTTAGTCCGCTTTCAGGTATTCGGGCTGCGTCTGTAATTGTCAGTATTCCGACTCAAATATACATTGTTTATTCCTCCGTAAATTGGATTTAGTATGTGGTAAATTAAGAACACATTGTAGAGTATCGCAAGTGAGGGACGAGCAACAATTACAAATTTGAAATTAAAATTTATACAAACGTGGCTGAAATGACCCTAATTGAGGAGCCCGATAGCCTAGCGTAGCATGTTTGTGTTTCGTAACGATAGCGCACGTCAAACGACGGCGAGCGCGACTTAGGTTGCATGGTCGCCATTAGTAGCGTGCTTCGGAAGACACGTTATGCCATTGGTCAATTATTAGGCTATGATTCCCTGTAAAAAGGGTTAAGGAAGTCAGATGGTAGATGCCCTGTTATAATTACCACGTACCGCCAAATCAGGACCATAATTAAAAGCGTATCCAGCACCCGTTGCCAAGTGACAATTTCAAAACGCTAACGAATGTTGAAAAGAACAAAATGTATGGGATTGACATAAGCTGCGGTAAATCACGTGGTCAATCTTATGTCAATCCCATACATTTTGTTCTTGTCGTACGTCGTTAACGTTTTGCGATTGTGACTTAGGCTAAGCCCCCTGAGCTTAGAAGCGTAAGCCGATGTGCGACTGATTAACTCGCTCAGATAAAGAAGAAAAAAGTCGAGTAGGTGCGTTACATCAACTAAAATTGTTACGCTTTCGCGCTCTATCTACTGCACCAATCTTCGCATACACATAGATAGAAGTATTGAGAAGGACATAGGATACCTTTCATCCCGGGAAAAAGCACTATTCCCGAAAGAATTTCACGCGGACGAAGCCGCGGGCGAAAGCTAGTTGTATAATAATACTTACTCGCCAAACACAGCTTTGAAAAACTACAACATGTAAGCATATAATAGCTACAATTACTGTTTGGCTACAATGTCTCTGGATTAGCCTTATAAACTAGCGTAGGATTTATCTTTAGAATTTGCGCTGTATCAGATTAATGAAGGTAAGGGAAGATTGCATTCAAGATGCACGGCCGCATTCAGTGTAATCTCAACTAGTAAATGGACAAAACTGGTCCAGATTAAATTTCTTTTATTTATTTCTTCATGTTTAAAAGAAATCACTAAGTTAATTTAACTTTGCACAGTTTTTAAATTAATTAGTAAAAGCTTTCTTTACTTTTCTATTTGCCTAGTTATCTTGATTTTATATTAGGCTAGAAACAGAATATGTTGGTTCTTATTATTTGTACTAATATGTATAGACACAGTCAGTTGTCAAAAATTCTTGTTTACACAAATGCAAAAAATAACGTCATCTAGAGTCAGGGGTACCTTAAAGAAACTCAACTTAGTTCGTTGCACCATCATTTTTATAAGTACCAGGAAAAAATGATATCTAAACTGCTGAAACAAATAATTAAAGTGAGTATAAGGTACAATGGCGTATTTACTCCGATCTCGTTAGTTAAGCATTGCCGTGGGCAGGTGCGCGCCCCCGCCCTGCCGCCGGCGGGTAGCCACAGTCTGATGAATACAGTATACCTATAAACTCGTAGACAACTCACTGTTATACTCAGTGACTTTACGATTTTATTGTTCTCCAGACTATTTCAGACTCTATGAGTTTCAATGGAAATACCTTTTCTGAACATTTTTGTCACATTTTATTTGTGTTTTTTTTTTTTTAACTGATATACACATTTGTATATTTCATACTGAAAAAGTGACACTATTTTCATAGTTTTATGTAAATGTCCACTTTCATGATTTGTTGTGAATATCTCAAAACCTTTTCATTCAATATAACTAAACCATGAAGATTTAAATAATTACTTTTTTCTCAGGCTAAACATTTATTAATGGAGTGGCTAACTTTTTATCGGCATACAATGTGTAGCTATAACGCAAATAGTTACACAATGCACGGCAGGCCGGCCTCATCTCGAGCGTCGCCCACGCATCGCAAAGGTTAAGGGCGAGCTATTGTCGAAGCATTGCATTCTACTGCATTCAATTGTGAATCTTTCATTTTTTAATAAAGAAATTTTTACACAACACTGCGCCCACGAAATTAAACCTTTATATCGATGGAAAAAAATAAAGCAAAACAAACCTCCAGGGCACGACGAAAAAAAAACCTTAAGCTTAACACAAAAGCTGAGTAATTTACATCGGTAAATATTGACACTGTCTAAAGTATCTTGTAAAAACATTAATTATTTAGAAATGATTGTTAAAAAATGAACTGAAAATAAGTCATTAAATGTAGGCTGGTTAGATAAAAGTTACAAAGCAGACGAAGGGGGTTTACTTTTAATTATTTGTGCTATCAATCACCACCAGTTTTTTTTTGAAACAATATTTAACCAGCGTATTAACCTACCTTTTCTCAGAGCTGCTGTCCCGTGGGAATTTCAGGAAATCGACCTACTTAACTGAGGTCTCATAACCGGATGTCAAGTATGCAAGTAACGTGTCGGATTTCAACGGATTTAGTAAATGAATAACTAACTCCGTGTTAACTAAATCCGTAACCTCTTCTTTGAAGATTCCTCTTTTTTGGCAAAAAGGAACCCTTATAAGATCACTTTGTTGTCCGTCATAATTGTCTGTTTGTCAAACTTTTTTTATGAGAAACGCATGAACGTATCATGTTGAAATTCATAACATACGATACGAGATTTACGGTTTCAAATAAAGGAATTCAAAAATCTTAAATTAACCTGTTAAGTCTTTTAGAATTGTGTGGTGGTACGGAACCCTAGAGGCACGAGTCCGACTCGACTGATTTTTGTCCTTTTTATGACAATTAAGTAAATATTAATTATTAAATGTTATCGTGTTGGTTTATTAAAATTTATAATGTCAAATAAATAAATCCATTATTTTCTCTTTACAGAAGAATAAGAAACTAAATTACAATTTTTAATATAAAATATTCGGTAGCAAGTTTTGACATTTTGGCTTTTTGATAAATAATGAATACCACAATGACAAAGAATGCTGACAATAAACGGCTTTCATAAGAATATTTTGATTGTATATTGTAAGGGACTGAATATGTTTCGTTTATTTTTAATCAAACTGATGCCAGCACAATCACAACATTTTTGCTATGAGTTTGCAAATAAACGTTTATTCCGAATATATTCTGGCCAATGTTGGCATAATGGTGCAAAGTATGGACCCATGTGTACTGTTAATCTGTGTACGCACTTTGCGGTGCAAATCTGGCTACGAAATGGGACTAAGGGATTGTCGCCACGATTGGATTTTAATAATGATGCTATTTATAGGCGGAATTAAATTATTTGTTCGCACGTCAGCTGTTCGATTTTCATTGTTGCCACACTAGAGAGTGATCTTTAAACGAATATATTCACTAAAAAGAGAATAACTTATTTTTGTAGAGACCGATTTTTTTTTATACAAACAAGATAAATAATTTGCAAATGTTGCTGCTTCAATAGATCGAGTACTAAATATACCATTGTCATACCTATGTAGTATTTTATGTGAAATACACAACACATTATCCTAAGCATGATAGCAGATAGGCTGGACAGTCGCTTTACAAAGCACTGGATCAACCAGCATCTTAGTATAGGTTCCTACTAACATAGTTTTTAAGATACCTTAAATTTCAAGATTACCTGTTACTAACCAATTATGGACTTAAATGGTCTGAAATAAAAGATTTTTATTTTATTTTTATTATTTATTTATTACTAACAATTATAGTAAAAATGGGATCTACTTATATTCATAGTCAGCCCACTTTGTCAATCGATAGAGACTATCGATTGTGTTAACATTTTATATGCAAGTTTTTAGTCACTTTTCTCTACTACATACTACATCACTATTCTCCAGAGGCCCTTTTTAGAGTTTGCATAAGCGTTTTGAGAATTAACTATGTGTATATATATTTTGAAATATTTACGATGTATATAATGCCTCATTGGTCTCACTTGTGGGCAAAAACCTCCGTTTTTATTTCCAGTACATCTATTATGTGCAGTTTGGTGTCATCTACTTTCAAAATCTTCTCGGAATTATCACCATCGTTTTCGTAGTCTCTATACTCTTAGCTCTACGTGCTAGAACCCAGGATGTTGCTAGTAGAGTCTATGACCACTTACAACATTTTCATAATATTTACCAGTTTATTATTTATTTTATATAACATTGTGAGATGTACTTTCTATATCATAAAAGGGCACTCCGCATATAAACGTGTTTGCGTTTTCTGCGTTAAAATTGGAAGTGTTGGGAAGCGAAAATCATGTTTGCTTTATTTAAAGCTTTACAGCCATGGCGTCACCCCAAATTTATATAAGGAAATTCAATAAGTAATATCTAAAATCGTATAGGTACCTATTGAATGTACAGTGCGAGTTTTATTTGATTAGAAGTTTTCATAACTACACTACGCAGTGTCAAACAATATTAATAATCACATTATCATCGTCCGAGCGTTTTTCCTAGTTGCATTTTTACACGCTTCGAAGCCCAGGATGCGTTAGTTATAATCCTGAATTGGCGGTACTGATTTTTACAGCGGAGCAACAGCAGTTTGATATCCGTTTTCCTTTTTACATGGAAACCAGACCAATAGGAACAATATCCGAGTGTGTTAGTGGCGAAAACTGACAAATTTCATCTATCGATAACAGTGTGTCTTTCTTGTCTAAGTGTGACTTTTACCTATTACCCACATACGACGTAAATTTTAAAATCTTCTATCTATATCTTCATAAACGAAATTTATTCGTTTAAAAAAAGGACGCGCCTTTAGGGCGCAGCCAGAATTACAAAATATGTCCCACTCAACTCATTTTACAGCATGTTTAATGAATTGAGCACATGAACTAATTAGCAAAGCTATCGGAAAATTGTGTTTAGACGTGCCAAGTTTTTGTGTGTTTATGTAGACGAAAGATGTGGAATTATGAACGGTATGTACAGTGGGCTGCAGAGAAATCTGACCCCCATGCCACAAGTATCGCTATTGAAAAGCGGTCAGATTTCTCTGCAGCCCACTGTACCGTTACGGGTGTGGCGGCTATTCGCACGTGGAACGGGAGCAAAGACCTCATATAGAATTGACCACGCAACACTACAACTTGCATCTAATCTTCGCTCAAATGAGCTTAATTGAACGAACGATGCCGCGAACCAGAATTTAATCAATTATCGAAACACGCTTTTGATTTTGATATATATTTGACACGGAAGTACTTAGGTACACTATTCTATACTACCTATTTAAACTACTATTCCTTTTGCTTTAATCTTTAAACGAATATGTGTAGAATATAATTGTATTTCTCGTTTCATTTCATCGTATTCATTCAAGCGAAGTTCAGTTCCAATAAATAGCCTTTAATACCAAAAAAGCTGGATAGTGATCTACAAACAAAAAACTTGGAAGCTAAAACCAGAAAGTACAAGGTCGATTGACAATTTAATCCATTCCGTTAAGTAAACCAACATCTATTATCCTTCAAAATTTATATTCATAGACCAAATGCTAGATGCAAAATAGTATCACCTGCTTCGGTATCGATTCCATAAAATACGAGACACGTGTAATAAGTATTTCAGATTGAGGTTCAAAAAATAAAACATTCTGACGAATTGAGAACCTCCTCCCTTTTTTTGAAGTCGGTTAAAAAGAGAAAGTACAGACGAGATAGACCAGTAATAAATAACTCGTCCGGAAACACGTACAAAGAGTTCGTTAAAATGTGATGTACAAAATTACACCTATAAGGTTTACAAAAGGAAGTATGGCCACCTGTACAAGGAAATCTCAAGATGAAAAAGAAACGAAAAATGAACATAGCTGTTGTTACAAAAAAATGGTTAAAGGTAATTCTAAATTTGTTTGTTATTTCTTTTACTTCACCTGACAATGTTAACACGCAAACCTGCCTACTCGTAAAACAACTATTTTGCTGTAACTTTCAATGGAAATGAATCCTTACTACGAGTATACAGCCTAGGACATCAAAAGAAGCAAACCAACGACGACTTCTAGTCATGTTTTTAGTCTTAATTGAGGCGAAAACAGTCCAAAGTTGGCTGGCAGTGCTCATTAAGAACAACAAACAACGGGCTAAGTACCGCTGAGAGGCATCCGAGGAACTAATCGGCTTCCGCGCGGAAGCCTGCCGAAACTCGCCTCTTAAATAAAACATTAAAGTTACATCGATTTCCATACAGAGTTTCATTAAACAAACATCTTTTTGACGCCTACTTTCATAACTCTGCGAAGGTTGGCGTAGTGTATATTGTATTTTCTTTGGCGAAGGTACGTTATTAAGTATCTTTTACTTATTTCGAAGATAACCAAAGGAACCTATAACGTGTTATTCTTTTATAAAATTTCATTTAGAGGCTCCTAGACATTGTCACTATTTTACTCTGTGGGTAATGGATTTATACTAGCTACCTACCATGTTTTGTTATTATCCCTACTCATAGAGCTGGGACGTTTAATTTAATTATTGACAAACTTGTAAATATAACTTTGATGAATATTTATTATACACACATTTTAATGACGTCCCGATATTTGCGCTGTATACCTTTAATTACATAAAAAATATGAAGTGTTTGTTTGAACGCTGCCAACTAGAACTACTCTACTACTCTACTCCGAGAAAAATATTCCTGCATAATGATATCCTAATTCTAACATACTATACTATACACCACGGGCAACAACTACTTATTATTTATACAGTTTCCCCCTTATTCATAAAAATTAATAAGTGTTTGTTAAGCTCGTTTTAACTAAAATATGTTATAGCCCTTTCTCTCTTATCGAAATTTACCGTGAATGATAGAGCCAAAACACATTTTAGATAAAACAGGCTTGATACTTGAGACATGAGGGTTTGACTATTTCTAATAGTGTTAGTAACTAATATGTGAAAATGTGTTTCTTCACGTCAATCAATTGTGACACAAATATAAAATTAAAGTATTTTCTGTAATAAACTCTACTATAAAATGGCATTATAATATCATAAAATAATTAAATCTAACCTGTCACCGAAACCTCGGGCTTTATTCAACATACCTGGCTGTAAGTAAAAGTTTGTTTACTGCCATATCTTATCAAAGAATCAATAAGTAAAGTTTGAAGTAAAATTTAATCAGTAAATGGAAGTCAAGTCATTAAATTCTGTCAATTCATTGATACATACAATAACTTTGTTAATATATAAGTACGACTTTCATTTACCTTTGTAAATTATCTTACAGCTAGGTTCAATCAAATTATTTATTTCAAACATACAATTTTTGGTTTTAGCTGACACAAAAATGGATCGCTAGAAGATTAAAATGTATTTGAAAACATGTTGAATGATGATTTAAATTTTCCGAAATTCCAGACGTATTTTATGAACAAAATATAAATTGGTGGCATTTAACATTTTTAAGGTTGCGTGGGCGAGTGAACAGTTGTTATAAGAAGGTATTCAACCACAAAGTAACAATTCATAATTTTATAAGGAAAAGTAGGAGTGATTTATGTTTGTAGCCATCTATTGTCACTGCTATATGGCATGCGAATGTTCGAAATACATTATAATCCCCGTCTATACGTATATTATTCGGAGCATATTTAATAATGACCGCGATATTTTTATTTTCTATCCTCATCTCAACTTTGCTCGCATATTTCGACCGATAATTAAAACTTTGATTATAGATTTGATTCTCGTCAAAACTAAGAAACGATTGGAATCGACGAATAAAAAAAATAAAATAATAAATATGTTTCAGGTTACTGAAATAAATTATAATTATATATATTATGAATTATCATTTATTATAAATATAATAAATGATAATTTATGACTAGGAACCGGCGATAGTTTTGATTAGTTCTGATAACCAATCCAATACTTGAAAAGATACACAAACACACATACAAGTGTAGAAACTTAATCACATTGCAAAAAACATATGTGAAGTGTTATTTTGTTAGAGATTCCAATAAAATCAATTTTGTTGGCAAGCAACGAACGGCTCAGAAAGATCGCATAAATGTAAGACAACAAAAGCTAGGTGTTAGAGGAAAGAAGAAATCCTGAAGCAATTATCAATTAAAGAAAATTACGTAAATATATCCTTAAGTAACTCAATATATGTTAAAGGTACTTACTTCATTCCATTTACTTTAACCGCTATTAAAATCGTGATCTATCATCTTAGCGTTCTTCCTGTTGAATCCTTAGCTCGTTAACTCGGAGCCTAGGATCCACTTTTCGGTTTTCAGTTATTGTCTTCGTATTTTATGAAATAATCATATACGCTTTCTCATGAAAATTGCTTATCGAAAGATAAGATAGTTGCTTACTAAAATTATAGTCTCTTACAATATTAATGTTACAATTATGCTAACTACTATGTTATAACATATTCTAGTACCGCAAGGATTCCAGTTATAAATAGATTCTATCTTATCGTAGATTTCAAGACAGAACTGAATTCTGAATTAAGTCGTACCTTTCGACTAAGTCAACATTTTGAAAAATAGTGGTCAATGATGATGATTTGTGGGACTAACGAAGAGCTTAATTTTCTTTAATAACCAATTATTCGCTAAGAAGTATTACGTCACTCGAATGGCAGCACAGAAAAATAATGCCAAATATCTTGATATAACTTAAAAGAAAACATTGAAAAAACAAAAATACATTTTTATTTAGCACATATAGCCACTGAAGTAGACTTCAATGGTAATAAAGAGATTATAATTTACATTAAAATCATACACATAGCTCCCCTAAAACAAGTTAAATAGAACAAGCGTCATTTAATACAAGAACTGTGTCTGTTTGCGGCGACCCTTCCGTTTGGGTTCACTCCAATGCCCACCTTTACATGTGCGTCTCACGGATTTGCAGATAAGCAGTAAAACTTAATGCGCTTAGACGCAGCCTTACTACGAACAGAAACGACCCATTACGGGGAATAATATTTTATTTTGATACATTATTTTGTAATATATTGGTTTAAGTATAAAAAAGAAGGTAGGTAGACGATAACTTTATAGACTATTTAGAGGCATATGACAATTTGTATTAAAATTAGGTATGTTAAAGTTAATTTATTGATTCAGTATAATATTTTGTTATATTTTCTTACATTTAGGTAGGCAAAAAAAAAACTGAGAGCACGCTTTAATTTCTTACCACTATAGGCTCATGTTAACTTTTCTGACAATGATAATTAAAAGGCAACACGACACTTCCATTAGTTCACTTATTTATTTTCCTTAGTTACCTAATTTTATTTTTTTAGATTTAGAGATTTTTACGTAATCCAACAAAGTGAAAATTAATTTTTATTTTACTCTAAGTAGATGCCTGATAGTCACCTACTTAGAAAATACTAATTTCAAAAAGTATTTGTCATTATGTACTTTATAGGTCCTTATTTTATTTTGCTAAAAACAAAACCGAATTCCATACACTCACATAACTTAACACGTTTTACGGTCGACTGATTTTCCTTTGAGAAAAAGTAGGCTAAATTACATACAGACATAGACAACGCTTTTTCATATAATTTTGGCCTTTTTCTTTGAAGCATTATTACCCCAGAAGGCTCTGTTGTCCTACCCCTATTAAATGTCAAAATCTATATTACGCCGTGACCTGTCGTTTGACCTCAATAACATAGTGGGGGCTAGGAATATGACCCCTAATCCATTTTCTATACAGCACCTTTTTTTAGAGTTTTTCTTTTTCTTTCGGTAATTTGTAAGTTCTTTACTGAAAAGGTAAATTTTGTTACCTAAGTGAATATTTGTTTGAAAAATATATCTATCTAAATCTATAAATCTACAACTTAAACTAAACTTGTAGTAGGTAGATAATGTAGTTACACGTTCTTACGTAGCGTCTTATACCGTAGTCCTGTACTCCTGTTCCATAAACAATACATTTGGTTCCACTCTGATCAGTCAGTGGATTTGAATTTACTGACTATCTCGTGAAAACACGAGACGAAGCCGGCTTTGGTTAGTACATTACAGGCTTGAATCACTTAATTGTCTGATAATAGAGAAGTTTATATTCGGAAGGCACGTTAAGCCGTTGTTCCAGCACGGCAATCGTCTGTTATTAAAGCCAAAAAATTCTTCGAAACCGCCTCTTGTCTCTAATGAACCCCATTAAACTACAGGGTGTGCATGGTATGCACGGCACGACACAGTAACCCACCACAAACCATAAAGTTTTCCAAGTGATTTGTATGACTGACATGTACCTACATGTCAGTAGTACCAGTAGCAGTATCTACTAACTGGTAACTATACAGAATAAAACAAAAATTACCAAACTTTTCTCATGAATGAAACTGCGCTTCACCATAAAATATGTGCCTTTTTAAACTACGAGCTAAATATCAATAGTGTGATCTCATCATTGATAATAATACCTACTATGTAATAATTAGTTTCATGCTGTTGGCATTCAAAGTTTACTAAAATAATTTAGTAAGCAAGTTTAGCAATACAGTGTAAGGATCTTACGTAGGCGGATATTTTGTCAATAACATTTTATGTTTATAACTATACAACCCGAACCCGTTGTTAAAATGCCACCGTTATTAATCCTTAAACATGAAAAGGTATAGCCACGCTGTAGAATATCTGCTATAAAGTCTTATTTGCAAAAGGAAAATATAAGACACACACAAATAATTACGATACAACTTCAATGTTACGAGTACCTACTTAACAATTTCACCGTAGCGTGACTACTACAAGTGTTTATTTACCTGTTTACATCACATATACAAACATTCCGTAACAACGTTGTAATGACGTTTCTTATTTCATATAATGGGCCGGAAAAATATTTGTAAAACTTATGTGGCTTCCGAGAATGCCGGTCGTGGGTTATATGCTACGCTCTCGTAGGCGACCATATGTTTCAGACCACGCGGCAAGCGATCGATACGCAACTAGGCGGGCGGCATGCACTTACCGTGGTCATCTTGAAGTTCAACTTTCGCTGCAACGCAGTCTCGAGGTGGAGAGCCATTTAAAACACGGTTACAAACTTCTTATAAAGTCAGAAGAAGCACTATAACATAATTCGGTACACCGGCGTTAAGTAATAACTTTTGCGTGACGTATGAAGCGGCTTCAACGTGGTAGATCGCGTATTCACGCGGCCATTTTACCCGCCTGTCAAAAGTTATAGGTTTCCACCGCACGGCGCCACCGTCGCAATCGTTACGTCTGCGCAAAAATAACCTGTCGGCGGCGGCGGGAGGGTGCGTTACCACTTCCATGAGATTTTGTGCCGCCAATTGATTTATAGTTAAACTTGTAATTGAGTTAAAAGTTACACTTTCATGACATATTGGCGTTTTATTTCGATCCTATTAAATTTCCGTTTTGTATGTTGAAAATTATTCTCTCTATTTCAACATTTTACGTCGGATATTGCCTTTTGGATTACCAAACTTCGTAAGGTAGAGAGTCGATGGATAATTTTGCAACGCAAAGTTGTACGGAAAATTATACAAAAGTTACGATATAAATATATAGACTTTTGTGGCAATTAAGTTTAGATAAAGAAAAAAGATCATGATTATAAACATAAATACATGCAACTGCTAGTTAATATTATAAATTTGTAAGTATATAAGTTTGTTTGTTAAGCGTTAATGCAAAAATCGTTGAAGAAACATTGATTAAATTTGGTATGGAGATAGTTTGCATCCCGAAGAAGGATTATGCTATTTTTTGATGTCATATCGTTAAAGCTAGTAACTAGTACTACAATATTCATCTGGTCTACGGTCTACAGCGCTGACATCGTCGTCACGTCACAGACGCCACAATGGGAGCACTCACACACGATAAAGGACGCGGCAATATATTTTGATTAGCGCGCCATATATTACGCGACAGACATCAAAAACGAATTACTCTACCATTATTCGTCGTGTTACGTCGAGTTACTAACTCTTTACAATATGAATATCTGTGAAAGCTGCTTGTAACACGAGCATTTTAAAGCACAATAATCCATACTTACTTTATTGTAAATGCGAACGTGTATTTTTCCAACTACTAAAACAATATTGTTGTAATTCAGTACAGATATATTAACATTTTTTAGCTGTTTATGTCCCACTACTAGTTAAAAGCTTCCCCACTAATCTAACATAACCGAATATATTCCCTTTAAGCATTTTTTTGCTATCCTTACGCTACCTTTAAATAAGCATATACTTGAATCTACATTCATTTGACGAAAGTGATATTAAGTTTTTAAGTAATATGTTTAGAATAATGATATTTATTAGACACGTAATAGACTAGTACTTTTGTCTATGCGACGCTTTATTGAAGAGCTAGTACTGGTCTATGAATTAATGTAGAGTCTACGAATTGGGACAATGACGAAATCCCAACTTAATATTATAAATGCGATAGTGAGTTTGTATATTTGTTTGTTATCACTTCACGTTTATGTACGGAATCAATTTTCTTGAAACACACGCATAGTAATTAGTACTGAGAAGGACATAGGGTACCTCATTTCCCTGAAAAATGAACTATTCCCATTGGGTTTCTGTGAGCAAAGACACTGGAAAAGCTAGTAATATATATTTTATTTTATATGTTTGCTTGTAAGTATGTTTCTCATGCTCATGGTGTTCGATATGCCGACATCATTTCCGTGTGTGCATCATGCAATGTATGCGACGGAAACTCAACTCGTAGCGACACTCGTGCGGCAGGCTTGAGGAAATGATAGGCACTGCACTGCACACAGTACAATCCACCACATAGTACAGACTACTACTGTATTCAATTTTAATCCTTACCACGTAGATATTTTGTTGTGTTATCCCTAAAATTACTTGTTTTTCATTATATTTTCTTTCATACTACCTGCTGGTTTTTTACTAGAAGTATTATTTTTTTCTGCATTTTTTAATATCTATTTAAATTAAAATTCATATAACATTAAATTTAAAATTTTAACGACTGATTTCTTCAAACAATATTATTTGCAGACATTAGGTATTTTCCCCACTTATACCCCCAGAGCTGTTTAACAACTCAATCGATTTTCATTAAACATATTATTTTGTAATGTGCACTTGATCCACTTTCATTTGAGTCGAGAGATATTTGCAGACATTCGCTTATTCTTCCCACACAACTTCTAAACGGTTCAACCGATTTTCATCAAACATGTCTAGGAACACTCGCCCATAAGTCACCTTTAATACGAAAAAAACTAAATTGAAATCGCTTCATCCGTTCGGAAGCTATGATGCCAGAGACAGACAGACAGACACGTCAAACTTATAACACCCCTCTTTTTGCGTCGGGATTTAAAAAATTATATATTACAAATAACATTTGAAATACACTTTCGCAGATAATCCACTTCCTATAAATTTTGCAGAATCTACGTCTATGTCGCTCATGTTACAGATTCTAAATTTCCAGATTCCAAGTATGGGTTCTAATCTGCAGTTTAAATATATAGAATAAATAAGCTAATGCTGCTCTTATTGAGTCACCATTCTCTGTGCCGGAGTAGCGTCACAATCGGTTCAACCATTGCATTTATTTATATAATGTATACATGAAATACAGACAGAGAAAAAAAATATGCAATAAAATTAAGTATATGGTTACATTTTTCAACAGAAATCTCTTCCAGTAGACTCCTGAGAGGAGATATGATAAATAATAAACATCTATATATATACGTATATGAAATAATAAAACGATTTGTTCTAGGCACATAATTTAGAAATATTTGGATAATTTATCTGTTCTGTGGTTCTATGCGTGTTGTTATACATTGTTTTGACATGTGTTGTGTTGTGTGTGTAGATTTTAAAAAGTGATCATTACCGGAGAACATACATTTGTAATGGTTGCACCTGCAATTGTTTCAGAAAACACCAATGCGTATTCCAAATAACCGCAATCAAACAGCAATATGACCAATTAATCGATGATATCTCCTCGTAATTATACCCGTTCTTCTAATCTAGATGTTATATATGAAAGCGGCTATACATACATGATTGGTAACTAAAAAAAGACTGCTTTGTTTTTGAACAATCTGATTTTTTTAAATTGTTTGTTATTATTATTTTAGTAGTACCTGGGTGACCGAGCTTCGCTCGTCTGATGCAAAATATCTTTTTGTGTGAAAATATGGGTAAAATGAATTTTCCCAGACATGGAACCTAGCTAGATTATCTTTTAAACTATGTAAGATGTTTAAAATTTAACGCGTGTACAAATAATTTTTTATATATATACAAATATTGCTCGTTTAATGATATAATAATAATAATAGTATGGTATAGGATCTGATAATAGAAAGTACTTATCTATCAGATAGATATACTGCTATATATGCTTGTTTGACAATATTTTAAAAGAATAACGATGAATTCATCCGAAAAAATATTTATAAAAGCACATAAATTTTTGCAAATAAATATATTAAAGCTCAAAAGTTTGTGTGTTTGAACTTTAAAACTAACTAGGTACTGGTCGGATTTGAAAAGTTCTTTCTGCGTATAATAGCTCGATTCTTGAAGAAGGTTACATAAAGATAGCCTTTAGAATATAATATATTGACAATGTTCGTATTCCAAGTGTAAATCAATGTTGTAAACCCAGTCTGGTGCAATATACTATATAACATATAAAGTATATACGTACAAGTAGACTGCGCCCAGCCGAGGGGAATAATAATGTGTTGCTAAGTCGCCGACTTGTTCAATTGCATGCGAGTTTAACTTAGGAGATTTATATTTGTTCGAAATTGCTTTACCTAGAACGTTTTAAGCAAATAAATCATTACGTAAGCAGCCGGCCAGGTTTTGCTGCGCTGTAGTTTTCAGTTTAGGATATATGAAAGTTTGTTGACCTACAAAATTTTAATATTTCTAGCCTGTTTTAAACTTAATCTCGAGTAAACTGGAGACAGGTAAAATAAGATTAAATAAGTGTTTTAAATTGAGCCACTATTGTAAAGTAAACAACCGCTGGACATACAACCCACATTGACGTTATCCCGTCTATGTATTTTCTATGGATATTTGGAAGAAAATTTAAATGAACATGATAACTAACTCAATCTGTGTGATTTGTCCTTATATATTTATTTATTTTATTTATTTATGAAACGACGACCATGTGACAATAACCCCAGACATGAGGAGCACGGACAACTCATTTACGAGATGCTATTTTACTACTCATATATGCTTTAGATTTTTTTTCAGAGACGGCATATTGAGATGTGACAGCAAGAGTGTGTAGTAAGCGTTAACTACTTATCATCAGTGCCCCTAGTATGAGATTTTTAAACGCAGACGCTAGCTACTGCGTTATGATTTTGTATGGAATTTCTTAGTTGCCTTACTATCCGCCAGAGGCGCTGTACAGGTTTGTCATACAAAATCGGTCACGCAGTTGCTAGAGTCTGCGTTTAAAAAAACTCATACTAGGGGCACTGATAGCCAATATAGAGGTAGGTACCTGTTTAGATATTCAGTAGTGTAAAAAATAAATTTGTAATATAATACACGTTCATTTGATTGATTCAATACCTACCTATTAGATAACGAGACCCAAATATTCGCGTTTCACGTCTAATTTATTCGACACAATGGGAGGTGGTCGCAATTAGTAGAATGGCTACTGGGAACAAACGCGTTCCAACAAAAGCGGCTCGGCTCCCTCTTTCATTTCTTCCAAATGAACAAACTACAGTCACGAGGCAAGATTTGTTGTTGAAGAATGAAGGGCCGTCGAGTGTGTGTGCATTGTTCCTTCCGCAGTCGTTTGGTAAGCACTTGAGTTGCGTTGTTCTAATCAAGATGACGCGAGGGCGCGAATTTGGTTTGCCTCTTTATTATTGCCGCCAGCCCGGGGTGGAAATTAAAAAGGACGCTCGGCTCACCGCAAAATAAGACGAGTATGAAATGAACACTTCATGCAACATGATTGAGAGCAATTCACACATTTGGATAGTAGGAAAATCTGAAAATACAAAACAACATAATCTAACTAAAACATAGTTACTTACTTATATTTATATAAAAATAAAACGTAAAATTTGCATGCTATTTAAAATGGCAAAATAGGCTTGCTGTACTTCCTTTTGTATGTCCAATTGTCCATGTGCAACTATGCATTGTACAATTACCCTATTTTATGCAAATGAATGATTTTATTTGATTGATTTTGCCTAGCTATTTCCTTGTTGTTCATAAATGAAATAAAAATAAATTGATAAATAATTTTTTAACTTAAAAAAAATAACAATTCAGATTGCCCATTTCAGTTGGTACCTTCGTTCATTGAAACTTGGTTAAATTCCTTACACGGCTAAATTTGCACTTATTTCCGCAGCTATTCTATCTGCGGCTTTTAAGGTGATATCTCGGTTAACACTAGCGCCACCATCATTTAAAAATCATTATTCACTAAAAACACAAGTATCAAAAATCCGTGTTATGTAATTAAGTTAGTTACAAAATAGTGATTTTTGATAACTTGTTTTCAGTGAATAATGATTTTTAAATGATGGTAGCGCTAGTGTTAACCGAGGTATCACCTTAATATAAAGGCACTTACACAAACACTTCTTTACAACAATTACTATTCCTAATTATATGACCTTGTCCTATCGCTACCCAAAGTCTGAATGGAAGAATTGCTTAGCAATAAGTCCGCCTTTGCTCCATATTATAGTATACCTTACCTAAGTAGTAAGAAACATGTGAATTGAATTTTATATTTTCTTAGATGGGGGAAATATGGATATTTTTTAATGTAGAGGTATTTGTAGACTCAAAAACTAAGAGCTCAATAAGGACTATAATGTCGTCCTTTTCTAAAATTCAAAAACTGAAAATAGAAGAAATTCTACTATCATAATAATCAAATATAAAGAATGTGAATAATGTATAAAAATGATTTTATTAATAAATCTACAGCCAACAGAAATGAATTATACAGTGAATAATTAATAAGTGTGTTTGTTAGAATTTAAAGCAATTAAAGTTTAACCTCTTTCAAGACTGATGTGTTATAAATATAGTCTCCTTAATGAAAGAGAAGCCCAACAAATCCCCGTTTACGTCACACTCAAGCACGCAGTAATTTCCTACGAACAGAATGAATCACTCATGACGTAGGTATGGAAAGTGACATTTTTAAACGATTATGTTGGCAGTCGTGTTTAATATATAAGGTTATTTATTTAACTTCATTACAATGACGTAAAAGTGCCCGAAACCTTTTTCTACCAGTCATTAAAGAGGTAGTGCGAAAATCAGTACATTACAGTCGAAATGAGCCAGAAATGAAGCAATTTACGTCCGAGTTATATTGCAAGACCTTGGCAAGTGCTTTAAAATGCATGCAAAAATACGAGGACGTAAATATTGCAATTTCGGCCGAGGCTTGTACGACACTTTTCTTCCTATGAAATCCTTTTAAGACGAAACAACATCGTATTAAATTTTACAATGGCGTCAACAACAAACCATTAATAGCTGTGTTCTTTTTTTCAAATTTTTGAAATGTTCATACATATTTTTAAACAATAAAAGAAATATTGGTTAGTACCAACCTATTAAAAGTGTCCACTAGAATAGATTTTTTTTTTGGTACGCTAGCCAGAGTGAAATTAAAAAACTACATATAATTAATAAGTACATAAACTACTTAAATACCATATAACTCATGATCGGTCAGATAGTTCCCGAATATAATGCGCACGCACTGCATTTTTAAATTCAAAACGTGTCTTAGCCTTCCGGATATCTACGGGTAGGGTATTCCAGAGCAAAACAGCCTGGACAGCAAATGACTGTGAATAAAACCTAAGTCGTTACGAAGACTATTTATGCTCGGGATACCTCAAGAAAGCCGTTAACGCGATGCTAACTAATGAACTAAGATGTTTCGCCACAGGTGCCAGTAATTTTACTGGCGATCACATCTTTCTTCTGATAATTTCTGACAAACAGCTTTTTAGTCCTTAAGGAGTATCGCAGTTTATATTTGATGCATATATAGAACAGTGTAATGACATGAATTTACTCTTCCGCTGCAAGAATTCAACGACTGGAATAAGGTTTCGTCTCTCTTGAATTTTTTAAAGACTAACACCACATCCAGCCTGTAGCTGCGACCTCAATTAGGCCAAAGAAAATGTGCAAAAGTTTAGAAAGAAACTAATGGGTTCTAATTATTTTATTGCTAAACATTTGTATTATGCAATGCATTTTTAACTTTAATTTATCTTATAGAAATAAATAAAAATTGAATAGAAAAACAATTTATTAAGAAATTATCTATATTTATTAAAACTCTTAATGCTTGACATTTACTTGCAATAAATGCATATCTTAATTTAAGTAGGTAGGTTAGACATTACTTTTTCTGAAAAATTATAGATTTGTCAATAATTCGTGCCCTATTTTCTCCATCAATTAACCATAACATCACAATATCAATAAAACAGGAGATTTTTTGATAAAACAAACTACAAACTTGTATAATTTCTCTGATACATTTTTAGACTGTAAATGATTACAATCAACAGCTTCTTCCCTAACAGCGTGTCTATTTACCCCCGGAAACAAATCCAGGTATTTGTCAATATTCACACTTCCTGCATTATCAGCGTATCCAGTTTTTTTGAAACTGCAGCCTATGAAATTTCCAACGTTATTATTATAACCCCGATCCTTGTTCTCAGATCCTAAAAATTTTAACTCTTCTAAATTTATTCCCGTTTCATCCGCACATTTAACAATATGTGGAAGAATTTGGTATGATTTGTCTGTTGGTAGATGTACTAATTTCTGAAAAAGAAATAAATTTGATTATTAAGTAGTATGAAACCCACCAAAAAAACTCAAAAAGTGCCAAATCTGGAATGGCTTTGCTTAATAAAGAAGAGAGGTTCAATTTTACTTGAGTTCTATTGAAATTGCTAATTGCTTCAGTCATGTGACTTCATAACCTTTTCGAAGAACTTTGAAGAAGATGCTTCGTTTTATAATCACAAATAAAAATTCTAATTTTAAAGAGACGAGTAAATATTTAGGTTTTATATTTATTTACGTTACTCATCTCTTCAAAATAGTATTAATAAATTACTATCTAGCTCTTTGAATGCATTAAAACAAAAAAATATACTGGCAGTCGCGTTACCCATGAGTGTTCTCTTGTTTACTTTGTGGAGGATTTATATAAAATAGCGAGTTCAGCTACCACCTACTTAAGAAAAAAAACATGCAGTACCTTTGAATATGTACATCCCATGGCCAAAATCACAATGATCATGTAAGTATTCATTCTTGGGTGGAATTGAAATAGATGGATGCAAGATTTGAGCGTAGAATAGAGTTTCGCGGCAGCAACTACACTAGTTATTTCCAGCAGCAGTACTTTTTAAAATAAGAACATCACCGCCCTTGTGAGACTTTATATAAGTACTACCACAATGTTGCTTAGAGAATAATCACAGTATGCTTAATAGGTACGATTATAGCGAGTCCGATCATATAATTATTACTGTACACAGTTTATCGAAGAATGAAATTATCAGTAATGAAAATTATGTTACCTATGTTTCAAGTAATTATGTAATTTTAGCCTCACAATGCAATGTACGTATTAGTAAGTTGAGTTCAGTTAAAAAGATGTTATGTCGTAAATAGTATGTATATTGCTTTTTATATACATTTAATACTGCACTGACAAGCATTGATATGATCAGCGAAGTTCACTGTTTGGTTTGGACGACATTCGCTCCATTGTATATAATAAACAGATGCAACTAGGAAACACGCTACGATTCGACAATGATCATATGCAAATATTTCGTGATACTGGCAAACATGAGCGGAGTTACATTGATAATAATAAAAACATGACAATTTCGAATTCAATTTCCTTCTGAAAACACGTGCTGAATGGGCCTTTGGAATTTGAAGAACAATCTCCACATGCATGGAACAATACTGTCTCTTATACAGTTTCTAAATAAAACTCGAACTGTTATCATACGTTACGTCAATCAAAAGTAGTCTACGTCGACCCTTGGGGACAAACAAAGGTTCCCTCGTAACATTAGCATGATTATGCATCGGTAACAACTGCGTACACATACTTACGTATATTCACAGTGGGTGGTCAATTTCCATAAAGGCATGTTCACGTAAGGCGAGGTGCCAACATATTGTGTTTTGTATTCAACAAATTCACGCGGCCCTATAAAAATTCAAATATACACACATAAACATCGCATAAAGCTGAAGTCTACAAACTTTATACCTATTCATGGAGGCATATAAAATATAATATTGGACGTCGAATGTTTACGCCCGCCTCTTGTCGACTCTACGTGAGTAGGAAAAAGCAGCCAAATTCGAGTTGTAGTCTGGCAGAATAGGGTTCCCTAGATGTACATTAATTAAATAATATTCAATCATAATTCATTCATTTTGTCCAACATAGGTTTAAGGATGTTACATAAAATATATTAAAAATAGTAGGTAGGTACTCTATGTTGCGTTAAATCTAATACACCAAAACGTCAAGCACCAGGTATTTTTTATCTCGCTTAAGCTATTTACGATATTTATTGACATCTCTTTTTTATTTTGTCTTCGGTAGTCTTGTTTTGAAACAGCCGTATAGCTACGAATAAAAGTAGAACACAACAATTTGCAAGGCATAAAATTCCACCAACACAATATTTAGAACGTAGCTCTGTTTATGCTGCTCATTCTTTTATAAGGTACTAGCAGTCCACCTTGGCTTCGTTCGTGGTACATACATAGCCTATGTAACTCAAGGTGAACGTGGTTATTGAAAATTTTTTTGAAATCGGCACAGTAAATTTTGAGTTTATTCATTACAAACATACACACAAAAATAAAAATCTTTCTTCTTTACAATATAAGTATAGAAGTATAGCTAAACTATAATGTTTATATATTGTTGTGAGACACCATTCTTTCAAATTCCTATGCAAGCTTTAATATCACGGAAATCTATTTTACATCTCTTTTGGAATAATGTCGGATATTTCACTTAGAAATAACGTAAGAGTTCATATAAGAGCTGTGTATAAGAGAAACTTAGTTTGAAATATTAGTAAAAAGATATTTGACTTTTTATTTATTTCTTTAATGAATTAATACCTACTGTTCTTATTGATAATCAGTACAGTAACATAATCTATACTGTTGACCAGTCCATCAAAAGAAAAATTAAGTACCACCGCAGTCATAGCATAAGGCGCTGCCAACCTTGTGTCTTAGTACGAGTATCTAATGCCATAGTCCCGGCCACAAATACAATTTTCCTCAATCAAAGAATCAAAATACGAGTAATTTATTTTCATAGAATAGGATAAAAAATGAGATCTTATCTTAAAAGGTGGCCTAAAATAATATTTTCATGAATCAAGCGATTTATTAATTATTAATTACTAAGCAATAATTACCTCTCTCAAGCGAGAGGAGCAATTTACCGATTTCAATGCGCTTGAATGAATCTTTTGTAAGCTGGAAATGAGCTATTACGGACGATTCGATTATTCTTATATCTACTGTTTTAGCTGGCTCAATCTTAGTGTTTCTTAAGCTTTTTACTTTATTTTATTTCGTTTTAAAGTTTATGAGAAAAGCATTTCATACATGTTTGAACAATAAATTCAGTTATCTATAATGGTATGGAACAAAATACATCCATTTTTAAAAAGGATAATGTTTTTTACTCATTACATGAAAAAAAATCGCCTAAACTTATATTTCAAACCATACGTCTTGTGATTTACAAACAATTCTTTCCATATTCATAAAAATCGGATACTTACTTTGTGAGAAAACGACAAAATGAATATTTTTACAAGTGCGAACCTCGGTATTGGATGTGAAGTTCTGCCTCCCGGGGCGCGCGCCCTCTTCACACCAATATTTGTGGAAATACCTCACAAACTTTTAAAGAGGACTGTCGCATAGAAAATTCTTCTTGCGAACACTATTATCGTTGTGTTAAACAATTATTATTTCTATTCACTTTATTCTTTTTAGGAGTACTTAAATATTATAATTTGTCACCAAAAATTGAGGTTATATGAAATATATGAAATAACACCCCATAATGAATATAATGAATTCACAACGTAAAATGTTAACAGCCATGCATATGCATGCATGCATACACTATAATAATACAAAATATGAATTTCCCATAGTTATATTTTAATCGTGATTTTCATAATCAAGTCTTATGTTACTGATTGAGGCAAGTAATTAAGTAATTTAACAGACAGCTTATCACGCACGTGCCCTCGAGAGCACTCAAAACAGGAGCGTCTGATTCACAACGAATGTTTAGTACTACAGCATCCGCTTTCATTTTGCTATGTGATTTTATGGTCCCAGCGTGACACTTGGCTGGTGTTCATCAATTTCCGTGGTAGACACATTTTTAACGCGTTCCACTACCAAATAAACCTAAAAAAATGCATTATCATATGGTTTTAAAAAAAATATTTATTAAATCATCTAAAGCACTTTAAGATATACGTCGTTTTTTTTTCATATTATTGGTAGAACATATACTCCACCACCACCACCAATCTAGACCAGATTAATGTCATAACTGAAAAACAAATCATTTAAAATAAAATATAATCAGTATAAAACAAATACGTAATTACTTATTAATATCAAGATATTTTTAATGTAACTGTATTTGAGCGATGAAATACTTGCAAAAATATCAGAATAGTGCGTTTTAAAAGCGCTGGGAGCAGTTTTGTTTAAAACTAAGTGCACGAAGTTGTAGAACGGATTTACCGGAAGCGAGCGTCGACAGCCGCCGTCGCTTCAGTATCGCACTCGCACCACGTTTTCATTCATCCCTTAGTTAAGGCCTTTCGAATCTGCAGCTGGTTTTACGCGGAAAATCTACACTAGGATCCGACCGCCTGCCACTAGCCCTCCTCCTCACACGCTCATCACTAATAGCCGCTAGAGAGAAACAAGCGAACAAGATCAATACTGTCTGGAACACGCCCACCGGTTCAACTCGGCAACTGCGCTTCCTCACTGGAAATTCGATAAAATAAAACTGGGTAAAAATCATTAATTTTGTATGTCCGTGTTAGAAATATATATTAAGTTAATTTTGTATATAGGTTGTTCATGAATTGATTTGGCGTAAAGGAGAAGAGAGAAGGCAGCGCGCCACATGTCTCGCACGTGGTCGATCCACGTTACAATGTTTACCTGGCACCGCCTGGCGGTCAGGTGAGATCCGACGCTACTCTCGTTTGATACTATCTATAGTCACCCCCACTCCGGCTGACCACCCTCGAAATACTGAAGTCAAATGGTATTCTAGAACAAATTTAAACTTAACTAAGAATAAAATATTATAGAAACAAAAACGAATACAACAATATATTCCTATTTTTGATATATCTACAAAATTTGCATAAACATTAAATATGCAATAAATATAAGGAAATGTAAGTTTATATTACGAGGTGTACAAGAAAATAAATTTACGACCAGCAATAAGCTCCGCCAGGAAAATCCTAAACTCCCCTGTGCACATAATAAAATACAACATTCATTTGTTTATTGTGAACATTTAAATGTTTATAGAATGAGCATAAAACGAGCATTATAATAAAATGAAATTGTTGTTAGTGTTCATTGTTTTTGTTTTTCTAAATAAAGAAGACTCCTTTCTCATAGATAGATATAAGTAGAAATCCATTTTTTTTTAATTTATAATACCTACTAACATAAATTCTAAAACATATTTTAGTGATAAACTTATTTATTGTTCATACACATAGCCTTCTTTTTAGAATAAGTAACATTTAACATAGCATCATAATCATAGCATCAAATAATACCCATTAATAAAACGACTAATTTTGGAAACCGTTATAAATGTTGTTATAGTTGCCTCGTGATAAATAGATAACTTAAATAATACCTATTTAATATATCCTATTTAAATCTAAATTCTATCTTTGTAGAAAAGCAAAACTAGATAGAAAATAAATTCACAAGCATTTTTAAGCTGATAACTCAGATAGACAGCTGTAAACAGCTCTACGATGGAGATGTTTGCGTATTTCAAAGTATACGTCCTTAAAATGTAATCTTGTCTTTCTCATGATACCCATATTCAGTGGGCGTTGGAACCAGCGAGCCTCCGGCGACGGTTTGCATTTTTATCAAGCTTCGACGACAAGGTGTTGTCTCTTTGATGCCACTAAGTTGCATCCAATTTAAATTTCATGTCGAAACCTATTAATAAAATATTGGACAAATATTGGACAAATGTTGGACAAATGTTGGACAAATGTTGGACAAATATTGGATAAATATTGCACAAATATTTTAAAATTCTACATAACACATCTGTAATCATAAAGGCAATCGCATCCGTTAATTTCAGGGGATTATACTAACGTACACTTTTCAGCTTCATTTACTCTTAACTTATTCAGCGAAATTTATCGGATTTTAATGCTTTTATGTGCAACTAAGTACTCAACTGAAAGCAAAACATGCTACCTACTTCGAGAAATAATCATACTAAAGAAGGTACGAAGTTAATTTAATGGAACGTCGGCCATAATTCAAAATTACATTAAAATGATTTTAATGTAATAATTGTTCATAGAGTTTTTGTACGTATCTTATACGCGGCTATGCAAATTTTAGGTAATTTTTTTTTTACTATACTAAAATCAATATAATATATTTTTTAATATTAACTAAATTATGACGTTATTTAGCAATGATCTTTCTTCCATCATAATTATATTTTTAAAAGTTTCTTTTTTCAGTTTTCAGCGTATTTGCGCTTCTGAATTTATTATATTGGAAGCATGCCATAGTTCAGCCCATAAGAATAATTTGGATGAATAAATCGGATCCAAAATTGAACATATCGTGGATCAGTACAACGATAACTAAATCACGCGATTTTGACCACAACCTGTACGATCTCACTGCTCGAATGCCTTGCCATAAGTGTCCAAACGTTTATTTTCCAATATGTACAACTAAAAATCGGACATTTATGAATGTTTGTCTATTTAGGTGCTTAAATATAACTAATGAAAGAGTAGCAAGAAGAGGATACTGTATGTACTTTTAAATACATAATTATGATAAATATTGATCAAAATGATTCATCTTAAATACAAATCCAAAAAAGCAAAGCTATTTAATCTACAGCACGCTTTGGTGGAATTCATAGAAACATAAAATAAAAAAAATCGAAACATATTGGTTGTATTCGTCCTAAAAAAATAAAACATCATAATATATTTAAACATGTATTTATTATTTTTGATATGCCTTCTTTCCACATTATACCTATCACCAGCCCGATTAGTTTCTTGGGGTACCTATATGCAGAAAATGTGTGCATCCCAGTCTGTTGGGTGGAACGAACGTCTGTGACCAAAAGGATGATATCAACAACAGCAGCAACATTTTATTTTGCGTGCCATAAATATGAAACTAGTGAAGACGAACACACGCCGGAATACACAACATTTTCATGCAAACTTATCTGAAACTATGCTTAAGTAAACAGCAAGAAAATAAGGCTTCCATAATATGTGTACATTACTGACTCGGAGGGGCCCAATGTTGTCTCGTTTCAAGTATGATGTCAGAAACCGTGAAAATCTTTGAATGATTTTCAAGCGATGTAACCGGTAAGTCGAATAATTTTAATTCGACTCATAATTCGAATTAAAATTATTCGACTTACCGGTTTGAGTGAGACAGATTTGAAAAATAGCACTCCAGTGCCCCAGTAGTATGAGTTTTGCTTAACGCAGACGCCTAGCGACTGCGTTAGGATTTTGTATGGAATTTCTTAGTTGCCTTACTATCCGCCAGAGACGCTGTACAGGTTTGCCATACTAAATCGCAGCGTCTGCGTTAAGCAAAACTCATACTAGGGGCACTGGTGGGGCAGACGGCATGCCTAGTGATTCGCTTCATAACTTGTCTCTAAATATGTGCTGGGTCCTGCCTTAACGTGTATAACGTTACACGTGTTGTCAAAATATTAATTATGTTTATAACAATCCATAATATCCATACTTCCATACTAATATTATAAATGCGAAAGTCTGTCTTTCTGTCTGTCACCTCCTCACGGCTAAACTGCTGGACCGATTGTGATGAAATTTGGTAGGGATATAGTTAACGACCTGAGGTCAAACATAGGCTACTTTTGGGCGCGATATAACCGAGTCCCACGCGGAGCGGAGCCGCGGGGAACAGCTAGTATAACCATAAATATAAGAATGATGGGTCTCTAAAAAAAGAAGATGTACCTTTGTACTTATTGTGTTTTATATTGTATCTTATATTTGTATTTTTGTGTACATAAAGAAATAAATAAATAAATAAGATGGAGATTACCGAATAAACTTAACAGTTAACCAGCATGAGCACACGACCTTGTTGTAGTCGCTAGAAGCCACTGAACCAAACCCGCTACGAATGAGCCAGTCAGCAATCGCAGTAAGAGAATTTAAATTTATTAAAAATTTTGAAACGATATAACTCTCAAACGTTGCGTCTACGTTCAGTTCTCCTTCCCGCTCATTTTCACGGAGTCCGTATATGCCAACTGAATACGAAATGAGAATTCTCTTATATGATATGTATTACATAACGCGATAAATCTGCCTCAATTTATTACATCCCATTAGGTACTGCTTAATTTTAAAAATGTTAAAACCGCTTTATCATTCATATACCTAATACAGTATACTACATGTAAATGTAAGTTCGCTGCATCTGTGAAGGTGGCAATTTCATTTTTTTTTAAACTTTGTACTTATCAATAAAAAAAGATATAAAAAAAACTATTATGTAAGCCTTGGTATCATTGTATTAAATATAAGGCACTGCACTGCCACTGTTATCATCCATGATATACTAGTCAATTAACCCTGCACACCTAGATAGACGTCTGAGTTTTTCTAATCCGAGGAAGTCCAAGTTTTCCTCAGTAAAAAAATAGAAGTAGGCTTTTGATTTATGGGGAAAATGATTATTCGAATTTAAACTTTCATAAAAAATTAACCTTAGGAATTTCAAATTTTTATGAGTAGCAGCATATAAAATCTTGAATCTAAATTGGTTGACTCTAGTCAAAAAGTAATGATGTTTTTATTGCTCCTTACATTTACAATTTTGGTCATTTGATAGGTGGTCTTAACTATACATACTCCGTAATGATGTATAATTTAGGTAAGATTTAGCAACTTTATCAACAAAGAAAATAACTATTATATTTAAGTACACACTTACAGAGGCGGATTATCCTTAAGGCAAACTAGGCATGTGCCTAGGGGCGCGAAGGTACATAGGGGCGCGCGGGTATAATTGTAAAATAAAGAAAAAATATACAATATAGCACAAAATTAATTCACATATCATTATTTTTAATCATCATCATTCTCAGTCTTTTTCCTTTCCAACTGGGTTCGGCTTTCCTTATCTCCTTGCTTCGTTCCTCAAGGTCTCCTCCCTCCACAGTATTCATATCCCTTCAAGATAACTCTCTCTGACTTAACATAAAACCTATTTTACGAATACTTATTATATATGTTCTGATTTGGAATATATCTAACAATATAAAATCTCTTTTGAAAACATAACAGCAAGTTTGTCTGTTTGTAATTTGTAATAGCTTTATTGTACAATAATACAAGTTTATGTAGGTACATATAAGGTACTTTTATTTTGATTTCAGTTTTCATTATTGTGGCGCTGCTTTACTGTAAATATAACACAGTCCAACCCATAAGAATCATATGGATGAATAAAAATGTAGAAAACATCGACATATCTTGGATCACTACTAGAGTACCCAGTACGAAACATCCTTTTGATAAGGTTTATGAGCACGCCCTGTATCCTCTAACTGAACGCATGCCCTGCATAAAATGCCCAAATATATATCTTCCTATATGTACAAGTGACAACCAAACCTACATGAACGCCTGCTTATTTAGATGCTTGAACAAATTTAATGTAACTATAGCAAGAAGAGGTATATGTATTTATTATTAATTAATTACATTAAAGTATTACACTTAAAACACTGTTTTTAATGCTAAATATACACTAACCAACTGATACAAATAAGAATTATTTATCTTAGTGGGATGGCTCATGAAAAGATACTCTTACGAGCTACACAAACTATGTTTAATTAGTAACGGGGTCGGTTGCCCTTCTAACCCACACGATATGAACGAAGGAATTAGTACATGTAGTTAATTTCTTATAGTATGTGCAGATTTTCCAATACATTGAATCTGACTACACATACTCAAGTTCAAACTATGTAAAGTTTGCAACTAATTTCCATTCGCATAGATCACGACATTATTAAAATTTGCCTAGAATGACACCAGCCATTAATTACTAGCGTAGTTTGAACATCTTTAGCGGAGCGGCTCGACGTGCAATAAATGGCCGCTATGCCTTATATTACTTATATTCAGGGGACAGAGTGCGAGCGTGTCCTGAATACTGCCAAGGAACTAGGACAGAGATCACAGAAGTCTGAAGATGAAAGAAAGAAAGAAACTAAAGACGTATTGCACGTGTCTCCGTTTGCCTCAGAATTGAAACCCGAAAAACTGAAAGTAAAGAAAATAATTTATTTATTTAATGAACCTAGAGTTTTACATATCAAAGCGATATTATATATAGAAAGTACTGGTAGTATATACTACTTTATTGTTAGTACTTGATTATTATATATTTTTTCCATATATCCATTACACCATCATTAAATCAATGCTCTCATTGCCTTGCTAAGAAAAATTACCAGATTAACTTGAAATGTCCCTTTTGTAAAATTTTGTAGCTACATCAATATCTCTTTCTTTCTTAGATCTGTAGCCGAGAGCAACCGATCCCGTCTACATAAAGATTTATTCCTATCTGTAACTGAGAGGAGGACGCGACAGTTTTTCCCAATTATAAGGTGTGTAAGCGCCCCATTTATTAAGATCTCGTCAAAGAAATCACGATTCGTCCACCCCAGTTTACCTTTAAGGTACTTTATAGGTTGTTAGATCTTTTCGAAGTGAACTTTGTGGCGATAATCACGAGACTCAATTTATCTACTGTCCGCTTAGCTTCGTTTTTGACGTTAATCATTATTGAATCTCTTTTTTTTTAAATAATAGGTTTAATAAATCAATTAATTAATCCTATCGTGCCCAAATAGTTACATGGTGGTTCACCGGACAATAGAGGTGGCCAAGTGTTAAGAAAATTCAATATAGTGCAGTTTATAGAGCTATTTTGTCTCTGCAACGATAGAAACAAATTTTATACTGTTGCCCACGGCTATACCCAGCTCTGAATCGATTATGTAGCGCCCAAAGTAGCCTATTTTTAATCTCTGGTCCTTAACTATAGGATGCATACCAAATTTAAACAAAATCAGTCAGCATTTAATCTGTGAAAGCGTAACAGACAGCCTTTCGCATTTATAATATTAGTATGGATGATCACATGCGTGTTGTTAACTAAGAGAGAATACTTATATAGAAGTACCACAGATAACAGAATACAAAATAAAGACACTTACCATTTCCATTGAAGTCAGCAATAATTTCGTTTGAGTACATACTGTAACAAGTACTATTAGTTATAAGCATATTCTGTGCTAACAGCACAGAAATTAAACCAAATCTGACTTGACTTCAAATTTCCAATTACAATACAAAAGTTTAAAAATAAATGTAAACATTGTAGTTGTCTCGCTGCGACTACACTAAAACGTTTTTAAGAGCAGCATTATGTGTAGTGAGCTCGCTTAATTGCACCCATCCAACCATCTGCTTTCCACAAATATTATTCCACTGGGGTTTTCAGGAAACGCGTAATTAAAAACACTTTTAGGACATGACAATAAGTTTGGATTGTAATTGTTTTTACACTTTCTCTTTTTGGAATCTAAATTATAAACAATGTACAATTCTCTATGAACAATCGTATAAAATGTCACGCTGAAGATGTTAGAAACCACTTTGAAGAAACTTTTTAAAAGTTTGTTGTAGTTATGTATAGAGTTTATCTTATCAAAGCGTTTTCAACAGGAGAAATTGGGTATCTATATTGATAGGTCTTATTTCCCATGTTGTCTATAGGTCTTCACACTCTTCACTATTTATCCCTCTATGAGGTACCTAGGTAGTTGAGAAATTTAAAACTTTACACATATTATTCTTTGTATTTTATTACCGACTGAATGAAGCATTCAAATACTAGAAAATGAAAGCCTTTTAATCCTGCTAGAGATTGAGTGATAATGCAAACAATTATTTTAAGCGAGCTTGTTAAGTCATCTGTATACTAAGCTAATAACTGTGTTTTACTCGCTTTTATTTCAAAAAATATAACTTAGCAATACAACATTTTGTTTATAAAATTATTTCCGAACAAACCACAAAATACAGCAATGAATAGAAACTCGGACGTGTTATTCCAATTTCTCCAGAGAATTGTTCGTACAAAGGCATTATGTATAGAAGTACGTACCTTCTTTGAACTGCTAAAGTCGACATGAATTTGAATATTCTTTCCTAAGCTATTTACATATAGGTACAAAAGACTGCTTCACGATTCTGACGAACAAAATCTCGAAGAACACTTGCATTGAATGATTATTAATTATTTCCAGTTTAAAACTAGATTTGACGACCTCCGTGGCGTAATGGTTAACATCCCGTTACTCAGAAGGTCCAGTGTCCGTACCCCGGTCAGGTTGAGATGAAAAATGATATTTTTTTTAATTGGCATAGGTCTTGAATGTTTATATCTATATATGTATTTTTTTATAAAATATAGTATCGTTGAGTTAGTATCCCATAACACAAGTCTCGAACTTACTTTGGGACTAGCTTAATTTGTGTGATTTGTCCTTATATATTTTAAAAAATAATTAATTATTAACCAAACCTTTTTATGTTTATATTCTTAGCCACCCAACATTCTGTGTAGGTATCATACTTAGTTATGGTCACGGTGGTGATGGTAGCTCAACACAAAACAAAACCTCACTTAATCTGTTTAAAATGTCACATCTGGCGGCTGCAAGTTGTATGTGCGGCGTAGTTACGAACTTGGCCTTACTACGCTACACTGACCTACAAATAGATATACTAGATGGATTTCTTTAAAAAAAATGTTTATGATCATTTTAATATGTCAAATGGCATGAAGTTATACCTTTTTAAAAACTTGTAAACTAAAATTGGAAGATTTTGTGTGCAAAATATATATATTTGTATAATAAATAAACTCATTGACACAGTCCTTGACTCAGTTTGTTACCTAGTTAGATTGAATTAGTTCTTTTGTCAGATTTTAATTTATCCGACTCAAACAGCTAGACAAAAAAAAATGTTGTTGTTTTTTGCTTTGTGATTGATGTCTCAAATAAATGTATGATTTCTCTGCACACACTACATATTTTATTCACTATGTACTGTCCAGTAAAAATAAAACATATTTATGTGAGTGTTCATCGGTGACTTGGAGAACTTGGTGCACCGAAACGACAGAATTTTCTTCTTCCGATGCTTTATTGGCGCAATATGCGAAGTTCTGGAAAATATACGCGCGAAATGAACGAAACTACTTCGCTATTTTATCATAATTACACTTAATAAAGTTTCACTGAACATAATTTTTGTTTTGCTTGCTCATGTTTTTTTATTTTAATTTACTCTATCTATCCAATAGTACTACGGCAGAGAAATGAGGTATAAATTTCATTCTGCTTTATTAAAAATAGGTCTATGTTTATTAGTGCATTTATTTTAGTTGATAAGTTTTTGGAGGGAAAGTAAACTGTCGCTATGTCCGCGCTGTATTTAATTTCCAAAACTTAGGTTTTTTCGAGTGTTTGTGCATAATATTGGTGGATTATTATTCGCAAAGTGTTCGTGAACAAGCGTGAGTGTTGGGAAGTGATACAGTGTCGATTACGTGACTTTTTATCTTTGTCACCAAAATCTCCATGATATAGCTAAGTGAAATTTTTCCACCGCTTCACTTAGCCATCTGACTCAGACTAGACTTACTTACTTGACTGGACTTGACTATTGACTTGAATTTTTGACTCGACTGACTTAAGTAGGACTGAAGAAGATTAATAAATTCAAGAAAGGCCTTAAAGGACTAGATTGCATGGCCGTAAAAAATATTCAAAAAAAAAAAAATAAGTTGAAATGATGTTTAATACTTGTGGGTCTGTCTGTCTATTGCAAAAAAAAACAGTCGATGTAAACTTTTAACTAAAACAAAACCTAAATTTAGCTTCCATCGCCTATTAGCCGAAATCAAATGCAGTAAAATAAATTAGTCTTTTGCCCATTGTACTGGAAATATATTTTCTCGCCTCGCTTCCCAGCGAGCAAACGTAGCGAAGTAGAACTACAGATTAACTTGAGGTTTTCATTCCTACCGTTATGTAATGTAAGTAAGTAAACTTAGTACTGTTCTACCACTCGTTTATTTTCAAACTTATTGTGGGTAAACGATGAATATTGCCTCTAAACCCACTCATATAATGTGCCGTACAAAAATGTAATGTATTGTATAAAAATAATTTAATTTAGTTACAATTTGGTTATGATCCAAACTTCTTTAATTTATAAATCTAATTAAATTGAACTTTTTTTTCTGCGCACAAAGTATCATGTTTCTTACTATCGCCAATTGTTTCAGAATATTTAACTTTTGGAGCAATTGAAATTTATTCAGGACACTCTTTAATTTCATTAGACTCACAATAACCCTCCTTTTTTGCTTCACCATTGTCGGATATAAGCAGTTTTTATGTACCTACTTAGTTATGCGGAACGTTCAGGGACCAGGGTGCGAGTCCGACCTGCACGCATTTTCTAGATAAATAAATAAGATAGGTGACGACAGTAACATAACATATACAAGTAAATCTAAATTAAGCTTAGGTATTCATAACAAGAGTCCCGTTGTTTAAGTTTGTTCTTTCCTTGTAATAATCCACTGTTATTACCGGCAGCTACACTAACATAGGCACGTAATCCACAACAGTAATACGAATTAATACAATGCAGCGTAACTCCGTATTCATTTCAAACTCGGGCACAATGTAAAAACGGGACGTCGGAGTCTCTGTAGCCTTAATATCCGCTGTTTCAACTCGTAACCGGCTAACAATATTGCATTGCGTACGCCACGCGCTAGTTCCGTACTTATCGCGAAAGTTTCAGCCGAGGGGGTTGGGTGGTAGGGGGCAGGGTGGTGCAGTATCGATCGCGTCTGCTGCACACTGCACCGCTGTCTTCTACAGATCTGGCCTTATCGTCGGCCGGAACGAGCCTCCGAAGCTAAAAAGGCTTTGCGAGACATTCTGCACGGAACACGCACGCCCGAAGCGAGTATTGGGCCGTGAGCGCACGCTTGCACGCTCTAAGCTAAGCTTGTTTATTGAAAACCGTTACGATTCAATAGCAAGCTGTAAATCTATATAAAACTGCGGAGTTATGTTCAATGAGAAATTGATGACAATATTACTCATACTATATGTATATTTACAGTTATACGATTATCTACAGATGTATACAACCTAGGTAGAGCTGCAAGGTACAATTTATACGAGATTAAAACTATGTTTCATTTCAGCAGAATATAACTGTGTGTAAAAGTACGATATAGTAAAGTAGTCCATGAGTAGTAGTCCATAAAAAATGATACCGACACCCGGTGGTAATGATGTGATCCAACAGAGTATTTCTCATCTTTAGGGTTCTCTACCTTGCGACAAGTGCACCTTTACCATTTGAATAAACCTAATGTAGAGATAGACAAAAGGGTTCATTCATGTGATTAAGATTGCTGAATAGTCATATTAGTGATCCGACAATATAGAATAACATAATATATTAAGTACTAGCTGTCGCCCGCGGCTCCGCCCGCGTGCGCCTCGGTTATATCGCGCCCGAAAGTATAGGCTATGTTTGACTCCTAGTGTATAACTATATCCATACCAAATATATACTTACTTATAGTAATATAATTACAATGTATTATAAAAAAATATACCTACCTACTTAATAAAATTCCGTGAAACAAATCTTACCACGTCGTCGTTCCTAGATTCTTCAAAGTGAAAAACCTCTTTCATTTAATATCTACTTCGTCAAAGCACAGACTCACTGACATCAGTGTTAGTTACAAGTAACACACTCATTTCGTCGTTGTGACAATGTTAGTATAGGGAAAAGTACTACTTTTAAATTTTTAAATCGTCGATTCTCTTTCGTTTATCTTTGTGTAATTTTACAAAAAAAAATATGTACGTTTGTTTCTAATAAAATATAAACGATATTCTGGGATGGTTTTGGTTAATACAATTTATTTTATTTCGGACTCTAAAAGATATCTACATAAAATAATTAGGTAAATGGTAAATCAGAAAGATTGCCGAAGACCTGGCGAAGTAAAAAAGAAGAAGTAGGAAAGCGGATCCTGGGCTCCGAAGCAATTAGCTGACAAAGCAACCGGGAAAGCGCTTAGATGAGAGAGAGGTAATACAAAAAGATTGAGCAAGCCTTATTAAATTTTTTTTTATCAAAACACAATGATTTGTAAGAGGCAACTAACTGACTAATAATTTATTCGGTGGGGATCGATCCGAACCATAGGACTTGCAAACTGCATGTTAACCAATTAAGAATGCAAATATGAAATTTCATTTGTCAATTAACTGGTCGAAACATCGTAAAATCCTCAAACTGACTTAAAAAGTGCCTAGAAAACTTCACATGATGAGAAACATTATTACATTTGTGAGTTTTCGTGTCGTCCGCCTCGACGCTGTTTCGGCGTTGGGTTTTTTAAGTGGTTTACTGTTAAGGTGAGGTCACACCGCCCGCAGCTAACTATGAAATTTATAACTAAGGACCGAGTCGAAAGTTACGAGCGTTGAAAATATTGTAAGCTGCACTCGTTTCGGGCAAATTAAATGAGAAACGAAGTTTCGCGTGGCTAGCAAAGTTGCGCACAAGTTTCGAGGAGAACCGCAGACAGACTACGACATGGACGGTGCTTCGCTGTTACTGTGTGCTAAAGGCGTTTCTTTTTGCTGTATTCTTAAATCTTCTCCAAATAAAGATATGTGTATGGGTAATTTCGTCTCAATTAGTTGTATCATTTTTGAGCCCTTACCAGGATATGTTCTGGAGGTCCACGGTTTTTATGACGTTTAACTTAAATATCTAAATACTTGTCTTTAATATAAGTACTTATTTAGAAAAGTAAGTTGAAATAAGACAGCAGCTGAATTAAAAACAAACAGTCCATTCGCGAATAAAAAATAACACAATAAGCAGTCAAAATTTTTAATATTTTACATGAAGCTCAAAGGTTTGCCGCGAGTTTTCAACTTCTGACGTCCTCGTAAACGCATGAGTAAAGACTAAAGAGCGTGCAAATAGAGGCGGCAAAATTCGCACAAAGTCTTACGTCAACCAGTGGTGGTGAAGTGGGCAAGTAGTGAGCTGAGGTCGAGGGCTTCTGGCGAATTTCCAAACTTGCTTATCGATTTGACTCAGTGAAACTGTAATTTCTGGTTACGCGTCGGTGCCGCCTATGAGCAGCCCATACAGTTAAAAATAAATAAATATTAAACGACAAACCAAGCCCAAAAGAAGGTTTTTGAAATATGTGTCATGGGATGTACTATAATTTAATGAAAAATACATAATTATGTACTTCTATTGATCCAAGCACAAAGATAATTTTAGAAAGGATCTAAATATTCAGTTTACAAGCCTAGCCTTTATCATCGACGAGGCATTTCGTGTTCTATGAGATATTTTCTGCAGGAGTTTTTTAAACAGAAAATTTCCCTTACAGGTTAAGTGTAGGCGAAGTAGACCTTGCTCTTTTTAATTAGAGTTAAAAAATTATTTGTTCGATCAGCAATGTACGTAATCTTAAAAACAAATCGGTTTAGAAATGATAGAGATTTGAGGTAACAAATAGAAATAAACAACAAAACTACAATGGCCTCTATTTTGAAAGTTGAAATAAAGATACAGACCAAAATAAGATTTGACTCAAGAAAGCAGTCCATTTAAGACTGAAACTCCCGTCGCATTTCGAATTACATTACGACAATGAAAGGGGTTTAATTTTTACTGGAAGGTGCTACGAGTAGTCTTCGTTATTTTTTCATCTCGGAAAAACTAGACACTTGCTTTTTTTCTATTTTATCTTGTTTCAGGAGCTTCGTAAAAACCAAAAAAAAAGGTTATACGTGTTTTCTTACTTATGAAGACGAGATTTGCATAAATTAAGTTGAACTTATAAGAGAACAATAAAACACACTAACTATGTCGGCCTATAGTTACAGTCGATATCTATTTCTTGTCGATTCCAAATCTCTACCTAAGTGCACTGCTAAATTTGCCCAATATTTGGCCACATCTATGATAAAATCTACTTTTAAATAAAAATGAATAAACATATTTTCGGTGCACAAAGCTTGTTTTGTTTTTCACCATTACGTTGGCAGTCATGCATTACGATACGACACGCGGTAGATGGGCGCGCTATTTAAACTCGTGATAACTTGGAGGTGTTACTAGCACGCTGTCAACTTTTGGCCTCGAATGTCTCGATATAGTACCTAACTACACAGTGATTTCATTGCCTCATTCATTCTACAAACACAATAATGCAATTATTCTTTTTTTTTTGACATTTATCATTATCATCACTCTAGCATTTTACAAGTTTAATCTCAAGCCGTATGGCTTTAGATCTCGGGTCAAATATAATTTATTTAATTGATAGATACTTCAGAGATAAAATTAGACTTTACGTTATTTTACTTAGGTGCTTACCTACCTACCTTTAGTTTACTTGGGAATTCTATTGTTGAAATAATTGGTCGCCAGTCAAAAGACAAGATAGGTAATTTAGACCTTATTTCTTGTTGAAGCAGTTCAAAATGTATTTTTTTAAAAGAAGCTCAATTCAAAAAGAAGGTAAAGTTACTATGATGATACGAAAAAGAGACAATATTGGGATAAAAACCTTTATAATTAAGGCTTTAACTAAAAGTATAATATGCAATCGAAGCGTTGGCAATATTTGCTTTTGCCTCGGCTGGAAAAGCTGGAGTCACGCCAGGCCGAATATAATCAAAATAGTACACATTTATATGTCTTACATTAAGGAAATACAAGGCAGTTATCACATATAAAAAAATCTCCCTTTTTTAATTGAGTTTCTTTAATATGACGCGATTGGTATTTATTTATTTATTTTATACATTTGGGGGACCAACAGCAAATAAATTTACATAGGTGACAGATTGTATAATAAAAAGCCAGTAATAGGTCTTCACATATAGATACAAATTATGTGTTGAGATAACGGGAACGCCAAAACTACACAAGTTAAATCTAGCGATCAACCTGTTGATTAAAGTAGATAGATACTTGTTATGTAAGTATTTATAATGCATTATAGTTGAATGTTTAGACGTGCAAAAGTTACATTTACAATTATTTTATAATTTATATATTATCAAAGAAATTACCATACAATAAACGTTTAGCCCTGTTAGGAACTTAAAAATTTATTATTCGAGTGTATGTAGATATACCTACTATACGTATTTCTTTGTCCACCTATAATAATATAATATATAATCTAATGTTATTTTGTCCAATCAATTTTTTTTTGTTAGTACATCAGTTCAGCAGGTAAAAACCCTATAGTTATTACCCTACTTAATACCCAATTAACCTGGGTAAATGCCCTGGCATTGGATATTTTCCCGGTATTTGCCCGATAAAAATCCTATACATACTTAATCAGCAGTTGACATTTGCTGCTACAGGAACTCTTGTAAACCTTAACTACTAGTATTTCGACTCAAAATATTTTTCATACTATTAAAAAAATACCTTAGTTTATGAAAAACAGTTATTGTCGGTACAAATTGCTACCTTTTATATGATAAAAACTAAAATATGGATGTATATACCATATAACATACATGTAAACCGCTCAAGTCAACAGCTATTCAGATTTTTCAAGCTAAATCGCAATTGTCAGTGTTCCCCAAATATTTTTTGTTTGAGTTTACTCACAGAACTTTTTCTCTATAACGTTCTTTTGTTTTAATTTACGTACGTTTTAATTTATTCATTACTTTATCAAGCAATCTGTCAGTTACTTCAGCTTAAGAGCCTAGGTATTAATCATTGGTCCTAAAGTTGGCGGTATAGCTATACTGGTTCTGGTTGTGTTCTGGTTATTACGATGGAGCGACACCGAATCAGTGAAATCTTTCAATTCTATTATTATTATTTTGGGGAAAAGGGAAAATAATTAAAACTAGTTTTTTTAAGTGGCAGTGGGCAGGGCGCATAGCGCAACTAACCGATTGCCGATGGGACAAAAAGTTTCAGGAATGGCGACCACGCACCGGCAAGCGCTGCGTTGGACACCCACCGACCAGATGGTCAGATGATCTGAAGAAGGTCGCAGGCAGGCGCTGCATGCAGGCCGCTTTCGACCGGTCGTTCTGGGAATCCTTGGGCCTATGTCCAGCAGTGGACGGTCTTTGGCTGAAATGATGATGATGATGAATTAAACTTTGCCAGAAACGAGTTAGTCCCACTCGTCACTACCAGCGTTGTCCCCACTGTGAAATCCCATTCTTCCCCAGTGGGGGCATATGGGATTTATTTTTAGAAAAAATACCACTCGTCCCCACTGGTGACAAATAGGATTTTACTTAGAAGACATCCCGGTCGTCACCCCTAATAAAAATAAACTGTATCTTATATACAAGTATCTAGGCTATTACCTAGTCAGTTACGTAAATAATGTTGATCTGTAATGATTAGAAATTATTAGTAGTTAAGACCAATTTTTCAGTTTTTAGGGTTCCGTACAAAAATGTAAAAACGGAACCCTTATAGGATCACTCGTGCTTCTGTCTGTCCGTCCGTCCGTCTGTCACAGCCAATTTTCTCCGAACCTACTGGACCAATACAGATGAAATATGGTAGGATGGCGTAATCCTGTGACCCAAACACAGATTTGCAAAGAAAATAAATATTTTTTTTTTAAATAAGGGCCATTTTCGGGGAACAAATTAGATATTTAAAAAAGAAAGTTTTGCAAACCTTATTGTGTTATATATCAAATGAAAGAGCTTGTTATGAGAATCTCAAATATATTTTTGTTATTATTGTAACATAAATAGTTTTCATTTTATTCATAAATGAAGACGAAAATTTTTTGCGCCGCACAGTTTTTCTGTTTCTCCCAATGGTTGACTGGTAGAGAATGCTTTTAGCATTAAGTCCGCCAATTGTATAAGTATTTTGTACTTATGGAACAATAAAGTTTTAATAAAATAAATAAAATAAAAATAAAATTGACCATCCCCCCCCTGATATCCAAAACTACTGGGCCTAAAATTATGAAAAAAAATCAGAATATAGGTCATTGACATTTGTTTTTTTTTTACCGAACGAAGCAAAGGAATAGACCGCAAAAGCCGTAGCGACGCCATTAATTCGTTATTTAAATATAATATTTTATTTAAAATAATTGGCTGATTCTAAAAAACTGAGATTTGTTTCTATCAAGGAACCTTATTACTACCAACAAAAAAAAATCAAGGGTTTTAAAAATTTTCATTCCTACCCTATTGAATATAAAAACTGACATTGGCATTGTACGAAACCCTCTCCACGTGAGTTCAACTCGCACTTGACCGGTTTTTTTAAAATTATATAGTATTGCCCAATTATAAAAATGCCCCGTGATGGTTCGTTGCCCAGTATTTGGGAAGCACTGTGCAACAGTTACGTCGTAGAGCGAGTTTCCTCGTGTTGGAGCAGCATTGGAGGCCCGCCAGATGACTCTCGTGCGAAGTGCTCTAGCCTCCGTCTGACGCTAATTGCTACCAACTCTTCTATAATTATCTCAATTAGAAAATTATTAATGACTTTAATAACACAATGGGTGACTGTTTTTAACCTGCTTACTTATAATGTTCCATTGTATGAAAACTGTTACTAAACCGCTTTAAGTAGATGTGTAGTGCTTATGTATCTATAGTTCCGCCATATACTTAGTTTGCGATTTAGTTAGACCCCTTTTTACGTGAATCTTGTAAAAGTCCTTGTTTGTATCTTCACTAAATAAATTATTTATAGCAAAGTCAAATTTTAAAATATGGTAAGTTATTTATTTCCAAACTATTTTATGATACGAGTAACTAATTATTTCTATATTACATGTATATAAATCTCCCTTATGTAAAAAGGGTTACGGAGGTCAGATAGCAGACGTTTTATTGTAATAAATAGTACTTAGATCTGGAACCATAATTAATAGCGTACCTTGGTTTTGCAGAAACCAAACACAAGCTGAATATGCAACTAGGAAACACACTAAACGAAGAAGACTTTCCTATTTTACTACACTAAAAAGGGATTTAGGCTAAGAATCGTTACATGAAACAAATAAAAGAGAAAGTAAACGTCACGTAGAAATACAACTCGCTAATTATAAGAATAAGTTAAAGGAACTCCACTGGCAAGACCTTGGCAGTTTTAATGGTGATGAGTACACTAAATTAATATTACACTTAATTTTATAATGTACTTATTCCAAATTGATTAAGTACTTCTAATTTCAGTCAGCAAATTTTGCAGAGGTTGACAGACTGACAACGGTCCGCTGAAAATATCCGATAAATTTGGGTCACGTATCTTATTTAATCGAAAAGCGTTTATATTCCCATGAGACCAGGAAAATGTTTTTTCTCTCATCTGAATAAGTAAACTAAATCTATACTAATATTATAAATGCGAAAGTCTGTCTGTCTGTCTGTCACTCTTCAAGGCTAAACTGCTGAACCGATTATGATGAAATTTGGTAGGGATGTAGTTAACGACCTGAGGTCAAACATAGGCTACTTTTGGGCGCGATATAACCGAGTACCACGCGGGGCGAAGCCGCGGGGAACAGCTAGTAACTTTATATTTCAGAGTAAAAAAAGCAGTGTAACAAGTAATAATTTTGACATTTAATTTAAAAATAAATCAAGCAAAAGGATTTTGTGCGAATTTCGTGATTATTTAAAAAAATCCGACCAATTATATTACAAGTATTTCTAATCCAAGTGCAAGCTGGATAAGGTCGCTAGTAATCAACATACCAGAGTAGTAAATCAGAAAAAACTGCTAGTGACTTCTAAGATAACTGGATTCCTAGTGCAAATGTAACTGCGTGCAGACACTGTATTTTGGCTTGGCTCCAATGTTACACTCGGTACAGCTTGATATTCCATACCAGTTGGAGATAATGTTATTTGAAACCCCCTAAATGGGACAAGTCTGTGATTTCCAGTTTGGCAGTTCAATCGCCTGCGTTACAATGTTACGACCCCCGAGACGTTATGGGCAAGTCGTAAAATTGTTCTCTACAACATTAAAATTATAATTATTTTCCTTTTCTCGTCGACGTTCTGAGATTTATTGCAAATTAAGAATTTAATTGGTGTTATTTACTTCTACAATAGGTACTTCTTCATCGTGCCTTCATTATTGCCTCTATTCCCCGTTTTGCTTACATTTACTTCTAATATCCATATCATTTCTTAATAATCCATCCAAATTTTTTAAGGTCTTCTTCGCCCCTTCTTTTCATCTATTTAGAGCCGTTTTAGTCAATGTATGATCTTTTCTGTTACTTTTTTACTCCGAAAATTAAGAAACGCTTAGAATTAACATTCATCTTTTTTATTATTTTATTCAAGTGCAAAGCATCGGCTAAGATTGAGTTTATAGTGTACTTATATAAATTGGTATTTCTATCAGGTAGTCCACATAGGTAGATATACTTTATAGTGAGCTTAGTCTCACGCCAGCGGTAAGACATGTGTTAATCCAATAGAAAATGTACTGGTGCCTAAGGACATAACAAAAATAATCCTATAAATCCATTAGTTAGATCCACAGCTCGGATATAGTAATTTAAAGATCCTAGTAACTCAGTATGTATCATGATAAAAAGAGCTTCAATACGTAAGTTAAGTGTTCCATAAGTTTTGCAGGGTTTATTTGGTCGCTCTATCACAAACCAATAATGATACAAAGATAAAGTTTCATTTAAGAATAGCATTAAATTGGCACAAATCAATAAAGAACATATTTACAATACAAAGCGATAGAAAGACACTTAGAAAGAACTCCACCGACAAGAGTTCTTAAATCCAAGATATATTACATACTAAATACGAGATATATTACATACGAAATCTATTATTTATCATTTCATCATCATCGCTCGATTGTCTGTTAATATAAAAGCTAATAGTTTAATTTATTTATGCTGCACATATTAACCAATCAACCAGTCATTAAAACTTTTTATCTATTTTTATTGTACATCAGAAGGAAATAGTAAACCACCATCCTAAACATTGTATTTAGATTACAGAATGGACTTTATCCCCGCACTTTCAGTAAGTATTCGTTCGCTGAGCGATGGAGGCTCATCCCACTTCAGAAGGGGGCGCACTTGACCGCAACAGATGGCCATTCCTATCTATCTACTAGATATATGTAATTCGGTACGAAACTCAGTTAAGCCACTTTATGCATTTATTTTTTATCACTTGATCTCTTTCAAACTTAAATATTTTACAATTATTCTAGTCTTTAAGTCGGCTTTAATCATATGAAATAATAAAGAGTGTAGTTTTTATGGTTAAACCGCTAATCTTTGGAATACTGGCCGTTTAGGCTATCATAGTTTGAAGAAGCTTAAACTGAGTATAGGTAACTATGTAGCACCCGGTGATTATATTAGCAATAAGTGAAACCACAGACCATGCTAGTATACATTGGTATTGGTAATTTATTAAGTTTCTATAACCGCACACAAAATTTAACACATATTTGCTAGACAGACAGCCTATTAGCTAGTTACTTCTGTCACGTTTACGACAGCTAAACGATTTAATATATGTATTTTTTTATAAAACTATTGAACTTAGATTACCAAGGAGTTACTACCATTGGTTATATACTAAAATATAGATATATGAGAACGAGTTTGAAACTACTTTTTTATACTTAGATAAGACATTCTTTGCCTAGCTCAATAAAAAAATATATATATTCAATTCCCATTTTTAAATACCACCTCTGTCACTGCAGAACAAAATAAATGATAAGTCAAAGATAATAAAAATCTTTTTCCAATAATTCGTCTTAAAGTTCTCAGAAGAAAATCTAGCTATAGAAAAGTCTATTTCTAAACTAGACACCCCTACAAGCTCCATTAGAGGCGGTGGTATCAGCTGAGTTACACACGAATGTAACTACAGAAAGGTCACTATCTACAAGGTATTTTACAGTACTCATTATTCCTCTGGTGATGGCAGCTAGGACCAACGGCGTAATTTGCCTACCGAAGCATGGAGTCACCTGTTTTATTGAATAATCAGGTAATGTCCGATAAGAAAAGATAAGCCGTAGTTGCCGTAGTGTAGAAAGTCGAACAAAAATATTTTTCGATACGATAGTGCACGACAAGCGAAGGCGACGGGGAGTGCGCGGCCATGTTTGGATTGGTCGCCATTAGTGGCATTTCTATATTGAGCTCTTTCGTGCTTCGGAAGGTGGTACATTAAGCCGTTGGTCCCGGCTGTTATCGTAAGGCTTTGTCAGATGCCTTTAGGCAGCCTGAAAAATCTGACAGTATTGACCACTATCAACAACCGGGTCATGTTCCTGTAGGTCTGGTTTCCCTGTAAAAAGGGTTACGGAGGTCAGACGGCAGTCGCTCTATTTTAATAACCAGTTCCGCCAAATCAGGACCATGATTAATAGTGTATCCTGGGCTCTGAAACGTAAGCTGAAGATGTAACCAGGAAATACGCTCGGACGAAGACATAGCTTAATGCTGCTCATCTGAGTAACTGACAACTTACATGGATAAGCTTCCCGTTCACATTATTTTATGAAAAGTGGGTGGAGGATTCCGAGGGTGGTTCGACAAACAATCCTCGCGGATATTGAACGATGCGTTCGGAAATGCAGCGCCGCCGCCGGCTGCGTGCAACGGAACGGTGCACGTTCACGTCTCATCGAGACCAGCGCGGCGTGTGAAGATATGAATGAGAGTATTTTCATCTCGTTTGCATTCAGATTAAAATTTCAGTTTGCATTTGTTTTAAAAATTAAAGATAAAATATTATTTACAATTTGATCAGTTCCTATCGCATGAGCGTGCGAATGTGTACACTTCGCAGTCTCCTGGGGAAATAAATTATAAGGGGCTCTTCACTTTTACACTCTCGCCGCAAACTGGCTCTGAGAGGACTTGGAAATAGAAAGAACAGAGCACAGCCATATGATTTTGAAATCCCACAGCTCGCATACTCCGTTTTACCATGGTGTGCCATGGTCTAGATTTATTGTAGTAATCAGTACCTATGTAGAGCGACTGGCGTCTGACCTCCTTCCTTTTTACAGGGAGAACAGATTAGGACCATGTGTCGAATTTGTTAACTTTCCTGAACATCAATAATATTGAAAATAAAAAACATTTTTTTATCCGTCTCAGTGTTTTTTATACACGAATTACGATATTAAACAAAATCAACTGCTTGAAATTTCATAAAAAAGTCTCACTGATGTAATGATAAAGATCTAGACTAATTGAATAAAAAAAAACTAGAAAATAGTTATTTAGTTTCATTTTAACGTAAAAAACATCTTATTCCCACTGTTCGAAGTCACAATCACAGCTAGTTATACTTACTTTTAATCGCAGTTCAAGCATAGACTGGAGGCTCGTAGCACTCTGCTACGAATTCGTAGACATTGGCTACGACTGCGCTTCCACCGGAAAAAAATAATAGAAGTACGTGTAAAGTAACAAGATGAACTTAGTGTGTTTAACACGATCTGATTTAGATGAAACTCTAATTACAGACTGGAAATATATAATAATTTTACATACAATTGCAAAGAACAAGGAGTGTTTACACTTTGTTTACATTAGCAAATTTATCGTAATTTAATTGAGTAAAATTTACAAGTTTAAGGCCACGTAATCGTAAATAATACCTACATTCGTTTTCATATTTCGATAGTCCCAGTTGCTTCCTTCACTGGTTGCTTCGAACGAAGTCCGGGTCCATTTCCAATTCGCGCGGTCGTCGGCATCTTTAGTTGTGAGACCATTTACACGCAAATCTTAAATCAAAGCTTAAAAAGAAGTAATTCTTCGTTTATTCCTGACGGTACATATTTAAACTGCCTTACATCGGATATACTGAGACTGTATTTCAGTAGATATAAACAGTGTAAACGTCGGGACTCGGGAGCTGCAACTTGGTGAACACAAGTTGTGCGGTCGATCGCAAACTGTCACGAATACAGTATAGAAGTAGTTACACCTCGGGGATGCGAACACTGAGGGTGTATACCGGAAATACTGGATGCATCTAACGTAAAACCTAATTTTATAGATTCCTCCTTTATTTGGATGAAGTTATTACCCAGCTTGTTTTTGAAATCATTCCTTTTTCCCAAATAAATGATATTAGAGCACTTATTACATTTTTTGCGGCCATATCGCGAAAAGCAATTTCTTTCAAGCTATTGAAATTTAAAACATATTAGCATTATTTTTTATGACCAACGGTCTGTCTTAGGTCAACCCTCTTTGGAAAATACTGTTGCATTTCAAATTCGCCACGAAGAAAATCTATTTTTGACATTTCAAAACCCTGCATTTTGATACTACGATAAGCTAGGTTTCAAATAGAAATAGAACACAATATATGCATAACATCCACATTATAAAGTGACACTCGCGCTTCATCAGACACAGTCAGACAAGCCATTTATCAGACACATAACACTCCCTTTTTGGATTTGTTGCAATTACATAGGCAAGCAGAATAAAAAAAAATTGTTTTTAAATCATTCGCAACAACCCTGGTTTTTAAAGCAAGATGTTTTGACTTTTGCGCTAAACATCAGGGAGCAATTTATAACTTATTTCAACGTGCAGTTATTTCCTTTGCGGAGTCATTAATGACCCATGGAATCGTTTTTATGATGTTTACTTTGATCAGAGAATAGCATCAGAACGTCTTTTATGGCGCAATAACTCCAAAATCGACAGCAAATTGTATGTTCTTTTCGTATACGTACCAAGGAATCTCGTTTTCTGATATACAATTAAACAAATAAAATTAAGAATTGCGTCGTGTGGTTAATAAATGATAAAAGATAATGCTTAGTGAAACTTCCACCGCTCCACTTAGCCCTTGACTTACTTGACTAGACATGACTACTACTGACTTGACTTGACTCTGTGACTCGACTAAATGAAACATTCAAATAAAACTTGATACTGACAAAAATAAGCTATAAGTTTGATTGCTATATTGTGTATGTTTGCTACATAAAAAAGTTTCATTAGAATCCGTTCGTACTAAACAAAATTACAGAAAACTTTCACCCTTTTGCCCCCATTTCCAATCAAAAAATGTCTGGATAAAAAAATTCAAAAATCTAAGTACACGTGTGCCAAGTTTCATTAGGATCCGTGCGCAAACAACGTTACAGAAAACTTTCCCCCTTTTTTCCTCCATTTAAAGCATCCGGACGAAAGCAAAATTGGCCACTCTCGAAATGATGACTCGCTCGCTTCCTCTATACCATTACTAGCTTTTGCCCGCGGCTTTGCCCGCGTGAATTTCTCTAGGTAACAGTGTTTTTTCCTGGGATGAAAGGTACCCTTCGTAAGACTTCTACCTATCTATGTGTATGCAAAATTTACAAACAAACTCGCTTTTGCATTTACAATATTGGTAGGAAAGTAGTGATGGAGAAAATGAATACTAAAATAAATTAGGTACAATTAAAATACTATAAAAAAATTGACAATTTTTACATACCAAAGGTTTTTCCCAATAACTCTCGTTCCCGTGGGAATTTTGCAATATCGCGTTGCAAGTAAGCTTTAAATTTACCTACTAAGGTACCTGCGTGCCAAATTTCAAGCGTCTAACTTAAGCGGTTTATATTTTTCATACAAAAGTTTATTCCCGCTAACTCCCTATCCCGTGAGAATTTTGCAATATCCTGTTGCAACTAAGCTTTAAGTTTACTAAGGTACCTGCATGCCAAATTTCAAGCGTCTAACTTAAGCGGTTTAGATTTTTTTTCATACAAAAGGATTTTCCCGCTAATTCCCGTTCCCTGGGAATGTCGGGAATTCCTCTACGGTACCTAAGCTACGTCCCTTCCAAATTTCAAGTGCCTACGATTAGCCGTTTAGGCTGTGCGTTGATATGTCAGTCAATGTTAATTTTGTTTTGTGTTTTACACAATGCCGTGGCCGTCCATGGCAGGCCGTGACTATGCAAAACCATGGCAAAACTGACAGCAAAAACGTAATGTAATGTGCGAATATGGCGACATCTCCATTTCTTAATCGTTCTTGCATAGTTTTATTTGGTTTTAAGGGATGATAGTAACCCACCTGGGGGGTTACTACCGTCTCTTAATACCATGCAAGATCCAGTGCGTAAGCGGGATAGCGCGCTACGTGATGTAAGGCGACATCTCCGTTACTCACTGGATCTTGCATGGTTTTAAGAGATGGTGGTAAGACACCTGTTTTGGTGTCATACTCACCTTAGCACGACTCACATCATACACGGAGGAACACGCACGTGTCCGCCTGGGGCTCTTAATAAAAAATTGAATTATTTGAAATTTGTTTGAGTGACAGTGACAGTTACTGACGTCATTATTTTTAGGTTATATGTTATATGATTATTTACAATATGTATTTACCGCGGCACCTGCTGACTGATAAAATAATATTGCAATAATAGTTCTCCATTTAGTTTGTACTGCTTATATTTAAGTGAACCTATTTCAATAGAAATCACGAATCAAATGGACGAATCAGAAAAGAGGCCACAGTTCGGTAACAGATTTCTGGAAAATGTTGACGAGGTCTTCAAGCATAATGCGTGGTATTGTATTCACTACTCATAACCGACAGTACTCCAAGAAAACAGAATTTTGTCGAGAGAATATCAATTATTTAGAAAAAACTAGATATAGAAAAAAGCCTGCAGGTGGCTCAAGATATTTAAATGATAGAAACAATATTTACCTTTTTAATGCCTGGTACCATTTCTTCCTATAATATTTTTTGAAGTCTTACATATACCTTAATCATTAATGCAGACTAATATTTGTGTAGGGACAATGTACAATGGAACGAAGAGCAAGAAGATGCAGCCAAAGAAAAAGTTGCACAAAACTCGCAAGTGACTTTTTCTGAGGATCATTTGAGGTCGTTAGAAGAGAATGCTGACAAACATTGGGATGCCTTCTATGATGTTCATCAGAATAGGTAACTGTGCCTTTGTTGTTAGTTTCGTTGCGCGTTGGTTATACATTTAGTTTGTAAATTATAATTTCTCTCAAACTAAAAGTTTTTGCATATTGGAAGTTTGAGGAAGTATTGGAGGCCGCTGAATCCATAACAAATATTGTTTGCACTCACACAGTATTAGAGGCCGCTGAATCCGTAACAAATATTGTTTGCACTCACACAACTGAGGTAAAGTGTTGAGAAAACCCCACATCTTAAAGCATTACCAACTGAGGTAGGCACTGACATGCAACCCCCTCTGCTAGCTCACATGAAGCAAAAAAAAAGTAACATACATTCACTTGTTTATACAGCTTTACCAACTTTATAATATATGTATAGAAATTTTATCACAGTAGATATCAATCTTGCACACCATATTGATTCCAGGTTCTTCAAAGACAGACACTGGTTATTTACAGAGTTCCCTGAACTAGCTCCTGACAACACATCGGCACCAGTGAGAATATACCCAGAAGCTGAAAACAACACCTCATCAACTCTTACCACAAAAGACGAAAAAACAAAACGCTATATCTTTGAAATTGGGTGCGGAGTTGGCAATACCATCTTTCCTATTCTACAATACAGCCAAGACCCAAACCTTTTCATTTACGGCTGTGATTTTTCCTCAAAAGCTATAGATATAATGAAGCAAAATGAACTGTATGACACAAAGAGGTGTAATGTGTTTGTATTGGATGCCACTGTACCCAACTGGGTGGTGCCCTTTGAAGAAAACTCCATAGATATTATTGTCCTCATATTTGTTTTATCTGCTATTGATCCTATCAAGTAAGTATTTATCTGTTTTAAAATATTGACTTTATTAATAGCAAAAATGGAAATAGTGCTACAAGCCATATTGTTCTGAACTATCTTAAATGACTACCTATTATAAATGCAAGGAGCTATACTCTGGTTACATACGCGGCTGAAGGGTTTTTGCTATGTGTAATAAAGCATAAATATGTTTTATTGCATAGGTAATCTCTAAATTGCCTATGCGATAAGGCCACCTTTAATAAACTGTGCCTAATTTTAACATTTTAAGATATCTCTTGTACTACTGTGTGGAAAAAAGTTCTAAAAAAAAGTTTCCAACATTCCACCAGACAGCACAAGGTTATAGAGGTGGCAAGGTGTATGTAGACATAGTAAAACTAGGAAATAATATTATCTTCATAAATTTTTTCGGTGACCTAAGTGAAGGGGTGCTTTATTCTTAAGTTTTTTTTTTTATAATTTTTAATTTCCTTTTCAGAATGCCAGCTGTCATCAACAACATCTACAAATACTTGAAACCAGGGGGCCTAGTAGTATTTCGAGACTATGGCAAATATGACTTAGCCCAACTTCGGTTTAAGAAAGGCCGCTGCATCTCTGACAACTTCTATGCAAGAGGAGATAACACTAGAGTATACTTTTTCACCCAAGAAGAGATTACAAACTTGTTTAAGGATGTTGGTTTCTTAGAAGAACAAAATTTAATTGACCGCAGACTTCAAGTGAATAGAGGAAAAATGTTGACTATGTACAGAGTATGGATACAAGGGAAATATAGAAAACCGGTATAGATTCATATTTATTTTATTTAATAAAATTAAAAAATCGTTATCCAATTGTTGGGCTTGACCCTTTTGCTCAAACTAACACGTCTCGACGTAGACGGCAAATAAACGGTTTTTGTTGAAATGTGACCACAAAAGAGGAAATGCTCAAAACAGTTCTGTTCTTGTCGACCATGAAGAAAAAGCTTAAATATAACATTTTCTAACCTCTTAAATTGCAAGATTTACATTCAATTTACATCAAAACAGATTTACATTGCAAAGCAGATAGATGCAGTCTATTATAAAAACATACTTAACCTACATAAATAATAAAACAATTTTTTTGATATGATAATAAATCTACAATCATAAATGTCCTAAACTTTCAATAAAATGCAGTATTATTTTACAGCTTCAAATTTAAAACAATATGGTTTGACGTGTGTGTTCATTACTTTTGATTTAATTTTGAGAGGTGGTCCTTCCCAACTTACTTTAACTTTTCTTAACAACTGCTTTAGTAGTGTCTCGATCTCCAACTCGGCTATTCTGCGCCCTATGCAGGATCTCACTCCCATTCCGAAAGGGGAAGTGACCATAGGGTGCGTATTCCCATAGTACAAAGGATCACTTTTGTCTGCGATCCACCTTTCGGGGATGAATTCTTTTGCACGTGGGTAGAATTTGTCTAATTTTGACAGGTATTCGTTAGGCGCTATTACGTCAATCTGGAATGTTATTAATTAATTATATGGTTATCCTTGAACCCCCATGAGTGGACAAGGAGGTCAAAGCAAAATAGCTTCAATAAGACCGCACTCAACATCTTGGGTAAGAAAGAAATGACCAATACGACAGAGCAAAAAGACCAGTCTTGTCACAAGATGAATCTCGCGCTGCTTGGTAAATTGAATATAATTAGGAATTGCTTCACAGCAGCAGTACACACTTCCTAATCTTATTAATTAGGTAGTATTTGGTTGTGTATTTGCATAAAATATTAAAAAACCTTACCCCCTTTGGCACATGGTAACCAGCAACCACATGTTCCTTTGAAGTCCGTCTCAAATTAGCTGATACGACAGGCAAAAGTCTTAAGGATTCTTTCAGGCAAGCTCGTAAGTAAAGTTTATTGGGTTCGTCTGAGAGTATGTCCTGGCGTGCTTTCTCCTGCTTTTCAGGATTCGTGGCTAGGTGATAGAGCAGTGTGGTCACTGTGAATGATACCTGTAATATATTTACTTTTTATTAATTGACTAGCTGTTCCCCGCGGCTGCGCCCCGCGTGGGACTCGGTTATATCGCGCCCAAAAGTAGCCTATGTTTGACCTCAGGTTGTTAACTACATCCCTACCAAATTTCATCACAATCTGTCCAGCAGTTTAGCCGTGAAGAGGTGACAGACAGACAGACTTTCGCATTTATAATATTAGTATGGATACTCATGGCAATATTGGCTATTTCGAATCAATATCATTTAATTTAATTATTACTTACCTACTTTCCGTTTTATACCTTTCTCTTTCTTTCTTCTCAAAGAAGATTCTTACCTAGACTAATAACTATTTATTTTAAGCTCTGTAACACTTTCGCTGTTAGTAAAGGAAATAACAATAGAAGTTCTTTTGTTATCTAAGAGACTTACAGACAGCGAAAGTGTTAAGCAAGTACCATCCACTATGCTAAATCCAGCAATTCCATCACACTACCCACACGTGTTGCTCTCTACCACAGATCATCTCTACTTACTGTGTCTATGCCTGCTAGTAGCATTTCATTGGCCATCATGACTGCGACAGTCTGATCAACAGCCAGCAACTTCTCGATTATACTTTTATCTTCTTCTGGAACGTCCAAGCCTCCTTCGTTTATCCTCTTTTGTGCCTGAGCGATATAATTACTGCTTATGCTGAAATATTATTTACCATTTTTTTTTTAAATGACCTGCATTCAGCAGCCACATAGATCCATAAGATCCGACTAGTAGTTGGTTGTTTTATTTTTACTTTATTCATTACGAGTTTGCAATTGCAACGCGCTATACGTCGTACTGATAAAATATTATATAATGCTTTGATGATATTGCTCATTTATTTAAGAGCCAGGCTATTTTCGGTGTCTTTGTTAATACTATCAAACTTAAAACTAAAATAAGTTTCTTTCGGTATTTCTCATACTTACTCCCATTGCAAATCGAAGGTCTTTACAAGCTTCTTGAAAGTCGGCGATGGCAATTTTTTCCATAAACTCGGGAATAATTCCAAATTAAATGACATAGATACAATGTCTCTTGCGCATTTGATCAGCTGTCTACTAGGATGGTCGTCGCCCAACTCGTCTTTTAAGCAACCAAGCCGTGTACCCAAGCCCACGAAGGCCACAGACTCCAACGCCCATTTGGTAATCTCATTATCCCAATTTTGTTTTAAATATCCGTCCTGTTTTTCTAGTCTGATGAGCCTGGAAGAAATTTACTATAAAAATTGTAAAATGCTTAATTAATTTTTCAACCAATGGGTTATTTAATTAGGTATAGTTTTAGTTCCCGACTGCCATCTGGTGATCACGTCAGAGGCCGGGCGACGGTTTCAGAAAAACTCTAGCACCAGGGTGTGCAAATTATTTTTTATTTTACTCAATTTAGTTATACAAGCAGTTTTCTTTGATTTATTATGTTCTTCGAAATTTAAGTAGTGTGTTTGTGAACGTCTAAACGGTAAGTTAATAAAACATTTCCTACCTTACTACCATTTCATCAGCGATTTCTTCCAATTCTGGTGCATACAATTTAACCAGTTTAATCTTTAACAACACAGGGTTTACTTTGGTACGAAAATTTCTCCAATCTTCTCCTTGTCTAAAAGAAAACATAATTTATTATTTTATGTAGCTAGCAAACGACAGACCATCAGCATATAATCGAATCTATAAAATTTTAAAAGAAATAAAGCATAAAAGGGTTACCTACGCTGTAGTCAGTCCAAAAACACCGTTGAAAGTTGATTTCCTCATCACTTCTCGATAATAAGTGAGAGTTTCAAATCCAGGCCTCAGTGGATTCGTTTCTTCTGCCCTGTATACCTTAAATATTTAGTTTCTGGTTATATAGGGTTGTATCAGCGTTTTCTGTTAAGCACTGCTTAAAAAAATAAATGGTTTTGAACATAAAAAAAAAAACAAATATTGTTACGAGCTGGGGCTTCGTAGTTTGATATACGATTTCTATCGATTTTTTTGTTATTTCAAGACAGTTCTATTTTAATGAAAGTCAATTTTGATCCTCATGACAGCAGCCTTAAGGTTTATCGCCGACGTTGCAACATTTTCTAGCCCTACGTCATGCGATAAGCGGATGAGAAACCGTTGGTGGTAATATTTGGTTTTCGTAACAATACTTTAGAAAATAATACTTTGGAACACAAAACAGTCTGAAATACTAGAATCTATATAAATTACCAAGCTATAATGTATTTACTTGATGCCTTCTTATAGCTTACGTATAGGTTGGATCCCTACTTACCTGCTCGTAAAGTTCCGGCTCAAATAGAAGAAGCATACTGGCTCTCGCAAATATACCATCCAATTTCACCACTGGGCCATATTTCACACTCAATGCTCCAAATGTTTCCACAAAATTTGAACTTGGCCCTATTGAGCCTGCGGATGAATATTTAAATTACATAAAATAGGCACCTGTAACGTGCACATCACTCGAGCGATGCATTGTGGACATACGTCGAAGACTAAGATCATCTCTAGGAGCAATCAATTCAAACACCTAACGGACAAAGAAGTAGCTCTACTGAACCTATATGAGTTTAAAAAAATCCTTTGATATGCAAATCTGTAAAAGTTTTTAAACAAAAATGTATTTCGGAAAATGTTATCCCTGTTGTATGGTAAAAAATAAGAAAATGTTCGAAATCGAAAAGAGCACCATATCATTCATAAAAATTTTAATGGTTAAATTATACCGCGCTCAATTCAAACGCAATATTTTTACATAGCCGCAAACTAATTTAAACTTTATCAAGAGTTCAATGAAAGAGATTTTCGTATGAATAATTGAAAAAAAAAATCCTTTGTAAAAAATACTAAATACGGCCACTTTTGACACTTTTTGTAAAGGTTTCTAAAGCGGATAGTATTTCAATGACTTTCGAGGTTCTAATGTAGGTAAGTAGTTAAGGATACTAGCAAAAAAGTTGCGCGAGAACTGAAAAGCTCACTTACAGAAAGAGAAATTATTTTTTTGGGAAGTGGCGCTAGTGAGACCGAAGGAATAGCCTGTCAACGAAACAGTTGTTGACCAGATGATTTACAAACCTATAAGTGGCAGGAAGTGATGCACAGGTCCAATGATGGGTAAGGAAGAGAGTCCCGGTATAGATGCAAATGGTTTGGGCTGCTCTGACGAGTACATGCGAAGAATGCCATGTCTGAAACAAAATTAATTCAGACTGATTACCTAGTATGAAGTTAAATACAATACCCGGCACATAACGTGAACACAATCGAGACTTGCGGGGGGCTGCGCACTTTAAAATTTGTATGAAAATCGGCTACTGCGCATTCAAGGTAATTTCAGTTTATAGTTAACTGTCTAAATGTCGCGAACATAATTTATCTAATCTATCTAACAAGACAAAAATAACGAACCTTAGATTAGTGGATCTCCTTGCGAGAGTAAAGGATTCCCTGATCACATTATTATATTTCATTGTAGCCATAGTACGGTAAAGTTAAACAATTTTACTTAGCCCACATAATACGTAACGTCACAAGTGCGTGCGTTGCGTACACTCGTATTTTGTAGACTGAACGTTGTTTTGGATGTTTGGGCGTGGGAGGCACAAAAATAGATCCGTATAAACTGGTATGACCTTGATAAAGAACATTTATTGTTATCTGTGTTGATAAATTTTGAATTGTTATCAGCTGGAGTATTTAATCGTATTATGCTTAACCTAGGCATAAGTAATTACTCAGGTTATACGTATAGTCAGGTTTACGTTCTCTTTCGGCTGTTTTTCGAAAATAACATAGTAACGTTATGAATTTCAACTATAACGCGTCATAGATACGTGCGTGCGTTCCTTAGAGAGAAAAAAATTGACAGACAGACAAACGGACAACAAAGTGATCTTATAAGGTTTCCGTTTTTGCCTTTTGAGGTACGGAACCTTAAATATATCTACTTACCTACCAAAAATATTATTTTTAACCGATTTCAAAAAAAAGGAGGTTCTCAAATCGTCGGAATGGTTTTTTTAAATGTATGTTACCGGATTACTCGAAGACGGCTGGACCGATTTGAAAAAATATTTTTTTTTGTTAGTAAGGGTATACTTTTAGATGGTTCCATATTCATCAGATCAGGATCTAATGATGGAATCATGGAGTTATCGAGGGAACTCTTCAAGTTTTATTGCGATTTGGGTATTTTTTGATATATTCCATGTCAGAAAGGTGAGACGACGCTGATGACGTTTACCCGACTTTCCAAAATGCAACGTGTTGACTAGCTGCTGGCTCCGAATAGGCACCGACTTCAGATTTAATAAAATGTTTGATATGAAGCATATTTAAACAACAATGTATTAATTATTTCATCCTTTTTAGGGTTCCATACAAAAATGTAAAAACGGAACCCTTATAGGATCACTCGTGCGTCTGTCTATCCGTCCGTCCGTCTGTCACAGCCAATTTTCTCCGATCCGATCGTCAGCGTTACTATAGGATGTCCCCCGAAAAACAGCGTATTTTGATAGAACATGTCGATGAAATGCTTAAGGAAGACGTAATTGAGCCTTCGGAAAGTCCTTGGTCTAATCCCATAATACTTACTCCTAAAAAAAATGGCGAATTGCGTTTTTGTTTGGACGGTCGCAAATTAAATTCAGTAACAAAAAAAGATGCCTATAAATTGCCATATATTTCTGAGATTTTGGATAATTTAAGGGATGCTAAATACCTATCTAGCTTGGACATTTCAAAATGTTTTTGGCAGACTTTAATAAAAAAAGAGGACCGTTGCAAGACTGCTTTTTATGTTCCTTCTCGTGGTACATTCCAGTTCAAGTCTATGCCCTTTGGTTTAACAAATGCACCTGCGACTCAGCAGCGTTTAGCTGATATTTTATTTTACGGTCCAGAGTTCGAAAATAAAGTTTTTTGCTTCGTAGATGACATAATTTGCATTTCTAATTCATTTAGCAACCATATTTCACTTTTAACAAAAATATTAAACAAATTAAAGCAGGCAAACTTAACTATTAATCTTGATAAATGTAACTTCTTTAGAAATAAACTTAAGTACTTGGGCTATATAGTGGATTCAGACGGTCTTCACGCCGATCCCGATAAGGTTAATTCAATCACAAATTACCCTGTACTGACTAACAAAAAAGAGGTTCGTCGTTTTCTTGGCGCGGCGTCATGGTATAGAAGGTTTATACCTAACTTTAGTTCCTTAGCGGCGCCCCTTAATAAACTAACTTCCAACAGCAAAAAGTCGCCAGCGTTTTCTTGGTCTCAGGAGGCGGATTTGGCCTTTACTAAATTAAAGAGCTGTTTAGCTTCCTCTTCGGTGTTGTCTTGTCCAGATTACACCCAACCTTTTGAAATACACGCTGATAGCAGTGACTTTGGTATAGGGGCAGTTCTTTGCCAGATATTAAATGGGGAGGAGAGAGTCATAGCCTTCTACAGTAAATCCCTATCGGATCAAGAACGTAACTATAGTGCTACTGAGCGCGAGGCGCTTGCCGTTCTATCTGCTATCGAACACTGGCGCCCATCAAAAATAAAGGCTAGGCACGAGGTCTGGTGAGTGTAAGCCCTAATTTACTGTGTTTCTTTTTCTGTGTTTTTTTTTCCCAGTTCAAAAGGTGCGTAAGTGTTTTTTTTACTTAGTGGAAGTGCCTTCCGTAATTAAATTATCCTGAGCACGCGCATGTACGGACTCGCCACGCGTCTCGGGTGTGGTCTATGTGCATTTTATGCTGTGGCTATAATAAATTTTTTTTTGCTATACCTACCTACGTTATACTGGCGGATCGGATCTCACCATCTCAAGTTAAGTGGCTAGCTATTTCATAGCGGCTGCCTGACTGGATCTCGTGCCTACTTTGATCTCACGACCCCTATAATCTCTCATTAACGGTTATCCTTAAGAGTCTAACCTGTTGTAAATTACAAATAATAAATATTGTGCGATTCGCTGAAACCTGGATTTATCTTCTCTCCTCACACATACCTTAAGTAATTAGTAAAATTCTACCTACGTTATACGAGATACGATCCGATGAAATTTGGTAGGATGGCGAGATCCTGTGACCCAAACACAGATGTGCAAAGTATATAAATATTTTTATAAAATAAGTACCATTTCTGGGGACAAATTAGGAATTAAAATAAAAAAGTTTAGCAAACCTTACCGTGTTATACGTATATCAGAAGAAAGGGCTCGTTATGAGGATTTAAAGGATTTTTGTTATTATTGTTATATATAAATAGTTTTGGTTTTATTCATGAAAGAAGACGAAAATTGACCATTCCCCACCCCTCTGATTTCCGAAATTACTGAGCCTAAAATTTTGAAAAAAAAATACAAGATATAGTTCGTAGCCTGTAGATTACAGGAAAACCTACAAGAACTCTGTCAATTGACAATTAAGTGGTAAATTCAATATAAAACGTTCACGGAAAATCGTTCACTAAAACACCACTAGATGGTGATAGTAGTAGTTTGTTGACATACCACAATTGAATTTAAAAACTGACATTGGCATTGTACGGAACCCTCTACACGCGAGTACAACTCGCACTTGACCGTTTTTTTATTAGTTCAGGAATTGGAGTCGGTTTTTTTTTTTTGGAAAAAAACTATGTGTAATAAATATGTAAGTATTAAAAATTTAATGTAAGTAGGTAGTATGTTTGTGACTAGACAAATAATTTAATAGTTTGCTATATTTACTCTTAATAAATATAATTTGGACTTACATCTACCTAAATACTTACCTATAATTCGAATGAAAATCATTCAACTCACCGGTTATGTCAAATGAAATTTGATAAGCAACTGAATGCCACATCCATAAAACGCCGTGGCAGATAGCATTATTGTATAAAGTACTCTGTGCGGCTAGCGCACTAAAAATATTTTCATAAAATTTTAAGTATATATTAAGTGAACGTAACATTTAAGGTGATACCTCGGTGAACACTAGCGCCACCGTCATTTAAAAATCATTACTCACTGAAAACACTAGGTACTTATCAAAAATCCCTCTGCTGTAATTATGGTTCTGGATCCGAAGTTAATTTTAATGATATTCAATTATTAAATTATAGTTCCATATAGTTAGTTACAAATTGCAAAACTGCTAAAAGTGGCCGTTTTAAGCAATAATGCAATTCGTATCTATAGGGAATTATAATTTAATAATTTCATATGTTTAAAATTAACTTCAGTTCGAGGGATTTTTGATAACTTGTGTTTTCAGGGAGTAATGATTTTTAAATGACGGTGGTGCTAGTGTTCACCGAGGTATCACCTTAAGGTGATGCCTCGTGATCCCTTTAGTTACTTTGAATTTGGTTTGAATCCATACGGGGGTTGGAAGCCCCCGTATGGATTCAAACAGTTTTGCCTGCCCTGAAGAGTAGGATCGTAGTATGCCATAATCATTCTATAATTCGTAGTACCAGGCAATAAGTTATTCTGTGATAAAAGTAAAAAAGAACATGTTAAGAAATAAATTGAAAACAGGTCTCGTTTCCAGAGCCGCAAAACTTATTATTAAAAAAATATAGAATATGAATCCGTAGTATCCGTACCTGGCAACACAGTGCATTTGACTTGACAGTTGTGTTGACATCGATGCTAGTCAAATGCCAGTGAGGTTAATGGACTAAGAAAAAATAGTTTTGTGTAATAAATATTTAAGCGGAAAGAAAGATTGTAATATAATCAGTGAAATGAAAGAAGCAGTTTAATAATCATCAAAGTCCAGTGTTATGATATTTCTTTTTAAAGCAATGTCACATCACCGTAGAAAACATTTTATTATTGAAGTTCCTTTGTCATGAGAATAGTTTTCTTATTACATATCGATCGATTACGAAAGCGCGTTTTTACATTGTTTAGTGAATCGCAGCAATTTATTTTATAACTAAGCAAATTGTGTAGTATGTAAGTGTGTTTGCGTCAAGATTTAGGCCTTTGAATAAATTCTCGTGAGTGTTGATTTTGTTATCGTGGTTGCGGTGCACTAGTCTCACAGTTAAAAATATCTACCTATATCACTATAGAATTAAACCACAAGTTTTATTCACTTCTAAAATGAGATAAACAGACTGAGCTGCATTTGTGATTGATTCTAGATTCCACGTCCATGTATTGTTGTTCTTTCCTGTAAGTATTTTGGTTATTTCATATTATATTTTCTGCATGTTTATTATTTATTTAATTTATTTATTACGTTTACTACGGTATGTGTTCGCAAACACGAATTTCATCTTTTTTATAACATTTCACATTCTTCATGACATCATAGAAATATAGAATAACTTCACTTGTTTTTAGAAAATGCTTTAAGTAAATATTGCATTTTCTTTTTATTATAGTCGTTACTAATTTGTCACCAGTTTTATCCTTAGCTGTATTATTCTAGCCTAAAGTTTGCTACAACACAGTTTTCCATCTTTTTTTATCTCTATAATGAACTTATGACTCGCCACTTGCCTACACCACACACTCTTGAATGCAAAACTGATTGATTCTGTCTGTTATTAACTAGTACTACTAGTGCAAAGGACTAATTTCAGTATTTTCTCTAATTTACAAAATCCACTGAAAATAAGGACTCTTTTTTATATTGTGTTCCAACTTAATAATAATAATTAAAATGTAGATACTAATCTATAAGGTCAATGTACTTAACACAGTGAAGCATTCAAATTAATCTCAGGTTATCTTAATTCTTACACCACCAATGTTTTAAGCTTTGGATAGTAGTCAGTATGGGGTGTCAGGTTTAACCATAATTGTCTGTATAATATTTTGGAAAATAATAAACATTAAATCTTATTTTAACAGTGTCACCAACTTCCATACTCATACAATTTTTATATCCTTATAAACAATAATATTACAAACATACAAACAAACAGTGTGGGTTACAGGGTCAAGTGACCATGCTCACCCTGTTGTCAGAGTTCTTCAGAACCACCTCTCTGCCTTTGATGTGTTTCCCCTTATGGCTACCAAATGGCAGCCGGGACCAATAGCTTAAGATGTCTTTTGAAGCCAGGGAATCATCTTTATCATCAAACAATAAGGGGATTCAAGCCTGCAATGTCCCAACCAATAATAATATAACTAATAACCAGATACACTATTTATGATTAATTTCAATTTATTTATTTATCGCATTCATGTTAGCATAAAGTTGACAAGTAAAAACATTGCTGATAGACATGTACCCAGTCAAGGTATGGCGACATAAAATATAGTCATTAAACTACATAACTTTCTAAATTGTATTATCTTATTATATATTATACTAGAAAAGGATAATCAGATTGTGAGATTGATTGAAAAATAATTAATTAATTTGAGTTCTAATTTAATGTCATTTAAATATTCATCTATCGGTAGTATGCCTTTTGTATTAATAACAATTTCAATTCTTTAGAAAATTCTTTATCACTCTCTTGTAGTTTTATTCTGTTGGGTAGCTTGTTGAAAATTATTACAACTTACAACAAAATACAATATATTATACACATTACATTATTAAACAATTTGTTGAATTAGAATGATGAATGTTCATTAATTATGCACATCATCCAATTGTGGCACTGTGGAATCCAGAGCAACAGTGATTGGTGAATCACAAAATAATGGCTTGTATCTCATTACCTTATTGTTTCAAATAATGTAAATTGAGACATTCAGTTTGTTTATTATGAGCTTACAAACATACAATCCCAAACTAAAATGTTATATGTACAACCACTTTTTTTTTCTAATGCATGAATTGTTCTCAAAATCATTAAATATGGGTATAAATAGTGTTAACAACATTCAAGTAGACATGAGGTAAATCTCTTATAATACCTATGAATAAAGTTTAATGCACCAAAAAAGGTGCAACCAGTTTTCCTCTTATAATGATATCATACATATAAAAGGCCTTAACTAAATTGAACTGATTGGATTTGAAAAAATATTTAAATAAAAAATAGAGAAAAAATTTGGGTGAAGCAGATGTTTAAAAATCATGCAAAGTAGACAATAAAATGCATGAAAGCAAACCCAGGGCTTCAGACCAGCCAGCTGATGATGCAACTAAAAAAACGCTCATGAGTGGATTTCATCATTAGTTTTGTGTGTAGTTCTCGGCTGGGCGTCGGGATGGCGAGCATGAGTTCCACGCTCGTCGAGACCGTTTCCATCAACTACGAAGACTTCAATGAGAGTTTCCTCACATGTGGCACGTGTTTATGTAAGTCATCTTCAGTAGCATATTGATTACAGATGCAATTGACCATGCACACCCTTGTGTCAGAGTTCTTTGAATCCCCCTCGTGGCCTCTAAGTCTCCTTTTATTGGTTTTAGTAAGTTACACATTACCTTTTAGGATGTATGACTTATAGAAAATGCTAAAACAGTTTATCAGAGTTCTTTATAATCAGTTTTCCTTATGTCGAACTTTAACATTAACTTCCATTTTTAATTAATTGTGGAATGATAAAGCTGGATCAGGAAAAATTTATACTTACTACTTGGTTCCATAACCACACATTAATCAGACGGGAAGTTTGTGGACACGGAAATCTTTTTTTTTTTACTACATCTCACATATTGTTTTATGGTATTCTATTCTGTACACAAAAGTTTTTAAATGAGACTCTATTATTAAGCCTCGTATGTTTATCATCCGCCTGTTAGTCAGCCAATAAACCATGATAGTAAGACCACTGAAATTTATAAAGATTATATATTCCTGTTTTTGTTTTAACAGGAAACACAAAATCTAAATAAAACAAATACAGCAAACTATACTATAAGCTAAACTCGTCTTCTTCAAAATTTATTTTCTATATTACAACATATCTCTCCATTTCGTCTAATTACACCTTGCATGTTAGCTGGTTGACACTCCTGTGTTACCTTCAAGTTACTTACATACATAAATGCTAATGTAATGAGTTCACTGTGACCCAAATATTTTGTAAGTTAAGTTAGCGACACGCACATTTATGATGAAGACCTCTGACCAAGATTGTTTTCACATCTTTATAAACGCGAATTCAATACACTTATAAACTTTCTCTTTATATTAATATTCATGTATTTATAGCATAGAAAAAAACCATTTGCCTATTAAAGCGTGATCAGCGTAACTTGCTTTACAAGTAGGTAAATGGATTCAGTATCAAAATTTGTCAGGTACTCACTCAGAAAGGCCTAAATAAATCTACTTCTCAAGGTAAAATTATTTAACAAAAGGGAAACTTGACACACAATAACATTAAAGTATTATACGGACCCCGTAACCCATTGCGGGGTTTGACGTTAGCTGAGTTTCTGTTTAACGTTTTTAATATCAACCCTATAAATCATTTAGTTATAGTAGGTATACGAAAATATATTATACTTTTCAGGCACTTACGATGGCGGAGAACATACACCCAAACTTCTGCCCTGTTCCCACACAGTCTGCTTACATTGTCTCACTCGGATAGCCGCCTCGCAAACACGAGACGCGGGTAGTTTCAGATGTCCCATATGCCGCGAACTCATTACTATACCCCGGGGTGGAGTACCCGCTCTGCCCCCCTCGTTTCTCGTCAACCAATTACTCGACTTAATGGCAAGACAACGTCGTGAAGTCATACCCCAATGCAGCTCGCACCCTGGAAGAGAACTATTGTTCTGTGAAACTTGTGATTGCGTATTCTGCAGGCACTGCGCCGATGGGCCACACAGCGACACGCCTTGCGATCATACCGTTGTACCATTTTCGATAGCGTTAAAGAGAATGTCTGAGATATTATTATACAGAGCTAATGAGTGCCTCAGTAAGCTTGGATCTGCGAGAGAAGCTGTAGCGAATGAACTAAGGAGGTTAGAGGCGGCGGCGACAGCCGCGGATGAAGCGATTGACAGGCATTTTGCGGAGTTGAGGGCAGCGCTTGACAAGCGGCACAGTGAATTGAAGTCTGCCGCTGCGGCCGCAGCCACACATAAACGGAAGTTATTAGAAGAGCAATTGAAGTTGATTGATGCTGAAAAGTCAAAGGTAAGTTTTTAATTAATATTATACTTGATAGTCGTAGTGACACTAAATACGTGCTTTCGTTGCATTTGCAATGCTAATTATGTGTATATTCTGTAGATATATTTAAAGCCTGTTTCTCTGATTTACCTAAAAGATTTCAAGAACTTTAAAATCAAATAGGTGCCGACTAGGCAACTTTTAACTTTTTGCATTATTTTGCACTAGATAGGTATTATTATCAGCTTTCCTCCAATAACTATATGAGCATAAAATAATTTTGTGTATTTTGTCCAAATTCAGTCTTTCGAAATAATCAATCTTGGATCCAACATATTCAACGTGCAGGTAGAAGCAGAATGCTCAGGTCTACAACAGCAAGTAGAAGTGCGGGAAGTGAGCAGCCGCGCGGCGGCGCTAGGCGCGCGTCTCGGCGACGCGGCCGCACTTGCCGAACCGAGGGAGAATGCTTTCTTAGCGGTAGACTTTGCACATAACGACGCCCAGCAGAGATTCGCGGAATCGCTGACAGAGTTGGGCAGAGTACGGACCAGTACTACGTTCCCTGGCCTTTGTACTTTACAGCTAGGTGAGTTATTCTAATCTTGTTTTCTAGAAATATATTTTACCTTGTAAAAGTTGTAAACAAACGATACCGGATACTCACTGACCTTTTCGTTCAATATTTATCTATCAAAAAATACTTATTTTCCTTACAATAATATTTACCGATTCTCTCTGTGCTGAATGTACCACTGAATTTAGAAATAATAAAAGAAGTGGCATACCGCATCGAAAAACGTGTCACTAGTTTAGCTTGCAAGCCAACGTTTCACACAGAAAAAATGGGCGGGGAATTTGATTGCGTCATTTATTGCCACTGTTATTGGTCGATAATATTAGGTGGCTTTGTTATAAACTACGTATTGCATATCTAATAAGGTGTGGTTTACATGTATTAATAGAAGATAAGAAGAGAGAATACGCTGCCACACTGATGCTGGAACTAAATCCGCGTCAAAACGTTTCTATTCAGATAATTTCTCTGTTCTGTGGAATGTACCGATGGATTTAGGCATGTAGTATCAATGTGTTGTCAGAATCGTCGTGTGTGTGCGGGCTGGAGGTGGTGGTGACGCTGCGCACGGTGGATTACCACGGCGAGCCCCGCTGCACGGGCGGCGACCCCGTCACCGCGGCCGCCACTCTCGACGACGCGCCGCTGCCTTGTACCGTCACAGACCTCGACTCCGGCCTCTACCGGTGAGTTGGTATTGGGTGGTTTGGAATTATGGCTCTGGTTTTCAAGCTGGTTTGATTTATCGTGGGTTCATAGGGCTATTTTTTTTATATAACATACTAGCTTTCATCCGCGTGAATTTCCCTCGGGAACAGTGATTTTTCCGGAATGAAAGGTACCCTATGTCCTTCTCAATTTTCTAACTATGTGTATGCGAAATTTCAGGAAGATTGGTTCGGTAGATAGAGTGTGAAAGCTTAACAAACAAACAAACAAACTTTCGCATTTATAATATTAGTATGAAGTATGATTCTATATTAGTCATTGACGTAGATAAATATAAGAACTACAATTTTCAAAAATGTTATTTTACTACATGTTAATTCGTCGTTAGAATAAGTCTCCGGCCATGGGCATCGGGCGCTCTGTGCGTGCGAGTGCTGGTGTTCGCCCGCGGCGTGCGAGACTCGCCGCTGCGCGCGACCGTGCTCGCCGCCGCCGCGCCGCTCAGCGTGTGGGGCTCGCGCGGCGCCGGCAAGGACCAGCTCAGCCAACCAGTGGCGCTCGCCAGGTACTGTGTAGATAATAGTATAGTGCCTTTCATTTTCTTTGAAATGTCAAAATTGTTTCATGATTGTATATTTACTATAGATGTAGATTCTCCAAGAAAATTTAGAAATGAGTACATAATATGAACCTACAGAAGAATCACGCGAAATTAAAATCAGACGAGCAAATTCCATTATGCACCGCTTACTCGAATCAAATCTGATGTATCTTTAAGAGCACAGGGTTCTCGTCTCTCGTAAATAATTCGTAGAAGTTTCGCAATATACTCTTATACGCCTGCGCAGGAGGCGCGCCCGGCGATCATAAACTGCGGAGTTAAACTCCCGCAGTACAGACTTCAGGAATAAAAAAGATATTTTTTACCTTGAAAACAGATACCTCAAATAAGCGGAACCGTGAGCAACTAGTTCTAAATCATGTCTGGGACAAACTTATACAAAAACATCCTAACAACTGACAAAATACTCTCTAAACAAATAAAACAAATCCAGCAATGATTATCATCTCATGTTACGCTTAAATTAAAAAAATATTTGCAGATGCCCTAAAAGACGGGAGATTTACGTATTGGACGCCGGCAATTCCAGAGTCAAAGTATTGGACGATGAGACGTTGGCGTTCAAAACACATATTGTTAATGAGGGTAAGTACTCACACGGAATGTATCATTATTATTGCCACTTATGTCTACTGTAAGGCACAGGCTTTCGCTTCTCTTTTTCGGCTAGTGTGTTTATTCATCAGCATGTTGTGTGGTTTACAAGATCGTTTAACCATGTCTATCTTGATGTCTGAATTTTTCGAAATTTCCCCTCGACTTCTGAAGTGCTTTCTTTAACGGCCACCGGCATAACGTGCTTTTTGAAGCACTACTGAACTAATACTGGAAAAAATTGCTTCCTGTGAAATTCAAATCCTCGACCCCCGGATCTTTAGGCAAACACTTTCCCCTTTATTCATAAAAATTAAACGTTTCTTAAACCCATTTGGCTCTTTCTCTCTTATCAAAATTTACCGTGAAAGAAGGAGGCGAAACACGTTAACAAACGGTTAATATTTTTTAGGAGTAAGGCGGCTAGGCTACAGAGGTCATACACTAATTTCGCATGTCCACCATTTTTATAAAATAAACGAAATACATTAATACATTTGTTTTTTTTTACGACTTTCATTTTATGTAGCTATAATGTTTCAGGTTTAGCGGGGCGGAGTTGTACAGGAATTGCGGTGACGACAGATGGCGTAGTTGTTGTCAACTGGAGGACACGCACTCTCACTGAGGTAAACTCGTCTTGCGATATAATAATATCACCTGTGGTTTCGATGTAATCACATCACGTTTTGTTCCACTGCGTTTTGGCGATTCGCAAAGGAAATTTGAAACAGTCACTATATAAGTACTTATTAGATTTTCAGTATTAAATAATGGTATCTTTTTAAAAATATTTGCTAATGAATAGTTTTGAAGGAATAACGATTACAAAAACATATTTTGTCCATTTTGCAGTCAATGTATATATAGTAATCAAGTATAAAATCATAGCTGTTCAAGAAAAAAGTGAACAATATAAATAAGAAAATAAAATCACGCATTTATTTTCCCTATTCTATTTTTTGGTTAATAGGAATTAACCAAAAAATAGAATAGGGAAAATAAATGCGTGATTTTATTTTCTTATTTATATTGTTCACTTTTTTCTTGAACAGCTATGATTTTATACTTGATTACTATATGCAAAAGACGATGTAATGGCTATGGTTTTAAGAATGGTGTTATATTGTTGTTGTTTTTTTTGTTTGTACATCATCAAATTTACTATCAATCTTTTTTTATCCAGATGAACATAGAAGGACAAACACTCCGAACGATCACTTCGGAACGTCTAGTCGAGCCAGTGTGCGTGGCCACACATCCTAGTTCGCGTCGCATCGCAGTCGCCGACAACGGGGCGCGGGCGGTGTTCTTGTTCGACGCCCAGGGCAACATCGAGCGAGAGGTCACTAAAATAAGCTTTAGCATGACACAATAAAGTACAATTTTAAGTTCCCACGTAGAACACATGGAGTGAATGTTCAGTGAAATAAACTTTAGCGCAACTCAATAAGGCCCAACTAATTGTTGATGATATTGCTTTGATTCTAATATAACATAGAGCGAGGTCAGGTAGAATTACGCATTAATTAATTAATTATTACTAGCGTGCTGCAATTAAGCATATTATTGTCGATGCATGAGGTTTTATCAGGCAAGTGGTCAGACTAACCTACACAACACATCCAAGTCGACAACAACGGGGCGCGGGTAGTGTTATTTAACGCTCAGAGCAACATTGGGCGAGATGTTAATCTGAAATAAGTTTTAGCGTGATACAATAAAGTGCAATATTGAATTCTGACGTGGAACACATTGAGAGGTCTGACAGAAATAAATTTTGCGCGAAGCAATAAGGCCGAACTAGTCTTCGAAATGTTTTTTTTTTCGACTTACAACATTCAGTGGTCAGATTTAAAGTAAAAATATCAATAATCAAGTACATAATTGAATGTTGACGCACGGGGCTATATTAATGTTTTGGGATAGGTATTTATGGAATTTGTTTCATTTTAGGTGGGAAGCGGCGAGCTAGGCTTGGTGGGCGGACTGGCGATGTCACAAGACTTGCTGATAGTGGCGGATGTTGCTGTCAAATTGTACGACTTCGAGGGGAATCTCATAAACACGTTGGCGCCCGTGCCTAAAAGTGAATATTTATTTTTCTTTTATTAGTTTATTACCGGATTATTCAGCAGTCATTAAAGAGCTGTTTAAAGAATTAAAAATATATTAAAATTTTATCTGCTCGGAATAGTAAATATTTTTCGTCGGATGATGGGTAGGAAACGGCGATTAGGTTGGGGAACTCTGATACGTGTGTATTTAAAAAATGCGAGGACTACGTAGTTCTGAGTTTCTACACCACTTAAAAAAGAAACATTGGAATGTCAAGTCGCAGCGGCTTCGGCGCTGTAGAGCAGTCATCGCAAGGGTTTCGCATCGTGTGCGCATGGTCGACCTAAGGAGTAGTTAGTGACTATTGTTGTCTTAGGCCAGCAATCTATTGACGTATTGTTTTTTTTAAATAAGAAGCTATTTCCGAGCCAGAGAAAGTTAAGGTCTATTCAAATCAATTTTTAAAATTTTCACAACTTGATGTAGCTGAACATTGTTATGTTAGGTTGCAGCGGCGTAGTTGTAGTCATCGCAAGGGTTTCACATCGTGTGCGCGCGGTGGCCGTGGCGTAGTATCTAATATCCACTAATATCACTAAAATGATATTAATGGATTATTCAATGTTTAATTTTTTGAAACCTGGGGCCCAATTCTCACGCAATCGAATTTCACTTCACCGATTTTCTCCAATTTTGTTCAATGAGATTAAGCCAATTCACAATCGAAAAGTTTCGATCGATCGATGCGTTCGATTGAACTTTTTCAATTGTAATTTTTTGAAAAGCAGAAACCATGATAACCTTTGAAAAAAATTTGTGAAAATCGGTGAAGTGAACTTCGATTAAATCGGTGAAGTGTACTTCGATTGCGCGAGAATCGGGCTCCTGGTATAGCATCTAATGCCACATTTACACAGCCTTGTAGGGCAGGGAAGTGGGCAGCGCGCGAATGTAAATAGGTTACTCGCGTTGTCACTGCCCATGCCGCTACCGCTGCCCGGCGATCCCGCGATTGTCGGAGGACGGGCAGCGCGAGCGCAAGTGTTTACATTCAGCTCAAAACTATGCAAGATCCAGTGAGTAAGGGAGATGTCGCCTTACATCATGTATTGCGCTGTTTCGCTTACTCACTGGAACATGCATGTTTTTAGAGATGATAGTAGGCCACCAGATGAGCAGTATAGAAGTATTAAGGCTGAGTGTGAACGCTCACTCGCGTCGTTATTGCCGCAGAAGTATTTAGGGAAATATTTCCGGCAGCGACAGGAGCAGTGGCAGGGGTTGAGTGTAAATGTGGGGTAACATTGTTATGTCAGGCCGCAGCGGCCACGGCGGCTACGGCGGCGTGGCGGTGGAGGAGTGCGGCGGCGGTGGCGGCGGTGGCGGCGGTGGCGACGGCGTGCGCGGCGTGCGCGTGGTGTGCGCGCGCTCGGTGCGCGGGCGGCCGGCGCTGGCGGTGCTGTGCGCGGCGGGCGGCGGCGCGCTGGCGGGCTGCGAGCTGGGCGCGCGCCGGCCGCGGCGGGTGGCGGGGCTGGCCTTGCTGCCCGCGCGCCGGGCGCTGCTGGCCGACCTCGCCGGCGACTGCCTGCGGCTGCACGCCTACTGGTGATGGTGAGGACCTACTAATTATTCGAATACAAATGTTTTGACGCGGATTTTGTTTCGGTATCAGTGTGGCAGCGTATTTTCTCTTCTTTTCAACTAGCGCTTTCGCATGGGCATAAAAACTTTTCTCTTGAATCACACTATCTATTAAAAAAAACCGCATCAAATCCGTTGCGTAGTTTTACAGATTTAAGCATACATAGGAACAGAGAAAGCGAGCTTTGTTTTATACTATGTAGTGTAGTAATACATGTAAACCACACCACACCTTATTAGAAATGTATTACGTAGTTTACAACAAAACCACCTAATGTTATCGACCAAAAACAGTGGAAATAAATGACGCGATCAAATTCACCGCCCATTTTTTGTGTTTGAAACGTTGGCTTGCAAGCCAAACTAGCGACACGTTTTTCGTGCGCTATGCCTCTTCTTATGAGAACACTCATACATTAATAACAAGGCAGGTTGCTAATGCATACCAATCAATTTTTGAAACTAAATCAAAGTAGTCTCTAATCTTTCCAGTCATGCGAACAAATAGCATCCCACTGCTGGGCTAATGTCTCCCCTTCTGAACTTATATTATAAACTAGCAGTTCTACTCGCCATTAGTGTGTATGTACTTAGCCTTATAACCTTCCCCAAGAATCAGGCTTTCATATACAAAAATAATTTTGCAAATCCGACCAGTAGTTTTCAAGTTATAAGCGTTCAAACAAACAAACTCTTCAGCTTTATTATATTAGTATAAATGCGAAAGTGAGGTTGTATATTTGTTTGTTTGTAACCAGGGCTCGGAAACCTAGTTCGATTAGCTATAACTTGGAGATTTTGGTGACAAAGATAAAAGTCACGTAATCGACACTGTGCCACTTCCCAACACTCACGCTTGTTCATGAACACTGCGGATAATAATCCACCAATATTATGCACAAATATTCGAAAACACCTAAGTTTTAAAATTAAATACAGCGCGGACAGTGACTGTTTTATTTCCCGCCAAAAACTCTCAAATTTAGTTTTTAATTAAAATACGTTTTATTCCACGCTAGATGACATGTCAAAACATGTTTGATTTATTTCTTTTTAACTCATCGCTAGATGGCGATTAGCCCTCCGACTCCCCTCGACGCGACGAGCGACGACCCTTCTAAGGAAAAGATCAATAGGCCTACTCCACTCTATATACGAGCATCCTCCATGATGTACATACAAAACAATTTATTAGGCATTATAAAAAAGCCACACTCAGCCGGTGATATTGAGCAACTTACCAGGAAGGATGACAGAGAAATTCATATTTCATGAAAAAATAACGATTTCTCATAGAAACTTTTAGTCAAATGACTGTTCCTTTGCATGGGAAGCATGACAATAATATCTTTAAATATTCTGCTTAATGTTCCTTGAGCAAAGTGGTTCATTATGAATTGAACTCGAATGATTAAACTTGTGTTGTTTGAGATTTTTTCATCCTGTGTATACCTTTACTTTAATTGTTCATTACATTATTACTAAATAGTTTTATTCATAGATAATTATAAATGTACAGTTTATTTGTTCATTACTTCATACAAATGTGAATCAGGTTTTAAAATATTGCATAACTTTTACCCTTTCAGAGAGGAGCGTCAACTGAGGAGGAAAGCTTGAAGCCATATGGCAAATCGTTATCGAATTTCATGCTAGTCCAATAATATAAAGGAATCGAACTGATGGCCATATTCGCAGAGCGAGCGAAAGCACTTGCACCAAAGTTTAGCGGCGTACGCTATGTTATCCTACGATAATCATAGTACTTACAGTATTTATTTCGTATTAAGTTGGTTAAGCTATGTTTGTTTCTAGTTTTTTTAATGCCGAGTTTACTCGGCGTTGATTGTGTATATTTTTGACAATTACGACTGATTTTTTTATATAATTATGTGACAAGTTTTTAATATTTTTTTGCACTCGTCAAAATGTAAGAAGCCTACTGCTTATACTCCTAAGTCAACGTTAATAATTGCATTACTATTTTGACGAATGTACCTTATAAGTACAGGTCACATTTCAGTTTTTATATAATATATATTTATTTCGTTATCTAAAGATGAATTCGCTCATCTCTATTTATGTTAAAAATTTATACATGCGAAAAAAATATTGGCAATTCTTATTTTATCTAACTAGTCGTACAACAGTGGCATTTATTTGTATTGAAAATTAATCACTATTCGATATCTTTTATTTATGTATATTAGAAAGTAAATCGGAGTAATCTCACTTATTTGTAAGACTTCACGACAATATTTAAAAACAAATATCTACTTAATAATTCGTGTCATTAGTCTTTAGCCATGTTTTCTTAATCATTATGTTATCATATAATTGAAGAAAGCATTTCAAAGCTCAGATCACATTTAAGGGCTGATATTAATTTATAAAAAAAATATAATAAATCATGGCGCCTCATAATATATTTATAATTTAAACATCATGTACTCACACTAGGCTCATTACATAAGGAGCTAATTTATCTGTGATTTTGACTGCTCGATTGCAGTATCTCGAATCAATGAACAAAGTAACAGGATAATAATAGTTTCGTGTCATTTTCGAAGGTGGTTTGTTACAAAATGTGCATTATTACATTGCTCAATGGGACTATAACACCATATCACGAGAAATTGCTTCCAATTTGCTAGAAAGTAGAAGTGAAAACGCGTTAGAAGGAGATATAAAATGATATCAGTCAATTTAAAATAAGTCGTTGTAAAAAGATTACAGCTTAGTATTTATTGGGAAAATTGTAACGATACTAGGTACAAGAAATCAATCTTATTATGTGGCTTAAGCATTTGTTCTAGCAAATTTTGATTTGATTCACGTACTCAGTACAAAAGAGCAAAAACTAATATCTGATTTATTTCGTTCAGTCCCCTGTGTTTCTAAGAGAAAGAGCAATAGGCCCGCTCCTCTTTGTATTTGCTTCGTGGTGGTTCAGTCCCACATACCAGAATGTTTTGCAAATATAGAAAACAAATTATAGGTTATGGCAAATTTTTAATTCTCATTCTGAAATTGAAAAACCTACCCCAAAAATGTTCTACTATTAAATAATTGTATGATGGTATTTAACGTGCTAACATTGTATTGAGATATTTGAGAAAAATATACAAAAGAGAAATGCCCGCATTTAGATTATGGATATAATGTAATTCTTCCTGGATATAATTTTACGGACTTTATTATAACATTATAGAAAATGCAAGATGTGCAGTGCAGGATCACTTGACCTTATGATTGTAATCCATACCATATTAATGAGCCTTTCGGCTTTATCTGATAATTCGTGTTTTTAAATCGTGCTTTTTTTAAAAGGCCAAACTGTTAAATACTTACATAAGGGGTACAAACCTTTGACTTGTACTTACCCCTAAAACTGTTACAAACGAATATAACTAAATAGCATATAAAAATTTAATAATCTGTAGAAAACATGTCGCCGAAATATTGTAAAACCGTCAATTTATATGATTCAAATTAAAACAAAACTTTAAATTTTACTTAAGTTTTGTAATGAATTATTCGAATTACTTACCTTTTTTTAAACAAAAAAACTAGCTTAGAATTTCTTGGATAGGTCAATAGTAGAGCTTTACAAAGAAAATCTGAGATAAAAAGGTTAACTTAACTTATAGTTATAACTTCCCATAAGTGAGCTATTGTTGTTTTTTTTATGATAAGACGAAAAATGATGTTTTTCAATACATACATCAAAATAGAGACAGCTTTCACCAATTGGTGATCGCTTTTTTATAACGAATATAAAATCGAGTAAATAACGGGTTTTACAATGTCTGGCATCAGTTTTGCAATTGCAATTTTACAAATTATTGTTGAAATAGTTGTCACTATGAACGAGGCTTGTGTTAATTAGTTGTAAAGTTCATTATTGAATGTTCCATACCATTGGTATATGGAAGCGAAGCGAAGTTTAATAATAATCATGTTTTTATTTAAGTCCATCTACTAGATACATTAGACGCCGTCATGTTGGCAATTTGTATCTTATTCCTATCTCGATTTATATGTTCATTCGTCATAATCCTATAGTAGGAAATGCACTATCGAATAGCGAGTCTGTCATTTGTTTATTATTTAATTTTATATTCTGCCAGTACCGAGTCCGTGTTGCAAATTATTCATTAATATTAATAAATAAAAACTTTTAAAACAGGTTTTCATATTGAAATAATTTCGCCAGTTACTTTTCAAAAATTGTACTTAATAATTAAAAAAATATATTTTCTTTTTTTGCTTTAAAATTGGTTACTTTATTATTAATAAATGTTAAATATGGCTTATTTTTCATGACAAAGTTTTAATAAAATTTCATAATATGAAAGCTTTATTCGTTTAATATAGTGTATGAATTTTCTAAAATATATTATGTACTCAATCAACACTTTGCGCGCTAGTCTACGTTATTAAAAGTGATCATTTAGATTGTCGACAAGAGCTAGGGTCCTGTTACTCAGCAATGGTTGATAAAAACAAAAAATCCCCAATTTTTTTTATGGCTATAAAAATAATTCTATGCAATTGATTTAATTTCAATGGTGTTAAAAAACTAAGGAAAAGGCCAACAAACTGTTCGGTTCGTTTAAAGACAGTAGGTACTTACAGTCAAAACCGAAACATGTTGCGTAATATTCAAATTTGGATGGTTAAGGTCCTATTTTTATTAGTGAAGACGACAAGTAGCTCGAGCCTTTTTCTGTTTTGTTTAGTAACCGTTTTTCATTATTTTTATGTCTTAAAAATACCAGTTTTCATCCCTGCTCAGGACATTGCTGAAATAAGTTATTTTATGTTTCTGCATAAAAACGCAAATGTCAATCGGAGCAGTACGTATAGTTCCCAGTATTGCGTCACTAAATACATAATTAATAGATGATTAAGTATCACCATGCGGGATTGTGGTCCTTTTCATGTATAATACCGGAGGCAACCTGTTCATTATAATATATCCAACTGCTTATGACCGCAACTGCCTTTTCCCATTTATTGATTCGTCACTTGCTTTTTGTGTAATATGTGAATGTAGAATTGACATACTTTATGAACATGGAAAGATTCGTAAAAAAACAATTCGCAATGATGTGATATGAAATAACAAATTGCTGAAACGCATAGAATCGGGAACGGGATACAAGTGTAATACGACTCGAAAGCCCACTATATTCACATTTAGTTCAGTCAGATATTTAAGTCACATTTTCCCTTTTGCTATTAGCACGTTAGATGATTTTGTTCGTCACAAATTATTCATGTGTCATTGTCGATGTGTGCATTTACACAGTTCACATAATATTTTAATATTTGACTTAATGATAATAAGCTTCGTTACAAATAGAAGGTAAAAGTTTCAGATAAGGTCAGATAGCAGCATATTAGTACAAAAATAGCTAATTTATTATTCAATGTTTAAAATCATCAAAAGTTTGATTCAGCAGGTCAATACTTACACCATACAATATATTTAAATTCAAAAAGTATTGCGAGTTTATACTTCATTTATAGTATATGAATATATTTTGGCAAATCAAGTATTTTTGAAAAAAAAATGATAATTATTTCTAAAACTTCTACTTATAATTGAAAGGCAAATTGTATTTTATCAAAAGCTGTGCAACTGTACTTAAATTATAAAAACCACAGTGTATCTCAGTGTATTGTCGATAATGTTACATTGTGCAGAACACAATAAAAAAATAAAATTATTTCTTACTTTTATTTCCATCTGCCCTACGTGTGCGTAACCCCAGCAAAATGTTGCGTCGTTGAGAAATGAGAGTATTATAGCAAAACTAGCGACCCGCCCCGGCTTCGCACGGGTGCAATGCTATATACTTAATACATGTATTATGGATGATTCGATTTTACTTCATAAAGTTGTGTCCGATTTGTAGATCTTGAATTTGAAACATCCTTTTGTTTGGCTAGAAAGATGGTATACGCCATAGATTTATTATATACTGCTACCGTTATATAAATTCTATGGTATACGCTAAGCTCTTATGATGACCAAGGCAAAGCCGATGGTCCCGGACGCCACCTTATTTATTTTAGCTGTCAAATTAACCACGAGAAAACAGCCGAAACAAATATAAATTTAGTGCTAAAATATAAATTAATATAAAATGCATGAAAATAAATAAATGAAATAAAGTTCTTTATTTTTTATATAATTGACAAATTAATCGTAATAATAAAAATCCAATGGCAGCGTGCTTTAGGTGCCAAACATAAAATCATAATCTGGCTGTTATTTGAAAATATAAGTAATATTAAAAAAGACAGTCAGTTTTAGGGGTTCATGTGTCGCCACACGAAGCAAGTAAAAATCATATTGCATTCGCATATTCAACATAAATGAATTTAATTTTAATTACAATCGCGGCTAGTCTCAAACATGAGCTTATTAGATAATTTGCTTTTATTGGTCAATCATTATAAACTTAGGAAATGTTTTACTGTCAATAATACATTAACATAGTTTCAGTTGTAAAAAGTCCACTGCTGGACATATACCCGTCGTCCATTTTCACCTTCTTACAGCGGCCTACATCCAGCGTCTCCATATTTAAATATCTAATGCTTCTGGCTTCCTATTTACCAAGATCTGGAGTGGCATTTTCAAATGTATTACTCAACGGTTAGTTCAAATAAAAATCATTCTTCTTCATTCTAAGTGTTTCAATTCAAAAGTAATATTCCTGATGTAGTCCCACCTGCGTCATTTCAAAAATATTCCAGTCTTTTGTAAATGCTCTTCTTTCAATCAATTATCATATGACCCAAGAAGAGAAGTATTCACATTTTAAATTATACAAGTTTATATTCATCTTAGTCTCAAAATATCAATTTGGACAGAGATAAGGTTATCCTTAATAAATTTGTGACCTTAACATTGTAAAGTCCTAACTAAATGTATAAAAATAGTCAAGTATATAACTAACAATTCGATACGAAAATAAATGCACATGACGAGTAAACGTGGTTTGTTTCGTTGCACGTAATGACTTAACCTAAAATTTTATAGTTGTTTAAAAAGTTAATAATATTAATCTAAATTATTAATACTGAATACACATATGTATACATAAAATTAGGTGATCTCCTGTGCGCAACAGTTCTGGTACTATCTGGAGGTTTTGGATTGAATCTCCAGTCAGGGAATTTGAAAAATGGCCTTTTTAAAATTGTCTCATATCATAAATTTTATTATTTTATAAGTTTTTTTAATATATCGGTTTATATAGGCTTTCAAACTTTTATGGGGCCCGAAAAAATTCATAATTTTTCAAAACTGGTGTGGTTAAAATTTTCTAAACGATAAAGAAATAAGAACAATTATTCATATCAGTATAGTATCCTACCTGTGTGATAGTAGGTAGTATCAAAAATTATTACAGAACAATCTAAAAATTTACATACAGATCTTCTAGAGTTCCATACGATTTTTGTATGAAAAAGTATGTCCATGGTAAGGAAACCCCTTTATATTTTGTTTCTATAAAGGCAAAAGAAAAATACATAATCTATAAAAATTAAGGTTCACGAGATAAAGCTCGCTAACAGAAAGACGCGTACAGCAGGGGCACAAGAGGGTCCCGTTTTTACACTTTCGCACCCAAGATCGCCATTTAATAACTTAACCTCCGCTGTCCGTCCGTCCGTCTGTCAGTAATAGTAGATAGTAGTATACAATAAGCTTTTATGTAAAGATTTTTCTGTGAAATTTGTTATTTCAACTTGTGTGAATAGCACAGATGATAGGTAGGTACGAGTGTTTAAAATTCAATGTTGGTTCATAATTTTATTTAGGACTTCTTAATATTATTAAAGACATTTCGTTTAGAAAATCTGAACAAGAAAATCAGTTTTAATACTTTATTTCGTGTATCTGCGCCGCGCTTTCAGTTTCGAAAAATGACAAATTTTATATGTCATATTAAGTGATATCAAGTTTTTAATACCATACCAAAAAGTACATAATAACTACGTTTTACCATATTAAACCACATTAGAGAGTCTATTTAGTCAGAACGAGCAACGAAATTGTACAAAAAAAATACATAGTTTAACACATTACTTCCCGAATGTGGCCAACGTTTCTTTGCAGTCTTGTATGGTCTTCTTAAGGCGTTCCACAGTGGCGGAAGTTTGCTTGGAGCTGAGCAACCGCGTACAGCTACCTATCGTAGTGTAATAACCGCACACATTATGGAGGATCCTTACAGCTCGATCGCCACACACGAACAAATATTTTCCGCTTGCGTCAAACTTCATGTAATTTATTAAACCTGGGAATAAAATAAACATTTCAAGATAAATAATTTGATATTATCGTATAAGTAATCAGCATATTACAAGGAAAATAATAGTGTTCTATAAGTAAACATAAATAAGGAAAACGGTAGGTATCAATGAATCAAGTACAAAATACCCCGCCCACTTCTTCGTCCGAGCGTGTTTCCCGGTTGCATCTTCAGCTTACACTTCAGAGCCCATGGTACGCTAATAATCATATTCCTGATTTAGCAGTACTGGTTATTACAATGGAGCAACTGCTGTCTGACCACCGTAAACCCTACACAGGAAAACCAGCAGTAGAAACATGATTCGGGTGTATTAGTGGCCAACACTCAATTTTTTCAGGCTGTTAGTTTCATGTACAGATTTTCACAAAAATTCGCCCAGTATGCTTATCGCAGAGTAGGTACAGACGTCTTGAGTGGTACAATACAACGACCACAACATCGGGTGCACAGTCCACGATGACGTATGTGTACTATACATACAACCATTAATACACGTAATAATCGATCGATAACGGTGCCTGAGACTACTTCAATAATTCACTCGAATCATGGTGGCACCGCATAGCCTTAGGCTAATAATAGCGCCCTTTCTTCGTTAAAGGATTACTTATTTATTTTATTTTGCAGATTTTTAAAGCTGATCTCTATGATCCCTTTCCAATTACGGCATTTCACAGAAAAGCTGCGTAGGAAGGGGCCATATAATATCTTAATTTGCGAGTATTTTTCTAAACACCTACGTAAAATAAAATCCTACTCATCTTTGATAATCCCAGACAGATTTATTTTCGTAATTGTATACCTAGACAGCGACATAACATTTTCAACGATATTTTGGGACAAAATAGCATTTTGTATAGAAGTCGAAATGATATTTAGAATTTTCCACGCAGATTTCAGTAGCAAGAACTTTCGTTTTTCTTTGAAAACATTTTTCTGCTTGAATTGATAATAAGTACTTAAATGATATATTTTAATCCGATATACTTTGAATAAAATCCTACACATTCAAGTAAGACCAAAAATTGATCGGTTATTGCCTGTAGTAGAGGTTAACAAGAATGAAGTTACCATGCGCAATACATGATGTAAGGCGACATCTCCCTTTACTCACTCGTTTCGGAGCTTCTTAAACAGTTCATGGTGGGGGGTCACCATTGTTTGTTGTTTGTTCATCATCATGTGGTGTGTGCAAAGAGGTACAAGGGGACTAACCGCCCCGATTTTCTAGTTCGTTTCAGTACTTGCAAAGGAAACTTGGCTAGAATTTAAACAGAAATCCTATCTAATAGAGCATAGTAATTTAACCGCTTGACTTTAGTAACAATAACAGAAATAATTAACTAAAAGAAGGCTACAGGTACCCCTCCGAAATACTCTTCAGTAGAACTAAAATAAATAATTTTACAACCTAACTAGGTTGTAGGAGGTCTTTTGCCAACTGGCAATAGCGCAACTACTTTGGAACTGCCGATCTAAATTAATATTACTGATAGAGACATAAGTATTTTCATCTGAAATAGAGACGTGTCATTTTTGCCAATAGCCTTCGTGGTTTAGGTATAACAACAGTTGAAAACTAGTTTTAGGCGTTTTGGCACATCATTAATCTGAACATTTTCTTTTGTTCTTCAGGAAATCTTAATAAGCTAATTTAAAATTTTAAAATTATTTTCCCAGGTTTAAAAAATTTAAAAAATAATGTTTAGCAACCCTTACCGTGTAATATAACAAAAGAAAGGACTCGTTATGAGGATTTCAAATATAATTTTGTTATTATTGTAACATAAATAGTCTTGATTTTATTCATGAAAGAAGACAAAAATTGGCCATTCCCCCTCTGATCTCTGAAACTACAGGGCCTAAAATTTTGAAAAAAATACATAATATAGTACATTGCCTGTAGATTACAGGAAAACCTACAAGAACTTTGTCAATTGACAATAAAGTGGTAAATTCAATATAAAACGTTTTAGTTCACTAAACACCACTAGATGGCGATAGTAGTAGTTAGATGAAATACCACCAGTGAATTTAAAAACTGACATTGGCATGGTACGGAACCCTCTCCACGCGTGTTCAACTCGCACTTGACCGGTTTTGATACAATACGTTCAGCCGTTGGTCCCGGCTACCAACTGGCGAACGTTAAATAAACCATGATAGAAGCCAAGAGTCAGTTTCAAAAAACAAACACCAGGTTGTTCAGGGTCAATTGACCTTGTAACCCACACAATGTGACTCAAAATGAAGAACGGAAAAACGAACAAGCAAGCTTATAATCCCCGTCGTCGGTGAGTCACTAATGAAACGGTTTCGATTCTATGTCCCATGAATAAAATCTTATTAATGATTCAGACGTAAGTATATGGAAAACAATCACGTCACACCCATCTAGTTATACAAATAATATAATTTTCCTTCACAAACACGTTTTGCTTAGATAAATTATATGCCTTATTGGAGTAGTATCGTCGCAATTGCTACTCGTCTAAACTAAAACTAAACTTGTATAAATAGCTATTCGACACAGTTGCAATTATTCTTAAATGTGATTTTATTATTATCTAAATTGAAGCTAGACTGATGTTATTTAGTCCTCATTATTAAATTCAATAAAATTATCAATATAGGTTTATTAGGTACTTACATCAACTGGTGCAAATTAAAAATGGTCAGGAATTGGCTTTCGGAATGTTCTAAATCTTGCTAAATTACAATTTTACAAAAGAACTATTTTATATTATTTTCATTCTTATTTTACATACTTACCTACATCGCTTATAGAACAGATAAATTCAACTATCTATTTACCTGCTTAGTAAATTGAATGGAATTTTATTCAAGCAAAGAATAAATACCGATGAAATCAAATTCACATGTTAAAAAAGAACCTGGTAAGCAACCGTAAATAATAAGAATACTGAAAAGTAATTAGGAGCAATGAACTAAATCAAATTATTGTAAATATTAGTTCCGATTTAATGATAACATACATTGTTATCTGAAAGTCGGTCAAATAGCAACGCATTATCACCATCGCAATTAAATTTTCATTAAGTAAGTCAGTAAATTCGTTTGATTCCGAAATCAGGCCGACGGCACTTCCGCAATCTCTATCGATACATACAATTATTACAATCATACCTATTAACCAGCAAAACGATGATATCCACTTGCTTTGATCCTTATAGATTTTCCATCGATTTCCCTACACCCATCACTCTAGTCATCACAACTAGTTATTAGGGAAAAGTAGTATTGTAGAATTAAGTTACTTTAAAGTATAACCATACCACTTTTCAAGTATATGACTTACCTCTAGAATGAGAACGAACACAAGAATGTTGGCAATCTGAGTATAGAATTATTGATAGTTTGTTAGGAAGGCAACGAGTAGGTTAGAATTTCGTATAAGTTCACTAAAAACTTGTCATAGCACTATGAGTTGAGTAGGTTCCGTCAATTTTAATCTCTTGATTAGCAATAAAATTATCTATAGATTATACAACAATGCTTAATAATTAATAATTTTTCCTCTTTAAGAGTCGACTATAAGATTAACAATAGAATTACCTGAATACACATTTTCCACCGTATCATAATGTTTTCCAGTGTATGTGTCGTAGAATTCGACGCTGGAGTCAACGGATACCGCCAGGACTTCGGAGTTGGGAGAGAGGGCGATATGTGGGTAGTTGGCAGTCTGCGTGTATGTACCCGTCTCGAGGACGTGGGGAGACTCGCCGCGACTGTACTCGACTGAAAAAAAAATTACAGATATTTTGTAAATCACAACTCAAATATTTCGAGAAAAGAAAAGAATCTATGATTTTTTTTTCTTTAAGATGCATTAATATTATTTATTCGTTGAAGATGTACTCGTATTCGACAGGCACTTCAAGTAGTTCGAAACGACGTTGATTGAACGCGCAAATTTCTGCTACTTTAAATTTTATTAACGAAGGGTGGAACCGCGAGACTTAGCATGTATAAACAATGGTTGAGCTTAGATGCATTAATTTTAATTTGATTTGTAAGTAGCACCTGCAGTATGGACTACCTCGAAAGAGGAACCGTCCCCTCAGTAAAAGTAAAGTAGCAGCCACTATTGTGTTTCGATATATTTTTTCTAACAATATCCTTTTTTTGCTAACGCCCACGTGCTACGGATAAAACTTACCGTAGAGGCGGGTTGTATGTATGCTTCTTTTCTTTGTATCTACATTTTACACATTTTAACAAAAAACTAATACAAAAACATATTTTTTTGCTTTATTTACGCGAAAACCGAATATCTATTACAAATTTCGCAAGAAATGTTTTTGAAAAAATATGTACTATTAAAAAAACCTTTTTCTTTTCAAATCCTCGTCCTTTCAACGATAAATCCTACGCGTCGAAGGTTACAGGACAATATATATTCATTTGAATAATATGTATTGCAGCGCATATGCGTATTATAGGTATGTCTGCCACCCACCTAAAGTTCTTTTGTTAGACAATTATTATACCTACTTATACATCTATTTGTTATTTACGAACTTTTCCAAAATTTTCCTCAGTTTTTTTTTTATCCTAACGCTTCATTTCTCAAACAAAACACAGCTACCACGTCACGTTCCTATTTGGGACTTTTGGAAACTATCCCCTCAGTCAGCTATCGGAGGATAGGGTAGGTACGTATATTATATAAGTAATACAGTGATTAGTAATAAATTTATGGTAGTTTTTAACCATAAACTTATTAGTTTATAAAGGACAACTTCCTTTTCAAACTGTATTAAAACCGAAATAACCTTAAACAGTATTAAGTATGCACAAAAAATAATAAACCTAACTTTAAATGAAAAAACAAAGAATCCTATACTTAATGGGGTCGTCTACCTTAACTCATCGGAAAAACATAAACACCATTAAGATCGAGTATTTTGATTTTTTATGATTATAATGGAAATATACAAATTCATTCAAAAACATACTTAATATTCAAGATTTTATGAACAAAAAATATTAACGGTCACTGACACTTTTTTTGGCATACGACAATTTTTAATTAAATATAAACATAAGCTCGGTTAATCACAAACTAACATTATAAAAAACCTATCATAGGTAGTTCATGAAATAATAAATGAATTGTACACAGTCCTGCTCTACTTTTTGTGCTTATCCTGTCCCAATAGGTTGCCTGAAAAAAATTCGTTGGCGATAAGGCCGCCTTGGTATATAGTGTTAATTTATTGTAAAGTATTTTTAATTTTTTTTCATGGTGCAAACAAAGTGTTTATTGCTATTATCGTGTTATCTATACTCTCGTATTCACGGGTTCTAGACGGATCGGCCCTTTGAGTCTTGCATGGGAACACAGAATCAACATGTAGAGACCTTCGAATACGTTTCCTATATAATTTAAAATATGGCAAATCCAAAGCAGGACCACAAGCAAACCATGGGAAAAATATACAATACTTAATGCAAGGTTGTAATGTTGATAGGCAGTGGTTTAGTTTTTGGAACTATGGATAAGACTAGGTGCCTACCTGACCAATGTATTTTACACGGAAAAAATAGCCAGACGGTGAATCACCAACCAAGCCAACGGACCCCTTAAGCGGCTGCACAGCGCATAAATGTGGAGCAAGATCTCTAATGGTCAAATCTCGTACCATTCGCCCTTTTTGTTCCACATCCACTTTTCTAGCAACAAGCTTTAGCGACTTCACTGAGCCAGAGGTGGGGTCCGCTGTCACCTCATAGGCTTCCTCGCCACCGACCAACGAAGGCAAGTCGGAGACAAGGAACAGGGGCCTTTCCTGGGAGCACTAGGGTACGCGAGGTCGCTAAACGCCAACAGTTCGCTAAAAGTTGCTGAGGCAAGGGGAAGGGAAACCCAGAGGGCGATGGAGTCATCACTTTCCTACGATTATCGAGACAAAAGAACTATCCAATTTGGTGCATTCGTTCGAAATTGCTATATATTTGCAGGAAAAATAATGCCTTGGGTTAAACATAACAACTAACTTGGGTTAAGTGTGATCATACATACCAAAATAAAAAATAAAAAAATAAAAAAATTGCTTTCTCTAGTTTCTATTATTCTTTTTAAGTGTCCCTCTATCCATTTCAGTCAAAATACTTTATGTACACACAAAATATTTTTCAAAAAAATTACATTGTATAGGTACTTAGACAAAATCAATGTCAAGTTATGAATAAAAATAAATAATGCCCTCAGTGATCTGCTCCACAACACGTGTCTTTGTTTACAAATATTAATCATGAAGCAAGGGTTTGTTGACATTATAATTACAAATAGATATCTGTGGTTGATAAACTTACTTGCGTAAATGGCGAGAGAAAACAGGCTAAGCTTATACGTTAGTACTTACTGTTATCTATGCAGTGCTAATAGGCTAACATCCTTAAAACCTTAAAACTTTGGATTTAGATCAATAGCAAGGTCAGAAAACTTGTAAGTATTGTTCTGTGTCCTATCAAAATATTGTTACGACTTTAAGTTCCTTTGAAAGGTTAGTTACTGCAGGAGTTAATTTTAAAAAAATACTGCCGAAAGTATTACAAGAATTTACGAGATCATTGACTTTGTAAAGGGTAACTAACTTTCTACTCGTACTACGCATTTGTCTGTCTTTATCGGAGTCTCATTGTGTGACGGATCACGCAATGACAAACCGAGAGACGAGAGAGATAGATCTATACAAAATATACAAATCCTCTCGGGTTTATTTTATGCAATAAAAGTACAAGCTGTTGTTTGCAACTTCATCCGCATGGTACTTCGCTTTAAAAAAGTACTTACTTAAATACAAGAGGTACTACGGAATCAAAGTTACTATTGCATTAAACATATTACTAATATTTTAAAAGACAATTCAATCATCTCCAATGGATGCCTTCTATACGTCACATACATTTACGTGAAAGCTATATAAAGGTCGAATTTATTAATGAGCGGCATATATGTAAATATTATTGTAAAATCATAACAGACCGCCAGTTGAGTAATTTAACGACGATTTTGACTCGATCATTTAAAAAAAAACTAGCTGCTTTACAATAACGAACGAACAACTATTTTAGAATTTACAAGCCAGCCATAAAGGTTTATGTTCAAACAAGACAATAATAATTACCTTTAAGAGTGTGCTATATTGGCCAATATTTAAACATTATGAATGACAGACAACTCAATATTTAACAGCAGTAAACAGATGACAATGTGTACAAATTACCAGTACATCGAGTAAAACACGCGTATAAACTCTACAAGATAAGCGAAACATATGCGCATCAATAAATTCAATAGGTACTTACTCTTTGTGTGGTACAACTTCCACGTGCCGTCCTTCGATATAGTGGCGATGTGCGAAGTGTCTACATCGAAAGCCACGTCATACACTCCAGACGTATGCCCTGTCAGTTCAAAAGCCTTTGTCACTTGTTTGAACTCTCCGGTCCTCGTAAAACACACCTCCATTACTTTTACATCGGGCGCGAACCCTGTCGCCACAACGAAGCGCCCGCACGGAGATATTTTCGCCGAATACGTACTCATCAAATACGTATCTAATCTATCTAACTGTTGTCCTTTCAGATCCCAAATAACCATGTCAGTCTTACAAGAACAGGACATCATGAACTTCCCATTGCTCGATATCCCAAAGCCGACCACGTCATCTTCGTGCACCTGAAACATAACGACCACGATTAAAATCTCAGTTTCATAAATGCTTTGTGTTATTGACCTTAATCTCTCAGGCATTGTTTTTATTGCATTAGATGGGTTTGACGACCCGAAAAGATAACGTATATTTTCAAAGTATCTTTAGAACAAAGCGATTGGCTGAACGTACGCCCAGCGATTCCTTGAAATCTCGTGATAAATAATATCTGGGAGCTGGTATTGTGTGAGCGGAGCAATGCAGGCGGCCGGCGCATCATGTTTTATGTAAGTGTATACGAGTGAGGAAAACGACCGACGAACCTTCCTGCAGCTAAAAATATTTTCGAGGCTACGCGTGCGGCGATCAACGTAGGCACAGTCGGAAACGCAGCATCGTACGATCTTATACCTATCATAAAATGAGTAACATGCTTTAAGGAATATAAAATATAAGGCGGAACAAGAACGACCGTCTCGTCGAAGTTTATTAATCGTAAAAAAAAAACAAAGCACTAATCCATTGTTCCGCAGGAAGGTCTTTTTATAAATCGTCTGCCTCCATCGGCTGCTGCGTGTATTGTTCATGAGTTCCAATATTTAATCTTCAAATAAGTTTACATACATTTGTGAGTTTATTGATCATACATGACCCGGATGATGCAAAAACTACTTAAACTTGCCAATAACTTTCAAAGGATTCATTTTTGATCTTTGTATTTGCGATTTGGTTTAAACACGTTGTGTTCTACTTTTTATTAATCTTTTTGTAAATATATCAGTTACAATGCACCTAATTATGAGTCGTGTCGTGCCTATATAATGCCATTTGCAATATCGATATGGGAAGTTGGCACTAGTTTTTGCTACTTACATATTTTACTAACAACAATGAGCAATCGCTGTTGGAAATATAGAAAACAAGTTCATATCGAACCGTTTTCTATAGTGGGAATAATTTTTCTCACAGTTACAATAAGCGAAATCTTGTGATCGAGCTACCGTTATAACAATGACATGATATTTCATGCAAAAACATACACACAATACTGAATAACACTGAACTAACGGATTTAATACTGTTTGGGTTTATTCATTAAAACAATAGTTACTATTATTATTATTATTTTTTTTTGCTTTGATTCAATGTCAAATATACAAGGTTTTTTAATTTTATTTCAAATGTTCTCAATACATGAATGTTGCTCGTTAAATATTTGGCTCGAAGTTGGCGGAGGATACAAAATGCACACCTTCGCCACAGCCAAGCCCCCTGGCGATTAAAAAGTTGCACAATTCAATAGGCATGTGACCGCTTCCTATTAGACTTTTTATATGAAAATTTTAGCTTCAACTGACATTTTTATTGAGAAATAGAGCCACATCAAAACCTGTCACATTTTTCTATAAAACTTGGGCCTCATTTGTGCAAGCGAGCTGTTGAAAGTTGCATCAGTACCACCTACCATACGCCTTAAACATGTGACAAATTGACAATAACTACTTTTATTTAAACATGACATTATATAGGTATTTACGTTGTATCTAACGATACCTCTTACACCTACACGATATGAAATGAAGATTAATTATACCTATTCAATTTAGCTCTTTCTTTAAAGCTATGCAAGTAGTTAGCTAGTTAGCCTTAATTTTTTTTATGTGTAGGTTTTCCTCTGCATAAATAAATTAAACCGCTCCAAACTTTTTCATGGACGTTCTTTCATTCAATTTATTATGTTCATTCTTATACGACCCCTTGCGATGGCTTGGCTTGGCTGAAATGATGACATACCATACGCCGAAATGAAAAACCAGTACTCCTACATTGTACCAGTATTTATTGAACAAAAACGCAACATTGTGCAATTTATGTAATAAATAAATATTTAACTAATAATAAAACTTGTAATTATTTAATACTTTGTATAAGTATATCAGTTCTTGAGATGCTAAGCAATGCACAGATAAGTAAATTATAATGAAATTATGTAATTGTTGCTCGTAAAACGCACTGTGAAGTGCAGGTGCCGTGACACGCCACTTCCTATAGATATATAATTAGAAATTAGGAAAAGAAAAATCTTTTACAAATAAGTAATTGAAAAACATTCAAACCTTCACCGTATCAACTAGGTACCTAGTTCTTAGAAGTATGTTTACGTAAGGTTCCAAGTTAAAGGACTTCGTATTTCGCAGTATACGTCAGCTTCCCAACGAAACCTTAAAAATTGTTCAGTAAGTTCCCTTAGCAAAACAGAATAATTATGTTGCAATGACTATTCGAACTAACGGTAGCTGAAGTTTTAATATTGAATAATTGTAATATTTTCTATAGGAAGATTTATAAATTACTAGCGACCCGCCCCGGCTTCGCATGGGCATAAAAACTTTCCTCTTGAATCACTCTATTTGTTAAAAAAAACCGCATCAAAATCCGTTGCGTAGTTTTAAAGATTTAAGCATAAAAAGGGACATAGGGACAGAGAAAGCGACTTTGTTTTATACTATGTAGTGATAGTGATATTGTCGCTGTATTCATCTATTAATTATGTATTTCGCCATTTTCTTGACTATATAAGTCATACTTATATCAACCACCTTTTGCCCGCGGCTTCGCCGGCGAGAATTTCCCTATGTCTTTCTCATTATCTTTATGTGTATGCGAAATTTTAAGAAGATTGGTTCACAAAACATAGGGCGTCATCATCATCATCATCATCAAGCGTAACAAACAAAAAATTTGACTCGCATTTATAATATTCATATTAGGTTAGGATCAGTTGGGGTTTTTATGATGCAACTTCGAACAGTATATCTAGACACGCGGCAGCGTGTCAAGCCAAGTTCAAGCAAAGGAACTGCCTAGCCAGCGCCGAGTGTAATATTACACGAACCACTTGGTGCCACTTTTGACCCTTCTATAACTCGAAACCTCTTTAATGTAAACACATAAAACTACGTGTGTTTAATAAGATCCATCAGGACATGTAGAAGCCCAAATTTCATGAAGCTAGCTCAAACGGTTATAAAGATATGAAGGTCAAAAAGTTGTAAATTTTAGCATTGACTGACTGACTTATAGTACCTAAACCTAACCTACTTCCAGATGACCTAGAAGGATGAAATTTGGAATCCAGCTCGGAAATTGTGAGTAAGCGTAGGAAAAAATCAAAAAATAAAAAAAAGTCAAAAAATAAGTGGTGTCCCCATACAAAAATCTTGTAATACCTACGCGCTAAACAAGTCAGCGGCGCGCGGCAGCACACCAGCCAATCAGCGTCACGCTCTGACTTATGGTACAAAAATATAAGCGGTAGCGATTTACTTAAAATTTAGCGGGTCGGTTGGTTTATACCTGCATAGTAGTTATCTTATAGTCCACGGCTCACTAAATTAACAAAGATCAGTGCCCAAGGTTCGTTTCTCTGATTTCTTTTGAAAATAAGAAATAATATTTTAAGGTATAAATTTGTTAGTTCGAACTCGTTGTACCCTAAAAGAAACTCCAATGTGTATGTATACCAAAGTCAAGGCAATAGCGAAGTCTTATTGGTACCGATATATGTATGTATTGACTAGTCTAAGAATGCTGCTTGAACTCGCTCGCACCTTGCACTTGTGCGCGGCTCACAGCGCTATACGACTTAAAATGCGAACGAACCAAAGTATGCTCTTAGCGGCGCTCATTCGCGCCAGCGTCCTCGTTATGCCCGGTTGTTTAGCGGAAACCCACCTATTAGATTGCGTTTAATGCTGCGTCGTTCGACTAAATTTATTTGAGTTATAGCTGGAATAGTCCAGATATAAATTATTCCTTTTTAGTATTGTACTTTAACGGCATTTGTGAGTTATTTAATATTACGTAAATCGTTTCTTTCAAAACCTCATTTGTTTGTAGCTCTTTTAGGTTAATTTGTCACGCAAAAAAAAAAACATTAAATAGGAATACTTGCCTAGTTTTCTTTACAAAAAGTGATGATATCCCACCAAAAACATAAATGTAAAAAACGAGAGCCAAGTTCAATACAAAAATTATGCTTGGCGGTGAGCTTCGCCGCAAAAAGAATGGCGATCTAAATGAGTGCCAAGTTCTATGCAAAATCGAAATATGTTTTTATAGCAACAAAATAACATTATGAACAAGTATTAAACTCTATTTCTTTGCTTTATTAGATACCTATAACAATTGCTGTTATTTAAAAATGTGAGATCTTGAAGTAGGTCAGATTTGACTTGGCCAGTTTTCATTACATAAGTCATTTTATAAAGTTATTCAACATTTTAATTGTGTTAAAAACTGGCCAAGTCAAATCTGACCTACTTCAAGATCTCACATTTTTAAATAACAGCAATTGTTATAGGTATCTAATAAAGCAAAGAAATAGAGTTTAATACTTGTTCATAATGTTATTTTGTTGCTATAAAAACATATTTCGATTTTGCATAGAACTTGGCACTCATTTAGATCGCCATTCTTTTTGCGGCGAAGCTCACCGCCAAGCATAATTTTTGTATTGAACTTGGCTCTCGTTTTTTACATTTATGTTTTTGGTGGGATTTATACTAGTATTTACTATCGTATGTATCAATTATTTTCAGGGACATTTGATCAGACGAGAGGTCACAAAAGTTACAAAAAGACACATTGATTAAAAATATGGGTCGCTAAATATTATGAACCAAATATATTATTTCTTAGTCAGGGAATTACGTGACAGCTGTGTGTGTGGGCCACGTTTGTGTTTGCTACGTGCTTACGACCGATTTGCACCACAACTTTATGTGACGGTTGTCATCTTACGATCATTTAAGTAATTTACGTCATACTGTGCATCACACACACACAAACATGATAATCTTGTTTTCGACACGGAACAGGCATCTGTCATTTCGTTTATAAAGACGTGATGATATAAATGAAAACAAAACAAAGAGTACATTATGTGTATTGTAATATTATTTATGTAATTATTAATTCCAGATGCCTCGTGCTTGCGCAGGTAGTAAGTAGTACCTCTATTATGTGATAAAGCTTTTGTGAGTCTTTTTTCACACGCCATTCACTAAATAATTTGATTTTCTTACATTGTCTTCGAAGGCGATATGAAAGGATTCTACGAAATTACAAAAGTATAAAAATGATGCTGTCTTAGCATATTTTATGAAAACCCAACCATAGAGGTATATTACATGCAAAACAAAACAAACTATGAATAATATTTACGCAATACTCCTCAAATAACCAATTTAACAGATTTCAGAGTCGTTTACTGCCAACCAAAAAAAAAGGGTTAAAACCAGAAACAAAGAAATAACATGATTGGATGTCAACGTCATTATTAGCAGTATGCAAATTATCAAACGACGAACAATGGCCCTTATCAGAAATGAGTCAGAATGTCTGCCACCTGGGAATTGCCTTGTGCCTGCGCGCCTACAAATTGTGTCAGTAAGTATAGTTTGTTATTGTTATGATTTGATTCTAAGATTGTGACTAACCGCGCCCGTGGCCGCCTGCCTGAGATAATAAAAGACAATACAAGACATTACAATTATTACATTACAATACATAGAAAGGGTCTCGAATGGCGACCACGCTCCGGCAAGCGCGCGCACCGGTAACCGCAGCATCGGACACCCACCGACCAGATGGTCAGATGACCTAAAGAAGGTCGCAAAGCAGGCGCTGGACGCAGGCCGCTTCCAAAAATGAGGGAGGCCTATGGCCTATGGATATAGCCTGCGGCTGAAATTATGAAGAATACAAGACATTTAAAAACCGTTTAAAATGACTATTAGACACACAGATTTAATATCTCGAGTTAAACCCTGCTGAAAATTGAAAAAGAAGAGTTAAAAAAGACTGTGTGAAAAAAGAAAGTAAGAATGGTTCGAACGAAATGTGATTGTGTTTAATGAATCAAATAATGAACAGAACAAGCTTGAAAAAATTGTAAAACGAGGAAACCATAACTTTTCAAAAAGAAACAGTTTCTCAGAAGATTTTTCTCCTTGAATGATAAACTTATAATGTTACCTACAAGTATATCTTATATCCATACTCACATACGTTAAGTGATACAATCCAATGACTAGGATACTGTTTATTTATTATATTATTATCATGTTCAAATATTATATTGAATGAATAGATCTATTATTATTTATTAAAATAGTATGAATTAATGAAATATATAACCTACTACAGAAATGTAACTGTATAATTTTGATACTTTATTAGCAGGTGTTTAGATAGGCGCCGCCGTCATAAAATTTAAGCTATAACAAATTGAATTTTAATCGAATATAATCACAAATTTTATATTTACTAAAGTTGATCATGATAATCAAATGGTTGGTTATATTGTTACGTTACAAATTGACCGTTGCGAAACCACCAAAGGTAATTAGTTACAATCGTGTTTAACAGTCGCGACATAATGTCATCGTTACATAACTACTAATAAATCGTAAGGAAATTCTATTTATTTGAATATTTCAGAATATTATTGCAGGTCATGGCATTTATCGGATATCGTCTCTCTGATACATCCATACTAATATTATAAAATGCGGAAGTCTGTCTGTCTGTCACCTCTTCGCGGCTAAACTGCTGGACGGATTGCGATGAAATTTGGTAGGGATGTAGTTAACGACCTGAGGTCAAACATAGGCTACTTTTGGGCGCGATATAACCGAGTCCCACGCGGGGCGAAGCCGCGGGGAACAGCTAGTATATAATAAGTAACTTATACATAGATATAGTGTAGAATTGAATTATTATTTTCTTTATTAATGTAATTATGAATATCTCGTTTTATATATCCTTTTCTGCAAGACCATGAAGAATAAATAGAATATACAGAAGAATAAATAGAAGATGCTATCGAGAGAGAGCATTCCACGGTCTGCTTTCATGCTATTTAACAAAATCTTATTAAATACATCATTTTTGCAAGTACTTATTTTATTTTTCAAGATTTTTCATTATTTACACATTTTTTTTTAAATACCGATCTAATTACTAAATAATATTTCGAAATTAGGCAGAGCAGAAAGTTTCTGATGATCAACGCAAACAAAATCACTACAGTAGTATTTCATGCACAAGTTATTACACGCCTGCCCAATAATATCACATTTGGCCACCCAGGGCCACCACCACCCCGGCAAATACTATTTATTATCTATCCTGGATTTTTTGGCGGCAGCCAATGGCATATTTGGTGGGGCAACCAACACCGAGAGGTGAGTCATTGGCTTGACTTGCATTAAACACTATTCAAAAACCTAGGTTAAACACTTAAAGATAATATTCAATAGAGGTTCAGCACGTAAAAAATTACCACGAGGTATCCATCTGGTGGTATCTCAGCAAGTGAAATGTTATTTTGATTATTTAATAATTATTTTTTTTATAAACAGAGATATGAGAGCATGGTCTGACCTAGATATTAAGAGCGAAGGTAAAATAATAATCGTAAATTAAGGAATTACGAAATAAACATATTATACAAAAAGAGAAAGCTCTTCGGTCAAAACCAAAGCAGAGCAAGATTGTTTAGTGTAGATTATCGTTAGCACGACAAGATATGTAGAGAACTAAGTCATTAATAAATAAGACTATCAACTAGTTATATTACTATTGATAGTTACCATTTCGTCACATAGCTGTAAGTATTTGCCCTTTATAAGTTGGGTTAGAGATTGGAGATTTGGAGAGACCGAAACTTTATTTACTTCTTCAGGAAAATAGAGGACAATGTATTCGAATGTATTGAGTCGATCGTCGATTGTCCATTCCTGATTGCGTTTTATTATTATTTTTTTTCTTCAAAATGAATAAATAAGTTCCTCCCTCTCCTACAGGTCCACTTCTACAGGTCACTGCTACTGGACCTTTGTTTTCATGTTTTTTTTTTTTTACAAAAGACCACTGTTTGTGTCTGGTGTGTTTATAGCAGTCAAAATAGAGCGGTATAGGAACCAAACAAGTTAATTAGACTTCCCGAATTGTCCTAGGAGCAGAATTCCGTAATTATGGGCGAATTATGGGCGGTTACTTTTCTTGTGATTTATTTAAAATTTATTGCACTTTAAATACAATACAATAGGTGGACTTAATGCTTTATCAATATACGACAAAGTTAACGAAATTCTTCCTAGTAGATATTATAATAGTAATTTTTCTCTCGCATTTTACCTAAATAAGGTAGTTTGACTGTAGTTCCATTATCTAGAGCTACACTGATTATTATAACTAAGTTCCTCTGGCGTTTGTCTGCGTCGTCCTTAATAGTGGCCTAAATATGTCGTGACTAATAATTCTTAAAACGGTAATGAACATTTTGTTACCGCATCATATTACAATTACACAGTTTTCTGCGCCCTCGTTTTGCTATGACTAATTAGTCCAAGTACAACCAATTTGATTGCAATTCGTCGGTGTGACGCATCGCACTTAGTGTGCAAATGATTCCTACGCATCCTAGTCATCACCATATTCACCATACCATGTTTTTTTAACGCACCATCTTTAAAAAACATATTTAAGAATACGGGGCTCCAATGCCAATGAAATAAAATCATTCTAGGCCATCGTCTTCCTACTGTAAACTATCATCTAATTCATTAATTCCTAGTTGGTAGTTTGAGGAGATGGAGTATTTATTGAAGTTTCCTTTCGTCAAGTGGATATATGATGATAATAAATATTTGTATAGCATAAAATTGTCTATTTGAAATTATGAATAATTTGAAGGATTCAATAGATAAGTAGTTTTGTTAGTTATTTTAATTTAATTTCATTAAAATAACATACAAAAAAAAAATAAATATAGATAATTGATATAGAGATACTTTCATTACTTCTTAATAATGCAGCTGAATCAAACGAAACACTTAAGGTAAGTACCTATCTTTGCTATCCTTGACTCTGCTTCAGTCGACCTCGACCCTGCCACAAATGGAATTTGTCAATATAATTGTGGTTAAGAAGGAAAACATATGAAACATTTAGTACCTAACATACTTATTCGCCGTAAGAATTTATGGGATGAAACGACATTAAAGTTGATTCACTAAAAAATAATTTCTTGATATTTTGGAAAAAAAAGCCTGCACTCCATTGCGAGCCATCTTAGAGAGCTAACCACTCCCTTTTATCACGTGGGTGTCAGTGTTTAAGGAATAGAATGGGATCAAGATTATCTTGTCCACTTTCGATAGTTAATAGTTTAAAAAAAAAGTTTAGTAGACTACGAGCTTCGTAGATGCTCTTGGCAACGAACTACTTTAACTGCCACGTGCTCGTGGCAGTCATCACAGTAGTGATAAAGATGAAGTGACTCGAAACAAGTGTTTGCAAATTTTTTTTTTTTAATAAATGAATATACGGACAAATGAAGGTGTAGATTAGCACTGTCAATTTTGTTATAAAAATCTAGTATTTAGGTATTAACTCTAAGATATAGAGAGCTGTTTTCTACAATTTGATCAATAAATAAATATATAGGTACAAACCAAACAGCGCGTTGAGTTAAGAGTAAGTTTGAGACTTGTGTTATGGGATACTAACTCAACGATACCGCATATTTTATAACAAATACATATATAGATAAACATCCAAGACTCAGGCCAATCAGAAAAATATCATTTCTCATCTTCCTGACCGAGGATCGAACCCTGGACCTCCTAAGTAACGGGCAGGCATGTAAACCATTACGCCACGGAGGTCGTCAATATTACCATTGATATATGAATGTTCATAATATCAATGCTAATATTGATAAATATGTAGAAAACAGCTCTATAATTATGTCGTTATTTGTAATTTGTAGTATTACTCGAGGAACGACATAAACATCTGATAACGAGCTATTTATCGTACAACTGAGTAAGCATTTATGAATAAACACGATTACGATAGCATTACTTGTTGCACTGAAAGTGATTTCCCCATTATCGTGCGCGTGCGGTAGTAGGATAGACATTAGACACTAATAAGTGCATACTTTAAATGACTATAGATTAAATCCCGCTTGCAAGCGTAAATAACAAAACAGGAAAGATTCACTCTTTGACAGGATTAAATTGGAAAAAAGCTTAGACGAGAAAGCCCTAGTGATTATTAAGTCTGTCCGACTATTGTGCTTCATAATTTAATTTAATGTTAGTATAAAACTATGAGTAATTATTATGGTTAAATAAAGAAAACTATAGTAGTCAGTAATAATAAATACGTATGAACACCAATGATATGTTTCTAATATTAAATTTAAATAAAAATAACTAACAACTGGCACAACTATGCAAATGAGCAGCGGTTCAACACACCAGTGTACAGCTTGAGGCGCCATAGTGTTTTATATGTATCAATTTGTATTCGAAATAAATAAAAGAAATGTCTTTTCTTTTTGTTGGGCCAAATAATCAAATCTAAAGAGAACCAACCCATACTAATTGCCATTATATAGTAGAGGATTGCTTTCGTAATCCTCCGGCGATAAGCGAGTAGGCGTCATCACTTCGACAAAGGTTGTATCCAAGGTTTCTGCAAAACGACACAATTGACGAATGAAATATCTTCACAATAAATGACTGAGTGAAAGGCCTTCTGCCTTTATTATCTTTAAAAAATAAGGCTTGCCGTTTCCATTGATACCTCAACGTGTGTTATCTTCTATGTTACGATGGAACAAAAATTATTTTATCTTTTCTGAGACTATAAAACTACTATAAAATACGGACGGACCAAACTTTTTTTTATCTTGAGAATTTGCAGAGACAATGAATGTTTGGTTTTTGACTTGATAATAGACCCCTCAGTTTCTTTTTGTGGCTGTACATGTACAGTCAAAAAGGGGCTTATATCCTTGGACAGTCAACAATTCAATTTATTCCGAGTTTAGTATAAACAAAGCTTTGTTATAAACTTTTTAACAAGCTTTTGTTTATTTTCACCTTTCCCGGTGTCTTTAATCAAAGTGTAAGATAAATTTGACCTTATTCCGCTTCTCCTAATAGAGTTAAAAATTAACACGTGACTCCAGTCCGATGGAGGAACTCCTAGACTTTTTTTCTTACGCATTTTACGCACACCGTTATCTCCCTGTTTACAATAAAAGTTTGTAAGGATGAAAAACATTTTTTTAAACTTTTTTTAATTAGGCGTAACGCGTACAATAAGGATGTTAAACCAGAACATAATATATAAAAAGAACTTCTTTGAGTTAATCTCTAAGATGCCACCGGATAGAGAAACAAAACAAAATTATTAATAGTTCCTACGAAATCTAGAAAGTCGATTTCCTTAGGCCTATAATTTCTCTTTCTTAAGGTCAACCAGATTTCATTTATAAGCTTAGACAAAAGGCAATTTTGGATTGGTTTTGCAATTAAAAGTTGTGCAAAAATAATTGTTTGCAATCAACAAACATTGAATAGTGATTGGCGTGTTATATTCTTCAAGTGAATACATACATATGTATAGGTGTGTCATTCGTATATTTACAATGGGAATCTTAATCACGACCCAAAACATTTTGACCATGAAACTTTGCGTAGGAATAATCTATTAAAATATTTGGTAACTAATGAAAATTAACTACCCATCCAAGTGTCATTTCGACTGGAAAATAAATAAGACTTGGCTAATTTGAATTACTTCCTAGTACAGATATTTTGGAACCCGGTTGACGTAGGCTATTTTTGGATTTAAGCACAGAACAGATAATAGTACTAACAGAATAATTATTCTTCTTGTCCCAAGATAACAAAATAAGGCCTTAGATACCATATAGAGATTGCTTAGGCGATAAGGCCGCGTCTTTTCCCTTTTTGTTTTCATATATCTGTCCTTGTACCTATATGTTTGTATTTTTTTTATAATTTAGTTAGTAAAACCGGCAATAGTTCATATTTTGTTGCTCTCTCTGGTGTCGTATCTCTCTCTCTTTATCGTTGCTTTTTCCAGATTGCATCCTTATCTGAATTGCCGAAGTGTTGCACTGTATTGTAAGTAAAACCGACAGTGGTTACTATCTTATTGCTTTCTCCGGTGTCTTATCTTTTTCCCTCAGCCATAGTAGAGACACACCTAAAGGTATGTTATATTTCTCAACTTCTATGTATATTCCCAACATCATTATAAACAAAAGATATTTTCACAAGATGACGCCATTTTATACATAAACATTGGTCAACGGTCACACCGACTGACCAAGGAGTTGCGTCGTCTGGCCGCAATTCGTAAACCACATAAAGACATCTTCGACGGTGACCTTATCTCAAACGACCTAAACCGTTGAAACCTGATAATAAAATAAGATTTCCCATGCATAGATGTATTTCCCAATAATAAATAAAAGGTCACCGATGACGTAGGTGCCGTAACCGATATAGATCATATCTATATCATTGATTATAGTGGGATACGTTGGATATTATAGGACGTTTAATAATTTTGATTTGTAACTTTCACATCATGTGTAGATGTTAAAAAGGATGCAAATTGGGTATTATTTAATTAAATATATATATGTATAATATATATATAAATATATTTTTTAACTTTTATATACAACCAATGTGATTTCAAACTTTTAAGTTCCAATCATGATAGAAACCTGCGTTCTTCTAATAATATGTCTCTTGCAACGCCTTCTCATCATACTGAATTTTTCTCCAAATCTTTCGCCGTGACCGCAGTAAGACTTTGGAATCGGCTTCCAGAATCGATTAGGCAGGCCTCCAGTCGTGCTACTTTCAAAAAGCTTGTCTACAAGTTCCTACTCTCAAAATTATAGGAAGCGGAAAGGGAGGGGAAATTGAGAATTGCTGCTATTGTTTATTTTGCTTTTAATATATTTTTTTTACTATGGCTAATATATTTTATGATAGGTATATATGTATTAATATGTATGTATGTATGTATATATATATATGTATATATTAACTATTTATTATGTATGTTATGTAAGTTTATTATATTTGTTATTTAAGTAAATGTTATTTTTGCACCCACAAACTGTTCTCTGCTTGACCCAAAGGTTGACTGTTAGATAATGCTTTTAGCATTAAGTCCGCCTATTGTATTTTTACAATAAAGTTAAATAAATAAATAAACCAACAAACGGCCATTGCTCTATGAGTTTACATGACGCCCACCTATTTCAGGCCCCGCTAAATATAATACCAACGCGCATTTCACTTTTGCGACAAACCGATCCCTAAATACCGAAGTTCGGGATTTAATGTATAAACATGACATTACTTCAATATAAACATATAAGTAACAATATTGATCACAAAATACGGGTGACGTGACATTGAAGCTCATAAACAGGCACGTTCTCGATAGTCTAGAGGACATTTTCGTTCAGACAATATATAGTTAGGTCTATACCTAACAGCCAAGAATTATGACTGTAAGTAATTGAATAATCATAACAAAATTAAAACAAAAACTTGAATTCTTCATACAATATTGTAAGTCAAACTGTGATATGCCCTTGACACTTATGAATACTAACTATACATGACAAAATTAAAAATCTTTTGACTAAAGGTGTTGCTAAAGATAGATTAACGTTTATAGCTTTGGGGCCGTCCATTAATCACGAAAATCACGAAATATCACAAGGGGGGAGGGGGTGTAGTATGATATCACGTGTATTTATTTTTTCATTATTTTTTTAAACGCGGGATTTATAAACCGAGTTAAGAGATGCACAATGTTCGTCCATCACGCATCCACACGCGACGATTAACAAAAGATTCTCTGTGTTGTTCGCGAAAATGACGTCACGTGATTAATGGACGGCCCCTTTGACAAAAACTAAGAAATTACATTTTTTTATTTAAAATTAAAGTTTGAGAGATTCCATACTAATATTATAATTGCGAAAGTCTGTCTGTCTGTCTGTCACCTCCTTCACGGCTAAACTGCTGGACCGATTGTGATGAAATTTGGTAGGGATGTAGTTAACGACCTGAGGTCAAACATAGGCTACTTTTGGGCGCGATATAACTGAGTCCCACGCGGGCGAAGCCGCGGGGAACAGCTAGTAGTGATTATATATTTACAGACAATCTTTAATGCTCTATATTTCGATCGATTTGTCCCACAGAATTGAGAAATATTATCATTTGTCCCTTAGGGACACTGACTTATAATCAAATGCCATTTAGGTCATAAATAATGGGATTTTACCTGGTCTTTACAATTAGTCTCTAGCTAAGTGATTATATACAACACGCGCCATAGTTTTCCCTAATAATCTGCATATACTTACTGTACTACGTTCCACTTTAATGCTTGAAGACAATGCTAGCTTCGTAAGTTTCACTTACAAGTCGTAACGGGTAATAATGTCGCCACAATGTCTTGTGCTCAATACGGAATTGTTTTTATTATAGCTCATTAGGAAATTAGGTATAACCCAATGACCTACAATAGCAACGCAAAGTTTGATGTGAACGTATTATACGCGTAATTCGAGATAGCCTGCCGAGGATGCAGCTGCTCTGATCATGACGACAGATATGATAAGACACAACATTATTATGTTATATAATTTAGCACATAAGGTACTCATGTCTCAGTGTAGATAAACAATGCGGGCAAGTGTTAATAAAATAACAATTAAAGAAATGCCACCAAAACATTACAAGTAGGTCACAAAGACTCGAAAAAACAAGCTCGTAACGCTTTCACTTTTGAGGACTTTAGATTTAGCGGCTTGGTTCTATCTTACGTATAGAGCCACTAACTCTACATGTACATCTTACAGTATACCTATACAGTAAATTCGATGTATGCCACACCAGATTGCTGACACTCTATTGGTTATCTATTGGGTGAAAACTGACTTTGGTACTGGGATAGAAATGTAGAACTTCATCTTCTAGTCTAGTCTCTAAATCACTCGGTGTCATAATGTCTATGTCAAAAAACAGGTATATCCGCTGTTTTGTTAGGATTTTAACTATAGATTTTATATCTAATATTATTAATGCGAGTCTGTCTGTTACGCTTTCACGCCTAAACAGCTGGACCGATTTTAATGAATTTTGGTATCAATATTTAGTTAAGGACCAGGGTAAAAACCTCTGAGCGCGATATTACCGAGTTCCACACAGTCGGAGCCGAGGGCAACAGCTTTATATTATACATGAATTAGTTGTTGTCACAGTTTCTATTTTCTTAGAATCCATACTAATTCCATACTAATTCCATACTAATATTATAAATGCGAAAGTCTGTCTGTCTGTCACCTCTTCACGGCTAAACTGCTGGACCGATTGTCATGAAATTTGGTAGGGATGTAGTTAACGACCTGAGGTCAAACATAGGCTACTTTTGGACGCGATATAACCGGGTCCCACGCGGGCGGAGCCGCGGGCAACAGCTAGTTATGGTATAAATGCGGTACAGCCAATTCAGTTTAACCGTTTGGTCATGGTTAATAAACAAACTCCTTACAACAAATTACGGAAGTAGTTATATTACAATAACTTACCTTATCAAATGTGATGACCGGAGCCGCGGCACCTATCACGCCGTCCTTTTTCCTTTCAATTTTATATACGACGATGTTGTTTTCCCTAACTGTATGGATGATAAAAGCCTTCGAGTCTGGACTCCAAGCTACGTGAGAGGCGTGGTCGAATTCTATGTTCACTCGTAACGTCTTGTGCTCCTTTTGGTTCAAGTCCCGTATGTCCCAGAGTATCACTGAACCATCTGTGTACAAGCCAATGTTCTATTTTATATGAGTAAGCCAAAGGAGAAAACTAGTTCGGAGCACATTAACGTTACAGAATATTCAAACGCATTTTATGAAGTCTACTACTTAAATCACAGTATAATAGCTTCCCGGTTAAACCAGATTAAATGCAGTTGTTAAGATTTTAACAAATTGAAGACAAACTTTGAATTTACTTTTATTAGTACAGATACTATTAATGTAAAGATAGCTTTTTGTACTAAACTGTGTTTAAATATTCACTCGTTACTTTCGAACTATTTTAATGCATGAAATATCAAAAACACCACTTCAATGGATCCTACTGGCTTCTAGTATTACCTTTTAATTTGTCCAAATCCTCAAAACCTTGTAAGAGTGAGAAATTATTTCACATATTACTGAAATTAGACAATCAATTGCCTGTAGCGACGTCCACATGTTCAATTCAATTCATTTATTGCAATTCATATTGTACTTACAATAACAGTTCTAACTAAAAACAGTCACTGTCTTAAAATATGTCTTTAATTAATGTTACATTTACAACTTCTTTCTCTCAATATTTCCTACCATTAAAGTATATGAAAACCTATTATTTATTTTCACATTTTTATAGAGTTATCATTGACAATGCAGGCATGTGATCATTGACGTTGGATACAAACCGTCAAGGAAAACATCCCGGAAATCTTGAAATCTAAAAATAACAGTACATTGGAAATATTGGTATTTTTATTTTCAGCAGTGGCGTGCGATGTTTCCGTCTTCTTTATAAAGAAAAGAACAATGTTTACTGCAACGTCAATAATATTGATAAAACCTACAATGTCTACCTACTTATCTCAAGTAGGTAGAAATAGAAAAAAGAAATGTGAGGAAAATTTATATTGTTTTGACTTGTGGACAAAGAGAAATTTATATAGATGTTTTGTAACTTTGGTTTACGTATTTTAAACAATTGGATTGTAATATAAACAATGTGCATTATGCAATTAATATCAACATAAAAGATGCGAGTAAAAAGCAATTTTCATTTTTAAATGTTTTAAACTTTCCTTTATTTGAAACCCTAGTAAGCTTGGTGAAAAGCAAACAAATTCCATTCAGAACTTAAGAATAAAACTAAGTAATAAAATCATGTCTGCATGTAGAGGATTATCTATAACGAGCGAGACGCGGCGGGGATGTAGTGAATATAAAATGTCTGTGATATTGAAGGTATTTTATCACTTTCTTCGTTATTCTCTCTATATTCATTCATATTAAATAAATACTAAATGTACGAAATGTGTGTATAAATAAAAAAATTAAAAAGTACAAAATAGTAGATTTTTAGGGTTCCGTACCTTAAAGAGGGGTAAAAGGAACCCTTATAAGATCATTTTGTTGTCCGTCTGACTGTCAGTCTTTCAATTGTGGTACATACATAGCCTATGCTACTTGGAGATAGTGTGGCTTTTCAGCATGTCTCTTTCGGCTGTAAAAGAATCATAATTATACTGCAACGCGATTAAAAGATATGATCGTAAATACTGCAATTTTTTGTAAATTGTGCGATTTCAGATGGGAATAAAAACCTATGGGGTACTTCCCGTTGAACTAGAATCATGAATATTGGTAAGAAGAAATAAGTATCATACAGAACTTGTAGGAATAAATCTAAACCTGTACATTTTTGGTTAAATTTATAAAGATAATAATTTTAAAGAAAAGCAAGTCTTTAAATAACTTGTTAAGCTTTTTAGCATTGTGTTGTGTAACGGAACCCTCAGTGGGTCTAAAAACGCCACTATGAGCAATTCATCGAATCGAATTCATATTACGAATTTCTTAGCAATTCTTTAGCAATTCCTGTTTCGTTCAATTTTTTTTGAAGAGGAATTGCAAAGTTTAGTTGGCCTTTTTACAAAAAAATAGAGGAATTGCTACAGAATTGCTAAGGAATTCGTAATATGAATCGATTCGATGAATTGCTCAAAGTGGCGTTTTTAGACCCCCAGGTCATGAGTCCGACTCGCAATTGGCCCATTTAATTATTTTCAAAAAGTAATATAATTTATTGAAGTATCGTGATTTTCTGTCAAACCAGCAATCTTACTCATTTAAATTTTTATTATTTAAAAGTTTGTTTATTTTTATTTATTAAGTTAAATTACTATGATTGAAATTGCTTATAAATAATTCAAAGAATATTACAATTAAAATTTTTAAAGTACTTATACAATTATTAAACTTGTAAAATAAGTTTATACTTATGGAAAAATAAAATGTTGCGGCCAGATTCATAAAAATCTCTATATCTATTTTGTTTTTTTTCTATCCACTTTAAGATTGTCAATTTAAATTCATTTATTGCAATTCGTATTTGTGTGGAAAAGATTGCTTTAAGTCCGCCTTTGAACCCTTTTATTTACCTTGTATTTGTAAATTCATAATTTGTAAAATCGATAATTTTGTCCATAAAAGAGTACTCAATTATTTTATATTGTCTTTCCATATGCGGAAATGCTTTTTATTGCTACTTGCATTAGCAACAATAAGACAAATCTATATATTTTTTTATTTTACTTTAGGCTCCATTACCTCATTTGTTTTTATTGGTATGTTGCTGTGTTCTTTTCTGTCTTGACGTCATCCTATACAATGACTCAGAAATTGGCCATGTAAATTGGTTTTTTATTTAGGCTGTTTTTTATATAGGCTATGTATTTATAATAAAATTACGATACGAAAATACAAAATTAAGAATTTAATCTACAGTATGTAGAGTGGACTGTGGATGCCAAAAACATTATTTTACTTATCTATCATCAATATTATTTGATTGGTCAATGTTTTTCAATAGGAATAAACCACTGGTTGTTAATTAATGCGTCAGTGCGGGTCACAACACTGCTGTAAAAGGTTAACGGACCACCTGATACTGATATCGAAACTAAGTTACTGTACCAAGGCCTTGATTTCAGACTGTTACAATTACAATACAATTCCCTGAGCGCCACATTACACAGTAACTGGCCGATTTCACGGTTTACGTTACAATTGGAAATCACTGATTGTTTACACACCTTTCAAACATTCATTAGGTGCTTTAGATTGAAATATTTTAATTGATATTCGATTTTATTCGTGTAATTTTGGACTAAATTTTCTTTTTTCCTTGGTTTAGCTAAAAAAAAATATCACCTTATGTCGCCTAGTTAGCATGGTTTTTTAAGATTTTTTTAATACACAGAATAATCAGATAAAAATTGCAGCCCATTTTATTTATATAATGACTTTTTATCAACTTGATAATAAAAGATGTGTCGATGCTGAAACTTATTTAACCCCTGACATCAAAAATATCTCACATAATAAATAAGTAGGACCAATTCTTAATAAGTGAATGAGTTCCTGTTATGATTAATTTGTGACGATGCTTGACTAATGAGTAATGACTGTGAAATAAAGGTGAACCCGCCACAAGGAGACATTAAACGATCTTTGTACAAATACAATGCGATATCAAATCAGTGTGTATAATGTCGTCGTCGAAGTTTATCAGCAGTTCCGTATGAAATTCAGATAAGACACGCAAGTTTTTTAACAGATGATTATCTTTGGTTAACTCATGACTTGCGAATGAGGCGAGAATGAGTACATACGAGTTCGTTGAGAACTTCTCGTTCAATGGCCGCTTCAAGGGAACTAGGAAGTCTGTGTAGTAACGCGAGCACAAAAACTTTAATAGTCATCATCTGTGTTGGTTACATGGTACATAATTTGTGTTTATTTAAATAATCACGATTGTCAGTTCATACATACGTAATGAGCGCAGCGATACTTATCCGAGCTGTTTAAGACAAAAACTCGTCACTACAGAATTCAAGGTTCTGTGGCATTGTCCGTTGAGGTCAGGATTGGCAGCGTCGAATGCCTGACTCGTGCCCGTGGGCAGATAGCATCCATCGAGATAGACGTTAGTGAATTTTAGGCCAGTAACCAGATTTCATAATATAAAACGATCATGAATGCATGATTCATTGGAGAAGGTTAATGACACCAAACTACTCATGAAACACGTTATTTTTCTAGTTGATGAAAAGAAATAAAATCCATGAAATTTTGAAATGAAGTGTAGTTGGCCTTGTCGCCACACGATATGAATGATGAAAACCATTAGTTCATTAATCAAAATGAGTAAAATAAGTGAATAATGAAAATTATTTTCTTGTACTTATATTATAACATCATGAATTGTATTGTGTCCATCCATTTTCTTAGATTATCATTCAAGTTGCTGGTTAACAACTAACATTTCGCATTACAAAGCGGAGTTACAGTGGGTGTGTCGGAGTAGGTACGATGACGAAACACAACCTCACTTTGTGCAAGTATTATTGTGAAAGACGTATTGACAGCGCAACTGGCCGGCGGCGGCTGGGCGACCGACGACTACGCGACGATAGTGGCGCCTTGGACACAGGAGTGCTTCTTTGTGTATATTATTGTTTTGTTTACAAACATTGGCTTCATTGCTCGCTTGGTATGGAAATTTGGCCATCATTATTATTTTTGCATAATAAATATATTATTGACGCCGGAAGTTTTACTTGGACCTGATTGGGGTCCTTAATTCTAAACGGAAATTATAACAACATGACCAGCCATTGCCATTTCTAACATGTAATCATTGAATTCGAAAAGTTTGAAAATTATTAAAAGTATTCATTGATGCTTCTAAAATTGGTAATGATCTAGTAAAATTGGTAGCTAACAATAATCAGACTTAGGTATATAAATCACAAAACTTTATCTTCTAAGTATTATATGATGATAAGAGGATCACGTCAACGCGTCATACACATGGCGACAAATCGTCTGAACTACTGATATCAGCATACTTACATGTATAAGCGCTATTTTCAGCTGAGTATTTATCGATGACGAACGGTGCTCTCGACGCCATATCCGTTTCGTAGAAATTCGACATACTTACATGTCTTGAAATGTCAACTTCTGGCAACAACTGTTTATGATGTGTAATGTGTTGTTTATCATCTGATGGAGTCATAGATTCCAAACAACACAGTTGATAAGCGTGTGTTTTTAATTCGGTACTGATACGTGTGTTCCATATTTAGTATCGTGCAACATTAATAACACAAATTTTAGCAGAAGTAAAACTATCTTTAAATCTTTTTGAGAAGTAGAGACTAAGCGCCCTCATTTATCACCAACTGGAGATAACGCGTCCTTATTTGATTAACGTAAATAATATGTCTAATCTGCGTCTACGTAAAGTATGATTTTCTAGCCCATAATCATATAACTTATATGTTTTATACATTATCTGATGTTTGAATTATTTTGAACCTTATTTTGAATATATTGTACGTAAACATTTTCTCAAACGAAACGACCGGTCATAGGGGCGTTGCTCTGAGATATATACGAAGTATTTTCGATGAATTTGCGATAAATCTATTTTCAACGACGCTAACATCTAATAATCGATCCAGCCATGATGCTAATAGGAGTATGTCTGCAAGATCAAACTGTATCTGTAAATGCACTACACTACACACACACACACACACACACAACATTTTTGTTATAATTCTGATCTTAATATAAGTAAAAAATTAAGTGAAATTATGTATAACATAACTCTTTAGCAATTTGTTCTCTCCATGATTTCTCAAACGGCTGCAAAGTGGAAGTCGTTTAGTTTGCTCATCCACCAGTCATTTCGTCATCATTTTATGTAAGTTGATTATGTAAACTGAAGAATACATCGTCTAATAAGTATTAGGTATCTTAACAAACATGCTGTTAAAACAAATACAGACATAGATAACAACAATAAACAAATATATAAATATAAAAACTTGGCTGATATTAATTTTATTTGTTTTAATGTATTAAATGTTTCTTTAAACATTTATTACGGCTGGCGGAGTCGTTGAACTTATCATCCCTTGTTAAATCAGATAGTCAATAAAATTTGAACACAGGATCAGTAAGATTTATAGATTGGGATCCGTAAATAGTAAATATTGCCAAACTACTTTGGAAATCCGATTATATGTTAATTGGAATAAATTAAAATACTTAATCATTGATTGCAAGCTGTGAACTTAGCACTACCTCCTTATAATTGTATAATATTTTAAAAAAACACGTCATTGGACCTGCATGATACACGCAGTTCTACAAGAATTACCTCCAACTCAGTTCTTGGGAAAATGCAGAAGTAATATGCTTAGTCATATCATAAACGTGCTTTGGATATCACTACATAGTATAAAACAAAGTCGCTTTCTCTGTCCCTATGTCCCTTTGTATGCTCAAATCTTTAAAACTACGCAACGGATTTTGATGCGGTTTTTTTAATAGATAGAGTGATACAAGAAGAAGCTTTTTATGCCCATGCGAAGCCGGGGCGGGTCGCTAGTACATTTATAAAATATACTTTGATTCATAAAATTTTGTTTCAGATACATATGTTACAAAAAAATTATAACATTGAAACGAATCGCGATACTTATTCTGAAAATTTCCAAGTAAAAATAAAATAAATTACGGCAAACATATACTTTTTTTTAAAATTAAAGCTTAATTTTAGTTTTAAAAAGGTCTTGCTATGATTAATTAAACATAATACCTAGTTTGAAAGTGGGGCATGAGTTCACAGCTTGCAACATTTCCATCCTAGCCATGATAGAAATCTAGTATCCGATTAAATCACTAGAGTTTCATACCCCTCCATACCTAGTATACGTGCTGCAGTTGACAACAACCTGTTACGTAGCAGTGAAACCTAACAGAGAAAGTGTTTATTGGTTCCTTAGATGCATAAAATAGGCATTCGCTAAGTTTATAGAGCAAACTAATGCTGTGTTTTGTAACAGTTTTAATTTGAGAATACATCCTTGAATGTTTACACATCAATTTTTATAGCAATTGAACATAAATGAAACATACTTAAATAGTTTAAATGTAACATTCAAGTTTGCTTTCTCATCGAGGGCAGGGTAAAATCACAGACTATATAAAAAATATCACGTTTATTGCCGTAACGCAATTCGAAGGCACATACCTAGCAGTACGCGCTCTCCGTCAACGTAACATATTGTCTCATATTTGTCCAATTCACATAAATCATTAATCAACAGGTAAAAAAAAATCAGTTCATATTTTAAGAGAATCACAAAAAATTAGGCTTCACTGACTAAGAGATCATAAGGTTGCAACATGGGCAACAACTGAGTCGAGGCGCGCTGCTTGATTTTTCGCTCCTCATTTACTTTTAGGAGAACCAAGTCCATTGCTGCTCGAGCATCTTCCAAAGGCGAGTGCCCTCCATAACCCTGTTGCACGCTTCGTCCCAGATATTCTTCGGAAAGAGATCTTAGAGAGCGTCGCATAGGGAATCCTCTGGCGTGGGGGTATAATGCACATGTGTCGACGACGGCACTATGCAATAATTTCAAAGCTCGTAAATCATTTTCTAAGGCGTGTCCAACCAAGATAGTGTCAGTTCCCACAAACCCGAGGATGTCATTTTGTACATCTCGCAGCGTCTTAGTCGCGCGCATCAAGTCGCGCGGCCTGATACCGGAGAATCTGGTGTTGCAGTCGAGAACTTGCGAACTTGGTACAACCAACGACCTGTACACAAGTCGGCCATCGGCTGCTATGACCGCGATACTGGCTAATTCAAGACCTGCAGTTGTGTAACACATCTCCGCGTCGATTGCATATACTCCTCCGCGAGGCGAACGTGCACGCACATATCCTTCCAATGGTCCATTCATACCCGGCCGTGTTCCATTCCATACGTGACAACGGCCTACTGTACAGCCTCTCGTTCCAACACGTTCTTTACAACATGAATATATGTTGTTTGCACACAAACGTCCCGAATGATAACCACATAGATCCTCCGCGTGATAGTCACCTTCACGAGTCACATAAAATGTTTTGTCACAACGTACGCACAAATGTTCCACTGAATCCGCTTCTTCGTCACTCTCGGAACGTGGAGTAGAGCCCCATGACCCTCTACCACTATCACTTTGTGATCCACCAGGCACGAATTCTGGAGCGTTCACATCCCAAGACGTGACTAGATGTGCTCTAGAACGCGGCGGCGGATTGATGTACATAACTGCTTTCGAGGAGTTGGGCTCAATTTCAACCGGGTAACCCAGCTCCCACATCCGTTCGGACGAAAGTTGATGCGGTCGAAGGGCTTCTTCTAGTTCCTCGGTGGTGATCCTTTGCGGCGCCGGCGGCGCCGCCGGCGCGGGCGATGTGCGGCGTCGATCTCGCGGCTTGCGCCGGCGTGCTGCGATGCTGGCAGAATCCGCCGTCGCAACGGTCTCTTGATAGAAACAATCATAGGTTTGATGACAAAAATGCATGTTTGTTCACTGGCTTTTATAAACATAGAGTCGATAAGGCGCGTAGCTGGAGCGAGATACGTGCAATCGCGCGCGCGGTCGCTGTACTAATGGCGCGCTGGAGGGGCGCCCACGCTTTATACGTCAGTCACATCAGTACAGGTATAGCATTTTGTTAACGGGACAATTCTATCAACCCAGCCTACTCAAATTTTTCTAAACAACAATAAAACTTCTTTGTTAACCTATATTTACGAACAAAGATAACTTTAGCGTTAGTATATAGTTATTTTTTTTTAATATTCGCCTGTCGCACGAATGTAAGACCTATACAACAAATAGCGTTATTTGTTTACATGATCAGCTGATGTAGAGTCAGTGGCGGCGTCGTCGCGGCCCGTCTTCGTCTACGAACGCGCGTTCTAACGCGAAATGCACATGTATGCAATACAGAATATAAACTCTAGAACTGTCCTGATGTTATTACAAAAATTCCTATTAATTCGATTTTTAAAATACTGCCTCCTTTTTTGTAATTGGTGATAGTTTCATGTTTAATAGGCAACTAAATTACTTAAAAGATTACTTAATATGGATTTCTTAAATTACACTGTGTGAGTTAATCGAGGGCCGTTTGCTTGACTTCCAACGTAACTAACTATAAAAAAACTTTTTTCAGTTTTGACCTAATTGCTAACTAATTCTAGGAAAAAATTTATACATTTTTACTAGGGCTCCAGACAAATCTAAGACGCAAAAACAACTCTGAACATCTATAAGACTAGATTTTTAAATTAAATATGTTGAAAATAAAAATAATAGCCCTGGATCGTTGAGCTATATACTCTACGAATATAAGAACAAATCGACGGGAGGCCAGTGGCGGAAGGACGGTCGTTGAACTAATTGATGTACAAAAATAACCTGTATAGGAAGATTTATAACTCCCAATGTCGCCAATAGCCATTCACTACAGAGTGTACAAAATTATTAACGTTTTGTAAATTATTCTACTTATAAATAACAATAACGGGGACATAAATACATAGACCTCAATAAAGTAAACACAAGTAACGCAAATTATCTGCGCAGTTATACAAATACCTACTAGGCTACTTCACAAAGAGAACAATAACAGTAGTATCATAGTTCAAGTTAAGAATTCGAGACACACTATCAAGTCAGGAATTAAAGCTTAGAACATAAAATTAACAAGTATTGTATCATCATATCGAAGCCCGGTATCATCTCAAGCCCCATGATTGCAGAGCCCTAGGTTAGCTATATAAGCCTATAATGCGTAGTCTAATTATTTTTGAAATTACGAAAATACTACTACAAATATATAAGAAGAATTGAAATTATTTTTAGGACGTCAGTTTTTGCATCGATTGATATAATCATTCACAAACATTCAATAAAGACTTTCTTTTTACAGGACTACTTGTGTACTACTTCTACTATCATTGTAAATGGATGATAGGAACACCTTTAAATGAACATTGTTGGCATACATTATACAGTAGATGCGAGCACGGCTTTACCATGACCATTTTTGTACCTATGTATTTCTGGATTTCTATCTCAACTATTTTCTTTTTTCATTCTTTTTAGACAACTTTTAACGAAGTCGGGTTATAGTTTTTTAACTTAATTTTTATTATCTTAATTAGTCTCACTGCTGGACAAAAGCCTTCCCTCTACGTTTCCACACATCTCGGTCCATTAACGATACCTTCTAATCTAAATCAATATTTATCAGATCATCTATCTATCTATCTTTGGGCTGCCTCTTTTCATTCGCCCGTCAGGAATCCAATTGTTATTTAACTTTATAGGAAAAAGAGGTTTGAAATGCATTAAAATAAAAACTTATAAAACACAAGTTTGTATAAAGAAAAATAAGTTTACAATACAATAAAATAAAACAAAATACTCTTTATTGACCTTTGCCCAGCAGTGGGACAATACAGGTTAGAAAAAGACGTGTGGCACTCGGGGACTGCCGCAGTAAAGCTAAGCATGGCATTTTTTATCAACTTATGCAAATATAATTATTTATTTATGCAGTATTTTTTTTTTCTTTGATATTGAGCACGTGTAGGGACAGTTCCCTATATGTATTAATATTTTATGTTGAACCACTACCTTTACCACTATTTTGTGTACATTGTTCATTTATATACTCATTGTAAGGCAAAGGAGCAAGTCGTAACAAATAATTGAAACATCAAAATTAATTCTAAACTAGTGGTTCTGTGAACAGTAGACCTCGCGACCCTCCCAATTTTTCATAACTCTATAGGTAGGTATTTCCCATTCTGTTAATTCTCTTTCCTCATCTATTCCCAAAAGAAGGTTCGCCCGGGCGGGCGGAGTACATGGTACGGGGGTGTCAGGTTTTTTCGTTACGGAATTTCTTGATTCGCTCGCCGCGCTCAAAGCCCGCGATAAAAGCTATGCAATTGCTTAAAAAAACTTTATTGCACCACAAAAAATAGAAAATTATCAGAATATTTAGTTAAATTGATATTTAATTTTAAAAGTTTTTTAAATATTTCTTAGTTTGTTTGTAATATTTGTTGTCAAAATTTCAAGTCTCTACATAGTAATAAGATCCCGTTATTACACTTTCAGTACGAAACCCTAAAATGCTATTCGAAAAATGTGATATGGAATTATTAAGTACCTTATTTTATTTATTGTTTTATTGAGTACCTAGTAATTCGGACTAACTTATCTGAAATGAACTTCACTATGGGGAGCATGCACGCATTAAAGATACGTGGTGCGGGTTTGTAGCGCCAGCCTTATTTTCGTCCACCGCTTGTGCGCGAAGCATGCTTGCCGGTATAGTAGTAGGGTTGTCATTTTGTTTATAACCTCACAATTTAAGAGACCATCATCACCTAAGAATTACCCTAGTGGCATCCAAATGGCTTTTAGAGATTTAATTGAAAATCGATACGCTCGATTAAAGAGTTCCTTCGATGCATAAATAGACATTCCTTGTTTTCATAAGGCAAACTAATGCTACGTGATATAACACAGTTAATGACTTAGGAGTCATATAGAGTGTGTGTGTCTGTCTTGATTATGTTTTTTTTATTAACACTTGATTATTTACAAATATTTTCATGTGAAAATATAGCCTTTAAAGTATACACTTACACATCCATTTATGAAGTATCGAGTTCGAACATAAATGTAAAATATGTGTGAGTACACTTTTGAAATTCCACATTCAAGTTTACATTACCATCGAGTATAGGGTAAAATCAAAGACTGTCTGTATAAAAAAATATCACGTTTATTGCCATAACGCAATTCGAAGGCACATATTACTACGCGCTCTCCGTCAACGTAATATATTGTCTCATTTTGTCCGATTTACATAAAATTATTAATTAACATGTTAAAACAATCAGTACATGTCTCTACAACGAAACACAAAAAATTAAGCTTCACTGACTAAGAGATCATAGGGTTGCAACACCGGCAACAACTGATACGATGTTAAGGAGCGCTGCTTGATTTTTCGCTCATTATTCACTTTCAGGAGAACCAAATCCATTGCTGCTCGAGCATCTTCCAAAGGAGAGTGCCCTCCATAGCCTAGCTGTACGCTACGTCCCAAATATTCTTCGCAAAGAGATCTTAGAGAGCGCCGCATTGGAAATCCTCTGGGATGGGGGTATAATGCACACGTGTCGACAACAGCACTATGCAATAATTTCAAAGCTCGTAAATCATTTTCTAAGGCGTGTCCAACTAAGATTGTATCAGTTCCCACAAACCCGAGGATGTCATTCTGTACATCTCGCAGCGTCTTAGTCGCGCGCATCAAGTCGCGCGGCCTGATACCGGAGAATCTGGTGTTGCAATCGAGAACTTGCGAACTTGGTACAACCAACGACTTGTACACAAGTCGGCCATCGGCTGCTATGACCGCGATACTGGCTAATTCAAGTCCTGCAGTTGTGTAACACATCTCCGCGTCGATGGCATATACTCCTCCGCGAGGCGAACGTGCACGCACATATCCTTCCAATGGTCCATTCATACCCGGCCGTGTTCCATTCCATACGTGACAACGGCCTACTGTACAGCCTCTTGTTCCTAAAGGTTCTTTACAACACGAATATATGTTGTTTGCACACAAACGGCCTGAATGATAGCCGCACAGATCCTCGGCGTGATAGTCACCTTCACGAGTCACATAAAATGTTTTGTCACAACGTACACATAAATGTTCTACTGCATCTGCTTCTTCGTCGCTGTCGGAACGCGGACTAGAACCCCATGATCCTCTACCACTGTCACTTTGAGATCCACCTGGCACGAATTCTGGAGCATTCACGTCCCAAGACGTGAACAAATGCGCTCTAGAACGCGGCGGCGGATTGATGTACATAACTGCTTTCGAGGAGTTGGGCTCAATTTCCACTGGGTAACCCAGCTCCCACATCCGTTCTTGCGAAAGTATATGCGGTCGGAGGGCTTCGACTAGTTCCTCGGTGGAGATCCTTTGTGGCGCCGAACGCGCCGCCGGCGCAGGCGATGAGCGGCGTCGATTTCGCGGCTTACGCCGGCGTGATGCGATGCTGGCAGAGTCCACCGTCGCGACGGTCTCTTGATAAAAACAATAATGGCTTTGATGACAAAAATGCATATTTGTTCACTGGCGTTTATAAACATAGAGTCGAGAAAACGCGTAGCTGGAGCGAAATACGTGCAGTTCAGAGCTGGAGAGCCGCCCAAGCTCTATACTTCAAGATATAGGTAGAGCATCTTTTTACCGGAACAAATATTCGATCAGCCAACCTATTCTTATTTTTTAATCAACAATATTGCACCGTTACACGAATATAAGGATTTTTACAAGAAATAACAGTGTTTTTACACGATCAGTGGATGTAGTGTAGAGGGGCGTAGAGTCGCGATTGAGGTACTTCGTGAAATGTACACGTATATAAAGATTTAAAAACTGTCTTAATAATATTACTAATAACTTTTATTCTATAATCAAATAAGTACTGCCTACATGCATACAAAGAGGCCGTAATTATGTTTAATAGTCATACTAAAGTGAAGTAATTACTTATACATTTATTAATATTACATTGCATTATACCTACTAATTAGCTAATTATTATGGTGTTTAAATTGGGACAGATCCAAGTCTCTATATCGGAAGCATGCACGCATGAAAGATGCGGTGCGGGCTTGTAGCACTAGCCTTTACTTGCGCTTGTGCGCGAAGAGTGCTTGTGGTGCTTGCAGGGTTGTCATTTAATTTTGTCAATTCCCGTATTATCATCATCTAAGAGTTATCACGATTACATCCTAAGGCTTCAGTATGGCACACGGTCCGCTAAAAAGCAAGTTTTTCCGCCTTCATGAGATATTTCAATCAACATTACAATATTACATTTATATTATTCGGCATTATTTTTAAGACCAATTGCCTTTGTTGACTAATAATTAAATGCTGTTGTTGGTGGAATCCGCCACCAGTCGGCCAGAGGTCACAGCATGAAGATATTAACACGTGGTGTACTAGTCTCTATAAATATATCTGTAGACTTAAATTAATTATTGGTAAAGTGATACTTTTCATCAGATTAAAAAAACAATCCATGTAACTATTTGCCCTTTTATGAAGCCTATACCTACTGCTCCGAAAGTTTAGAGGTAGATATATTTCTATAATCTGAAGTGCCAACCTCTATAATTCTTGTTCGTGAATATGTGTGATGTGATTTACCCCGACGCTTGTTTGTACACACGAGAGCGTGTGGGCGCGGCGCGGCTGGTCGCTGAACCGGCGGCGATAACCTTCGAATCGATGTCAAATGCGCATAAAGCCAACGGTACCGACTAACATGGCCAACATGGATGCCGTGACAGTCCCACAGATCTGGCGCCATGTAAGTACATAGAGGTTTTTATATCGTCGCACGTTGACATCAAAACATCTTTATGCCCTGCAATGCAATGTTGGGCGACATCTTGCTTGATAGGTATGCACATCATGCTTTCTGCTTTGATGAGTATATTGCATTGCGTGCACATAAAAAACAAGTCAAGTTCAATGCCTTCTCTTTTTGTTTTTAATACTTTACCCAAGTCACATAAATTTATACTAATAAAAATAAGCCTTTGCCCGCAGTTTTTCTTACGTGGTACTTATATATTTTTGTTGACTGCCCAAGAAATCAAACGTTTTATAACTTTGTTATTCTTTTTTTTTACCTTCTTAGAGAATAAGATTTTTTTAAACCCAAAATTATAATTGCGTTGGTAGTCAAGAAAACGACCCGCAAAAGATGCGCGCGCGGACGCTATTACCTATTTACGCTCGAGATACTTTGTAAGTGTTACTAGCACGATTTTTAAAATCGTTGAATGCACATCAATTAATTTTTCTCGAAAATGAACAAACCACTTTCAAATTCTACTAAGGAATATTTATTTAATAAATAAAACTGATAAAAATGAATAAATACTTCCTTCTTTTTTGGCATAAACGCAGTCGGTTAAAATTTCAAAATAATTTGAGTACCTATCAGACAATGTTAGCGTTGAATTTGCGGAAGGCGATCAAAGCTGTATAATCATTGCAACGAGACCAGTTTTGCCTATACACGCACACCCACATGTGATGTGGATGTGCCACAAACGCCTCAATCGAGAATCGCGGTCAGTGGGCCACGGTAAGCGAAGAGCCATTACCGGAACTTAAATTCAATTTCAGTTACGTGGAACCGGTAGAAGACCTTGACTGTGGACAGTGTGTGCACGGCACTAACTCGGAATTGATTCAAATATACCTTTCTGCAAATATTATTTTGACCTTGAACGTGTATTTCATCAAAGCAAATGCATTAAATAGATAAATATAGTATCCATATCCATACTTCCAAATCCATACTAATCCATACTAATATTATAAATGCGAAAGTCTGTCTGTCTGTCTGTCTGTCACCTCTTCACGGCTAAACTGCTGGACCGATTGTGATGAAATTTTGTAGGGATTTAGTTAACGACCTGAGGTCAAACATAGGCTACTTTTGGGCGCGATATAACCGAGTCCCACGCGGGGCGAAGCCGCGGGGAACAGCTAGTATTATATATATAGTAGTAGTATATTAGTAAAGTAGTATTATTGATATACTTATTTAAAAGCAATAATAAGTGAATTTTGTAGAGCTCAAAATAAACAAACCTACAATTTTAAAATGTTTTAAAATATTTCAGGTGTATTCATCAAAATGAAATATAAAATCCCAGTCTTTAAATATTATTTTTAGTGAAGATAAAAGTACTTACCTATTAAATGTAATAAAAAGACGGACGAATGGATCGATAAGCTTTGCAGATGTTCATTGTCATTCAACTTAGTTTTCTCTTTTTATAATTATTAGGGTTGTCTGGAATATATTGCTTAGGTGATAAGGCCGCCTCTTGTACCTTTTTGTTTGTAAAGACAAACAAAAAGGTATTACAAAAATGTTTTGTAAAATTTTGGTGCAATAAAAGAGTTCATAGTCATTCAAGTTAGTTTTCTCTTACCATAATTGAATTGTCTGGAATGGAAGATACGGCTTATGTGATAAGGCCACTGCTTGTAACCTTTTTGTTTGTATTTATCTTTGCAATTATTTGTAAAATTTTAGTTCAATAGAAGTATTGTATTGTGAAATAAATCCCATCATCTGACCCGGCCTTTGATGACTTGGATTACAATACAGCATATGAAATGAAAAGGGAAACGTATCGTGTGAAATATTGCACACCACCGGTGTTTTGGTGAAAGTTGCACATCACCGGTTACCCGACTTCAGTGACCACAGTCACGACCACGACTCTCCCAAGTGGGTCAAGGAGCTCATGATGCCTGTGACTAAGCCTCTCGTATGAATCGCTTTTAGGTTATAGGTAAATGAATTAATATTGCATAACGTTTTGCTTGTTTTGTTTATATCATTTGATATTGAACTACGTTACGAAACTAATTTATATACATATACGAAACAGTATATGCGATCCCGTTATATATATAAGGTTATACTATAAACGGGATAGTTATATGTATCGTGATAAAGGAAATCAGCCCCTTGCAATTTACATCGGTAAATAAATAATAGAATGAATATAAGAATATAATAGATAAATAAAGATCAATGCATGAAATGTACATAGTTACTTGCGCTTAAGTCTTAAGTTCTTTTACCATTGACGAATCTTACCAAAACATAGTATAGTTCGTCTCTATCGTAAACCTTACAGGCTCAGTATTAGTTAGAATTAAAAAATCAAGCAACTCTTACAAACTTCACATTATTTAATAAAGGTAATTCAATTATTTAAAAACTTCATAAACTAATTTGATGTCATTTGTTTTGAAAAATGTGGTAACTACTTATGCTAAGCATTTTTTGACATTATCAATAAATTAATGTATCATTGATAAATTAGCCGGTAATGCATTGACTAATACCACGCTAATACTAACTTGATCCCATTATTTTAAGCTTTTAACTAATGATTTTTCGAAGAAACCACGTGAGTAATGTAAATCGTAACAATATTTAAAATCATCAACAAACTATGAATAGAAAATTATTTTAAGATATTACTAACCGATTGAAGCAATTATTATCTTCGTGCTTAAATTAACAAATTTTACAATTAGTAAATATCATTGACAAAAGAAAGTTTAGTTTAAGTACAGTTCGATTAATGGGTCAATGAGTTTTAATTTTTTTTGCAGCCTGATTCATATTAGGTACTTATAAAATACTTAATTACTTCAACGAAATAAAAATACATTTACAGTAATACTGATCAATTGACAAAGTTAAACTACATTACTATGCATATTGCCATGAAAGTCAAGATACAAGAAAACGTCCAAGCTCAGACAAACAACTCCCTAGATCACCCATGTTATCTTATAAACAGAAACTCTGTTGTTAAACCTGCTTTGTGTACCTGCTTTCAATGGATCACTTATCTTTGTTTTAATAACTAATGAACCAAACTATCTTATTGTGCACGAATATAATTCTAATATTTAAGTATCTTTTTACGAACAGCTTAACTACTGCGACACTAACACAAACCATTACATAAATTTCTGTTTTAGGATGAAAGAACAACATAATGAAAATGGATCGCCTAGACATTTAGCCTTAAATAAAATTGAAAATGAAAAATAAGAGGTAAGTCTTTTGTATTCATAAAAAAATAACATAAGTATTTACATTATAACTACTTATTTGAATAAATATGGCTTTTTTTTTGTTTGTAGATATCACAAGAAAATACATCTGATACTGAACTAATCATAGTAGAATAAAATGAACAGCAAGAGGGCATTTTAATAACTGGAAACAGAATTATAGATTTTGCGTACATTTACCAACAGTTACAAGAAATTTCTAATGTCTCTCTAAAATCTCTGTACTCTGAGTGGTTTAAAACTTACTAAGGATTTAAAAATTGATTATTTTACGTAAGATTTATACGTAAAATAATCAACTAGTTCTACCAGAGGTGGTAAAGAAGATAACAAAGTGTAAGTTCGAGCAACAATTTTTGGTGATTGCTGTTTAATAAAAATCATACAATCTAATAAATACTCCGATTTTATTTAACCCCTGTCATGAGTCGACCGATAATAACGATAAATATAATTATCTTTAATTAGTAAGTACTTAAGTTTTTTATTTCTTTCTTTCTAAGCCTTCAAAATTTCTCAAGTATAAACGCTGAATAAAAAAGATTACTTGCGTTGTCTAGCGAGAGGTCTGTCTGTGCGTCCAACCAAATGTATGTTGACAGAATTGCTACCAAAAGTAGGAGGGCCATTGAGGTAACGGTGACATGGACGAGGCAAAACTAGTCTGATGTTCTACAACCCAAACCGGAAAATTAACGTTTCAGAGGCACGTTCGCCTGCTGCGGTGTGGGCTACACGATCGAGTATTATGAGACGCGAATAAAATATAGCAATATAGGTTTATAATCTTTGTGTGTAATTTACACTTAAATTTACATTTATACTTCATTGGCCTTATTTATCTTCATTATGGTAATAGTTGTTTATTAAAAACAAAACCCTTAACAAACGTAGATAGGAAGGCAAATAAGATTTAGTAACTAACAATTTAATGAAATTATTCCCTTGGCAGCTTGTAACGACACCCACGGGAAGAGGCGTTGGTCTATTTTTAAGCCGAAGAGATCACACGGTTATGATAATAGGGGCTATTGTTTATTTGGATCATTATTTATGTAAACACGGTAGCACGTTTATAAGTTGATTCAAAGTGTGGTTAAATAATTGGGATGAATTTCACAGATATGCGTTTTCAAGTTAGTATACCGAACTCACGATAAAAGTAATTTAATTGAGCCAAGTGTCAAGATGTAAAATTAAAATTTGAATTCTAACAGGCAAAACTGTCCTCTTCGTCCCTGAGTTTAAATCACATGACAAAAATTATTCGCTTAAATCAAATGCGAATAGACACTAACAAGCTGTCAGTGTCAACAATACAGTAACAAAAAATGATTGATTGAATCATTACATTATGTTATTTTTTGTGTATTGGTCAAACAAAGAGATAGTCGTTACTAAGAGATAATGTTGGTGGAAATTGTCACTGTCAATTATATATCACTAGCGACCCGCCCCGACTTCGCATGGCCTGACATGGTCAAACCTTCCTCTTGAATCACTCTATCTATTAAAAAAACCGACTCAAAATTCGTTGCGTAGTTTTAAAGATTTAAGCATACAAAGGGACATAGGGACAGAGAAAGCGACTTTGTTTTATACTATGTAGTGATAATCAATTGTAAAACTAATTTAGCAACAATTAACTGACTAGATACAGATCTCTCATTGTTATTGTTGACACATGAAGACATTGATAGTAAACGTAATATATGATAAATAGACAGGTTATCAAAAATTTCAATATCGCTATCAATGTCAAGATGTTACAAGACATTATTGAGAAACACAATACCTTATAATTGCGGTAAAATTACACCATGAAATATTCTGATTGTATCATGTTAAATTATAAACAATTAATTTAACTGCAAAATAATGTATTGGTTGATGTTTATTTAATGACTACAGAAGTCGACTATTTAGTGATTTCAATTTTATCAGAAAAACATTGGGATATGCAACATTTGACCTAATTACATCAGCAAATAATGCCAGAAACAGAGGTGACATTGTCGGTTATGTTTACTGTTTTGAAAAAATATTTCAAGCGATACATAAAATATTACGGGAGTATTTTATCGTATTTACAATGATCGAAATCTTATAGAATTCGCTGCTGTAGTGTTTATACGAGTATACCACATTAAAAATTGATACCGACAAGTAACGTTCTGATAACATGTTTTGATGTGTAAACATTGATAAATTCGGTTTCTTCTTTGGTAACAAAAAGACGTGTAGATTTTTATTAGAAATGAGGATTGTATTTACCCTCAGTATTTGTCCTATTTTATTTAAAATTTTCTTATATAAATATGAAAAATAAACTTTCTCGGTGCCAAGTCCGTAATAATACAACGCATGAGGTTACGTAGGAAACAACCACGTGGTGTTTATAAATGTTTATGAATTATATTATACGAACGTCGTCGTGGTCGAAGTAGAATCTCATTATAATTAGTATATTATATAAACGTATGGTAGCCGGTTCTGATGTGCGTAATTTAAACATAAATAACTAATAATCTCTATATGTGTATAGCTTTGATTTATGTAAATGGATTATTTTGTAAATGAATATATTTATGTTAAGAAACTGACTATAGTTTACATAAATTTATACTGTGCATAAAACACACATGAAAATAAATCCGTCAAGTGCGATCTCGACTCGACCCACATTGAGAGGGTAACGTAGGGTAACGTAGAAGTATTACATTTAATTTTTAAAGGTGATCAATTTTTAGATTTAGAAAGAACTGTGATCCGAGGTGTCGTTTTGTCATTTATGTTTACAAATCTCTATAAAGCGACATTATATTGCCATATTTTACAAAAGACGTCACACAACGTAACATTTTAATAACTATACGTATTTTCCTTAAATGTTAATAATCTACAACGTATTTTCCAATGATCGACAAATATATTTATTTTAAAGAATCATAAATATGATATGCGATAACGTGTTTCTTGTTTTTGGCAAAAAACAAAGGCCAGCAACTACATATTGAGAATTGGATACGATAAGTGACTTTTCTTAAATATTTGTTTGACTAAGAACAAATCAGTATGATTCTGTTCTAATGACGAAAAACGTTTATTTGTTTTGATAAATATGTATATCATTTTACCATTAAATCATCATCATATCACAACATATCATATCATATAGAGACACTCTCTATCATATCATGAGCTTTTTTGTAAACTTCAGTTGCTAGCATAGTTTCTGTAAGTAACAATCATAATATAATACATTAATTAATACATTGAGCGTGGTCAGTTAGTTTCGACGGATAAAAAATCCGCGTAGTTAAGGTACCTACTTATTTTACAATAACAAACACCAACCGATACATTTAGATATTTTCTGCTTTGAAATAAACAGTTTTTTGCACTATGCTATTTTAACATGCCCTGAACACAGTTTGTTTACCACCGAATTTAACAAACAATCATTTCGATGATGGTTACCTAACGTATCTGGCTAAGATCACCTGATCTTAGCTCAAATATATATCATATTATTTATTTAACTGTAACCAATGCAACATAAACTTATATGAAAGAAAATAAGCAGAAGGAAGGATGAATATGAATCACTGGCGGACCCTGTGCCATCGGATTGTCCAAACGGAAACGGAATCCCCGGCGATACGCAAGCAGTCGCGTTAAACACAACACGTCACCTCATGCTCATCGCATCGTCTACCAGTTAGTTACGTAGGAGGCAATATGAATCAGTTTCATAAACTTCCGAGAATTAGTGAATTTCATTTATCCGCCAATGGTTACGTAAGTTCCTTGAATCTGACAGGATTATTTTGTTTTATATTCGTTTATTTCCTTCAAATTACTACGAATATTAGACGGCGGAGGCACGGCGTGAGTAACATGTAAAGTAAGCGCAGTTGAGTATCGTTCAAAATTGGTGCGAAAGATGATAAATTCGACGTAGAAGGTAAATGTTTATGTCGGTATGCGTATCCATACTTAATATCATAAATGCGGTCTGTTTAGCTTCCACCGCTAAACCGCAGGACCGATTTTGATGAAATTTGGTATGGATATAATATACTAGCTGTTGCCCGCGGCTCCGCCCGCGTGTATGTCGCTTTTCGCGTAACCTGTGGAAACTACAACTATCCAGACCTATAGTTAATTCTATTGTATCCTTTTCCCGTGCCAATTTTATAAAGCCATTACATTGCTACGATATCATTAAATATTAGGGCCACTTATTTCTCAAATACCGTTTTTAAAATCAGTATTAAACAGTCGTAAAATTCTGAAAAAAATATATGTTTTTATTTGAGGATCTAGCAGAGTGAAATTCGCTTACATTAACAATATCAGACGAAATTCGCTCGATAGAAAAATCAAAGTTGCCTCCTTTGGAAGTTTATTTTCAATACTATGCCTAAAATAATAAACTTATTGTCCTGCTTTTTATACCAGCCTTTAGATAAAGTATTTATATAGTAAAAATCGCTGAAGTAGATGTTGTAGAGTTATTTTCCCAAATCTCTCTCTCTCACATCTTAGCGCCTTCCCGGTTGCTTCCTTAGCTGAAAGTGTTATTTTCCCAAATATGATGTCTAAATGCCTACAAAATGAGTGAGCGCCGCGACTACACGGCTTACGAACAACGTACCTTCAGAAGAAGGAGCCCTTAACATTCTTACTATTAATCTTTGTCTCTAAAAGAGTAGACGCAGCCTATAACAGAGTCATTAGGACCTAAAATCCACTCCCAAAGTTTTAGTGGGCGTGAAAAGTGGAGAAAATCTTAATAAATAGTGATAAGTCAGATAAATTAGTCCTTACAACACGACTGTATGTTCCGTCAAACCCTGATTTGATTATTTTTTAAACAAAAGCCAAACCAAACCAACCAATCAACTCAAATAGCTTACAATACAACACAACAAACGACCGATAAACAAACCAACCAATAGTACTAAATCAACAACCAAATTTTTTTTTAAATAAGGAAAAATTTCAATCTGCTATTAAAATAAAGTCAGCGCCATCTATTGATATTTTATGTAACTAAATCATACGCCCACAAACATTCAATGTGTTATTTTATTAAAATTTAATAGAGACTGCAGTGTGTTTTTGTCTTTATTGATATAAGTAGAAATTCTAGCTTTATCTAAATTAAATACGTTTATGTAAATTTAAATCCGTTGAGTATTTTCGGAGTTATAACGTACCAGACAGACACACATACATACATACAGACAGACAAAAATTCCAAAAATTGTCTTTTTGGTTTCTGTTACTCTTTTTTAATCGCACTCAATCAGTTTTTTGAAAAATATTAAATGTACAGACACTCGCATTTTAGTGTCTTATTATATGTATTGATTTAGCAGGTACCAAATCATCTGACACACAATCAAATCGTTAGAAAAGCAAAAACATTTTTAATTTATTTTGAAATCTCAATTACTACACATGATGATTAAATGCGAACGACAAACCATATCGACTTTTAAAATGTATGGTGGTGCCATCTATTGACACATTACTGAACTCATAATGTTAATAAATAAATAAAACCTTTGCACTCTATCTTCTATTATGTATTGTATCCTATTACAGTATGTTGTGTACATACAATACAATACAAAATATTATACCAAGACATTTTCAATTTTAATTCCATGTATCTCACTTCAAAAATGACAAAGTTTCATACAAACTGGCAACCCCTATTTCACCCCTATAGGGATGTAATTTTCAAAATCAGATTGATGCATTATTATTTTTTACCAATAACAAATTCAAATTAAAAATTTCATATGTCTCACTTCAATAATGACAAAGTTTCATACAAAATGGCAACCCCTATTTCACCCCTTTAGGGATGTAATTTTCAAAATCTGATTGGTGCATTCTTATTTTTTACCAACTTCAAATGTAAATTAATAATTTCATGTATCTCACTTCAAAAATGACGAAGTTTCATACAAACTGGCAACCCCTTTTTCACCCCTTTAGGGGTAAAATTCCCAAAAGTCCTTTCTTAGCGGACGTCTCGTAGTCACAATCTACCTTCCTGCCAAATTTCATCTTCATCGGCTCAGCAGTTTTGGAGATTTCGTGATGAGTGAGTGAGTGATTTTCGCTTTTATATATATAGATTTAAGAACCATGGGCTAAACATAGGCTACTTTTGGGCGCGATATAACGTCACGCGCGGGCGAAGCCGCTGAAAAAAGCTAGTTACTTATAAGTTTTTACTTCCTGCCGATAAACCGTTCAAGGAACTAAATCCTATAATGTTCAATAAGGGGTCAGTGGTTTCAACTATTTTGTAGATAAAATGACCGTTCAGCGCAGCGGTCAATGTCCTTGTTACTACCTATATGATGACGACGTTGTCCATATATGTAAATTGTTCGTGGTAATTCTATATAATTAGATAGTACAATGCCATCAAGATCTACGCCGTCTTCGGGATTTTAAAACTAAACTGCAAATTATAATTCGACAAACTAAATTTATTGAGTCTATCGGGATATTTGTGTCTGATACTCGTTAGTTATAAAAACAGAGTCTAATAAATTAAATCTATTTGACAGCTCGAGTTCAATGTCATTGTTTAATAATTTCAACGAAAATGTAGTCTTTGCGTTTGAAGTATAGTGAAGCACTGTTTTCAAAGTTGTTATTTCTAATTGATAACTGGATTTGTATGTCACTCTCTACTGTATATTATACATGGAAGTTTATTGCAAACTCAGAAAGTTTATATCCACAATAAGCCAATCATGATCGCGGACTGACACACAATCAGTGATTAATGGTTTCTAAGCAAGTTAACCTCATAACTGTAACAAAAAGTAACAGGTTTGTCTTTGTTATCATAGCACACTTAAATGACAAAACGACATATTTTCTACGTGGGTTTCAATATAATGTTAAGGAAAGCTTCATTTTAAGGCTAATGCTCGTTACATAACAAGCAAGCATGTCTCTGTCTATTAAATTCGTGTCTTACTTTTTCTTTTGTTATTACGATTTATAAAATGTAAGTAAATAGCCAGACAGTTTTTAAATTGCACTTTGAGCTTGGCGAAAAAACTGTTTTTATGTGTTTTTATGTAACTAATCCAAAGTTATCAGTTAAGAGAACTATTATGTCACACAATATGTTGATTAAGGATATAAAACCCGCTGCGCATATTCCGCAATCGACTATGAATTGAATTATTATAAAAACATAATACAGATCGTGATATTCAATCATCATGAATGGAAAATCACTGAAGAAATCCTTATGAGAAGCAGGTGGGAATCCGAACCGGAACTTCATATTTTACAATTAATATCGATAAGAAGAACAAAGTAGCTTTATGTATATATAATATATATATATATATATATATATATTTACTTTGTTCGATAAGAAGAACAAAGTAGCTTTATGTATATATAATATATATATATATATATATATATATCTACTTTGTTCTTCTTATCGATATTAATTGTAAAATATGAAGTTCCGGTTCGGATTCCCACCTGCTTCTCATAAGGATTTCTTCAGTGATTTTCCATTCATGATGATTGAATATCACGATCTGTATTATGTTTTTATAATAATTCAATTCATAGTCGATTGCGGAATATGCGCAGCGGGTTTTATATCCTTAATCAATATATATATAAAGCTACTTTGTTCTTGATGATTTCTATGTTAAGATGTTGATGTCAATGATCTTAAAAATACAAGCCAAATTTTAAATTTTCAACGCATATCATTGTATGCAAAAAATATGTAGGCGGCAGAGCAGACGTCACTATAATATACTATTGCTTAACTTGGCGATTTGGTTTCTAACGGAAACAGCGGCGGTGTGTATATACGAATGCTAGGTTGGGTAACCCGTCATCCATGTAATAATCTGAAGGTCTCAATGGAAACCTTCAGTGTGCAAAGCATTCGCTTCTTAAGTTCTATGTTATATTGTTTACACTAAAGTTGAATTTGTTCTCTAAGAAAGCATGTTCTAGGTAAGTATATTTAAACTTTCGAGACCTACTTCTGTTACAGAATACCCGATTGTCTCAGAAGGATTATGTTTTTCACGAGTATTTGTTCACGAGTTTTTGTTATCTCTAGTCCTTCAAGCGGTAGAACTAGATGGGAGTGGGTAGGTAGTTCAATCGTAAGATTCAAACCCAAGTCTTTTTAATAAATGTCTAAAAATAAAAAAGGCAGAATAGCAGTATTTTGGCATAATAATTAGCTATATTTAGAGTATGTTGGGTACCATTTAATTCAAAGGAATGTTAAAGAGACTCAATTTGTTTCATTAATAATTTTAATTAAATAAAATTGGATTCAGTATGGATTTTATCTGAAACAAATACATTATTTATTTATAATTTGGTCTGAAGGGTTTCGAGTGCCTAATTTGAATGAAGATGGTTATAAGCTGATACTATGAATGAAAATGAGCTGAACGGAGGCGACGATGCAAACAACAAAACTTCTTAGCTTTGTTCGTAGAATCACCTTCAATTTATTAACGCCTACAGTAAAATCAACTAAGTCTGCAAATAAAACCTACCTGTCCTTCTACGTACCCCTGACCTCACCGTGACGTTAGGTTATGTAAATTGAATTTCAAAACAAAGGAAAAGCAATATTTTTTCAAGATATGCATTTGCAATAGAGAAACTAGACATGAATATCTACTTATTCTAAACAGTGAAATCATAATAAACAAGCAAAGAGTTAGCTTATTGTCAATATTTTCTAGGTTATCCGAAAAATAACTACAATGTATATGTAGAGATGAAAAAGTAAAAAAGTTGACGATTATTTAAACCGCGTAGGAACTTGTGCAGTTGTGATTCCCATTAATAAGGTAATTTTTTTAAAACTTGTCAACATATAAAAAATAAGAATTTAAACTACGGAGTATATATAAAGTTTGAATAGTCGACACACCCCTTTACGTATCCCGGATCCAAACGAAATCCAACAAAAACAACACTGAGTGAGTACTCCCGTGCACGCGTGTGGCTTCAGCAGGCGTGCCAAGTTATAATTTAGGTCATTCGGAAGTCCATGTGTTTACCCACATGCCGAATCCAGCATCCGCACGTGACGTCGACGGATATAACGGAAAAACTAATAACAGCTTTTGTTTTACGCCCAATGGGTTACGTGTTGTCACGCGGTCATCAAAAACCGCTAACGATATGTCGCGTGTCACTTATTTCGCACAATTGTTCATTATTATTAAATTTAACTTGTGTAAAACGGTATTTTTTATAGCTTTTGTAATAGAGATATACGCAATATTTAAGAAATGTAGCCGTTTTCAAATAGTTAGAAACATTCTTAATTCGTTTAGCGATCACGTATTTTTTGGTTGATAATAAACTAAGTAACAGGAAAAGGCAAAATAAAAGTAAAGCTCAATAATTAAAAGTCGAGTTTGTTGTTAGGCATGTCTAAATAAATCTTTAATTGCGGATAATAAATCATTCATTCATATATATTTTCTACAAGTCTGGACCTTGGAATAAATCGCCAAACAGTATGCGTTTTCAGTTCCTGCAATTTGCTTTTAAAGAAACTGTTTGAATTTATCAAGTAAAAATTTCAAAATATTCGAGCTAATTTAATATTTCACAACTGCTCGTTGTATTGACGCGTTACGAAATGCTGAAGATCAGATCCTCTGTAGACGTCAGTTAGATGACACGAATCCGCTGACCATGGTCTTATGCAAACGATCCGTCACGGACTGTGCGATATCAACAACTCGAGAAAAACGTATTTATGTACCCCCGACGCAAAAAAGGGGTGTTATAAGTTTGACGTGTCTGTCTGTCTGTCTGGCAACATAGCTCCCGAACGGATGAAGCGATTTCAATTTAGTTTTTTTCGTGTAAGTGGGGAAAATACCTAAAATCTGCAAATAATATGTGGGAGGTAAATCAGTGACCGACACCACTAAAAATAAAATGTGTCGTGGGTTTTTTTAATTTTAAATTTAATGTTATATAAAATGTACTTCCATAGCTCGATCCCTAACTGTCCTGATAAATATTTTCGTTAATCATAGATGTTATCATAATTTCCGAGAAGGACACATACAATTTGTCACGATGAAGTAATAGATTTAGTGCATAGGTACAGGATAGACATGAATTACACTACATTTTAATCCGTAATTCTGGGCAAAAAAAAATTAAGTATCTTTTTTATTTTATTTCTTTGTAATACGTTTTAATTAAGATGATCGTAAAATGTAAAAGAAGAGTTTAATCTAACGACATAGCAGTCAACGTAGCCACATACTGGTCAAAATAATTTAAGTCAAGCCATTTCGAGTTGACAAGAAGAAGAGTTTAATCGAGTTAAGTAACTGGTACATATATAGATATATATATATTTATGTCCCATTTAGTATGAAATCAGTGTAAATTGCGATCGAGCTAGTTTTAATTGACATTAAGGGGATAAGTTCAATAATTTCTAAAATTACCAGTTATTTAATAGAAGTAATAATCTATGACGAAAGGAAGAACTACTTACATATACATATAATCAATGTGCGGAAATAAAGATTAAATAATAACGACATAAGTATTATGTTAAGTTTATATAACTGGCAAAGTAAATAGAGAATTTATACAAAATTAACAGTGAAAGTTTAATGAAGGTCAAGCAAACATTGCAAAAACTAAATTGTTACATTGACGTTTATCTATAAAACCTACTTGTTTTTATTTATTGAAAAACAGCACGAGCATTTCACGTCTCCAGCATTTTAATAAGCATCGGAATTACGTCTCTTCTCTATGAATATACGACGCCACAAAAAAAAACTTAAAAAATAAATAATTTCTTAACTAACCGCCACCATAGTGTTAGTAAAGCAAACGAAGTTACAAATTGTTTTTGTATTAATTACTTTAGTCTGTCATGTGCATTTTAGATGGTCCGTAAGATCACAGTCAAAAGAGAGAAAAATATATAATCATAATATCCAATGTACAATTCTACACCCAACATAAATTAACTGACTAATAAATAAATCATGGTTGGATTAGAAACAAAAATGTTAGGCTTCTTTAGGTAAAAGGATAAAGACGCTTTTACAAATTAATAAACATAAATCAATAATAAGTACATATTATATTACTTCTCAATACAATAAATATCAATATTTTTGAACCAAACCACCATATAGGTAAGTGAGCTACGATAACACTAAACAAGTCTTGTAAATTTTTAAATTGAGCTAAGTAGGTATGTCCCTTTCGCTTCGTAATTCAATGAGAAAATATGGAAGATGCATAAATAAATACGTTGAAATACCCCATCTAATTCTACCTAAATATATATGTTTCGATTTTATTTATAATCAATAGAAATAAAAAACATAAGCTGTAAGAGTATTGAATAATTAAAAAAAATAGTAAGTTGTCAATGGTAAAAAATGAAGATACCCACATTGTATACAAATGTGTACTTGTATTTTTGACATAGAGCCAAAATTTTTATTTAATAAATAAAAAAAAAGGATACGCACACAATTTTTTTACAATTTATTGGAATAAGACATCATTTCCACTATAAAAAAAATTCAATTTGAAGATTTACTTTAAATACATGAGAGTACTGGCTATCCCACTATTGAAGTAGTCATAAAAATATACTACAGCTTTTTCTGCAAGACTTGTGTTGTGAAGTAGGAAATCAATGCAAGCAACGAATGATACCATGAAAATTAAACAACGAGTTTTTACGAGAAAAACAGAGATTAATCTAAATTCTCGTAATCAAGGTTATACTAGGCTAGGACCTTCCGCGGTCAGGCTCAGGGTGACGCGAAGCCAGAGCCAATGTTTGGCGACAAAAGACCTCGGGTAATCTTTTCCTGGTTCTTGTGAATTCTAACGCCCTTGAATACAACAATCGACCATTCCGACTTTTCCACATTCACGATAATTACAATCACTGCTGTTTGGATCGATTTGTGACTGCTTTTTTTATCGTTAAATGTAGACCCCCATAACTGAATAGATGGGCGGGCGTAGTTTAATCAAAAACCAGTAAGAAAAATTTTCCTAAAAATAGTAATATAATTTTAAGGTATCGTTTATGAAGTATTTCAGCTAAACACATGTAAGTACAATAAACATTATTAAGTGTGAAGTAATTAAATATAAATAATAATACTCCCGCGTAATTTTATCGGCTCCGATATTGTGGCGCCATCTGCGGCTTGGGGTTAGAACCAACATTAGTCACGCTCACGTCGTTATGTTTACGCTGCCGATTACTAGATGGCAGGCAATCAACGAGGATTCAAAACTTCTTTATCATTTATATTTATAGAAAAACACAATGTATTTTTTTTTAAAGCACAATGCGTAATATAATACGAAAAACATATTTTCTTTGCCTCATTGTAACATAAACCTCCCAGAACAAAGAAAATAAGCATTTTACTTTACTTTACAAAATATTTCGTGCAGTTGTATTAATAAAAACTTAAAAATGTTTAACTTTTATTTTTTAATAGCCATGACAAGTAAATACAATTTTATTTATGTAAATCTTAAAATTAATTTTAAATATTTGCCTATTATAAGACAATATCTTAATAAAATTAACGTAGCAGACATGTGTCTACACAATAAAAGTTATTTAATGCCAATTAATAACAAGTCTACCAAGTGTCTAATGAAGTTCATTGACTACAAACAAACCGAATCAATTATTATAGCAGCACGTGGTGTTTGTTGACTAACGCCAGCCAACCAAACAAATTGCAACATGCTATGCAAGTGTTATGTATGACATAATGTACTTTTGTACCCCACATACTAAATAAATTAAAAAAAATATAATATTTTGATAGAACCGGTCAAGCGCGAGTCTGAATCGCGTTCCTAAGGTTGTATTCTTTCTTTAATATGGTTAATTAATGATCGAATTTATTTTTATTTGAAATTGGCAGTAGAAATATACCTACTACATACCTAGTATAAAAATAATTCACAACATTTAAATTTTTATAGGTACCTCAAATTGTTAACTATTTTGAAGTTTATGTTTTAATAATACCGTAAAAAAAAATTCGAGATTAACGTCGTGTATACCTTTGCATTTATACAGTATAATTAAAAAAATGAGGTGTCAAATGTCATTGTCAAATCAAATAAAGAGATAGTCTGTGGTTTGAACATTCCTATCATCCTCCTCCTATCACCTTAGATCATGTACCTATAGATGTACAAATAGCATGGCGGCACATAAGACAGAAGATGGACTTTCCTATTTCGCCATCTCATTTTCGCAGGAAATGACAAATCATAACTACATCTATATTATTTCTAAAATCTATGTTATCACCACTACCAACCGAAAACAAAAACAAACAAACGTCAAACTTCAATCGTGACAATGTCAATTTCATTATATTTATTTTTTTAACTCGTGTAGGCAAAGGTAATGTTTATTTATCCTCTAAAGCATTTTTTGAATTTACAAAATTTAAAAAATATTTTTCTTTAACTTAGATCTAAAATATCACGAAAAGAAAAAATACGTGTTTCCTAGTTTTCAAAATACTATTTACTGAGCATAAGAAAACAAATGGCAAAAAAATGAAATGTTGTCAATTCCAATGTATACGATTCACGACAGTCCTCCAGCCAGAAAGAGCATTTTTGTGTAAGTATATTAATTTAGGAATCCTAACTCAAATCTTATATAGATTATTCATAAATACTTTACTAGTTACCCGACAGCGCCAGAAGGAGGGTTATGCTTTAGCGCCAAATTCAAGTGTTTGGTACCCCCTACGACCCGAACTGCTAAAAGGATTTTTACTTGAGAGGTGTTGTTAAATTTGTATTTATTGTGAATGGTATTACGATTGTTCATAATTTACTTGTTTTGAAATTCAATTCACGTTAAATATTTATCACTTTGAATTATGTGTTAACCAAGGGTGTTGACTGTACATGTCACGCACGATAAGTACTATACGTACTTACGAGTATACTAGCAATACGAGTAGCTTCAATGAAGCAGAACGTTCATATAATTCACTACATGTAGCGTGTAGTGTGCCTAATTGTTTATTGACGTATTTACGACAATATAATGACATTGGAATATGTAAACTATTGCAAACTTATTTGTTACATGTGAACAAGGACAAAAGAAACAATAAACAAATAAGTGCAATGTTATGTCCTTATTTATAATTAATGTTTAGCATACCAAAGTTGTATTAAATTTACTTTTTACTATTTATATAGTGGTTAATTTAAAGTATTTTTACACTAATAAGATTGTAGTCCAGGAGCATTAGACCTCGTGAGTATAAATTTTTATCTTATAAATTCTCATGAGATAAGAACAATATAAGACATAAACGTGATATAGTTGCGTATTTATTTGAAAATAACGTAATTATATGCAGTACGTAAGCACCTGCATAAAATTATTTGGAAAAGGATTATCAATTTCTGAATTATTTCATAACATCATAAATGCATTATGAGTGAAAGTGGATCTAGCTTGGTATAACTTGCACCCAACATTTCACCTAGCTTTCCAATGTGGACGCTGAGTTTAATAACGTCTCGAGTTTCATTGGTATTTCTTACTAAATCTCATTTTACATTTGCCTCAAGTAAATACAAAACTTCGTATTTTTTCACACGAGTTGACTATGAATAGTCAATTCAAAATTTAATATTTATATTTTCACCATCTCATAGAAGTTTTAAAAGATACAAAACAGATTGTAAAGCAGTAAAGCAAGCAATTATTATCTCTTCTATGGTAAAAAAATAAGGGTAAATCCCTTATTTTTTACACAAACATCCCAGGAGGATAGAAAAGAAACTAAGGTTGCTATAACCACTAACATGGGCCAAACAAATAAATGCACTGAATTGTAGAAAGTTTGCAGCGAGACAACTTTCGCAACCGAATTTAAGAGAAAGTAGTCCGGGGCGCCACGCGCATACATTATATCATACAGTGTTGCCAACCCCAGCATAGAGTAAAACTGTAGATTTGCTTGAAAAAAACTGTAGAAAACTGTAAATATAAAATTAAAAAACAGTAAATCTACAGTTTTATCTTATATTATATTTTGTATAATTGTATGAATGGAATACATTATATATTATAGTATTAAAAATAAGAAAACTCGTATAATTATCAAAATTTTAATCAAATTAATTGTTGTAACATTTCAAGTATCACTAGCTACTATGTTATTTTCAATTTCTAAGTCTTCCTGATTTTCCGTTTAATTTTTATTTTTATTGAATTCGTACATATTTTTATTGAATTTTTGAAAATGGTCATTTGTCACATTGAACTCGAAACAATTATTAATTTCTGACTTTGTGTGCAAGGTACCTTTTATTGTGAAACAAACAAACCATAGAGAATGTCGGTAAAATATTGCCGGAACGACCTACCACTAATGCCATCTATTAAAATATCATCTGACCATTACTTTCGGTGCGATAGTACAGTAGACGCTCCATATAGTTACGCTCTCGGGGGTAGAGTAACTTCTCAGAGCGGATTTTAGGAGGCGTGGTTAATAATTCTGAGCCAATTGCAATTAAGAATAAGCATTCACTACACATTTAAATAAAACTTATGCATGTGGACTCCCGCGAAATTTTAAAATTGAAAGAAAAACTATAAACAGGGAAATAATTAATTGTGATGTACTTTCTATTGAATATATCAATTATACAACTATATATTTTTATTATATACTCATAATAAAAATATTTAAATACATATATGATAAGAATTTGATTACATATTTAGTTTTGATAGAGGTTAGGGTAATGTTCTTATTGACTAGTTCTAAGAGATTCCTAGTTTACCGATTCACATACATTACCACTACAAATATAAAAAGACCACCTACCAATCATAGGGTGGGGAACTCATTTAAGGGGAATTTGAGAGGAAGGTAACTTCTGAGAGCGTAACTATATGGAGCGTCTACTGTAGCAGGTTTTACTGAAGCTGACTTCGTGTACAGACAAATAAAATAGATGACGCTAGCATCTTGCATAAAAACTGTAGAAAACTGTAGATTTCGAGGCTTAAACTAAAAACTGAGAGAATCTCCTAAAAACTGTAGATCTACAGTTAAAACTGTAGGGTTGGCATCACTGATATCATATCACCTTATAAAATACCTCTCCGATTATATCATACAGTTTTGGCAAATAAAACCTATATCGATAGTATCTCGTATCGTATTTATATATTTAATTAAGTCTGTCAAAAATCCACATGAATCTTCTTTACTAAAAAACTCATGATGCATTGATCTATTCTCGTAATGTTTAAAATAATATCGCACCGTGAATGCTTTCGAAGAATGTATTGTTGACAACCGGAACTGTTCATCAGAAGTTCGCATTCGCTTCGCTTAAAAAAACCTTTTGTTCATTAGATATCTCCTTTCGCTTTCGGTCTGCGTCGACGCAGCATCCGCGGAAACCGTACCCGTGCGAGCCAAATTATCATGTCCGTGTGCTTAACACCATCTATTTGCGGGCACAAACAATGGAAGGTCACAATCTGATAATGCATACATACAAATGAAGAAGCTGTCTGTTGCTATAGCCAAAATTAATAAAATTTGACCGATTAAATTTTCCTGTTACGTCGCGTTACTAGTTCGATCGAAATATGTTAACTTCCTGCTGGTACAAGTTGAATGATAATATATCTTTATCATTCAGCATGTAGCTTGCGCTGCGCTAAGGAAGAAGCCCTGCTTCTTTGTTAGTACAAACATTATACTTCGTAAGTACTATCTATTCTGTGATTTACTCAAATATTTATGTAATGTGATGTATTATTAAATTTATAAATTACAGTGTATTGATTATGTTAAACCCTTATATAAGTAGGTCGGTATCTTCAATGTGACTTTTTCTTTAGGGCTAGGTGTAATCTTTAGAGATAGATAATCTTGTGCGTTTATGATTTTACTTGAAATATTTTTCGTTTCGGTTGTTGTAATATTTAATAATACCTACTTGTTAACTTTTGAGAAATGCGTGTAACTATTATTCTATATTAAATTTAAGATATGTTTATGCTTTCTCTCAGTCAAGTTTTCCATTAAAAACCATAAATACCTCAATTAAAAACGTTAAAATGCAATACATTACAAAGTCAATAAAATTGACTTTTCTAACAATGTCTTATGACGCCAAAGGTCTAAAAATAAAGCATAGACCAAGAAAATGGTACAACAGCGTTAAATGCAATCGAACGTACTTAGCATATTTGGCTAATTATAGTAGCAATTTAGACGTCAGAGGCCTCTCTGGAGTTGACCTTACAGCGTCTCCGTCATCGGCGACGGTGATCTCACAACAGTAGTCTCTATATGCACAGTATTTTTGTAGCGTTATCAGTTCATAAAACCATTGGTCCTAAATGTACTGAATAACATAACACAATCAGAACAAAATAATTCGACCTCCCATACCATATTAGTTAACAGCTCATTTCGCCATCGACTAAGAATACTTTTGGGACAATTTGAAGAATCTAAACAACCTGGGGGGTTACTACCATCTTTTTAAACTATGCAAGATCCAGTGAGTAAGCGAGACAGCGCAATACATGATGTAATGCGACATCCCCCTTACTCACTGGATCTTGCATGGTTTTAAGAGATGGTGGTAAGCCACCAGAATCTAATCACTTTATACCTTCGATAGCCTTGGTCTAGTGGAAACTATTATTAAATTACTAAGTCTGTGCTGTAGGCCAAACAAAGGAACCTTGCATGGCGTTGAACATTTGAAATTACAAACATATTCAAAACTATGTCCGAAATGTTTCATGTCTGTGGTTGTACTGAGATCTGCGATTCTATTTTTGTTTGGTTATGACGACCAGAAAATGAGTTTTAAAAAATATAAATGTTATGTAAAGTTTGCAGTTGATTTAGCTAACGTCCAAAAAATGGTGAGCCAACTCGTTACGTAGACGACTTTATTATTCTTTTGAAACTGAAACGATAAAAGGTTTATAGAAATCGAAACTCTATATGGATCTTTCGAATTCCAAAACCAAATGCATTGTTTTGGACATCGAATTTATAAAAATGGTCGTTGACTTATGTTTTTCTTAATTGCTTTAAAATATATTTAAGATTTTCACAACAAGTCCTTTCATCTGATATTTATACAGAACAGAAAAGCTCAACGAAAATGGAATGTACTTCTCATAATGTTTTCTGTGATATTTAAGGCAACACCTATTTCAGTGATTTATCCAAAAAGTTGGGCCCAATAACTACAGCGAAAAATGTATATTTTGTTTTGTTTAGCGTGCCGTACAAAACGTTAAAACGGGCCCTATTCCTTCCTCTACTTTCTAGCATTGGTCCAGAACGCGCTTTTAATACCTTACATAATAGCAATTGAAAATAAGACAGTCTAATTAAAGTTGCAATCGTAAATTTAATCTATACGATTTCACATTATTATGATCTTATAATGGTATAGGACTAAATATAAGATGACATGCTAGTTGAAACTAAGCAACAACTGCTTATACTCAGTTCAGTTCAAGCAATAACAACACTCCGACAATCATTTCAAGTCGCACACGAGAAACCATAAAATCAAATTGACACACCTATAATTATTACATATGAACATGTGAATTGCGTAATAGTGAAGTAATAATTATCGAATAACTAGGAAACAAAGTATGGAACGGCGAGGGCAAATCACGTCGTGATCTGACGACACGAGTCTATTTGAAGATATGATATTTACTGATACAAATACAAGCTGGTTTATAATATGAAAAATAACTAGTGAATCTAAAAGATGTGTAGCAAAATAAATACTTTTTTTCTTTGCTTTAATGACAAACAATGAGATTATCTTCAGCTATTGTTGTAAAAAATATATGCTAATTATATGGCAAATATTAGTTTAGTGCAAATATTCGATTTTTCCACTAGGACGTTGAAAATGTTTATGAAAGCGTCCACAAAATTTTTATTTAATAGGAGATGAGAACTTGTGGAATAAAGTTCCACATTTTAGTTCATGTTAATGTAGAATTAGTTGTTTTCATATATATATAGGATCGTTTAAGGTGGCTCTGATAGACGAATAACTTAATCCTAACTTAACTTATCCAAAAAGAAGGGCTAGACATACAGACAAACCAGAGTAGATACCACTGGCACAAATGTATGAGGAGACCCGACCCCAGATGAAATGGGATATGGGGTGGACAAAGAAGAATGTTATGGAGATTTAGTTGTTATCAATTGTCATGTGTTGTATAGAAGATCACTTTCAGAGCTATTTGTTGGAGTTGGCACATGCCCAATGGACTACGTGATGCACATGACAGAACAAACATGAGTACAGGTTGGGTAGCGATCTCTATATTTTCTATATTGAATGCATTACCAGCATTACTGAACTCGTGAATATTAGCAATCAATTTAATAAACGCATTTGGTAGATCTTTTTTAATTAACTAATTATCTCAAATTTCTAATGATAGGAACGTGTGTTGAAATTGTTTGGTATCAGTAATAATACTGTCATAATAACATTGATACTTTGAAGCAAACGTAGAGCCAGTTGACATCAAACAGTAAATTGGTTCGTTACAATAAGCTTGGAGATGATACTCTGTAAGGATGTCAAGGCGATCGTCCAGCTCTAATGAGATGTAAAGACTTCACTATAAATGATTACAACCTGTCATTAAAACCGCTTTTAATTTAATTAGACAATTTTAAACGTTTAGTTAGGGATATAGTTTTATTACAGGTAAAGATTCGATCTTTCATCAAAAGATTTGCCGATTATTATTGTCATCTCAAAGGGTCATCATCGTCATTATTTCGTGTAGAGTATCGCACAGTTAATCGACCATGCACACTGGTTTCCGAGTTCTTCGGAACCAGGGTTTGGTTCCTTAACTATCAGATGGCAGCCGGGACCAACGGCATAACGTGCCTTCCGAAGCACGGAATCATCTTTATTATCAGACAGTCAGTCAGGTGATTCAAGCCTGCAATGTTTTAACTAAACTGGAAACAACTAAACAAAGTATAATTGCTATGGTCTACAGGCAAACGCCTTAAACACTGGACCACAGAGGCAGTTTCGAAAAGGAAAAAGATTAAAAATAATAATCATATTTTTTTGGCGGCACGAAATTCCCATGGTCAGTTAGTAAAGTTTATTCCAATCTCAAACAACATACATAAACTTACATAAATATACACAATGTAATGTGTATGCTTACATGCTATAATTTCAAAATATGTTTGTCATCTCATCAGCAAGGACGTAATAACTTTAACCAAATAGGGCTACCTTAGAGGTCGGAGTCACTTGGTTTGCCTGACAGCTGGTCAAGTCTAGCAAAGTATCGCCAAATGATCTATTGTTTGTTTGGCATCAATCGGATGCTTTAAGAGCTATCAATCCATCATAATCGTGCCCCCTAGATGCGGCCATAGGATCCAACTATGCTAGTCTGTTGCCTTGACATAGAATTGTTAATTTTAACAAGATTTATTTGTCAATCTTTACAAGTTTCCAAAAATTGTTAAGATTTTTACTAAGGTAAGAACTTAATTAATGATCCGGTAGCAGAGATAAAATTTAAACAAGAACATTATTATTATGCGTTAAAATAAAAGCCTTAAAACTGTTGTAATGGTTGGCATTATAAAATGTTTAATCAAAGTGCAAGTTTGGTAACGAAACGCTAATAAAGCGAATAAAATGTTCAGTTACAAAACAACTGTTACATTAGAAATTAATCCAATTCAAAAAGTATTTAGAACTACGTTATTGACAATTGGATGTTATCACGTCACGTTAGTTCTAAACTAAAACTAAAAATATTCTTTGATGTTATTATATTTTATTTAGGTATTAATTTAGACCCCACTAAAATATGGTGTGATCGCTAGTTTCTTTAGATAGCGTGCCAATCAAAATTAAAAACCAAATTAATTATCTGAAGAAATGTATTGTAATATTGGATAAATGTATACTAATACCTAATCCTCCACATGGAATCTATTAAAAGGGTATGTCCAATAGTGGACTTCATAATGTTGTGTACAGTAAACCCTTTATAAAAATTGAAGACACTTTACTGAATATATTTAGGCACTTCACTGACAAATGACGTTATTAAAATTAAGGCTAATAATACTTGCCAACGTATAAAACTGCAAGCCAGGTTGGAGCGCTAGTCGCACAAAACAAATGCTTAAATCTCGCGCCAAAATCAACAAACAATGTAAAGTAGGAAGTCACCGTCAAGGTTTCTGCGATGATGCGGCGCCAGATAACCCCATATCACTGTGGCGACTTTGTACCGCCCGCGTACTCATGTTTAACAATTAATGTGGTTTTAAACGAATGTAATATGTTCGTTTTGGGTGCGCTCTATCTATCCTACCTTTCAGCTCTACGGGCGTCTCTTTTTTTGGCATCGTGAATTCAATTCGCATGGACAGCCCTCTTCTTGCAGCTTTAAAATTAAACATCCAAGCAACCTTGCACCAGTCTACGAAGAGATCTGCCTAGAAAAAAGTATCTGTCAATTTGCATTATGATGGTCACGTCACAACACAACCTTCAGCTATGTGGAAAACTACTTTGAAGAATATCCTCCCTAGTGTATTAATACAATTTTGGCCGAAAATAACGCTTTTGCGTACACATTTTTATAGATTTTTTACCTATAAAACTACTTAGTAGTACCACAGAATAGATAATAATAAGTACGTAATATAGTAGTTGACGAACAAGAGTACTTAGTAATTGAGTTTTAATTAAACAATCAAGGTAGCACTGAAGATGAACGTGTAAATTTCATTCCGCGGAGTTATGGGACATCTGGGCCGCGGCTGGTCCACTTTTCAAATTTTATATGGGTAGATTCGCCCGAACAACTTGCAAGCGGGCCAGCGTTGATTGTTGACGGAACTAAAGCTTTTTGTTTTTATTTTTTTCCGATCGTTTTATTTTATTATTCTCAGTGTTAAAAGCAGAAAAGTATCGTTATGGTCGGTCAGTGTGCGGCGAGGACAAAAGCCCTAGGTCGCGCCATGGCCACACTTCACGCGTCATCACACTAACATTATAGTGACAATTATATTATACGAGATAAGAGCTTCTAAGACAACATTGATAATTATCATTGTTTTACACGGAAATAGTTGTTATAAGCAGTTAATTTTTAAAGAGGTGAATACATCTGATTAAAGACTAGCGATCATGTTCGTGGACAGCAATGAACGTGATTAATTGTTTTTCAAAACAAAAATATTGATAGGCGTTTTTTGATGACTTCAATAAAGGAGTTTACTTTATTAAACTCACGATTGCCTAAGTAACACTTACGACGCGACCTTGAAGCTTTACACCTTATCCAGTAATTCTATCTACCACGCAAATCTTTTGTAGACTACCTACTACGATTTAATTTTAATCAGTGCCAATTATAAATATTGTCATATCATTTATGCACTTTAGTACTTTATGACTCAAATTAATCACTCACATCACACTCGCATTCACATGTGTTCGTTCTTATAGCGCGAACTATATGTTTTCGTATACTTTATTATATTTCGATATAAGTTTATTTGGAAAAGTTGTTTAGTATTTGTGATCTGAATATCTGAACCCACCCTTATATAATAACAGCTAGGCTCCTGCCACGAAACATACTTCTTCTTTTCTCTTCTTCTTATATATAAAACTAGCTGTTCCCCGCGGCTCCGCCCCGCGTGGGACTCGGTTATATCGCGCCCAAGAGTAGCCTATGTTTGACCTCAGGTCGTTAACTACATCCCTACCAGAGTTGCAAAAAAAACAAGAAATTAAAAAAAGACAAGTTTTATTTGTTTTATTTGCTTTAATCAATGTTTTATGTTTAATTCATTGTTTTTTTTCACGTTTTGTTACGACGGTTTTTTTCATGTTTAAAACATGAAAAAATCATGATTTATTCCCAGGCACATATTTTTACTTGGCTGTATGGGCTTTTATTCCTATGCCTCACGGCAACACTGGCAAGCGCACATTTCTTTAGCATTGACATTGAAAAAATTGCCAAATTGGTAACAGTTTTTAAGTCTCTCAAATGGAGTTTTTGGAGGGAAAGTAAACTGTCGCTATGTCCGCGCTGTATTTAATTTCCAAAACTTAGGTTTTTTCGAGTGTTTGTGCATAATATTGGTGGATTAAGTATTATTCGCAAAGTGTTCGTGAACAAGCGTGAGTGTTGGGAAGTGATACAGTGTCGATTACGTGACTTTTTATCTTTGTCACCAAAATCTCCATGATATAGCTAAGTGAAAATTTTCCACCGCTTCACTTAGCCATCTGACTCAGACTAGACTTACTTACTTGACTGGACTTGACTATTGACTTGAATTTTTGACTCGACTGACTTAAGTAGGACTGAAGAAGATTAATAAACTCAAGAAAGGCCTTAAAGGACTATAAATGGCCGTATAAACTATTTTAAAAAAAGTCTCAATAAGAAAATGTCAAAACATGATTATTTTAGATGTGCAGGAGAGTCAAGATCATAAAACCTACTTTGAAGAATAAATCATTAATAATGTGTCTGATAATTAATATTAATATATATATATATACTAGCTGTTCCCCGCGGCTCCGCCCCGCGTGGGACTCGGTTATATCGCGCCCAAAAGTTGCCTATGTTTGACCTCAGGTCGTTAACTACATCCCTACCAAATTTCATCACAATCGGTTCAGTAGTTTAGCCGTGAAGAGGTGACAGACAGACAGACTTTCGCATTTGTAATATTAGTATGGATATATACATATATATTCTTTTATATATATATATATATATATATATCCATACTAATATTATAAATGCGAAAGTCTGTCTGTCTGTCACCTCTTCACGGCTAAACTACTGAACCGATTGTGATGAAATTTGGTAGGGATGTAGTTAACGACCTGAGGTCAAACATTGGCTACTTTTGGGCGCGATATAACCGAGTCCCACGCGGGCGGAGCCGCGGGGAACAGCTAGTATATATATATATATATAAAAGGTATATGATAGTAAAAAGATAATTATAAAATAATAATATAATGTTTATTTTCTAAACATGAACTTGTTTCATTTGTCAATAAATACTTTGTTGAAAACATGTTGAAAACATTGTTTAAAACATTGTTTAAAAACAGAATGAAAAAATCAATGTTTTTTTTCTATGAGTTTTAAACGTGTTTTAAACACACTGATTAAAACAATATGTTTTTTTCGTAACAACTCTGATCCCTACCAAATTTCACCACAATCGGTCCAGCAGTTTAGCCGTGAAGAGGTGACAGACAGACAGACAGACAGACAGACAGACAGACTTTCGCATTTATAATATTAGTATGGATAGTATGGAAGTATGGATTCAATTGTTGTTCGTTAGTCTCACTTAAACTCGAGAATATCTGGACCGATTTGGTTAGAAGGTCAAACGGTGAGAAAAGTGGTGGGCGGTACATAGTTCGCCTGGTCACAGAATGGCCTGATCAGCTAGTAATAAATAAATAACATGTTTTTCTAAATCGTCCGAGTCTATCATTTGCAGATATTAATTCGAATAACATTTTGTGTCCATTTAATCTCAATTGCTCATGTTGTCACCTAGTCTCTGCTTTAATTAGATTTGATGTAACACTTACGTATGTACGAGTATATTTATGTGCGATATATGTGTATATTAAACTAGTTGCCCGTCCCGGCGGCATCCAACGAGTGTTATAAGCGAATTGTCAAGCGCTCAGTATTTAAAAGTCGTTAAGTTTTCTGAAATCTTCCAGTGTTGTCCGCAATTTTCTTCATTTAATTTACCATAAGAACCTTATACAAAGTAAAGTTCTTGGTGTGACTAAGGAAAATAGAATTAAATGCTATAGCCTACATAAAACATGCATTTATAACAAAATAATATTTCGCTAGACAAAGACGCTTTTCGTTCATTTTTCGATTCTGTCGTTTATTACCTAAACCGTTACGGCATATTTTATCGTATTTAACATTTCGGCACAGAATTAATAATTATTCGGCCTAGTTGCCATTCGCTATCGGTGTAAATGTAAACAAAGCCAGCAGAACAGGGTCGCAGACGTTTCGGTGAGGTGAGCGACCCCGCTATCACGGCAATCATTCCGGTTATACTACGGTGACCGGTGGCTTATCGCGTACGTCACGTCGAGTCCTCGCAACTCGTCCGCAATGGAACTGGAGCGAGGAAATTGTTTTTCACGCAGTCTTTTATTTTTACTAACAATGTAGGTACTTTACTAACATTGTAGCATTTCTCTGTACTTAGTTACAATTTTTTACTATTTGAAAAAATATATTCCGAGTTCAGGGGATTTCCAAACTAATAGCAATCTTCGGTTGGTCCAAGGCGCTAATCTAGTGGTCGTTAGAGGTCGTAAGGTTAAGAAAGTGATACTTATTCATAAGGACGAAGGGGGTTGTAGAGTAATTGACTTTACAGCCCACTCGATAAAAAAGGATCATCATGTAAGATATTATGGTTAAAATATATGATTAAAATATAAATAATTGAAAACTACATGTAACTTTTCATTTAATATTTAAATTTAGGTAACACATATTTGATTATTTAACTATTTACCATTCTGGCCATCCAAACGTCGGAAATCGGTTGTTGGTTTATTTTTGAGGTCAATCGTAATTCTTATCTTACCGTGACATCATAATAATTATCTACGTCGCAAATATATTTTGCACTTGAAATGTCCCCAATGTCCCCATTGTTAATAATGTATTTAAAAACGTGTTACTATTGTTAGTCAATTGTTTCCGTGTAAAAATGGGCCGTGAAAGGTTTGATTTCAGTTTCAAAATCAGCACAAGAGTCGTTGGCGTGACAATTTTCTTCTTATGTGTGCAATGTCACATTTTACATAATCATAATTAATTACGTACCAACAAAATACAGTAACATAGAAACGTTTGGAGATCCCGTTCTTTAATACCAATGTTGTTTGGTGTTCAAATAAATGGATAAGTAATATTTTTAATTAAAATTTGTGACTGCCATCTAGTGGGACTTACCGGGACTAACTTCTTAACATGTTTTAAGAGCACTGAAATAATAGTGACGTTACGGTTACCATCTTAGTGCAGCGAACTCATAGTCGTAGAAGAAAAGGGCAAACATATAGCATAGCAATTTCCAAGAATTTTTATTCTCAATTAAAAAAGTTAAAATGAAACCCTTTTTTTAATACTAATGAAATGCTAGTAAGAAATATACCATCTCTTCTTAACCATCTTCGGCATGTAACAGAAATAAATAGTACTCATATCTCCGGGTAAATCGCAAGTTTCCATAAGTGAAAAAAATAATTAGTTTAAATTAAATACAGACTGTATTATGTACATCCTAAAATTCGTTTATTTGGAATCTCTGAAGTGGTGTTTTCTATAAATCCAGAAAAATAATTAGCCTTGAGGCATGGACCGGTGGACCTCCAAATTACACATAACAGTGGCGTAGCGGAATGGGACAAAAAGCGCAAGGCCTTGCGAAGAAGCCAGCGCTTCCGAGTGCAGCCATTAGTCAAAACCTTGATATACAGCAAATATTCTAGAACATGGAAGAAGTATCGAGAAAGTTCATCAATCCAGAGATATGATTGACAATATAAATTTATATTTCTAATAGCTGCAATTCGGATAATGTTGTTTTGAATGCATTAATAATATGATAAATAAAACATAAAATGCACTCAAAATCAGATACGCGAAGCCACAAACACTGACATTTTATAGATCATCGAAAAACTAAAACGTTTATGTTAGTGGCTATGCGCATAAATGGAACCAACGTGAGATAAAACTTTGCAGTATAACTAATGTCCGAAAGTAATTTCAATTTGTTTTTGATACAAATTTTGATCTCACTTAGTTATTTTAGCAAAAGCGCATTTAGTAAACACTTCCATGTTGCATTTATAACAATGATTAAAAGCAATTTTTTGAAAATGATACAATATTAGGATAAAAGAAAATTCTTTATCCATGTTCTGATCCAGTGAAGATAATGGTACCAATCCAAGATAAAAAATTCTTGTTAAAAAAACTAAGATAAAACAACGACATTGAAACTTTTATAAGCAATGACGCGTACGGGGAAATACTATGGAGGAAATACGGACAATAAACCAAATATTTATTTCATCACTGAGACCATTATCTTTTAGAATGCCACGTGCAAATCGCTTCAAATTGTTCGTTCGTTTTCCTGTCACGGGAAATTTTCTAATCGCGTTATCCTGTTACGGGTTATGAGGATATTATTTACATCTTTAAACTTTGAATCGACATACACATGTTTAAGCAAACGAAAGTTATATTTTCTCAGCCAACAATTGTCGACAAGTTCATGTCGTCAATCACCTTGGCTTGAAGCCATCGGTGAAAAGTGTTGGAAGACAAGACAAATATACATCGTGCGCTTATAGTAGCATGTCACAAAACAATACAAATATACACGTGAAATCAACTTGAATGATGCCAGCATTTCATTATAAATTAACTCGCGAACGTTTTTGTGACCTACCACAACATCGCACGATGTTTCGACGTCACACGCCGCTTTCGTTTGCCATATTCTTAATATAAATATTTTAAATATTTACACTATAAAGCAACTTACCATTACAGGTGGCGGCCATAAACTTGCCGTTGGCAGAAAAGTCAACGCCAAGGACAGTTCCAGGGTGTCCTTTGAGATTCTTTAGCAGCCAAGGATGGCTAAATTCAGTCTTGCCCTTCCATGTCGTACGTTTCTTGCTTTTTCCACTACTTCTGGTTTCAAGTGCTGCAGTCTCAGAAATAGCCTCCTCGGCCGGAGCATCTGAAATTGAAAAAAACATCGGTGTAAATAACACCTTAATAAACATAAATATGTAAGGAAAGGACAAATTTACACAATAAATTGTACATTTAAGTTACTGTCATTTGAACAATTTTGCAGCGATTTTCAATTAATAGTCACGAACAGAATATTTAGTGAATTCACATATTAATGTACGAACTTAGAATTGAATATAATCAAAGCTTTACAAAAAGATCATTTATTCACTAAATCTGGTATGTAATGCAAATATATAGAAAATCGTTTTTGTTTGAAAAAACTATTTTTTTTTTTGGATCGGTAGTGTATTAAATTGGTGTATATAACATTTGATTATTTAGTACTCGCTTTCGCCCGCGGCTTCGTCCGCGTGATACCCTCGGGAACAGTGCTTTTTCCCGGGATGAAACCCTATGTCCTTCTCAATACTCCTAGCTATGTGTGTGCGACATTTCAGGAAGATTGGTTCAGTAGATAGGGCGTGAAGATGTAACAAACAAATATACAAACTCACTTTCGCATTTATAAAATTAGTTGGATGCATTGAATCTGCAACAAGTAAATTAACGATATGACAAAGGCATCTGTGGATCCACATGTAGAGCTCAGCTGTGGAACCGCGTAGATGAATAAATGCTAATATAGACAGGAAATGAAATAAAAAATTTAAGCAAAAGCTTGCCTTATAGAGATGGTTGCCATGTGGAGCTGTTAAGACAAGTACTTACGTACATAAATATCATCAAAGAAATTAATTAATTGACTATTGACAAAAATAACTTCCTGCAAGTACCTATTTCACACGAACGAAGCAGTGGTCGGAAGAGCTGCGACTACGGCGAGGTAAGTTTTATTTACTAGCATTGCATTAGCTAGTATTACGTAGAAATATGGTTATGACTATGCAATTGTAACGTTTGGTTACGTGTTTTATCTATTACTAGCGCTTTGAGTAATACGCACATGAAGTTGTTATGTTAGTAATGTTTTTTTCATTCATTAATATTATTGGTAGCTATTGAAAGTGCATTTATTTGTAAAAAAAAAGAAAAAAGAAAATATCAATTAGGTTTTAAAGGAGCTTCCATGTTCTTGAAGTCATATAGTAAAATAATTGTTTTTGCCAAAAAAAACAAACCGACTTCATTTCCTCAACTAAAAAGGATGAAATAATTAATACATTGTTGTTTAAATATGCTTCATATCAAACATTTTAATAAATCTGAAGTCGGTGCCGGTTCTTTTAATAAAATATGCTAATTAACGAGCCAGCAGCTATTCAACGAATTTGTAAAATTGGCACCAACTTCAAATTTATTAAAATGTTTGATATGAAGCATATTTAAACAACAATGTAATTATTATTTCATCCTTTTTAGTTAAGGAAATGAAGTCGGTTTGGTTTTTTTGGCAAAAACAATTATTTTTTACTTTTTAGTTTTGAGTACGCAATACCTTATAACTAAAAAGTTGTAAACACTTTGCATTTTGAAAAGTCGGGTAAACGTCATCAGCGTCGTCTCGCCTTATTGACATGGAATATATCAAAAACGACCCAAATCGCAATAAAACTTGAAGAGTTCCCTCGATAACTCCATGATTCCATCATCAGATCCTGATCTGATTACTATGGAACTATATCGAAAGTATACCCTTTCTAACAAAAAAATAATTTTACCAATCGATTTAGTGGTCTTCGAGTAATCGAGCAAGATATATTACAATCAAAAAGTTGTAAATACGTTGCATTTTTGAAAGTAGGTTAAATTTACCAGCATCGTCTCACCTTCGTCTCACTTTAATAACTTGGAATATATCAAAAAATACCCATGCCCAATACAAAACTTGAAGAGTTCCCTCGATTTCTCCATGATCCTATCATCAGATCCTGACCTGCTGAACATGGGACCAATTGGAAAATAAACCCTCTCGAACAAAAAAAATTTTTTTCAAATCGGTCCAGCCGTCTTCGAGTAATCCGGTAACATACATAAAAAAATAAATAAAATAAAAACAAAACATTCCGACGAATTGATAACCTCCTTTTTTTTGAAGTCGGTTAATAAATAGCAAATAAACCAACCAACTGTATATATTGTATAATTTATACTCTCCTCGCTCTGCCAAATGTATATGATCAGTATTATTTGAGTGCGTGTATTTTTTGCTTGTGTTTCGCAGACTTTTTACGTAGAAATAAAAAAAGTGCGCTTGCCTTCTCCTCTCCGGTTGGTTTAAACTTAAGGCATGCGAAATTGCTGTCAAATTGTACTGTTTAATGAAATTGGCATATTTTTTTATAATAAACCAGAGACCCGACTCTTGAATCACTCTATCTATTAAAAAAACCGCACCAAAATCCGTTGCGTAGTTTTAAAGATTTAAGCATACAAAGGGATATAGGGACAGAGAAAGCAACTTTGTTTTATACTATGTAATGATCGCTCCTTACATTACATGCAAAATGTGTATTTACACTATTACAGTAGGTATGATACCTTTATTCTACAGTCATTCTAGGACCCTGTTGGTTGCTGCAAAGTAGAGAGGAACTAACTTAATTTTTTAGATTATTTTATTTTTAACTGAATCTTAATAATCACCATTCTTATTTAAAGGATAAAACTTGTACAAGATCGTACAAAGGCTTGTCTCCTTAATTTATCTTTGAATCACGTCATTGAGGAAAATCACTTAACACCACGTGGCCGGCATTACATACATTCCCCTTATCATACTAATCGCAACGCAACAATTATTATTACGGTACTTTTGATTCACAATTGTTATCACTTCAATAACCGGGTATAAATTGTATGATGTAAACATAAGTAACCATCCAATGTGATAATTAAATATAGGATTTTATTAACCTTTCTTTCGGTAGGTTTGACGTTATTTTATTAAGAGTATACCTAACCTATATATTCCTGTATAATCATAAAATTATGTACTCCAAACCTCAATATGGCTCAATCAAAATCGATTGAATTTTATCTTGTTCACTAAACACGCTTAGGCATAGGCACTTAAGCACCGAAAGCAAAACCGCTAAATCACATTCACCAACACATACCTACCTATGCCAAGAGCGAGTATGGCTGATGGCATCCTTTCATAAAAGTCGTACTCGTACAAGTTTTTGCAGTAACTATCTGAGTAGTCCAATGGACCAACTAAAGTGAAACGAGAGAACTACGCCGTCGAGTATCAGTTCAGTCTTGTATGGAACTCATTCTGTGGTAATAAAACCAGCGCATACCGTAATATCGGGCAACTTATGTAAGATCCCGGCAATGTTACCAGCAAAGGCCAGCGGCATGTGCGTTACATAAACCACAAACAAAATTCGACGGCTTTAAAAATTGAGTTTAGGGTTTGTGGAATATGCAAAAAGACTTCATTATATCTTAATATGCGGATTACCCTTTCAAGACTCCATGTGTCCCTCGGAGAGCAAGCACCTCACCCACTCAAGATCTTAGGGCCACTTGCAGTAAAATCTTAGTAATCTCGATTTTATTAAAACTAGATTTAGGGCTTATCTTAACTTAAACCTCATTATAGTACAACAAACTTTACATCGTGTTTTATTGTTTTATTCTAAATTCTTTAGGTATGAAGTTCGAACCGAGATGAATCATGGATTATTCATTGTGAATTCGATGATGCTATTTTAGTATGAATGACTAAACCGGAAAAAGTAAACGGAAAGATCTCATACATAGAACCTCAGGCGAAAATCCTACAGCGATTAGCTCTTATTTAGTAAATTAAGTTTTTATTGTATTTTTGACCTAAAAAACATCTTAGTATGCTCTTCTAGGCTATGCAATGCAGTCTAGGCACTGGCGGATATTTTTCTACTTTGAAACTACTGCGAAAACTTATCGATTGTATTTTTAGATATTTTATAATTATTTAAGACTTATTATGCTGTGTTAGTTATCTTTAAAAATTAAAACAAAAAATAAAAGAATAACAATTTTTTTCTATAACAAGCTACTCATTATCATTTCCACATTGTCCACTGCTGGATATAGGCCTCCCCAAGGATTTCCAAAATGACCGGTTGGAAGCGGTCTAAAAGCTAATATGCATTTACAATTTACACAGAGTGTTCCAAAACACTACAGGTATTGCTGGATTGAAATAGAAAATGTGTGAACAAATTCGCACTTTCGAAACTAAATTATCACCATTTTCGGTTTCAGTCAAATCACTTTTACTTATATTGATTTATTTAATGCAGTTCGGTTTGAGTTCTTGTTTATATACTTGCAGACCTTAATCAACAAAATTCTCAATATTTATAATCTAAAATTTTGATGAAAAGTCTTTATCGTAAAATTGACATTATGTTGGGCTAATAAGAGTTTGCTTATTGCACCTTTAGCAAATACATATAATATCTATCAAGTCATTATTAGATTATATGCTCAATAATTGTCCCATAGATTAAAATTTTGACTAGTAGATTCAAATGGTATTTAAATAGTAGAATGTAAAGAATATTTGCACCTCTACTTTAGTTTTTGTTTAGCTGCTTTACTGCAGATTTATATTAGAACAACTATCTGTTCAATAAAGTCCTTTAATTTTTTTTTTGTGTTATGCCATGTCAGTAGGAATTGACTTTGCATAACTGATTGTTGGCGTAAAAAGTGTTGTCCTCCAGACGTAACTCATTGCCACAGCTGCGCCAACGGCAGCAAGTTCACTTGTACTAATTGCTCTGAAAGTATAAAGGTCGATTGGCGGATGAGAACAAACTTGCCAGGTGACTGCAACACACAAGGGAGGGAAAACAGAACGCTTTAGAGGACCCGGGCTCCAAAGCCATATATATACATATATATTATTTATATTTAATATATATATATATATATACAACAGAGAAAAGAAAACATATTTTATTTAAAATTGGCAAGTTTAGTTTCTAACAAAGTTATTTTTATGATTAAGTTTTAAGCAGCAAGACTCCTTATTTACACAATAGCCGCCTTTTAAGGGCAAGATGATAATTAGAGATTGATATGTCACATAATGTGGTAATATACTTCACAAATTAGTATCAGTACCTAATAAATATTTTAGCAGTCATGAGCTAGGCCAAAATTATGATCCTGACTAATTTATTCTAGAATTTTACTTCATTAATACATTTCAGGTGTAAAAAAAATCTCCAAAATGTTAATTTAACAGGGCTATTCACATAATAAAAATACACATTTACACATAATGAATTTTTATATTATTTTTTGTAATAAATTGAGTCACCATTGAACTGGAAAACTTCCATTGTCTTGTAGTCAAAACCAGGTTTTCTATGTCATTGTTACTTGTTTGAACAAGTGAAAACTCCACGGCCTGGTAAATTAAAATATAACTGTCTGCTATGACACATCATATTATTATTATGAGCAGACATTCAGTTATGCGCAATAAATTTTAAAGTAAAGAACGTTACAAACAGTAGTAGATGGAAAAGTGTGCAATAGTAAATTGAAAAGTTATGTGTGCGATTGAAGCAACATTGATCATTTCAGTTTCAATACATGTGTTATTTTTTAAGAAACAAATTCTTAGTTTCTCTCTGATCCTAGCGCTTTTTCGGTTGCATCTTCAGCCGGTTGCTTCGGCACCTAATGTCCACTTTTACTTATCCACTTTGCCCGGTCGGTCAATACTTTCTGTATTAAAGATGCAAACACAATATTTACAGAATACAGTGGCGGAAGAATAAAGAAATTAAAGAAGAGGCAGGCTGCGTTTCCACTGACATGGAATTGTGACATGGAACTGGAAACACATTTGGCTCCAACCAGCTCTGTGTCAGTGGAAACGGAGCCTATTTTCAGAAGTGGACTTTTCCTTAAACAACACTGAAATTATCAAATTTTATTAATTTGAAGTTTTGGTAACTTTATTTTAGTATTTAAATAATTATTGTTTAATATAAAACTTGTTTGTTACAAAGGTCGTCAATACTTTTTAGTATGATAATAAAACTGGTCAAGTGTGAGTCGGATTCATGGAGGAAAGTGTATACTAGCAGCTCCTTATCATTTATAATAAGAGGGCACAGAAACGCATTCATTAAATGAGGTACAGGACCTTTTTCACTGTTACTTTATTTAAATTTTATTATTTGCTGTTAAAAAAATCTGTAAATCTGTAAAAAAATCTTAACCTGTTACAGTTTATAAGATATAGACAGACCCTTGACAGACAGATGGATAGCAGATCATAGCAATAGCATATATTAAAGAATGATAGACTAGCATTAGGATCCAGTACACTTTGCATATGAAATCCTAAGAAGGATAAAAACTAGAATTTGTAATGTTTTGGATATTAGTAAAATACAGACTGAAACTTTTTTTATTGAGATTATAAAGATAGAGAAAAAGCAAATGCATTGTAAAATGCAAATACAGGAGCTAAGACCCACACCATAGCTAATTTTAAAACCAAAATAGCTACCAACCTAATTGTTTATGCAAAATATGCAATTCAAAATTATTTAAGTTTTTGGTATATAAAAATGTAAATTATAAGCCATATAAAAGGTATTTGGTAGTTTTATGGAATATGTATGGATGGAAAGTAATATAATAACAATTATCATGAGAAAATTAAGTATCAAAAACTATAAGTCTATCTAATCTTCCTATCATGGGAAACTGGTGTAATAATATATTGGGTTTAGATGTTGAATAGACCGTTATATATAATAACAAACTACAGCTCAGAAACCTGTTTCATTTAGAGACTAGTTTGGTCAATTTTAATAAATACAATATGTATATTGACAAATACATATGTAAATAATTGAATACTTTAAAAATAAGTCTAAAGGTATGTTTATATATACCTGAAGTATATGTTTTTAGATGTATCTCTCTTACCATTTAGAAAAACATTTGTAGGTCTTAACTAGATAACCTTTTGTAACCAATTTATTTAGGCACTTCATTATATATAGGTAACATACTAGCTGTGCAATGCTGTTTCACCTGCCTTAGCCCCCAAGAATCAGGCTATCAACTTCCACCATCAGTTTCAGTTATTTAAGTTTATGTGTTCAAACAAACAAACTTTAGCTTTATAATATGAGTATAGAGAAGTCCGCCAATTTGATGAGTTTTGTTTATTTAATTGTGTGATAAATGATAAATAAAAATTTTAAGTAATCATATAATTAAGTATTTATGTTTAGATTGTTTATACCTAAACTTACAATTCGGATTGTGTAATAATTTAGTTTTGCCAGTTAGCGGTTTTGTCATTTGAAATTGATAAAATACAAATAAAGGCGCAAAAGTAGGATAGGTGCATAAAACAGTAAATACAAAAGAAGTGTGTCAACTACATGAGCCGCTGTAATTCCGATTGACTTAACGGTAGAATATCTGTTCACATTAGACATAACAAAAAAACAAGCAGCCCACACGTGCGAGTTGCCGCCATGGGAACCATGATAAAGCGGCAAATTTCTGCACCACCTATGTGCTATAAAATAAAATAAGAACCAATATGCAGTTGTAGTGTCAGCAACATTTTTTGGAATGAACTGGTATGATGCAAAAACTGTACATACCTGAATTACTCTCCGTTTCATGTTGGAATGCCTTCTTTTGCTTACTTCCGAAGATGGTCTTGTATATAAAGTGCAAAATTACACATACAACTAGTGTAATTCCTGCCAAGAGGAACACATTTATGTTTTGGCCGGCGTTGTTATCGCCCATTTTCACTCAAAATTCTTCACGAGGAACCAAACCAACTACCTTATATTATTTTTATAAGACGGCGGCGGCTACAGTTTGTGATCACGCGGTCTACCTACTTCTCACATTGACAGTTACTGACTGACAGGCAGACAACACAGTGTGCAAAACAGACAAAGACAACCAAATACAATACTCGTTGCCTGTCCTGTCTTTGTGACATTTGTGACGTGTGCTAGGATGCTACCACCATTGCATATTCATGTATTTGCCAAAATATTTGACGAATAGGCAAAGTAGGGATATAACGCAAAAGTTTTTAGCAAATATACCGTAGTACTATAACATGCTTGGTCAAATAGGCAAAATATTCGTATACGAATAGTTAAGTGTGGTGGTAGCTGGAACTTGCATGGTTTTAAGAGTTGGTAATAGGCCACCAGGTGGCCTACTATTAAAACCATGCAAGTTCCAGTGAGTAAGTGAGACAGCGCAATACATGATGTAAGGCGACATCGCCCTTACTCACTCACTGGAACTTGCATGGTTTTAAGAGATGACAGTAGGCCACCAGTTTATTTGCCAAAACTTTGCCTATTCTACAAATAGGGCAAATACCAAAGGCAGTAGTTGCGCTATTTGCCAATTCGTCGAATATTTTGCCAAATACGCGAATTGCCAAGTGCGGTAGCAGCGTAGCATTACAATGACGCAGAAAGTGAGTGAAGGTGAGTCGTGCGACTCGTGCATGCGTGAATGTGATTGGTGCGTGATCATTGAGTGAAGTGATTAAACTTTGGATTAAACAAACAATGACTTAAATAAAACCATAGATTTATTATAAAGGTAGATGTAGCAAAAATGAGATAGCGAAATAGAATAGACGATGAAAGCGATAAGGACCAAAGATACATTTTTTGTCTTTGTCAGCGTGCCCGTTTTTCATTGTTTGGCCAACTTGAACCCACACAAAAACTTTTTAAAGACAAATACTCTTTTTAAATAATATGATTACCTAGTATTCGTGCACTTGTGATATTTGGCCGGCGTGAGGAAAGTATTCACGAAATGGAGTTTGATTTGTACTTTGGACGAAGCGTCATGCGGATTAATTCTTATATATATATATATATTTTAATGTACAGTCGGCTGCAGAGAAATATGACCCCCTATCAATAGTGATACTTGTGGCATGGGAGTCAGGTTTCTCTGCAGCCGACTGTACCTAATTTATTTTGTAATTTAAAAAATTAAGTATTTAACTATTCTAGTAAACATAACATAACTACTTTGTTTCATCGCGGAGTAACGTCATCACTGTATGTATCTTTAATATCAAATAAAAATTATTTTTTCATTTTATAAATCTGTCGCGACACTAGCGTTACAATAAAAATTTACTATTTAAAATAAGTATTTTAAACGCACATATTACAAAATTTGCAATATATTGCAGTGAATTTCTTTATTATTTTTATTGAATTTTACCGTATGTCGTTAGTTTTTGGACCTTTTTATTTCGCCATGTCATTTTTGCGCAAAATGATAAATCTTATCATAGCTATATCTAAAGGTACTCTAAGAGACCGGCTATACTCGGGAACTGCTGCGCATTGCATAGCATTTTTTATCAACTTATGCAATAAGTACGAATGAGGTTAGGTTAGTTATTTTCGTTACGAAATTTCTTGATTCGGTTTCCGCGCTCAAAGCCCGCGATAAAAGCTATGCAATAGCTTAAAAACCACAGGGGGGTTACTACCGTCTCTTAAAACCATGCAAGATTTAGGGAGTAAGGGAGACAGCCATACATGATGTAAGGCAACATCTCCCTTACTCACTGGATCTTGCATGGTTTTAAGAGATGGTAGTAACCCCCAGATCTCTGAAAGCTCATTAAAAATCGCCCAAGTAGGGGTACCGTGCAAAAATGCCGGGGAAACTGGTTTTTGAGTAATTTTTGACCTGTACTATTTCCGTGATTTCTCTATTCCTTGACTTTACACCACCTTTTTTAACAATAACCATTTGTACAATACCAACCTTCTGTGTATTTGACTGGCCGCTTGAAATAACATAATATCCGTTTTGATCTTTTCAGTTTTGACATTATTCATACGCACCACATGACAAATTTGTTTGTGTCATAGTGTACACTGTATATTTGCTGTATTTCTGTTATTGCTAAATTACTATTAAAGTATATTTAATATGTGTCTTTAAAGTATACTACATCACCTCTTAAATAATGTCTAGAAGCCGAAGCAAGTAAGTTTGTTTATTTCTAGATAAAACATATTTTCATCAAAATATTAATAAGTAAGTAAGGTCCACTAAATCAAGGATCAATATCCAAGTGTGTAGCCATTAGATATGTGTAGTTACGCGTTTTCTAGACAACACAACAAAACGTCTATTTTACAACGATCTATTTCCAAACGGCCGGCGGCGGCGGGACCGTATCACCGCGGGGCGGCCGTTTGTAAAATGAAGTGGCTAGTACTCATGCCGCTTGGGGCTAGGGCGTGAAAAAATGGAAGCAAGACAAAAAAGTGCTAGCTCTACGTCGCATCGGGTGGTGGATACTTACAAATATTTATTGGATTTCAAATAAAAATAAAAAAAATACAGAAACTACATAAAAACCCGGTTAAGTGCGAGTTCGACTCGTGTTCAGTCAAGACGTTTCCGTACCTTAAATGTACTTCTTCTGTTCAGAATATTTATATTATTATGGTCTAAAAATATATAGTAGTAGTAGATTGATCATAATAAACATAATAACAGTACTTACCTAATAATTTAACATTATATTTTTTTTACAATAATTTATTGTTATGAACTATCTACGATCTTATAAATAAAAGTTACATTATATACATACATTATATACAAAAAGAGTAAAATGTAGGATAAAACTTGGTAACTAACCAAGTTTCATCCTACTTTTTACTATTTTTCTTCTAAAGTTCAATAAAAGGAATGTAATTTTTTTCATAATTTTATGCCTAGTAACTTGAATTAGGTGGGTATTGCATCCCTTATAAGCAGACGTGTTGTGGACAAGGAAATATTTATAAATTGTAAGCAAATCATAATTGCAAATTCGTCACGTCACGTCTGGCTAATACGTGTTTGTAACTTCTTACACCCATATTCTCAAACGTTTCCTTATAAGTCCCCTCCACTCAACCTCATTCGAGGACGCCTCAAGGAAGTCCTCCAACTTTCCTTGAAAACGGTATTCTTAATTGTTTCCTTGAGCAAACTCCAGTGAGGATGGAGTCAAGGAATGACGTTTCATTGTTGGTAAACCGCTTAACTTTTTGACGTAAAGAGAGTTTTTGACATCGTTTCTTTTTCAGTTTTAGCTTACTGGCATAGATTTATTATAAAACAACAAAATACTTAATACACAAAGAACTTATTACAGTGTGTACAAGTTCTTTTAAATCTGGTCCTCAATAAAAGCACCTACTTTTTGTTAAACGAAACATAAGCGGCTTCCTTAAGGTACTTCTCGACCAACCTTATATTTTGACAGTTCGTTCCTCACCTCCATTGAGTAATTTCCTTAAGGTGATACCTCGGTGAACACTAGCGCCACCGTCATTTAAAAAACATTACTCACTGAAAACACAAGTTATCAAAAATCCCTCTGCTGTAATTATGGTTCTGGTTCTGAAGTTAATTTTAAACATATTAAATTATTAAATTATAATTCCCTATAGTTACAAATTGCATCATTGCTTAAAACGGCCACTTTTAGTAGTTTTGCAATTTGTCAATATGGTTCTGAAGTTAATTTTAAACATATTAAATTATTAAATTATAATTCCCTATAGTTACAAATTGCATTATTGCTTAAAACGGCCACTTTTAGTAGTTTTGCAATTTGTTAATATGGAACTATAATTTAATTATTGAATATGATTAAAATAAACTTCAGATCCAGAACCATAATTACAGCAGAGGGATTTTTGATAACTTGTGTTTTGAGTGAGTAATGATTTTTAAATGACGGTGGCGCTAGTGTTCACCGAGGTATCACCTTAAGGTGAGGAAGCTAGTGTCAACTATGAATACCATTGAGATCGAGTGAGGATGAGTGGAGTTTGAGGAAACGTTTGAGAATATGGGTGTTAATTTAGTATATTTGGTTTTTTTTTTTTGTTAATATTATCCAGTCGTCGAGAGAATAAACGGTGTACACACACTTAACCTCGTCTCTCATTTCCTGCCATAGTGGGTGACAGTCATTTGTTGACGTTTTTGGTTCATTTTACTAAAAATTATAAAAAAAATCATACTCAATTACTCACTTATTTGGTCAAAACGCTGGTCATTAACTACAAAAAGTCCATTCATTCGATATGTCACTCGGTACCTAGTTCTAAATCTTTGCTCGGTACAGATAAACATTATTTTTCATTTACCGCTTTGCACCCCAACAGTAACGCCTCCCCCTTCCTTTTACATAACCAAAACGTACCTCCTTCGTATTATTTTTCCTGTTAAAACTAGTTTTTTTAACTGCGCAGCTTCTATCTATTTATTTAACCTTTATTGTACAAAATACAATTGAAAAGCACAATAGGCGGACTTAATGCTAAAAGCATTATCTAACAGTCAATCTTTGGGTAAAGAGCTTAATTAGGTACTTATTAACAAACTAGCTGTAGCCCGCGACTTGTGCGCGTGGGCTCCGTTCCCGTTATCGTGGGAATGTTAAATTGCTTCCGAAATTCCCAAACAAAAAATTTTTTGTTTGGAAATCAGTCGATTCAATTCACCTTTCGAGTACCATCCTTTTGTTTGATGGTTTTCCATCATGCACGCATGAGCGTCTAGCCTTTGTTCCCGTTGAGATACACCATTTTGTGTTACACTGTAACCCATTGGGAAAAAAAATACCGATTAGTTACACTGTAACTCAATGCCACATTTTTTTATCCCTTTGAGTGACAATGTAACTCAACAGTACTCTGTGTTCCCGTTAAGTAACACCTTCTTGGGTAAAATCATTGTTCAAATACATCTTGATTAATCAAGATTAATTTAATAGAACGATTATCTCACTAAAACAAGTATCTCTTAAATCAACTAAACGTATGATCGGTAAATATGGTACATGCACTTAGTGTAGATATTATTTCTGTTAACTTCAGATACATTGCTATGATCCCAAAGTAACTAAAATGTTAATCAGGAATAACGGGAGAATCACAACAATCCGGGCTCAATATTGATAGTATTCTTGTTATCTGCACTAGACCAGCCGGAAATCGAATGCGTTCCTCACAAAGCATACAATTATGTGGTTTTAATTGCACCGCAGCAGCGATGTCACAGTATAGGTACAACATATTTAATTCAGCGGGTATGTTTATTTTGTAGGTAAAGTCAAAATATATTTTTTTAACTACCCTCTATCTCACTCATTTTTCAATCCAAGAATAGAGAAGCTCTGGAGAAATTTACTTAAGTAGACTAGATAGAATTAAGTTAACATTCTATCGTAAACCGTTATTAGGTTCAGACGTGTTAATTATGTTTTATTAAAATAAACAATTACTTCGCAACTGTGGCCTAGATTTTCAACTGCGTCATTTATCATAATAACTAGTGCAAAATACTCTTAGTGTAATGTTTTTATCTATCAATTTGTGTTGTTCGTTTTAAAAATAGACTAAAATGGAAGGCAGTCCGTTTAATCGGAGTGATTTAACACGCCGTAGCCCGCCGTCCACGCCCACCCCAGCGCCAGTGTTCCTTGAGGAAGCGCAACCTGAAGTAATATCTACTATTGAGATCCAGTCCTGGATGACCTCTATTGAACAGTGTCTGAAGGAAGTCTGCAAAATTTCAGCCGATGGGAAACTGAACTCGGACCAAAAGCTAAGAATTAGCAATTTAAGTAGGAATGTGCCATGGCACATCTCAGATGGCAGTGCAGTACCAAGCATTGAAGCAAAAGACAATTCAATATCATACCACCATTCTAGCCCTCAAAGAAAAGCTAAATTTGTCGCAGTCTTCAAGAGCTCAAATTAAGAATTGAAGAAACATCGAAGCCCACCTCAGGAAAATCTTTCGCTGATACAGTAAAAATGAGTTCAAATAACTTTATCCAGCCCCAAAAAGTAAGTGCCGTAGCTATATAATATACCCCAACGACAAACTAAAAACCAGTGAGGAGACAAGAACGCTAGTCCAAAAAATTATTAGCCCAGCACACAGATGCAGCTGCATGTTCGAGGAGTTAGGAAAACAAGAAATGGAGGAGTTATTATTAGTACGGAGAACAAGGCCGACGTTGAAAAACTGAAGCAGTCTGCCTAACTGAAAACTTCTGGTCTCACTGTGGACGAGCCGCATAAACGAAAGCCCAGAATTGTAATCATCGGAATCCCAACATCTATGCCGGAAACGGAGGTTTTTTCTTGCATTTATGAGCAGAATTTGGCAGACAAGCTAGTCGATTGCTCTCTTGATCGTTTTTTGTCATCTACAAGACTAAGCCATAAATCTGGGAAAAAGAATGGCGAGACCTGCAATTTTGTCATTGAAGTTTCTGCAGATATACGCAAGGCCTTAATCTCTAAAGATAGAGTTTGCGTGAGCTGGTCCTCATGTTCTGTGAGAGACTTCACGCTGGTGACCAGATGCTTCAAATGCCAGCAATACGGTCATGCGGCCAAAACTTGCAGGGAGGTGGTCAACACTTGCAGTCACTGTGGTGTGGTAGGCCATTCCATAGACGAATGTACGAAGAAGGGAGACAAAATTAATAGAAGGTTCTGTGACAGTTGGCCATGTTCTAGAGATTTTGCGGCATTGACAAATATTAATCTACGATTCAAGTTTGATTAAGGTGATTACCGGATAAGACAGAATCCTTTTAAATTTCGTTTAGGATTAACATTGATTGTGATATTTTTAAATTACTGGCCTAGTCCAAGAGAAATATTTTCATATTGTTAATTTTTTGAGGTGGAGAAATTATAATTTAAGTGTATTTACGAAAATAGTATAGGTACTTTCAGGTGTAAATTTAATTAAAAGATAATTATCTTTATGTACCTGCAATGACTTATGAACCTATTATTTGTGTTATTAGCGACATTAAAATCATTTTAAATAGTTATACTGATTAAAAAAAATATTTTTGATTACATTGTTTTATTTAATAATAAAAAGTAGGTACTGTAACTCATTGGAACATTTTGTTCCCGATAGGTAACCCTATTAGGTCGCGTATATATTTACGGGAATAAAAATGTGGCATTGAGTTACAGTGTAACTAATCGGTATTTTTTTTCCCAATGGGTAACAGTGTAACACAAAGTGGTGTAACTCAACGGGAACAAAGGGCGTCTAGGGTGCGCCTATGATCTAAGATGTAGGTACGTCAAGCACTACGTTGCGTGCGTTCCATATTCAAATTTTCTAGAAAGAAAACGAAACATCTACGTCAAAGTGACATATGTCACGACTTGTTCAGTCGATTCAGATTATTTCAGATTTCACAAGTCAGTGACAAATTGTAAAGCTTTGCGAAAGGACGGTGTGAATTAGAATTTAAAGTTAAAATACGAAAAAATGCCTCGTCGAGGACGATCTGCAAGTCCACCACCGGCGCCACAGCGCAGGTAAGCGTTTAAATTTATGATTTAATAAAAATGTTTTGCGTAATTATAGCATTTACGTCACTTATAACCTCAACATTTTCAGGGCTTCACCACCACCAGCTAGCAGGAACGTGCCTGCACATGCTCCTCCATCGAGTCCTGCGCCAGCCTCCGTTGCACAGCCTCAGCAACCATCTCTTTTCGGGCAGATGGCGGCTACAGCTGGAGGAGTAGCTGTTGGATCAGCTGTGGTGCGTATTTATTACGTAACAGGATTACTTACTTTACTTAGTTTCTATTTCGAACTAATAGTGAAGTTCACAAGCTTTGTGCAATGTGACTGAAATTCTTTCTAGATGAAATTACCCTTGGTATTAAGCCTAGTGACCTGAGTTGGTCACATGTCGTGATGACGTTTTGCTGTCGCATTGTTTTTATCACCATCTTGAACGTAAACAACTTGCACTATAATTTCATCATCAAATATAATCTCACAAATTTAATGTTTGATTGGGCTGGGATTATGACAGTGGAAATGTTTTTGTAACATTGTCTCTTAACTAGAAGGACCTGAATAAACCAGGACCTTTCATCTGTTTCTGATTGATTTTATCTTGGAAATTTGTCTATGTATATAAATTGTTTGCATTCTGATTATTTTATTGGGACAGTAAAAAAAAATGTGCAATTTTATAAAATTTCATTAAGTACATTGATTGCTTTTTGTCAGTTTGCTGTTTCTGATGGAAAGGAAATTTGAAAATGCATTTAAAATTTTACTAAAATTATGCTAGTTGCTTTGTAAATGCATAATTAAACTTTAGTATGCTAGTGAAAGCCTATAATTTTATTGTTAAGTATATATAGGTACATATATTATCACTAGAAGAGATTGTCAAGCTTATCCACAGTAAAAAAAGTTTATCTTTACCTACTCTATCTTTACAAAAACATAATAAAATAACATAAACATAGTAAGGAATATTTGCATAAATCTAAAAACTTACCACATTGTTCATGTATAAAATAACAAACATTTGCTCAGCCTCTTTTGTTATAATGTCACTTTTTTACATGGAACATCAATTAAAAAGGAAGCTTTATATTTTGAGGTGCGTGCACTGTTGAACAGACATCCATCCATTGAGAGCACCTGGAGCAGAGTCATTATTAAACAGCTAGGTGAAAGCAAATACCATACCCTTACAGCCCTCATAAGCTGGCAATCTTAAGAAGAAATCCTAAATTAAAGAAAGCATGATGAACCTTTAGGTCCTTTTGTACTTAAAAAAATATTTATTAGATTGGCAATTTTTTAATTGAATCATTATTTGTTTCAGGGTCACATGGCTGGTAGCGCCATAACCGGAATGTTCAGTGGAGGTGGCAGCAGTGAGCCTGCTCCACAGCCACAACAGCAACCTGCCGCACAAACTTACAATCAGTACCAGAACCAGACTCCACAGGGACCTTGCGCATGGGAGATCAAACAATTCCTGGAGTGCGCCCAACAACAGCACGACCTCTCCTTATGCGAAGGATTCAATGAGGCTCTGAGACAATGCAAAGTTAACAACCATATGTAAACAAGCATTTGGAAGGTGTTGCTTAGTAAACACCAAGACATTTTTATTTAGAAGCTCAATTTTAGAATAGTGCCAGAAAAATTTGACTTCTTCTTACCTTTAGAAGATATACTTTCACATCAAAACATTAACTTTTGATTGCCGAAGGCAACACCTTCCTAGTTTATTTTTATCATCAAATGTGATAGTTTTTGGGTTGGGTGGGAGGTCACACATTTTAGTAAATCAGTGCTTTTATTTTATTGTTTAAGACATTGTTATTGTGATGTAGAATTATTTGATTCAAACACTTGTTTATCCAATTGTTTTACGTAATTTTTTGTGAGATTTACAAACAATAAACATAATAGGCCAAACTTTTGTTTTTTTTTAATTTGCTCCTTGGGAAGAACTGAACATCCGATATAAAAATCTTCATTGGTTAATTGGGCGCAACAGCGTATTGACTTTGGATAATAAGCTGCTTATAACTCGATTCTCAAGCAAAGCAAAAACTTGGACATATGGCATACAATTGTAGGGCAGTTGCAGTAACACTAACATCTCTATCTTTCAGAGAATGCAAAATATAATACTGAGAACCATAAGTGTAGTGCCGTGGTTTATAACCAATGCTGAGATACATAGGGAGCTTCGAGAGTGAACACAGTCCGTGAAGAGATTAAAATGGCTTTGGTAAAATACCAAGGAAAACTAGAGGTCCACCCTAATGAACTGGCTGCCGACCTGTGCCCCTAGTATGAGTTTTTCTTAACTCAGACGCTAGCGACTGCGTAAGGATTTTGTATGTAATTTCTTAGTTGCCTTACTAACCGCTAGAGCCGCTGTACAGGTTTGCCATACTAAATCGCTAACGCAGTCGCTAGCGTCTGCGTTAAGGTGATACCTCGGTGAACACTAGCGCCACCGTCATTTAAAAATCATTACTCAGATCCAGAACCTTAATTACAGCAGAGGGATTTTTGATAACTTGTGTTTTCAGTGAGTAATGATTTTTAAATGACGGTGTGAATGTGTGAAAATTCCGTTTGTGGTAAAAAACGACGAAATGTGTAGAAAAGGTACAGAGGTGAGACTTCAGTCGTTCCGCTGAAATAGCACGTACAGCTACCCTATGATTAAAAAATCGTTTCCATCAGGGCTCTGAAGCGTAATCTGAAGATGCAACTAGGAAACGCGCTCGGATGAAGATAAAGAAGTAGACGCTACCTACGATTTGAAAACATGCACGATACGATTCCGCGGCGAGATAGTTCAGTGGGTATAAAAATATATTAACTAATAGACATCTATGATTTCATAGATCACGATCGGGCTACTCTCGCAACGAAGCTAGGCAGCCAGCGCGTTCGCCACCGATCGTAGTGACTCCAATGCCGCGGCGTTCCTTGTTTAGGGATGCCGCTGCAGTCGCAGGAGGTGTCACTGTCGGTACAGCAGCGGTATGACGATAAATCTGTTTTCTTGATCTTAAATCTATGCAAACTAGAAATCATTTGTTGATAGCCTTGCCTTTACAGTCTACAGAGCATGATATATGATATGTATCTACTACTCCTGTGTTAACAATATAATTTATTCCGTATTTGAGGATTACATAAACCTTACATATTATGGTGGATTGACTACGTTATCGCCTGGTAGATAAAGAACCTACTTTGGAGATTCGAAAAAAGTAGTTGGATACATTATGTACTGTATGCCCTAGAATGAAAACTTTCGGTGATAATATAGTCGGAATCATCTTTTTTTCGGCGCAAACTACTATAAATATTCTATTATCAGGGCCACGTTGCGGGGGAAGCAATAACAAGCTTGTTCTCCGGAAGAAGGCGAGAGGAGGTGGTACAGCAGCTGCCGCAGGGCTACCAGTTGGGGACCGAGCCCACCGGCCCCTGCGCCTATGAGATTTCCTCGTTCCTGCAATGCGCCGCAAACCGCGAAAACCTGCAGGAGTGCGAGGCTTTTAATGAGGCGCTAAGAGAATGTAAACGACGGAATCGTATGTATTTTTTTTTGTTTTGAATAGTTGATGTTATAGATGTATTTAGGCGGTAACTTCTTTCACTTCTTTCTATCAGGTAAGTTGTAAGCCTGTGCGTCTATACCACGAGATTTCATAAACGCAGACGCTATAAAGCGACAAGATTTTTATGGAATTTCTTAGTACCTACCTACCTTACTATTCGCCAAGGATGCTGTACAGGTTTGTCATATAAAGTCGCTAACGCAGTCTAATAAGATTTTAGAAACTCCTAGTAGGGTAGAATATACTGTATGCATGTTCAATACTACAAAAAATTGAAATCCTCATTAGAGACCGAATTGAATTCAGACCAAGTTCCATAGAACAGGACTAAAACTACTTATTGAACATTTAAAAGTTAAGTTTTTAGTTTAGGTATAAATAATCTGTGGTATAACCAACGAGGCCTAGCCCGCCCGCAGCTTCGATCGTTTACTTTGTGAAATAATAGAACGAGGGAGAAGTAAACTTTTTTCTCGAATGATTTCTAGATTCCTCGAAACATGCTTTCCATTATCTAAGTTTTGAAAATACATATTCGTATTATGTATTTTCAAAATTCCTACTCAGTTCTTATACGCCTACGGCCTACGTCGTATGAGAAACCTTCATGCATTTCAAATCTACCCTCGAGGCCTCGACATATATTCTGACGAGAATGAAATTAAAGCTTTTATTTGTAATGATGTACTTATGTTTTAAAAATTATATAGCTAGTATTATGTGTTGCTTCAGCACATTTTTTTTGTTCTTTGTTTCAGGGATACCGTAAAAACACTACTTTCCACAACATTATAATAATTTAGCAATAAAGAAATGATTGTTTGAAAATGTGTATAAATTTTACGTATCCTTAAAACACACCAATTATCTATTAAAAGATATTTTTGCCAAGATTTTTGAACTTTGTAAGCTAGTCTAAAGCTAGGTAAAGTCAAGGAAAATTTTACTGAAATTTAGCTTAGGTACCCAGAGCGAGCCTCTCAAACGGGTTTCTATATCAGTAGACAAATAAAAGACAAAGTTACAGGTGTATACATATAAACTTAAATTTTATTTACACCTTAGTACATATAAATTGTGACGTTTCAGTATAAATAAAGATTTGGGATCACTTAACAAACAGGATCAAATTCGAGATAAATAAAGTTCGGGACATTTCAATATTTGAGAAAAACAATCGGATATTTCGTACTTACTGTAAAGAAAATATACATTATAATTCTGTGAAACTAATTCAATATAATCAATGTACAATATATAACAAGGCAATCTGATATTTTACAGTTTGGCACATTCGAAACCTGTGAACTGAAATTAACTACAATTTTGTTACTATTACTGTACAGTATTATCCAGTTTCATTATTAATGCCAGATCTAAATCATAGCGTCTTTGGAATTGTATTGTGAAAAGTGAATTACTGACCGAAGATTCATAAGAACTAATTATTATAAACAAGCAAATATTAACAGTTATTTTAGGTACTTTTTTCTATTGCGCAGGACAGACGGAACATTGTGCCATCTTAGTTATATTTCTATTGAAAATGTCATTTTATTCCAACCACTTCGCAAGAAAATAATTGCGCATGAGCGACAAACTTATCTGCATTTTTAATAGGTTATTAATCGGAAAACACTCTTTATTTAAATGTTGGTATAGCAAAGTTTGTAACTGTATAACTGTAAATAAATAGAGAACAATGAAAATATTTGTGACAAAACAGACAACCTCTATATAAGCTAACAAACAGTGAACAGTTAAATAATCATTAGTGCATGTAATTTTGTATATGTTGGTATTTATACGTACAAAAACCCAATAAGTAAGCGAGCTAATGAGATTCATATCTGTTAGGTTTTGCATACATCATATTGTACATAATTGTATTCAGATTACGTATTATTTCAAGACCCGTTTTGTTTCTACTGTAAAGTTCGTTCGTCGTATCGTGTGTTCGTCTTAATCACTAAAATTCAACTAATAATACGTTTAAACGCTTAAGCTAAATCAGTCTATTCTTAAAGCGACATTACATGTTATGTCTAACAATAAAGCTTAAACGAATGATTACCATCACACTGGAAATTTCTGCAAATTAAGGCCACTAGGTTTCGTATTGATTTTATCGTTTATATTATTCGTTTTACATAAAGAAAATGTTAGTTTTAAATAAAAACATATCTTAAATTATATTTTACAGACATTGTTTAATTTTTACAATCAAAAATTTACATTCTAAATTAATATGGCAGGTATTTATTCAATTGATTTTGATTCCGAATTAGATTTTTATATTGGGTTAACTTAATTTTCACACTAAAATTTAAGTTAATTTAAGAGAACAGTTATCAGAAATCTATTAAGTGAAACAATAATTCTTAACATTTAGTTACATTTAATATATTGACAATTATAACATTTCAATATAAAGGATCACAAAAATAATGCACCAGCGCTTACATATGATACAATAAACCACGCGAACATCGGGCCAACTGAGTCGACGTCAATCTCAAAGTTCCAAAAATAATTTAAAGCTTATCACATTATATTTACACTCTGTGTAAATTTAGATTCTCATTGCGAATTTTTCTAAGACAGTCGCAAAACATAAGGCGTTAGATTCTAATTAGCACAATATAACCTAATTATGTTCTATAATAGCCCTTTTAACATGGAATTTACAAGTCTCACTTAAGTCAGCGTCAGGCCGCGCCGCCGGATATGACACAAGATTCGTCTCGTCAATGTAACTAGCGAATTGAATCGATAATGTAAAGAGAATCGCAGGTCACAAGCGCATCTCCCAGAGGATGAGATGGGCGTCTTTAGGGTTCGGATCAGCGGCGGGGGCTGGTCTTTCGGCTGCCTCTGCGGTTTGCCTCCAGTCAACATACCCTCGTCCTCCTACTATCGTAACGACCGATCGCCTTGCAGCACTCTCACCCACGATATAATCAGCACCTCGTAGACTTCTCGCCGCGCTTTTTGGCGCTGGTCGAATTTCGTTGTTCGTGGCCGAATCGCTCCTGGATATCGAGCGATCAGAGGATGTAGATTTGCTAGAAGTGGAGTCCGGGGTGGACACCGCCACGGGAGCCAAGCATGCGGCGCCTGAAGCTCCAGAACTGGTCCTAGAAACGCCTCGCAACGCCATCGATTCCTCGCTGCCTGATGACGTGCACAGGCTCGAGGCACGCGAGTCTACAGACCAGCTGGACAAGTCGAGACTCCTCGGCCGGCCAGCGCGCATTCTAATTCGCCTATCCAGTGTACTCACTCTGAACGGTATAGCCGCTAGTTCCGGATCGCTCCGCCGCAGAGCATCGCCGCCCGATCCGCTCACGTCATTCTCCCCTACACAATCTTTTACAAACATCAGATCTCCAAACAAGCCATACACGTCACATGCGTTTAGATTCGCGCACTTGGGTAAAGTTTTACTCAAACGAACGTCACCCGGTTTTTTCCGTCGAATTACAGCAGATTGTACTCGTTGTGGCCGATACGGGCTAGATTCCTCTGATATTGTTCTTTCGAGTTTGGGTTTTCCGTTATCGTCTTTCATCTCTTCCTCTTTAAATTCGTGTAAAGTGCTAGTATCGGCGAGAGCGCGAGCGTTAGACAAGTTCCTCCTGACGACGTTTACGTCAACGTCTCTAGATTCTGGTATCAATGACAACAGGAACGTCACGGGTCCTGCGTGTGCGTGATACGACACTGCGATGTGTCCTCCGATCAAGGGCAGTCCTTCTAACTTGGGCAGTGGTACTGTGACGGTCACACCGGCCGTGGTGCCAACCCACAGTAACCCTTGTCCGGCCAATAAAGCTGACACATGAGCTGGCTTACTACCTTCCCTAGCACCAATAGTCTTCGCTACATCAGCAGCGATGTCAATATTCTGTAAATGCTCGAACGTCTCAGCGTGATACAGACTTACGTAGGTAGAGTCCGAGAACGCCGTCCATAATCCGACTCCGGAATGAGCTAGATACCTCACTGAGCGGTCGTCGTCACCTTTCAGTTCTAAGATTCGCAAAATCTCTGCGGTCAAGGCGTTTATAGCGAAGACTCGCCGCGCGCACGTCGCGTATATAATACCATCGACTGGTAATACGCAATGCACAGGTTTATCTCCTAATTCGATGGCTAGTGGTTCCTGTAAGGCCCATGAGTCGTCATGGTTTCTCCTGAAGACCGAGACCCTTCCGTTGGAGAGTCCGACGAACATGGAGTCACAGTGGTACCTGATCTGCGTGACGGCCGCAATGGTCGGAACCTCAGTCAATTTCTCCTGCTTCTCCGGCTCCACTCCGGAAAATATGATAATCTTTTTGTCCTCAGTGCCGAGCCACACTGTGTCGCCGCACAGCGTGGTCACTTGTCGAACTCCTTTCGCGTATTCCATTGAGGTAACCTGAAATAAAAATATAATAATGAAATCTTTAATATCTGCCTACCCTACGGGAAATAGGCGACGTAATGGTGGTATATAATAGTCACCTGAAGTCGAATGAAATATAAAGTAAAACTTCAGATGAAATGATATGCGCTAGTATCAACTCTTAATTAATATAATCGTTTGCCTATTATAAAAGTACAGATACAAATTATAGAACAGTCGGTTTCCCCGGTGCACTAGTCCCTCCTCAGATATTTCCACTGGTGTGGGTAAGAATGGATTATTTTTCAACACTTTTTAGCATTTTTACACGAACAGGTCTAACAGCAGCTTCTTGGTATTCAGAGTGGGGCCGTTTTTGACGCTTGTATATTAAATGTTTGTAGTAATAGTAAATGAATGTCGAGGCCAGAAATGAAGCCATTTATGGCCGAGTTATATTGCAAGGCTGAAGCGCAGCTGAGGATTTTAAATGTTCATACATAATTTTAAACAATAAAAGAATTAATGGTTAGTACCAACCTAACAAAAGCGTCTAGCAATTTCCATTAACGACCGCTAGAATTGGTTTTTCATGGTAGGCTGGCCAGAGTGAAACTAAAAAACCTAATGTATGAAAGCGTGTACATTAAAAAACCTCCATAAGCGGGTAAGCGGCCGGCAATTTTTTTTTTTTAATTACATTGTTGTCTTAGGCCAGCAATGAATCTATTGACGTATTGTTTTTTTTAAATAATGAAGCTATTTCCGAGCAAGAGGAAGTAAAACTTTTTTTCTTTCTTATTCTTTCTTATCTTTCACTTCCACGTGGCAATCGGGGCCGCCACACCAACCGCAGCTAGCATTACCTTGGTGTCGGGCAGGTCGAGCGTGACCAGCGTCTTGAGTTTGGCGGCGCGGTGCGTCAACACGGCCACGTGGCTGTCTGCGCCGCCCCCCGCCGACACCCACAACAACGCCCGCGCGCGGCGTGTAGAGGCGCCTCGCGACGCCGCGCCGGTCGACGTGTAGAAACACCCGCATCGGACCTACGGATGTTTGAGTGTCTTCAAACATGTAGATTTGTGGGAGACGAAGTGAAAGACCTCGCCATCTAGTCACTATATATGATATTACATATATACATACATATAATCACGTCTTTATCCCATGCGGGGTAGACAGAGCCTAGGGCCATAAGACCTTAGGCCACGTTTAGCATAATGATAGTTGAAACAGGAAATCAATAGTGATGGGTTGCTAGCAGCATCGCCTATGTCATGATTTCCCCATTCGGCGATTCCCTCAGTCGACTTTTACGGCTTGCGCGGGAAGAGAAGCAGCTGGTACATTCTGTTTTTCTTTTTCTCCCAGACCAGCATGGAAGCGATATATGATATTAGGTACTAATTATCAACACACGATAAACGAATAGCCGAAAGCACGCCACAGTCAGTGTCTCGGTAACGCTATAGTTCGCAAGATTTATAAAAGATGGCGCTGAGACAACGGATGTTTTTATGCTACTACCTCACTTGGCTTTTTGTATTTGCCTATATGTGTGGACGGTATATTTGCCAAATATTGCGTTATTTGTATACTTTGCTTAACACTTTCGCTGACAGTAACGCCTCTCGACGTAGATAACAATTGACTGTTATTTGTTATCTCGTTTACTGTCCGCGAAAGTGTTAATCGTCGAATATTATGATAAATACGCGAATAGCCAAGTGTGGTAGCAACATTAGGCTTATTGGAAATGAACTTACCGCGCGGCGACTTCCTTTCATTTTCCAATACAGAAATAATAGATATGTAGAATAGCTGAGTCACGTGTCTTCAGTTTAGAAGTTATTGAAAGAGTAAACCAGCGCAGTAGGAATGATTACGGCAACGCAGATTACTCAGTAAGAAAAGAATAGTAATTCGGCGTAGCAGACGTAGATATTAGACGTCATCGTCAATACGTGTGGCATTCATCCTGAGTTCTGCATCCCATCATTATCCCATGTGGTCAACGAAAGTCCACTTTGCAGTGTCAATTCACACCTGCCGCCGCAAGCAAGCTAAAACACCTGGATATTCGTCCAAGTCGTGCAAGTCCATTTTTTTTTAAAAAGGGTAGGAACTGAATCTCTATATCCAAACTAGCTGTTCCCCGCGGCTTCGCCCCGCGTGGGTCTCGGTTATATCGCGCCCAAAAGTAGCCTATGTTTGACCTCAGGTCGTTAACTACATCCCTACCAAATTTCATCACAATTGGTCCAGCAGTTTAGCCGTGAAGAGGTGACAGACAGACAGACAGACTTTCGCATTTATAATATTAGTATGGAAGTATGGATATGGATATGTATAAGTAGGATTACATATCTATAATCACACTGTGTGAATTTCACACGTACCTCAGTGAGAAACTTGGACGAGTAGACCGGCGTAGCAGCTACGAACAGCGGCATCTTGTGCGGCGGCGCGTGCAGCGTAGCCGGCAACCGCCACGCGGGCGTGTTCGCCGTAGCCGTAGCGAGTTGCGCGAGTCGTAGCTCCGTAGCCCACGCGAGTCGAGCACCGGGCTCGCTCGCGCGAAACGTGAGAGGCTCCTCGCGGCCTCTGATTGTTAGTTGGAGGCAGCAAGAGTCGACCCACGCCATCTCGTCGTCTTTTTTCTGCATAGAAAATTTAAATGACTTGAATCATGTACTTTACGAACTCGGACAAGATGAGTTATTGCTATTTGATATTTGCCCTATTCATATGCAGGTATACGGCTACGGTGTTGAGAGGGATACTTATGCTGATGTTTTCATACAAGAGAGTTCCATATTCATGAATGAGGGCTGACTTTCGGTATAAAACGAATCTGCAGCTAAAAATGCCATTTTTGATGGAATTAGGAAATATTGGGACAAAAAAGCTTTTAAAAAAAAATATTTATACCTGAATACTTTGCTGTATGCTCTGCAATAAAGTCTTAAACATCTCCGGTGCTAGTTCAGGGTAAGGTGTCCGGAGCGACGCGGCCAGATCCGCCATACGAGACACAGTTTCGTAGTCGTGCATCAGTGCTGACATTTCATTGCATAGAGAGTCCGCTGTCGAGGTGTTGAGGTGGCCATTACTGCTGGAGTTTGAACGAAGGCTGCCACTCCGGTTCATGCCTGTTCAGGAACAAAATTATTCAGCTTTATTTACGAGAACAGATTTCATCATGAAGAAGTTAAAATGTTAAATGTTTTTTGTTCAAGCAAGTATATGTAATTTGGTTGCGAGCAGTGACGTGCACAGACATTTTCCTTAGGGTAGGCAAAAACCTACCTAGACCAGAACTATTTCTATTTTAATCTATACTTATAATTTAGGTATAGGTAAATGAGTTACAATTAAAACAGTAAAGAGCAAGAAGATAATAAAATTAAAATTTATTAATCATATTTTATTTCGATACGGAAATAAAAATATAACTCTACGGAATTGGGAATGTCATCTTGTTTATATAAAGTCTTCGAGTCTATGCGTTTTTAAATTTGCAGCATTACTCGTTTAATATCCAATAGACACAGTTATCATGTTGCTGCAATCGATCGTAATCACTAATCAGATTTAAGTATGTGTAACGCGTAATTCTAATTGGCCGTAACAAAAGTGAGAGCGAGATGAAATGTCATCTCATAGCATTTTGTTTCATCTATAGTGGAGGTCTGAAATTTACTCACACAGGCGTGATTTAGCGCATGTGTCTGTTCATGTAAGTTTTTTACTTGCACTACTACACGAGCAAAAGCACATCTATACATAGTGATTTCTTTGTGGGAGTAGTAAACTTCAGACGTTTTACTAAAAAGCTGGCCTAGCTAGCAGCGCGTATGGGCCGGCGCGCGGCGCGCCGCGTGTTCGCGCGAATTCGTAGATGGCGTTGTTAAGATAATTCAATATCTTGTGTGAAAAAATATTTATGATTTATATGTATTGATTATATATTTTTTTTTATTATTTATTACAAAAGTACATGGTAGGCAACGTCTAAACGTCTTTATGATATGCACGGCACTGGTTGCGAGCCATGCATTATGCTGGATTTATGTTATTTTCTGCAGTTTTGTGAGTAGGTGTATTTATACCTACTAATTAGCATGATTGCTATTTTTTTCTGTACTTAAAATTCAAATTCATTTATTACTTGTAAACATGTTGTACAGTAAGGTTTAGTCCTTAGCCTTCTAACTAATATTATAAATACGACTGTAAGTTTGTCTGATTATTTATTACGTTTTCACGCGTAAACCACTAATCTTACCTTCGCGTTTCACAATTTGACACACAGGCATAACATTATAGATTACCTTGAGCAAGCACCCTGCTGAGTGTTGGCGAGGTGCCAGTGTCCAGTACATCAACGTCTTGCACTGGATGTGCCCACTTCAGCCCCAACCGTTCGTCTTCCCCGTTCCCGCTACCTCCGCCACCGACCGACACGCAAACTACTAAATCGTTTAGGAGCAGCAGTCTTCGGGGCTTGCATTTCGTCACGCTACCCATTTGGTTGAACTCCTGGGAATTCAAAAAAGCAATGGTACTTTTTGAAGTGCAAAAAAGAAGGGGGATGTCTCCCCGTAAATGGTAAAAATGGTATTTACACTGCACCAAACAGTGTCTTCAATAATTTTTCCATCCACCTTAAGATTGACTAGAAGGTTGCTTTAGGGTTAATTCTTACTGGAATGGCAACAGCCTTTAATGTGTTTAAGAATTTTGAACTTTATCTACATAATTATAAGACCTATTTATAACTATAAAAAGCCAGCGCAATCTCGCGCTCAAGCTTTGTCTTTTGAATAGAAAGATAAAGTAAAAATTACCCTGCTTAAGTGCTCTTTCAGCTAAACTGTGCAAGGACCTAAAAGTTCGCCTTTGTGCCTAATATTGCTTTAATTATTTTATTTCGGTGCAAAGTACTGTATTATATCTATTATGCATCTATATCACTACTAGTATCAAACAAAAGTCACTTGCCGCTGTCTGTCCCTATGTATACTTAGATTATTGAAACTACGCAACAGATTTTGATGCGGTTTTTATTAATAGATAGTGTACTGGCTTGCCCTAACGTATCAGAGTACCGAGATAACCGAAAGCTGGAGGGAGTTCTGTGGGAAACAGGAGAAGGAAGGCGTGTGGGATGGAATTTATAGAGTCCTGAAGAAGACTACAAAGCGCGAGGAAGACACACCACTAGAAAGTGACGGAGTGGCCCTAAATATGACGGACTCGGCTAGACTTCTGGCCAACACATTTTATCCAGGAGACCTAGAGGCACAGGACACAGAGTTTCATCAAGCTGTAAGAGCAAAAGCAGATAAAGTGAATGCGAGTGAACAAGTGGTAAATTGCGACCCCCCATTCACCATGCTCGAACTCAAAACAGCAACGGACTCTTTCAACCCGAAAAAGGCTCCCGGACCAGACGGGTTCACTGCCGACATCTGTCGCAGGTTTATTGGTGGCAACCAGGAACTATTTCTGGGATTAGCAAATAAATGCCTTGAATTGGAGTGTTTTCCCAATGCATGGAAGGAGGCAATTGTTGTAGTCCTGAAAAAACCGGGAAAAGATTCCTATGCGACACCCAAATCCTATAGGCCGATTGGACTCCTATCGATCCTTGGAAAAATACTCGAAAAAATGCTGGTCGCCCGATTGAAGCACCATCTTCTGCCAGCGATGAGCAAATGCCAGTACGGATTCGTGCCACAGAGGAGTACCGAGGACTCCCTCTATACCTTAATGCAACATATTAAATCCAAATTAGCTGAAAAGAAAATAGTTACCATGGTATCATTGGATATAGAGGGAGCCTTCGATAACGCTTGGTGGCCGGCAATCAGGCTCAGATTGGCAGAAGAAGGATGCCCTGTAAATATTAGGAGAGTAATAGACGATTACCTCAGAAATCGGAAAGTTACGGTGAGGTATGGCGGGGAGGAGGCCACCACCGAAACAAATAAAGGGTGTGTCCAGGGATCGATAGCGGGCCCAATCCTATGGAACCTTCTGTTGGACCCATTATTGAGGACCCTGGAAGAACAAAACGTCTATTGTCACGCCTTTGCAGATGACGTAGTTCTTGTGTTCGATGGGGATACAGCACTTGATATAGAAAGACAAGCAAACGGCGTTCTTGAGACAGTTGGGAAATGGGGTGTCCAAAATAAACTTAGGTTCTCTGCGCCAAAAACAAACGCAATGACAATAACTAAGAAACTTAAGTTCGACACTCCACGCCTCAATATGAACGGATCACCCATAGATACAACAGACGAGCTAAAACTACTGGGAGTCACATTTGATAATAAACTAACTTTTAAAAAACACGTCATCAACATCTGCAGAAAGGCGATCAATATTTTCAAGCAACTGTCGAAAGCCGCAAAGACAAGTTGGGGGCTGGGCCCTGAAATCGTCAGGATAATCTATAATGCCACCGTGGAACCAGTTATATTGTATGCAGCAAGCGTTTGGGCTCATGTGGCGGAGAGAATCGGCGTAAAGAAGCAGCTAAACGCGGTGCAACGCGGTTTCGCCCAAAAAAACTGTGGAGCATACCGCACGGTCTCCCTTAACTCGGCACTGGCTTTGACTGGGTTACTCCCTCTTGATCTACGGATACGGGAAACAGCATTACTGTATGGGATCAAGAGGGGGGCACCCCTGCCGGGACTGGCGGACAGGGAGATCGAGCGGTTAGCATTGGCAATTGGCTCGCCTCATCCTGCCGAACGTGTTGACCTGGAGTTTCTCAGCCTGATAGACCAACAACAGTTGGATGAGAACGATAACTTTGAAGAAAAAATATACACTGACGGTAGTAAAATTGACGGCCGGGTGGGCGCCGCCCTATCCATTTGGAAAGGAGGGGCGGAAGCCAGAGCCGTCAAATTGAGCTTACCATCCTACTGTACGGTGTATCAGGCTGAGCTCTTGGCGATACGCGAGGCGACGAGGAGAGCCAAAAAGTCTGGTGCGGCTTCCATTGGAATCTACAGCGACTCTATGTCGGCCCTGCAGGCGGTTACCGATCCCACTTCTCTCCACCCGCTAGCCGTTGAATGTAAAGAGAATATGAAGTTTATTTTCGATCAGAATAGAATTATAAAATTATTCTGGATTAAGGCACATGCGGGATTGGAGGGAAATGAGCGAGCGGACCAGCTTGCAAAAGAGGCCGCTGCGGGTTCCAAGAGGAGGCCGGACTACGATCTGTGTCCAATTTCACACATTAAAAGGATTCTACGTGAGGATTCACTCCGGGAATGGGATCGTAGATACGGTGCGGGCGAGACCGCGAGCACCACCAAGCTATTCTTCCCTGTCGCATCGGCAGCATACAAAATAATTCGTAAGCTACAACCAACCGGCCTAAAAACACAAATACTGACGGGACACGGTGGCATTGCGGCTTATCTCTGCCGTTTCAAGTGCAGGGACGACGCCGGATGCACATGCGACCCCCAAATTGAGCAGACGGTTGAACACCTTTTGACAGAATGCCCAATGTTCGATCGTCAAAGGATAGATTTAGAACAGATATTAGACACTAAGATAATCGTAAGAAATTTCCCAATGTTGATAAACAAAGATAAAATAGATAAGTTTTTTATATACAGTACAAATATTTTTAAGATAGTAAATAAGATAAATGGTAACAAAAATATGATGCAATAATATTGTATAATATTATATATAGCATCATATAATTAAAAATAGAACTTAAGAACAATTGTAAAAGAAAACTTAGGATTAAGAAACATTGTAATCTAAAATTTTTAAGAATTAAATAAAGATGTGTGCCTTTTTACTACCCAGTAAACAGAACTATAGAGAGAGAGAAAAACAAAGAGAGAGAAAAGAAAAGTTAGTTAGTTAGAACCGCAAAATAGGCGGGCATCCCACCCGCACAAACAAACTGAAAGATGAAAAAAAAAAAAAAAAAAAAAAAAAAAAAAAAAAACGTATCAGAGTTCACTTTTACACTTTACACTTTTGATTCAAGAGGAACCCTTTATATGTATTATATAACATTGCACTCGTCGCTAGGCAAAAATAAAATTAATATTAAGAATGGAAATAAAAAGGAAAGGAAGATTACAGGAAAAAACATAGACAATGAACTCACCAACTGCAGTAAGTCGTCTTGCCGTAATAGATGCCTCTTATCGGCGCGGGACGCGAGCAGCCTCGCCGCGCCGAACCGCGCCGCGCCGCCCGCGCCCCCCGCGCCCGCCACGCCCCCTCGCGTCAGCCTCCGCAACGCTGCTCGGAACGCCTGAATATATTACACAATTTTTTGGATAAACAAATTAAAAAAAATATATTGAGTCGTGGTTTTCGTTCGCGCGCGGAGCTGGGTGGAGAGGAGCTTATTGACAAATAACAGAAGGCTGGGAAGTTTTACTCAAACATTGTGATTAGTATATACACAGTCGGCCGGAGTTTTTGGAGGGAAAGTAAACTGTCGCTATGTCGGCGCTGTATTTAATTCCCAAAACTTAGGTTTTTTCGACTATTTGTGCTTAATATTGGTGGATTATTATTCGCAAAGTGTTCGTGAACAAGCGTGAGTGTTAGGAAGTGATACAGTGTTGATTACGTGACTTTTATCTTTGTCACCAAAATCTTCCAAGTTATAGCTAAGTGAAATTTTTCCACCGCTTCACTAAGCCATCTGACTGACTAGAATTACTCACTTGACTAGATTAGACTACTGACTTGACTTTTTGACTTGACTTGACTAAATTAGGACTGAAGAAGATTAATAAATTGAAGAAAGGCCTTAAAGGACTAGTTTCCATGGCCGTAAAAAGTATTATAAAAAAAAACACAGTCGGCCCAGGTGGCTTACTACCATCTCTTAAATATGGTTTAGATCAGTAGTTAAGATCCAGTGAGTAAGCGAGACAGCGCAATACATGATGTAAGCCGACATCTCCCTTACTCGATCGTTTTTGCATGGTTTTAAGAGATGGTGGTAAGCCACCTGATCAGCTACAATTCAATTGAAGAAAAAAAAAGTTCTTTCTATTGCTACGTAGTCTTAAGGAAAGACTAGCGTATCTTAGTACTATTATACATTCTGTGGCGTAGCTTCGTTTTTAATAACAACTTCATCTTATAATTGTGATGATAATCATATCATTACCTGTATTCTGTAATAACTATAATTTCGTACGATGTCATAATGATTTTTTGTAGATTCACGGTTGAGATATTAGCGTTGAGTGCAGTAAACCGGAAATTCACCTTGTAATAACCGCAAAGAACTGTGTAAGACGTGGTAATAAAATAGCGACCATACACTGAATAGCTTTAAGCCGGATTTATTATCCCACTCCGAAGGACTTACTTCTGTGGGGTAACAGACACACTGGGTGCTTATATGTATAAGCACGAAGTGTGGGCGTGTGCCTGTCATCACGCATATTACCATGTCATGTCTCATTTAATGCTATACTACATTACAACGTAGTTGCGTAGTAATAAAATTTGTGATGAACAATGGTACAGAATCGCGGCTTGTGGATGTAGACTATTGGAACTACGCAACGCAACGGCAAAGCGTTACCACTTTTAATTTTTCTTCTTTTTTATATGAAACATCTATTTACGGCCTTGCCAGTAAATTGACTCGGTGACGGCAAACTCTGTGAAGTCAAAACGGTTGCCTTTTAATGCGTGCTCTTCTATCTTTTGTCGGTGGATATTTGTAGATTGTAGAGCTTTTACTTCTGCCAATTTCCCCGTGGAACCCAATTTTTATTCGTTGTAAATAGACTTATTCTCGGTGTTCCTTTTATCTTTCCTTCTATTATAATGCTATATTTCTAATATTCCACAGCAGCAGTGTGCTGGTTCGCATTAAATAATCTCTACCATTCGTCTAGTCAAGAAACAACTAAGTCATTTAGTTAATTAATTCATATGTGAATCGCGACATGAGAAAACTAAACAATGATATGATTTCGCAACAGCGATCACGCAAAGGACATTTGCTCGCGTAATGGTCTTGTATAATTGTGATTGAAATGTCAGTTAAAACGGAGCATAGGAATACATCAGTATATCATTGTTCACAGAAATATGAATGTATGAATTTATTTATGAGGGAAACTTTTTCTCACGGTCCATTGGCAATTAGTAAATCTAAACTTATATATAAAAGCAGAAGAGTATTTTTTTTTGTTTAAACGCTTTTAACAGATAGTAAAGGTCTCAAATCTTGAAAGAAATATTTTTGCGTTTTAATATTATTATTTTTTGCATAAGGCCACAATTCCAGTAAGCCATCTCATCTGGGTTAATGTGTATCCAGATCCAGATCAAGTCTGTCTGGCCGGACATCACAAAAATGAGTCAAAATATAAGTATCTTGTTTGTTTTTTGGTTTTAAGGTCAATAGACCCTGTTTCTCCTAATGTCAGTTCTAAACGGCCTGTGACATGGTTTGAAATCCAGGTGGAGTCCGGTACAAACGTCTTCACGTCACTTCTGATGCACTGCATATTTCTCATCAGACAATCAGGTGATTCAAGCCTGAAAAATTCTTAATTCAGACGCATGATAATTGTATTTGTTTTTTTTTGTCGAAGTCCACGCATTAATAATTTTACTGTTTGTTTTCTCGAACTATGCAGATTTGGGCCATCCTAATTACCTGCGTTCTCTCGGCGTCTCGTTTCCTTTCGTTCAGCGCTTCAGCTAAAGCCTCCAGCCTCGTTAACGCTCGTTGCAAAGCCACGCGATCGGCATGGCCTGGCGGAGTGTGTTTTAGAAGATCCTAGAAGGAAATAATTTATTTTTTAATTTACGTTGCCAATCTGTGTTTGGGTTACAGGATTACGTCATCCTACTAAATTTCATCTCTTTTGGTCCAGTAGGTTCGGAGAAAATTGGCTGTAACAGACGGACAGACAGACGCACGTATGATCCTCTAATTTTTTTGATAAAATTTAAATGTCTTACTAACACTAGTATATAAGTAATCTTGTAATACTAACACTTTATGGACTCTGTCCGAAATAAATGAATTTATTATTATTATAAGGTTTTCGTTCTTTTATATTTGTACGGAACCCTAAAAATTACCAATTAGGCAATATTATTTTAAAATCCTGTCGTATATGTATAAAACCTAGTGAAAAAACCGGGAAAAGACTAAGGAACGAACCCGTGTGTACTCAACGCAATCTACGTACTCAACGCACCTATCCGCTATGCAACCTTTGAAATATATTTAAAACCTTACTTTCCTTGACCAGCCAAATTTTCTTTTCCATTAACAGATGGCAGAGCCGACACGCTTAGTAAGTTAATTTTAAAATCACAATTTCAGTAAAGGTTAAAGCTACAACTTCATTTAAATATTTATGTGAGGAATTATGAACAACGATGAATTCTAAACGGCTATTATATTTGTATATATAAACTGTTTGTAAATTAAGCTACAAAGACACCGAAAATTGTTATTATCACGAATGATTTGTTAATAAGTTAATTTGCGTATATAAAATCATACAAATGATTGACTTGACCCGTCGTCAACCTAATCAAACAATGATTTCTCGGCAATAACAGGAAGTCGGAATGAGTCAATGAGAAAATAAATAAACTCAGAATATCGATGTGAAAGTTATTTGTATAAATTTCACGCATCAAGTGATAAAATGATATTCGACCCATAATAAAAATTAATGTAGTGTTTTGCTGAATTCGCTGACGCAGTCTACTTTAGATCGTGATTTTCTCACAAATTTTCACAAACTAAATAAATAAATCGGAGCAGCGGCTCGGGGCTACGTTACCGTACCCGTAGAAATATAGAAAAATCCGAGCGAGCATATCCTATCCATATAAACTACCTTGGTGGGTACGAGACAGCTTTACATCTTCATTGGTTTTCAAGAATTGTGTTCTTTACATGAGTGATTGAGACCGAGAGAGACCATTCGCTTTTATCATAAAGATAGAGCGAAAAGTCATTTATTTAATAAACACAAAATCTCAAAAACTACTTTTTGTACGATGCCGAAATTTTGCAAGTAAAAGATTTGACCAAATTCCCAAGGGAAAGGGAGCGGATCTCGTAGCTGGTATTAAAATATATAATTTTATATGTATGGTCAGTCACTTGGTTTACATTTTTCATGGTTAAATTTTGAGTAAGTACGCGTAAAATTTATTTTTAGCAAACCTATTATGTATTTGCCAGTGCCATAAACTTATTTGGCTTATTTTATTAAAAACTTGAGTTATTTTAAAACAACTGCATGTTTTACATGTTTTTTATTTTTCTTCCGTTCATTGTTGCTTATACAATGGGCACATAATAGGTGTCACGATAAAGTCGTATTACTCACTATGATTAAATCCTTACATAACGGGTAGCAAGGTTGTGTAGAATGTTCTTTAATAAGCATATCATTCACGTCTGATTATTATTTTATTTATGTAGTCGCAATATTTTTTAAAAGAATTTGCAATAAAGGAGTTTGTGTTCCGAATTGCGATAAATTGGAATGTTTTACACATTTTGCCTGTGATATGATAACCCTGTCTTCTTAGTGTTTGATAGTGTTATCATATGCATATGATAGTCTGATGAATGTTAATCTGGTATATGAAGTAGGGAGAGGTCAGACTCAGACAAAGTCAGACTCGTCGATCTTTCTGCTACTTACTGGCGTGTTTCATGTCCCAATCATCTAGGTTAGGTACATTCTACTACTATTACAATAACTAAAATGAGTTTTTCTATAAAAAAATGTTTGGAGCTATACTTAGGTTGAATTAAGAAGAGTTGAATTAATGTATATCTATGTTTTATAAAATAAATAAAACGAATAATACCTGTAAGAACATGATGAATTGCGGAAACCTTTGCACTGGCTTAACCATCAGCCCGAAGAAGGATAGCCTGTCGTTAGCGCTGATCTGTTTCACTTTGAAAAAGTCCGCGAGCGCCGATTTCCGTTTCGACTCCATCTTGGCGAGCTCCATCGCCATCGAGAAATTGTTTATGAAATCGGAGTACACGTCCAGCACCACAGCTTTCGAGAATGCATTGAGAAAGACCTCGCCTGAAAAAAAACACGAGTTAGGTTTGAATGGACTCAATTGTTAATTGCCTTTATTGGTAAATGTTTTGGTATTTAAGAGGTTGACTATTCGGCCTATGGCACAGACGCACAGACTACATGATAGTCCTCACGTACAGGTGGTCCTCAAGTAATATGAGCTCGCGATTATCATAGGCAATATACAGTCGAGTAAGAGAGTAGAAATGGTAATTTTTTATCAAAGGGAGAGAGAGAGCCAAGCCAAGTAATGACCAGTTGTGCAATACATAGCCATTTTAATTTGTTGGTGATTTTTGTTGCCGCCACAGTCTAGCATTTGCATTTAAAAATTTATTATAAGAAGATTAGTAAACATGATCAAAAAGTCAGTCATTTCTAGAAATAAAGTATTAAAGTATTTAAACCTGTGTGTTGTTGTTACTAAAATATTGCATTCAAGACGGTCGTGCTACAACAATTTAGTATGAGAATTTTTTGAAGGTAACAAAAACATGATAAATATAAAGCTTCAATTTACAAATAACCAAGAAGTACATTCACATTTATTTAAAGGTTATTAAAATACAGAGCCCAAAATAAAATGATGTGTGTTGAATGTTGAAGCAATGTTGTGTACTTATGTTGTTTCAATATCCACAAGTCGAGGCTGTGATATGATAAACACGGCTACGGGTTATTCAAACAAAATTGACGAAACTGAATAAATACAAACATTTGTGATGGATTGGATATGTGAGAATTTGTTTGCATGCATGTCCGCGAATACTTTGCACGTATTTTTATGTTTGCAATACAAACAGAAAAATGCAGAGACGCATTTGAAATTCGTAATATGACTAAGAACGACAGGAAAGAAATAAGACTATATTAACTTCATGATGTACGAGACATATTATAAGAATTGGCATTATTTTATCAGGCAGCCGGTAAAAAATAAATAGTGTCAAATCTTATGTCTTGGATGAAAATGAACAGACCGGATCATAAGCCAGTCGTTTATTCAGGTATGTATGGACAGCTTATAGTATGTAGTTGGGAAACGCTTAAATACGAGAGTGCTCTAAACTTTAAAGTGTGCTCAAAAATACATATTTTATAAACAAAGCTAACAAAACTTAAGCTGTGCAATGGGCAAGCGCAGCGTGGACCATTCACGCATTGATCAATGTAGATCTATGGGAGAGGCTTGTTTCTGGCAATGGACTAAATAACGTTGTCATAGTTGCCTAAACTATTACCAAGGTTTGTTTACCTATTTTTTCATCGCGGTCCCACGTCCTGGCGCAGTCAGCGAGCGCGGTGCGGAAGTGTAAGTGGCATTGCAATATGTCCGGGAGTCGGTGGAACAACGTCTGGATCTTGCTGGCGTTCAGGATCGCAGGGCTGCTCTCCTCCAGCGGCTTCTTGTAGTCCTAGTCAAATACAAAGATAAATTAGCTTTTTGAGGCTTTCATCGTGTGGTAAATTATCTTCAAAGTTGAGAGTGACCTGTAAAGATAATAGGAAGTACATATATTATAAAATTACAAAAGTTTAACCAGTTGGCTGCGACATATACATAGCTTTTGCACACAATATAGATCTTAAAAAGAGTAACTATTCAATGTACTTCTTCTGAGACAAGGATATTATATCCTTGTATTTGAAAAATTATTATTTTTCAAAATATAATTTCTGACATGTTAACGTCTCTATCTACATATACTTAGTATTTTAGGAGCAATAAAATTATGATTACGAGGCAAATAGACCTACAAATAAAGACCAAGGTTTTTACCATTACTTAGTACACTAGTCAAATTGACAAATTGCGTTGTCTGAAGTAGCAAAGCATTGTAAATTTTGAACGACGCAATATTAACATAACTTTGAAACCTTCAACTTTTAAATGCACTAACTAACGCTTACGAAACTACTACGACAAGGACGCAAAAATAATCAAAGCAAGTCATTAAAACTTTAAACTTTGCACCTAAGTGCGATAGCAAGGGAATAAAAACTGAAATCCGTCATACAACCAGTCCGATTCTGAAGTCATCTCTAGAAATAGGTAGTGGTATTGACTGTAAACACTTGATAATAATGCGATGTAATAAGGCGTTCTCACAATACCACTTCAATACTTGGTTGACGTTTGCACATAAATAATAATGAAGTAAGTAATACAGTTTGAAGTATGCGTGATCTTGAAATAGTTATGACAAAAATCGTTTGCGTGATCGGCTCGCCTATCGCATCTTTGAGAGTTCTACAAAATTAAATAAAAATACTAACTTATGTAGAAATAATATGAATAAAGTAGATATTGTGGCGACATAATTTGTTTTCGTACAATAAATAACATGTCTCGTCAAATTCGCTCATTTAATGTTTATTATAATAAAAACACCCAAATAAGAATTAAGCAGAACTAGAGGTAGATAAAAATTTCAAAGCATAGATTCAACAGGTATCCTATTATACTACTACTACCAGATATTCCTGAAAACTTAAGATATAGGTACTCTATTTTGTAAATGTAATTTTGGTTATATTACCCAAATGTAACTGACCCAAATGTTGGTGACCAAATTGCCTAAATGCGACTCAGAAAACAAAAAAGTTTTACAACCAATTTGAGACCGCTCGTGCGCTTTTACAGTACAAAATAAGGCATCAGATCAATTACTATTCAATCATGTGATTCCAACAGGTGACAATATCTATTCTTAGCAGCGAAATGTCTATCGAATCGACCCGAAAAAAAGCGTCAATGCTTTATGACGACGTCACGCCTAACTAGCACGTATTTTGCTGTCACGCCATTTGATAGATTACAATGGACACACGTCTTGATACTTAGAATTAGGTAGTTTTTGGCCGGAAATGGTTATTTGGGGTTAAGTCGTGTCATATTGAATAGTAAAATAAGAAACCACGCGATTAAGTATAAGTCACTATTTAAAAATACACTTAGTATGTACTACTGCTGTATTTCTCATATTATTTTAGGGTTAAAGTGAATGATTGGAAAATCTTTGTTAACAAAAGTATGGGAAGCCATTTCATACTAGTTTGACAAGTAACGATAATTATTTATATCTAAAAAGGATGACGAAAAAGAACATTAATTTGTGATTTACACCGTTGTAAATAATCATCATAAAATTGAGTTTGTTGCTGGGCACTTGTGATTAAAAGGCCTCGTAATAAGGACAGAGTTGATCGTCCACCGCCGGGTAGTTATCTAGGTGAAGGATGACAATAGACTATTGCCTATCTTACCACTTGACAGTTACTACGCATTGTTTATTTTGCCCGACTGCCCCAGAAGGAGAGCTATAATTTTGCAAATTTATGTCAATGAATGTCATATACCTAATGTGCCTGATCTTTTCTGCGCGACCCACTGTAATAAATATCCTAAAAATAAATATCCATGAAAAAGTAGCCAACTTTATTCAACAATTAGCTAATGGTCATAATGATAAAAAAGCAATATTACAAGGTTAAAAATCCGGGAATTATATAAAGGATTCCATTCCTTTTTGCCAAACTGTTTAGACTTAAATTGTTGACTAAATGTCACGCTGTCTACCACTTTACATCAAAACAGTTTTTGTTTGTCCACTCAGTTATAATGTAAGGTTATTTGCACAAAACAACTACTAGTAACGTCGCTAATTTGTCTGGCAACAGTAATTTGGAGACAAAAACCGATTCGCCACATCAAATGGCGCCATTTAATACAACAGGGTTGACCTCGTGCTCCCCAGTCGCAAATAGTCACTATTCAATGTGCCCCACTTCCTATTATGCAAATTTATAATGTAGGATGTACATGAGCACAGCACTAAGCTGTCACTAACCTTTAAGAGCTGATGAGCATCAAGGTATTTTTTTCCAATCTGATTTTCTCCGACATTTTTAAATATTTTTTTATCTAAATAAATAATATTTTATTTTATTCTGCTTGATTAAGGGTCTTGTTTATATAACAACTAGCTGTTTCCCGCGGCTTCGCCCCGCGTGGGACTCGGTTATATCGCGCCCAAAAGTAGCCTATGTTTGACCTCAGGTCGTTAACTACATCCCTACCAAATTTCATCACAATCGGTCCAGCAGTTTAGCCGTGAAGAGGTGACAGACAGACAGACAGATAGACTTTCGCATTTATAATATTAGTATGGATATGGATTCAATTCATTTAATATAGAACGCTATAGGTTGTATAAAATTTATTAAAACCCAATTTCATGCTTACTTGATAAAACTGAGGTTGACAATTAGTAATTTCAATCAATAGAAATGTAATGTATTTAAATATCGACATGTAATAAACTCGTGTGCAATAGGCGTTATATGAATTGTGGGCGAGACAATGCAGAAGTGGGCCACGCAGGTTTTCGTTTACATGTATGATTTTTGACATGTGTACAGAGTTACAGAGCTTTGTTTTTCGGAAGTAACAATGAAAATTCATGAGTTTGCTGAGAAAGTTAGTGTTAAGACATTTTAAATGTGATTTCTCTGCTGTGATCTTAAGCAATTTCAATGCGACAATGAATAAGTTTCCAACAATATTCCCATGGTCTTGAGAATGTAAGACTTATTTTTCAAAATATATTAAATGAAATAACTATATTTGTAAGCAAATGAACATATGATTATTATGACAAATATAAACAAAGGTACAAGAATATCTATCATATATCTGTTAATCACATCTATTGTAAACTAGCTTTTACCAGCGGCTCCGCACGCGTGAAATTAGAAAATTTTTGCCAGGAAGAAAAATTTATTAAGTTATATGGCCGATATTTGGTGTACACATACAAATATTCCAGTAATCTCTCTTGGGAACTTGATGCTTTTTCAGGACCAAAAGTAGCTTATGTTACTCTCCATCCTTTCAACTAACTCTATGCCAAAAATCTGGTCGATTGGTTGCTTAGCTACGGCGTGAAGGAAGGACAAACAAACACACTTTCACATTTATAATATTATAAGTATGGATAAAGTCTACTCTACATTTTCAACGATTAAAGGCGATGTGTAAGCAAGGTTTCAATAATAGAAATGGCACCATGGCTTTATTATCTAAAGGCTCTTCTTTATTATCCATACTAATATTATAAATGCGAAAGTCTGTCTGTCTGTCTGTCTGTCTGTCACCTCTTCACGGCTAAACTGCTGGACCGATTGTGATAAAATTTGGTAGGGATGTAGTTAACGACCTGAGGTCAAACATAGGCTACTTTTGGGGGCGATATAACCGAGTCCCACGCGGGGCGAAGCCGCGGGGAACAGCTAGTAAATATATATGTAGAGATCCAGACTTCCATATTAATATTATAAATGCGAAAGTCTCTGTTACGATTTCACGACTAAACCGCTGCACTGATTGCGATTAAATTTGGTATGGATATAGTTAAAGACCATGGGTCAAACATAGCCTACCTTTGGGCGCCATATAACCGAGTCGGGGTCGGAGCCGCGGGAAAGAGCTAGGAGTCTATACTGGTGTCTATAGCACGTAACAAATAAGTATTTCGTAACCGATATCACGTCACAATCAAACCTCAATCGTTTAACAACATCCTAAAGCAACATTCCAAGCATCTAATCTTATTAGCAGCATCTGAAATCTCCAACTGTTTTGCAACCTGTCAGCTTAGACTTAATTAGCCGCACTGTCAAACGTGTCACACCTTCGGACGGCTAACAAAGTGGCAACACTGAATCAATTTACTTTACGAATTGCGTAATAGCACCTGTCTATTTTAATGCTTAAATAATTGGCTATTGCCATCAAACTTCCTTCCCGATCACGAATCTCTCGTAGAGTCATGGGAAAATGTCAGCGTATGTTGGACCGTTTCCTGATTGGGCCGGCATGACGGCGATATAAGACGTACGCTCGAATAGCAATAGAACTGATGTTGAACTCATATTACACAATAGGGACATCTTTGTTAGTAAGGCCAGACATGTAATAACAAATGGTTCTTGATGTACATATTTGCAATAGGAAAATGTCACAATGGCATAATATATTTTGCTTATTCTCCTGACTACTGCTTAATCCACAATATATAAATATTGGGTAACATTGGATATACAAATCAGCATCAGCTCAAATATAATTAGTTTAGTTTGACATCAATATCTTTCAGAGTTCTTGATACCTTACTAGTTTTTATACTAGTTTACTGTTATTGTTTTATCCACAAAGTTCTTATGACAATTAGTTTTATAAGGATCTACGATAATATAAATGTTACTGCAAGTTTAACAATTTGAAAATTATTAAAAGACTTAGTTCACTGATCATTTAATAAGTTTATCATATTTCCCGTGACATAGGCATACTTAGTATTACTATACTAAGTATGCCTATGTCACGGGAAATCTGTTGACAGTAATAATTTCGGTTAGTAATTTGCGCAAAGCAAATATTTAATGTCTGTGCGTAAAGAAATAACCCAAGGTATTATTTGCACACTCAAGTAGGGTTGCGATTTAAAAATACAGGATATATTCCCAAAAAAATAAGCTAAGCTTAGACAAGACATTATTATGTTTCACGTTTAATAAGTTCCAGTTAAATTAAAGTTACTTTAATAGGAGTCTTCACACAGCGGTAAGCACGAATGGAATAAAAAAAACCGGTTAAATGCGAGTCGGACTCGCATACGAAGGGTTCCGTATCATTATCTATACAAAACGTAAAAAAATAAAGTTTGTTGTATGGGACTTATGTAAATATTTATTTTGTTCTGTTTTTAGTATTTATTGTTGTGGCGGCAACAGAAATACGTCATCTATGTAAATGTCAACTGTCTAGTTAGGCATATGTATCTCATGAACAGTGGTTCATGAGATACAGGCTTTTAACAGACGGACGGAGTAAAGTAAGAACTGATGGTAACCCTAAATCCAGATAAACGTTGCGAACTTTGTTTGTATTACGTTCGTGCGTTTGCTCGGAGCATTGCAACTGCGCCATTGTTTAAAGTTTAATATACCAGGATGTTAAATCACAGTAAACGTTGGTTTAACAGGCCGGGATAGGTATTGCATGTGCAGGCTATTGGAAACTCAGTTGATCTTTGTTATGGGCTGGTGAACTAGTGATGCGCCTTTGGTAAAATACAAGACTTGGTTTTGCCTCAGGAGTTAAATTGAAACTGGTATCTCAAAGAGCGCATCGTTATTTTTCATTGCAAAGCAGCGAAGAATTTCAAAAATAATAGTAAGTTAGGATTTTAACGTATGTTCATTAGTAGAAAGTGTATGTGCAGCGTCAAAAGCCTTTTTGAAATCACTATAAATTGCATCCCATACAAGACAGCTTGATATTTATATGTATTATAATTGGATTATAAAAATATATGTGAACTTAGAATAATGGTAACAATAACAGCTTACTAACATTAACCAGTCGCTGCAGCGTCGCGACGTATGAGTTCTCACTGTGAATTATGGCTGCAACTACATGCCGCCGTCGCATCTGCACCGGACTGAGGGAGTCAGGCGGAGCACCCAGCGACGGCGGTGGCACACGCGTACTCCGAACTTCGCCTAGGCATGACAGGAGTTCTTCTTCCAGCTAAAACATTCATAAATGTTATTGCAGTGCAAGTGACGACCAATTTAGTAATATTAAACCCTATAACGCCATAGTTTTACATTGACTGGTAATATCAATTGACGTCACATAACATGTTATATGCGATTAAATACTGTGAGTGGAACATTTGCCTTGTATATTGAATTTTGCTGATGATGGTAGTTCGTTATCGTTAAAATGTTTATTATATGTCTATATGGCAGTTTCAAAAACATAGTGCATACTTTTAATAAATTCTTCTTCGTCCGAGCGTGTTTCCCGGTTGCATCCTCAGCTTACGCTTCAGAGCCCAGGGTACGCTATTAATCATTGTCCTAATTTGGCCATGGATTAGCAATTTAATGGATACATAGCTATAAATCCCTATGTCAATAACAATTAAAAATGTCGAGAACTGAAATGCTATTTGTGTAATAATTTTATCTTCTTTTATTATAAATTCTGCTTCTTTTCGTGTCGATGGTATTATATTTTGTCAGCCATAAAACAAGCCACTTGAACAGTCTTCTGTCAAAGGGCAACAATTGAAAATTTACTTGACAATATAAAATTTTCTCTTTGTTTCGTATAAAGTTGTCCTTATTAGTGTATATTATGCATATATTTTCTTTGCTATATGTTTAGTAATAATACTCATATTCTTAATCTATATTTTGTTTTCTTTGTGTACATGATGACAAAAACTTAATGCTTCCATTAGAAGCTGCTATTTTATACGCAAACCGCGTAGCCGCCGACCGGTTGAGTACCACACGATATGACTGATGACGTGATTCAAACTCGTGAATTCAATATTTACTTTGAATACGCTTAGTTACTAATAATAATATATACACGAAGCAAAGATTGGACATTGTAAATCTAATGCATTCCACTTCGATTGGATTGGGTTTACCCGTGGAGAACGAAGTTAAAATCGGTATGTAGTTAGAATGAGTTTTTCTTAACGCAAACACTAGCGACTACGTTAGGATTTTGTATGGAATTTCTTAGTTACCTTACTATCCGCCAGAGGGGCTGTACGTACAGGTTTGCCATACAAAATCGCAAACGCAGTCGCTAGCGTCTGCGTTAAGAAAAACTCATACTAGGGGCACAGACGAAACCAGGCGCACGTCAAAAATAACTCGGCGTGTATATAAGAGCGTAAAATCGTAGCGTAGCTCTAACCGTCATTACCGGATGAATCCACGAGGCGGGATCACGTCACCACACAAACACTGTCTCCAAGTAAACGCAAATGCCAAAAGCGATGACCCTGTTAGACTTACGTCAAACTGTAACAATGAATAGTCAGCTTTTTCGCGTAGCAACTTCGTGCAGAACATTATGAAATCGGCAAAACATTGAATCAACTTTTGACATTTACAAAACACACGTTATTCACGTCGTCTCACTAAAGATATACTGAAGAGAAAAAACTATTACAATCGTGTACATTAATCCGGCTGGGCTGCGTGGTAGTACTGGGCACCATTCTGACATCATCGTATCACCTGTCTTAGATGGATATTCGTTAATCACATAACTCAACACCATTATTTGTTTATCCTAAGTATCAGCTGCATTAACATTATTTATTTTTTGCAGGACCTGCCGTGCGCGTTTAACACGCGTCAACGCTAACTGTGTTTGTTGATGACTGACTATTGAATGGCCAATGGTGAATCATCTAAAATATAATTGTGATTCATAAGGAATACTCTTATTAAAATGTATAAGCCCGAGTAATATGAGGATAGAGGCCAATGGAAAGACTCGTTTAATTCCAGAAATTGTCCAGCTGGGAGTCAATGACCAATTGTTTATGAGTGTACAACGTCCGTTTCATTTCATTGATATAGTTTTAACAAGGCACAATGCTGAACTGGTTTTGGTGTTATGTCTATGGAATTTGAAACATAATCACGATAAGGCGCCTGGTTGCCTGGTATGACAATCTACGTAAGAAGTGAAGGGCACTGTTCAGGAAAAATTTAAACGGAGTTCTTAAAAATTTTACATATAGTGCTAGTAATAATCACTGATAAAGTATGGATTTTTTCAATGGATGCATAGTAGACAACACTCTTAAACTATAATATTTTTACTAGTGAAACAAAGTTTTAATAAATAAGTAGCTTTGCTATTGACACAAAAAATCTTTATAAAAAGTAACGCAAACCGTCGTTATGCACGGTTGGTTTCGAGATGAGTCACTAGGTAGACAATATGGGACTCTAGCCATGATCATGCTAATAAGCTCATCTCATGCCATTTTGCCTGTGTGGCCTTACGTTGCTAAAGTGAGCTCCGAATTGTTTTCCGAATTACCCAACTCCGAATGTAAGGTTCCCCGAGTTCTAATACGTATTTCATGCCCTTGTTTGTTTATAGTTCGGATAGTTCCACCGGTATACATGTGTGTGTACCTTTAGGTAAACTCTAGATTGGTCCCTAGTTAGATAACTAGTAATTAATTATTAAACTATTAATGAATTAAGTTGTGGTAGTCGTTAAGCCACACATCTATCAAATGCCTTAATGTCAGTCAGTTTACAAGTCTAAAATAACTCATGGTTTCTCGAGGGGTTCAAAGTTATGGCGAGATGAATATATCTATTTTTGATGTAATCCATAGTGCTTTAAAAACAACATCCATCAACGAGATGTTAAGACTACTAAAATACATTTAATTTGTGAACAGATATTTCAATAAGATATATTTGAATTTATGAAAGATTTTACTGATTCTGTGGTATCAAGTTGATCCTAGTCTGAATTGTTTGTTACTTGCATGAATTTAACATGTTTTTTTTTAATATTGAATGTGTTACCGATATAATTTGACAACTATGTACTTACTGCAGGTAGCTTGGGCAGCTTATCACCTTCATGCGTGTGCATATCATATTGATGTGTTGAACCTCTCCTCATGCTGAACCACCGTGCCAACCTCCCCCCTCCCTCGTCTTCAGGGGGAGTTGCAGGGGGCGCGGGAGTCGCGACGCCACTTCGCCATCGTTCGCATAACTCCCGCGCACGGCTGAGCGTGTTGCGCAGTTGTCCAGTGCTCCTGACATAAGATAACCATCTATTAATACGCTAGTTGGGGTAAACAAGGAACTTAAGCTAGTATTACTGCTCAAATAATGGTTTATGTTCAGATCTTAGATTAACAAAACAAAAGGCCCTTAGAGCTATTTATCCTTCGAAGGAGTTGTTTACATAATAAAGTAGGGGATTGTAAAAGAAAATGTTCTAACGATAACCATTACAATATTAGAGATTTTATATACTACGGCTATATAGAACAGCTGCCAATGATACTCGTTAAGATCAATATAATTGATGCTACGATTGATAGGATGTAAGCAATTAAGCTGCTCGCGGAAGAAGTTTAATTAAAGAGAGAAAACAACAATAATTGGTGAAACTAAACTGGAGCTGTTAGATAACTGGCCATTCAGTTAATAGTTTTGATATAAGTTAACTTTTTTTGCGATTAGATAATATTCTGATAGTCACAAGACAATTAAACGGTGACATGTCAATGCTTCTAATGATGTCATCGTACAAACCAACAATGCAATAATTGCAGATCAAACAAATAATCAAATTAATGATTGATCAATAGTAATAAAATGACAATAGAGCAATTAGTTTGAAATGCTTAACAAAGGATCGAGGTACTAGACAATAATGCTTGTCCATTACAAAGAGGGATTTTTTACTATATTAAAGCACCAAATATTTTTCGTTTATTTTAATTTTGCTTATGTTGTGAAAGGCATTTATGGAAAATATAAAATGTTCTTCGCGGTTGTCAAACACAAAACAATCTCAAATGTAATCGCTTCACGCACTTTGTTTGTGTTAGATATTTTTGTACATAATCTTATGAATGTAGAGCAATAGCCTGCAAGTTTCAAGGTAACTGTTTTCTACCTATGAATGGAAACCACATTATGCGTATTTGCTTTGTGGTCTTATCTTAATATTCATTGATAGAGTAATGCCAAAATACTATAGAGATAAAAATAATGAGAAGAATAAGAAAGTTTCAAAATTATAATAATTTAAAATAATAAGAATAATAAGAAGATAGATAGTTTGTAAAAATAAATAATGTATTTTGACCGTAAATTCGCTTTGCTCGCTCACAAACTTAAGAAATCTTTAAAACAGGTCGAATCAAAGATGTCATAAAAGGTCTCACCTAAGTTTATTATTATTAATAAATTTTTCATAAAGTGTTAATTTAATTAATCGTCATTTTCATTGCACTTATCCTGACTAGTTTCTTTAAAAGGAATGAAGTCTATTATCCCTCATGGTAAAGGTAATGAAATTTAACAAAGTTATAACTTTTATCAATTTAATATGACAATAATTGTGAACTCATGAGAAACATTTTACAACACATAACTTTACTGTTAATTGCTTAATATTCAATCCCTACCTTAAAAGGAGTAGTTAACAAGGTATGTTTGCATTGTTTAATTAATTCTTAATATGGGAATGCATTCTTTGTTTACATTCACACGTCATTACGTAGGCTTTCTTTGTTTAGGGAGTCGACCGATCAGTAACTAGAGATGGCTGTTTGATCCTCAGGTCAAGTCAGTCAGTTTCTTGCAAATCTCGCAAGCAAGCTTGGCTTTTCGATCACCCATCGTGATTATGCCAATTAAGTATTACCCCTTGCCCAAGGCGGTCGTCGGGTCTTGCTTGTTTGCAGATTATTACTTCAATTTTGTCCTCTTTATGTAATACATTATGTTGACAGCAACATTTTACCTCTTTATTGGCAATTTAAATAGCAATAATAATACAACAGTATCGGTACACTTGGTAAGTAAACTACGCGTGCAGTTCTGGGAATGTGGTAATTTTATGAATAGTTTTAGGTATTTTACAAGTGGCGCAGCTATTTAGATAGGAATCAAGTGGTGCAACTAAATGATTCAATTACTAATTCTGTTACTGGATCTTTAACAGGCTCTGTTGCAGACATTTCAACACGTTAAATTAATGTTCATAATCCTACAAAATTTAGTATTTGAATTGATATTGCATTACATAATTAGACACAGAATAAAAGGGAAGTAAGGCATAATAAAACATACACTCAAAGTGACAAATCTCTATTAGGTAGAGATTTGTAATTTTTACAAGTTTTGCAAATGCATTTAAGTGAGGAACATTATCACAACAGATAAGTTTTGCATTTTCTACCTCATAAGCTTATCTCGGTCATAACATTGCAAGGTGTTGACACGGATAAGATAATGCATGTTATAAAATAGCCATTGTTCAGTGTAAAGACCTCCCAGAAGTAATAACATGATGGTCTCACAGAGATGTTTAATGACGAGGAGGATAAAATTTATACATTATATAATCTAAATGAAAATTTGTTCATTTAGGGTGCATGTAAATCAGGAAAGAAATACATTAAAACATTATCCTCTCTATATTATATATAGGTAACTATTACTTTATGCTGGTCTGGGAGAAAAAGAAAAACATAGAATGTACCAGCTGCTTCTCTTCCCGCGCAAGCCGTAAAAGTCGTCTGAGGGAATCGCCGAATGGGGAAATCATGACATAGGCGATGCGGCTAGCAACCCATCACTATTGATTTCCTGTTTCAACTACCATTATGCTAAACGTGGCCTAAGGTCTTATGGCTCTAGGCTCTGTCTACCCCGTATGGGATAAAGACGTGATTATATGTATGTATGTAACTATTAATTGAATTGAATGTGAAATTCATGAATTAAATATACATAACAATATGTATCTATGATTTTTACACCTTTGACCTAATATTATTGTTTGTAATGCACACAAAGTATATCTTTAGTAATGAATCATGTCTATCTAGCTACAATGCATACTTCTAATAATCTTTATACAGAGAAGACTAAACTAAGCAGGTTGGGGTCTTAACATAACAAATGCCCTAAGCCTTAAGGCCATTACAAAGAAATCTGATAACTAATACTTTTTCCGGCACTTGCAGTTTTATCAGTTATCAGTAAGATTACTATAATCTAGCCAGTTTCCGATGTAGGTGAAACAGGATATCGCGTAAGACCTGCTTTGTGAGGTGTCTGCAAGATTACGTTGCAGGTTGGGAATTGGGTCATAATAACTTTATATACAGGGTGTAACATGTAAGTGTAGTCATATTTTCAGGGCCGATAGAGTCGGTCATAAGCAATGTATTCCAATTGGTATTAAATGGAAAAGTTAATAATCGAGTGAATTATTATTATTATTTGTCTTATGACATTGCACACAAGATCTACATCGATACCTCCTTTAATAGTAAATATATATATATATATATATATATATATATATATATATATATATATATTCTTCTTAGCGAGTCGACTCTGGAGTATATATATATTTATTTATTATCACCACCTACTTTTTGTTAACAATCACTGAATATTTAGGTTGTCTGGAAGATATTGCATAAGCGATAAGGCAGTCTCTTGTATTATCTATATTTGTCATTTTTTCATTGTATATTTTTATCGGTGCAATAAAGAATGATTGTCTTGTCTTGTTGTAACATTCTGTCCAAAAAGTTTCTACCTTTGGCTAAATATTTTAGCAAAAGTAATATGTCACCCACGGAGAGAAACAACAGCTGATCTTAATAAAGTCAGACATAAGTAATCATTAACGAAATAGAAAGTTTGACAGAAAAATGTTTACTGTAAACATACATAGGATAGTTTTATGAACTATAAAATAAATACAAAAATATATCTTACGTAAGTAATTTACAAAACAATTCGTGCTATTTTTTTTAAAATGAGACAGCGATTACAATAATATGAATAGATTATTTATTCCGTACATAAATATATCCAATGCTCATGGCTAGTTGCAAAGCTAATAGCCATTTGACCTCAATAAGGCGATAAAAAAATTATCCAATGACAAAACAATCAGCATTAATAAATAGAGTCTAAAGTGTCTATTTCAGTGGAGCTTTGGGGGAAACACGCTAAGTACAGTGAGTCGCATAGAAAAACATACCACTTTGCATTTACACATTACGTTAGGTACTACAAACATGTACCTACTCGTGTCTGTTATTCACGATAACAGACACATTGGTACTATACTTCGGTAAGCTTCGGTAAGACCTTAATGTCGGTCCATTCGATAAGAAGATGTCCCAAAGTTCAACGTGTCTCGATGATTATTATCACCATAAAAATTACAAGTCTTTGACTAATTTAATTCGCAAGTGACTGATTGACACTTCATTTAATTTTAATGTTAGTGTTTCTTAAGAATACATATATACATATATCTTATAAAAAAAATAAATTCAATCATTTTAACGATTTATTTTAGATGTATACATATAGTTCGCATAAGCAAGCGTTTTTTATTTAGCTAAAAAAGCTCATAGCTATAATAGCACCTGCACCTAGTAGGCGTTGTCTAGCAAGGTGCAGTAAGTGATTCATAAAACGCACTGGCTAAAACACAACTATAATATTTTCATTTTTATCATTTGCGGCAGTTAATCATATGCACGACCGATGGGGCACCTTGACATATTTTTATAATCGCTCATATCCATGTCACAAGTACTATTTGAATAGAGATAGTGTTGGGAACGTAAACAATTTCGGTTTCAATATTCCGTCTTTGAAAAGCAAAGGTGGAAGGAGATGATTATTATTATTACATTCATTATTCGTTTATTAATTTCTAAATATATTTTTTTTATTATAACAAGAGCGATTAATAAGAAAGTAAGTAAATAAACCCAAAGATATTTCAAAAAATGTACTAATAAAGTACCAACATGAACATTCAATTTCTAAACGGTTAGTAGCCCAACCAGCAACGGTCTTTCTCGGAACGAGCCCTAACAAAAGTGTGAACGATCGTTTAAAGGCAGTGCCCCGAGCACAGGAAATCGTGTTAATTGGTCCAGGGCTGCTAATTGTTGAGACCACACGGACACCAAGGGAAGCGTATGCCAACTGTCAACATGACGGTGAGCAACAGGTGAAACCAGATCTTATGATCTAATACTTACATCCTTAAGATATTCAGAGGAAGTTTTGCATTGATTACATGCGGCAGTAAAGGTTTACAAAGTTTATTAAGTAACTTAATAAAATTAAATGTAGTCTGTAAAAAAACTACTAATTCCTAATGTTATTTGTGTGTTTGTTTGGTATGCATTGTCCCTTGTTATGGTTCCAAAATATTTATAAAAATGCTAATAATAACAATTTCACTAAATCCATATAATAATGTCAAGGCAAGCAATTATATTATATAACATATAAGAGATAAAAATTGCGAAATTAGATGAAAGCTAACTCACCGTTCTAAATTAATAGCTTTGTGGGTTTAAGCAACAATTCAGTAGAGAACAAGCAAATAGAATAACTATACGACACGACCAATACGATAATACTATCCAGCGCAGTTAATGTTTCTCCCCTCTAGAAAGCCAGAATTGGTTCTAATTTTAGGACAGCGATCAATCTCATTTACTCCTGTCACACGAACTACTTCCTTCGTTTAAAATTTATAGAAAGTGTTAATACAAGACGATACGTATTGCTGTTATATTATTATTAGTAAAATGATGGCAGATCTAATGGTAAAAATAAGAAAACTTTTTTTAACATATGTATTTAGTTTAGTGTTATATTATGATTATATTCTTCTAATGATTACTAATGTAATGACGTTAGGGACAGGCTTTGACAAGTTACGGTCAGTTAATAAACATAGAAACAAGAAAGCAGATTTCAATAACTCCAATCAAGTGTGATACCTACTTCTCCTATTCTTCTCTATTCTCCCTCTTAAGTAGGGAGGAATGGAGCTCTTGTGTCAGTAGCCAGGATCTACGTTAGGTCGTTGAGCCGTTGCAGTAAGAAAGTGATCACATCACTGACCTGTGGTCCAGGGTGGAGTTGAGTCTTTGCGAGCGTCTGAGTGGAGTGTTCCGGACAGAGTTCACCGGCTCCTCCCAGCTGCCGCCCGCAGTCCGGTGCTCATCTGAAAAGAAAGAAAAATATTAGAATAATTTGGATTGGACGGACAGATTTATGATTGCTAACTGCTAATTTATTCGTGCATACCGTGTTGTTCGGAAACGCCTATCAGCCTGACGTGGATACTTTAATGACCACTAGGTGGCAGACGACGCACTAACTGCTGACGATGATAGATGTTAGCATAATAATAAAATTTAGATATTTGTTATGCTGCTTATGATAAGCCATGTGGTTTGCAGCAGTACATACGGTTAACTTAAAATAGTACTACATTACTTTTCTGTGTTTTCAATCCCCGTGCTCCGAAGCAGGCTTGGTACAATCCGTCACAATCTTTAATTTTTGGGCTTTACCAAAAAATTATTATAATTAAAATCTTCATGATTTTATACATATTTGATGTTCTGTCTGTACATGGAGATTAAAAATACGTTTATCATGACATAGATGAGGAGATTTCGAAACAGTTGATCTCAACTAGGACATCCTTGTGGTCAGATTAAATTTTGACCTATTTAGAGCTACGCACTGCTATCTGGCACCGCCGAAACACAACTAAAGAAAAATAAAGCATGTGAGTTTATGCTTCTCGCATGTTTCTGCGTCCTGGACGTAGGCATACATATAAGATTTAATAAAACAAACATTCCAATGAATTTGTATTCGCAGATATTTTGCTAACTGTGTACCCAACTTGTGTGTGTGATTTAAATGAATGTCAGATACTGTAAATGTTACATTTTTTAAAGTACCTATTAACGGGAACCACTCTCAAGTAAGTCTTCTAATGACATGACCCTCGGTTCAAACTAATTGTACCTTCTGTAAAGTGAACATGAACAATTCCGTCGTGCGTTTAGGATTACGGATGTCCTAAACATGTGAATATTTGTGTCAATGAGAATAAACTGTACAATTAGCTGGACAAACCGCAAGTCACCGACTATCCAGCATATATTGGACATGATCATCACAGGAAGTATTTCATTCATGGCTTGCTTTAATTATAAATTCTATGTAAAGAAGACCACACATATCTTTGTGCTTTTTCTCGTCCTCAAAAAAAGCAAGAAGGGGTATTTCATTTGAAATATTGCACATTGCATCATATTAATGTAGTAAGTACACGTATCTATAACATTGACAAATCAGTCGATCGCCTACGCTCCTAAAAATGTAGTTCAAGTTAAAATTATAAGTAGTCGTCATAAGCGAATAAAGAACATTGGTTGTTAATTTGAGATAGGAATGAGCACAGGCAAAAACAAAATAAGCATGTGACGCATCGAATCTTATTTCTGGATCCAAAGCTACGCAGATGAAATGCGAAGCAAAATTTCTCTTTGACACCTCTTTGAAGTTGTACCTAATTTTGAACGATCAACATTCCTACTGTGAACTGGTGCATCTTCATGAATTTGCTCTATTGGTTTGTGAAACATATTTTTTTTTTGGATAAATAACTTTCCACGTAAGCATGTAAGTCATCATCATATTATTACTTCTATGGAAATATATAAATGGTTTCACTGACTAACCGACGCATACCAAAACAAATGAAGCAATGCACCTCTATGTGCTGACTTTTCTGGATGCAACGAACGAACCCGGACAACAATAATTATAGAAAGAATTATGGTGCTTAGAGTTTCTGTCGTGTCTATCTGGTTAGTAGGTATCTTACATAGCCACTACTGTACGTATGCAGTAGTATAGTAAGCGACGTTTCATTTTCAACTCGAAATAAAAAAGTTTTTGTCAAATGCCTCAAATTATGGATGGTAGGCTGGTAGCACACCAAGGTTAGCCAATATTTTTCGAGTTCACCCTGTATTTAAACCAACTGCCAATTACGGCGGTTTCGAGACCTTGAACGCAGCGTGGGTGGCGAAGCCAGTCATGATGCCGTAACACCACGTGTTTAAGTTACAATGAAGTTGGTATTACTGTCGTTGAATAAAATAACCATATAACCACAATAAATTTATCATCACAGTGAAAAAGATTTTTTTGATTCATTTATCAGTAAAACCAGATAAAGTTAACCGGAAACATTTCAAGCTAGTGTTATTGGTCATTACGTTACAGACAAACATATTGAAAACAATACCATTTAGAAATTACCTACATTTGTTCTTCTTTATCAGCTTGTGTTTAATTTTAGTTAGTTTATCATACTTTTTGGAACGTTTCACTGCACCACTATCATTCACTTCACGTCGTTTTTCCATCACAATAACTTTTTGATTACGTAACACAAGTATTACAAGATCACAAAGATAGTGTTGGCTCTTCAGAACATTATTTAACACTGTCGTAGTTATCAGTGTTATAAATTTCCGCGTGCAAAATACCAAATGCTTAATTACTTTTTTTAATTTATTCACTCACACCAACGCATTTTTAACACAATGAAACAAAATCCACGTGCTGACACTACACAGCTTGATCGTAAACTAACTTAAACTATTCAATGAGGAGTTAATAGTATCTCGAGTAATAAGATTGCTTTTGATTGTACTTTGGTACCGAGGCTAGGGGCCAACTGACCAGGGTTGACGACCCATTCATAGTCTGCTTGTATATAATTGCTTTTGAAGTAAATATTAGCACAAATGTTCGATTACTATAAAATACTGGTTATGAAATATGAGTACATACGGTTTTAAATGTTTGTTCATTAAAGCAGTTTTGGTGAATGAGACTTCTTACAATTAATAATGTTATGGTCTAACATCGTTTTTGCTTCAGTTAGTTATCGCCATCATCGTAAATCGTCTAAAATATTTCCAAATAATCTCAAATAGTGCGTAGTGCGAACATGTACTTAAAATTATTAAAAGAAGCGTTGTATAGATTAATAAGATGAAAGTTTCTCTTCATCTGTTATCTCCACTGCGTAAGACATGATGAATGACATGATCTTTGAGATTGTGCCGAAATCACACGTCATAGATAGAAAAAATTTAGTGTACATGAAATTTCTGTTTAATAAATGTCAGTAGCGTTTTAGATGTTTAATAGATGTTTTTAATTTTTGAGGTGTTTGGTTGCATACGTTAAGGTTCTTCGAAGATACATCAAAACAAAACTAGTCATCATCATGCCTATTAAGACGTACACATCCTGAACAGTGCTGACCTCCCTTTCACTACTCTAGATAGCGGGGGCTATGTAAACATAAATCACAGGAGATAGCGTTCCCAGAGTTGATAACTTACTGCGAATATGGGCGGTCATGCAGTCTGCTTTCATCTTTTTGCTCGATACGAAATGAAGATTACATTAGTCGTAGATAGCAATAGAGCACAAATAGGTACTTATACCGTTAGACTAGCCGATAACCTCGTAAGATGGAATACTAACCTGAAGTATTATAGTATAGGCAGGTAGTATAACGTACCATAACAAGATTCGATTTATGTTTGGTCAGTATCATTTGATATGATATCTGGGCCGAGACGCGAGATCTGAACAGCCGAAGGGGGCGAGTCCCGTCACTCACATACTCATTGTTTCAACCGCCTAGATGACTATGATTCATGCGATTACAAGTCTGCTTTGAGATAAGAATGCAGCAAATAGGCCGTTGCAGCCGTGCATGCGAACAATTGCAAGTACAGGGTATTATGAGCTTGACACAATTCTGAAAGCGTTTTGTGCGGGATTATGCGGGTTTATTTATGTTGTTATCAGACTGCAGGCGAAAATATAAGCCATGTGGTTTGCTAATATGTGGTTTAAAGTTTAACAATATACAGGTCAGTGCGCAAATTGTCGATTTGTTCACTCATCAGTACAGTACAGAATGTGTTATGTTTGTTTTTTAGATGCATAAATTTTTAGATCTTATTATATATTGGTTCAACTTTCTATGTTTATATATCTATGTTTTATTTATACAATTAAGATATTACAATCAAAAAAATATGTTGTTTATTTGCTTTTTACAGCGCAAGAAAAAATGAGATAACCCAAATAGATCAGTTTTCAAAATTGGTGTGGGCTATGATTCAGAAATTTTAAATTTTCAACAAATTTGAGTTCAAATAGCAAGAAATCTGATATAATAAAGACAATTCCATATAAGGGATTGGCGCAATAATATATATGATATGATTAATGTTTCTTCTGCCCAAACAATTAAGGCCAACTGCACAATCTGCCATACGAATAAAACGATTACCTAAACGGCCTAGTTTGGAGAACGTTCCCTTAACTATGATTAGCAGCTGCGGGCTGCGGCCGTGTCAAACTCTTATCCAAATTGCCGAACAGTTTATTCCTCATTCGCTACGGTGCCGACTCACCACGATAAAACAAAGTTAAAAAAATCCTTCCAGAAACATATGTATTGTGTTATTTTGTTTAAATGTAGAATTTTGGCGAAACTGTTTACGTTCGCGTTTTATATGCTCCGCACGTGGTATACCAAAAAGGGTTTCTTTCCCAGAACTTTCTCCGTCTACTTAAATTCATTCAGTAGTGAAGCGTAAGGAGTTCAGACAATAGTATGGGGTTCGGAAGGGCCAAACCCAAAAGTACTGGCTGGACGTCGTCGTAGTATAGAGATGTTTTGAAATCGTCTTACTGCGTAGGGGTGCTGAAGACCGTGCAAAATAGAGAAAATATAATCAGAAAGTATTACTTTAAGAGCAAAAAGTCAAATAATTAAGTGAACTGGACCCTTTACTCCGAATTAACCAGCTTATGATTCAACCGAGAAAACGCTAAAATGATTGAAGAAACAGATAAAAATACATTCGCATTTAAATTAATAGAGATGGAGAATCGAAACAGTAGTGAATAGGGAACAAGCCCACCGAATCCCTGGAATAGATAAGGGCAATGGGTTGATAGGAATTGTTCAATTACGTTTATTCAGATGGTTAAGAATGTCACTTACAATATTGCCTCTTGCCACACATGGGCGCCCACCTACTGTCTGCCTCATTGTTTGAATACGAATTAAATTATGTGTTTTATTGTGCTGAATTGTTTGGTAAATCAGTATTTGAATAAATGTGCTTGGTTTATAGGTCAAAACAAAATATCTAATATTTTTTGTTGGATGCTATAGATGTTATGCTACTTTGGCATCATCAAGCAAGCCTCTTGTTCAAGTAATTTCAGTTATTTTGATTTTTAAACTAAACTACTGAACCATTTTTGATAAATTTTCTATGTTACTTAATTGAAAGCAATCCTTTTGACAACAACTAAGAATATCCTAAATCGGTTAGGATATGACGAAAGAATGCGGTAACAAAGATTTAAAAAAAAGAATTTAAGAATTTGGCACTACTGAAAAAGTAGAAAACTATTATTGCACACGTTTTAGTAAATGTTTTGCATCTCAATTTATTAACGAGTGAAAATGCAATTTTCGTTCCGAAGTGGCATTGCATGATTAATCTTTCATTGCATTCTTATGCACTCTTGAAAGATTATTTTTCTTCGGCTCTCGCTTTCTTTAACATTCACAATTTAGTAGTCTGCTGCTGATATTATTAGCAAAGAAAGTGCAATAGTGTTCGTTGATTATGATAATTTTATCTCTGTGCAGCGTATATTGGTTATTCTCACTAGACAATTATGTTGTTTTTAAGGTTTCCTTTATTTTTAGGGTTCCGTACCTCAAAAGGAAAAAACGGAACCCTTATAGGATCACTTTGTTGTCCGTCTGTCCGTCCGTCTGTCAAGACCCTTTTTCTCAGGAACGCGTGGAGGTATGAAGCTGAAATTTATATCAATTACTCAGGTCTACTGTCCCTTGAAGCTGTGAAAAAATCAAACTTCTAAGCCAACGCAATCAAAAGATACAGCCGTTTATGCCGCAAATTTTCGACACTTGCAAGGGAATCAAAACCTACAGGGTGCTTCCCGTGAACTCAGAATCTTGAAATTTGGTACGAAGCAACGTCTTATAGCATAGATAAAGGAAAAATTACGAAAACCATAAATTTTTAGTTACATCACATAATATATATTTTTTTTAATAATTTTAAACTTACTACCCATTTCCTCATAAACGCGTAGAGGTATAAAATTGAAATTCATACCAAATACTCAGGTCTATAATACCTTTAAGCTGTAGCAAAATCAAACTTCTATGTCAACGCAATCAAAAGAAACAGCAATTTAAGCTGCATATTTTGAAACTCGCAAGTACTCGCAAGGGAATCAAAACCTAAAGGGTACTTCCAGTCGACCTAGAATCTTGAAATTTGGCATGAAGCAACGTTTTATAGCACACATAAAGGAAAAATTCCGAAAACCTTAAATTTTTAGTTACATTACAAAATATATATTTTTTAATAAATATAAACTTATTACTTTTTTCCTCATGAACGCGTAGAGCTATCAAGTTGAAATTCATATCAAATACTTAGATCTAATTGCCTTTAACCCGTGAAAAAAAAAAAAATTACAAGTCAACGCGAAAAAGGAAAACGCAAAAGTACAACCATTGATACCGCATATTTTGAAACTCGCAACTACACGCAAGGGAATTAAAACCTAAAGACCACTTCCCGTTGACATAGAATCTCGAAATTTGGTAAGAAGCAATAGCTTACAGCACAGGTAACAGAAAAATTCCGAAAAGCTTAAAATTTTAAGTAGTTATACCACCAAAAAAATTGTGATTGTAAACATAATTGTAGTTACAGCAATGACCGCGAGTTATTATACTATGTATGGGGAGGGCAACATTTTTCAAACGGTAAAGACGACCTCACTCATCGTCATTCAATCCCGATGTTTTGGTGAATGTAGCTGTATAATCTAAATGCGTCCTACCTAACTGCTTAAAGTGTTATACTTATAATTAAATTCAATGACATTATTATATTTCTTATTGTTGGTTATTATCAGACAGCTTGCTTGTATTGTTTCTACTGGCGAAGTTTGATGGGACGCTGGTGGCACGGGAGGCACGCGGGGCGCGGGGGCAGGCGACTGGCCAAGAGAAGGGGTATCGTCACACAGCGAGCGGCAGCCGTGCGCCATTCGCACGAGCGCCCGCATGCTGTTCGCACGCGTTCCAAAATAATTAAAATTTGCGACAATTTCTCGTCGATTTTGTTTGTTTCTGCTTTGTTTTCCAATTGCAAAACTGTAAAGATATAATTATGGCTACAGTTGCATTAATCGTCAACGAAAATACTATTTTACATAGTATAATACCTATGCCTCCCGATGGAAGTTGTTTATTTCATGCATTAGCGTTTTCTATTTACAATTCCACTAATTTTGATCAAACACAATTACTAAGAACTACAATAGTTAATTATATTTATGACAACTGGAACGAGTTTAATTTGTATACAAGCAATGCCCGGGGAGATCCTTTCTCTTCACGACAAGAGTACAAAGCTACGATGCTCCAATCCTCCAGTTATGGCGGTACTGCTGAGGTGAAGGCAGCAGGATTTTTGTATCCAGCGAGGTTCGAAGTGTATGAACGTAATACGGGTATTCTGAGGGGTGTGTTTGGCAGAGAAGGATATGCAATAAAGCGTTTACTTTTTTCGGGTAATTTATCATCGGGTCATTATGATTTTTGTTCGCCAATCGGGTCCGAAGAATTACTAAATAATACATACGATAATACGCAGGAAAGTTTGGTAAATAAAACGCAAGATTCAAAGGTTGGTCGTCCAAGACGTAATAAAGGTGGTCGTCCAAAAAAGTCTAAAAAAACCCGCTCAGAACAAGTACTTGAAGCTAAACAGAAATACAAGCAAACTCATCCTAAAATTAATAGGCCAGCTGTGGCATATCGTACGGCGACGGACCTCGAGGAATCTCAAGGTCAGCATCTTCAGGTCAATACCGAACTCGTAATCCCTGATACCTCAGTATACTCCATGACCTATACACCTAAGTCACCTACGCCAATATCCATGACGTATACTCCTAAACACTCTGCGTCTTTAGTAGCTGATAAGTCTGGTGATACACTTTCTCAAAAAAATCTATCTATTCCTCGGAAACGAAAATCGTCAGAAGACCTTAAAAAATATAATAAAGAGAAAAAACGTGAATCGAGAAATAAAGAAGACGTTAAAATTAAGGAGAGAATAAGAAACAGACTGTCAAAGAGATTACAAAGGTCACAGGAATCTACACGGAAACGTGATAATGTACGTGCTCGTAACATGCTAGCTCATGGTGTGTTACGCGAGGACCCTGTATACAGAGAAAATGAACAAGCTCGTAACACGACTGTTCATCGTGTGTTACGAGAGGACCCTGTATACAGAGAAAATGAACAAGCTCGTGACACGACTGCTCATCGTGTGTTACGAGAGGATCCTGTATACAGAGATGAAGAGCAAAGTCATAACACAATTGAACATCAATTAAATAGGCAGGATTCAGATTATGTTGAACGTGAGAAAGAGACGCGTAATTTTAGAAAAAATACTTATCTACGTGATTGGATGGCCGTACGTCAAAATTTTTTTGATAATATCGCAGATGGTCACACGAATATCTGTTCCTGTTGCGGTCGTTTGTGGCACAAAAATTCGCTTAGAGTCATGAGAAAAGATCAGTTGCCTAAAACATTTTCAAATCAAAACCTAAATGATTTATTTCAAATCAATACATCTGGTGGCTGTGGTTCATTTTGTTACACGTGTCAAAAATATCTAAAAGAAGGCAAAATACCAAGGCTTGCCATGTACAATGGTTTAACTTATCCTGTAATTCCAGATGTTCTGCAACAACTTACTCCACTTGAGGAACGTATTGTATCACCACGACATATATTCCTTAAAATAGTCAGGCGAGGTCAAGGTCTCGGTTATCAACATGGATTGGTAGGGAATGTAGTCAACGTTCCAGTCGATGTTAACACTATGGTCTCAGCGTTACCACGGCATGCATCTGATAGTCATATCATAACACTTGTTTTGAAGCGAAAAATGTGCTACAAACACGGTCGTCAGGAGCGTATTCGTCCTGCAATAGTGAGAGAAGCAGCAAAATATTTAGTCCAAACAGAATTATTTAAAGAATTAAATATTACATATGATGATAACTGGGCATACGACGACGAAGTTGATGGTGATAATGATCGTATAGATAACAATGAATGCACATGTGAACTTAGTGAGTTAATAGATGAACCAGTAAATCCCGGTAATGCTGAAACTTTACTTGATAATGAGCAGGATGTCGTCATAACAATGGCACCCGGTGAGGGTAAGTACCCGCTATCACTACTGTATGACGACTTTCTTGAAGAATTAGCTTTCATTAAGATTCACGGTGGAATTAAAAGGCAGTTTAAAATAAAACTAAGTTCTTCTGACATAATGAAATCCGAAATAACTCGGCATGATAGAAGGGCTATGCGGCCAGATTATTTGTTTACTTTATTAAAGAAACAACAGATGACCCAAATAGGTGGACACATAGCTACTTGTCTTCGAAAGAAAACCGTCAACGGCGCTCCTATTTTAGTAAACAACCTTCTTAATGACGACTACTTACAGAACCTCATTCAGCATGACGATGGATATAGAATTCTTAGTAGTGTGAGAAATTCCCCAGCACACTGGGAAAAAGAAAAGAAAAAATTGTTAGCAATGATTCGGCAGTTTGGTGTCCCAACATTGTTTATGACGATATCAGCAGCTGAAACGCAATGGCCTCATTTAATAAAACAGCTTAAAAGCACAGTTGACAAAGAGGAAGTGTCGCTTGAGGAATCACAAAATATTCCATACGCAGAAAAAGTGCGACTCATTCAGTCCGACCCATTTATATGCGCTACTTTTTTTGAAACACGTTATAAAGAACTAAAAAAAACATGGCTGTCTCCCGTTGGGCCTTTTGGTAAACTTAAAATAAACCATCAATACCATCGAATAGAATTCCAAAACAGAGGTTCTCCTCATGCCCATATGATGTTGTGGATAGAAGATGCGCCTATCTTCATTCCTGGAGATCAATCTTCAACTGAAAAGGTTATAATGTTTGTTGACCAAATCATATCCTGCAATAGTGAAGATTTAGATGAAGACTTAGTTAAGATACAAACTCACAAACACACACATTCATGTCATCCCAAGCCAAGTCGTCCTTGTAGGTTTGGAATACCTTTTTTTCCAATGGATAAGACACGTCTTCTGACACCTCTGGAAGAAGATAATCCAAGCCTAAAAGAATGGAAAGAAGTATCTAAAAAGTTAAAGGACGACTTGGTGAATATTCCGCCACATTTAACATTTGATGAGTACTTAGCATCGACAGAATTAAATATCGAAAAATACATATGGGCAGTTAGATCAACACTTAAACGGCCCAAAATATATCTACAGAGACGACCAAAAGACGTCATGGTTAATCCATTTTGTAAAAAGGTATTGGAATTACAGCGAGCTAATATGGATTGCCAATTTATACTAGATCCATTTGCCTGTTCCGTTTATATTGTCGATTATATTAACAAAGCTGATCGAGGCATGTCAAATTTACTAAGAGCGGCGGTCGAAGAGGCCAAAAATGGCAACAGTAGCATAAGAGACTCTCTACGCGCAATATCAAAAGTATTTTTAAATTCTTCGGAAATTTCAGCCCAAGAGGCAATTTACTGTCTGGCGGGACTTCCTATGTCACAAGCCTCTGAGAGCGATGTTTACATAAACACAGGACACCCCAATGAACGAGTGGGTATTTTGAAATCTTTCATAGATTTGCAGTCCTTGGATCCATCGTCCACAGACATATTTAAAAAAAATTTACTGGATCATTATAAAAATCGGCCACGTAATCAAACGTTTGATACAATGAGTTTAGCTTATTTTGCTGCGTATTATACTTTTTCAACTAAAATCTCACGTACACATGAAGGTGAAAACACTGACCATGAGTGTATAGGAAATTGGATTGAGTTGTTAAATAACGATGGATACGTGCGAAAAAGAAGGAAACCCAGGGTCATACGTTTCCGAAGATATAATAGAGCTCAAGATCCCGACAATTTCTACAGGGAGCAGCTAATGTTATACACAAACTGGAGGGATGAAATTAGTGAATTAGTCAATGACGTTATAAACCTCGAACAGAAATTTATTGAACTTAGTGATGAAATCCGTTCAGAAAGTCTTCAATTTAATCGCTTGGGGGGGCCAGATGAGTTTGAGGCATTGTTGGATGCAATTCGTAATGTAGATAAAGATGAAGAGGATGAGGATAGTGCAGTGAAAGAAAAAGCTCGTCCTTTAGATGATTATGAATTAGAGACACAAGAAGGTGATCCAGATCATTGTCTACAATTACATGGAAATCAATCAGATTTAGTAGGAGGAGCGATTGCCCAACCAGCAGTTTTGTGTGAAGATGATGTATTGCGTTTAGTTAGAATATTTAATTGTGATCAAAGACATTTTGTTTTACATGTAGGACATATTTTCACTCAAGAATCACCACCACCTTTTTATTATTTTGTTAGTGGTGGAGCCGGCGTGGGCAAAAGTTTGTTAATTAAGGGTTTGTATCAATATTTAATGCTTATGTTCAATAGAGTTCCGGGTATAAATCCTGATGATGCTAGAATTTTACTTTGTGCATACACGGGAAAAGCTGCTTTTGGAATCGGTGGTCAAACTGTTCACAGTACGTTTGGACTTCCAGTATCCCAATGTGGTCAAACAATGCCCGAATTATCAGCAAGCATCGCGAACACCTTAGCATGTAAACTTGCAAAAGTAAGATTAATTATTTTGGATGAAATATCTATGTTAGGTAGTAGAACTCTGAACCAAATTAATAGAAGATTGCAGCAAATATTTCACACAGATACGCCATTTGCTGGTATGTCTATTATAAGCGTCGGGGACTTCAATCAGTTACCACCGGTAGGAGACAACTGGGTTTTTCAGCCAAACAGTAGTCGAAATCCATTGGCACCCCTTGCTGGTGCTCCGTTGTGGGAACCATTCCGTCTCTTTATGATGACTGAAATAATGCGGCAAAGAGATGATCTGGCATTCGCAATAGCCTTAAACAATATGGCTGTCGGTCGGATGACTTCTATGGATATAGAGTTAATTAATTCTAGATGTTACAGTATTAATACTTTACCTATTGAGGCACATGGAGCGATACACTTATTTGCGACCAACAATGAAGTCGACAAATACAATAATCAAGTATTGTCTCGAATGAACACTGAAGGGTACTCGGTTAAAGCACTTGATGTGGTTTCTGGAGCACCAAATCCGCAAGCTGCTAGAAAAGCCTTGCAATCTGTAAATACTCTACCTACAATGCAGACCTACGGTCTTCCTAAGAATTTGTTTTTACGAGTAGGTGCACGTTATATGGTAACTGTGAATATTGACACTACAGATGGCCTTGTGAATGGTACTACCGGAATATTGAAGGCTATAGATTACGGTCGACACAAGAAGACAAGTGAAAAGCGGCCTTTACGTATTTGGGTTCTGTTCGATAAAAGTACGGGAATAGCTACAAGAAGTAAATGTCAAGTAACTTCTCGAAAACATCGTCAATATCTCAATTCGAATTGGACGCCATTAGATGCCGTCACTTATACTGTGAAAAGGTGGAAATCTTCAAATCTTGTAGTGCAGCGTACTCAGTTTCCAATGGTACCGGCAGAAGGTATTACAATTCACAAGTCGCAAGGTGCCACCTTAGAAAAAGTTGTGGTCCATATTTCTAAAAATGTAAAAAGATCGATGCTGTATGTAGCTTGTTCTAGAGCAATGTCATCGTTTGGACTGTTTTTAGTCGTGAATTCAGGTACATTTAAACCTCCCTCTGAAATATTAGAATCGAGTGCTGTAAGTATAGAAATGAAAAGACTAGAACAAAACAAATTGGTACCATATTTTAAATTTTTGCAAACACCTGAAGATAATGCAGTTCAAATTGTATTTCATAACGTGCAATCATTGCGCAAACATTTTTCAGACGTCATCATAGATCCTATTATTCATTCCTCCCATGCAGCATTGTTTGTTGAAACCTGGGGATGTCGTAGAGACACTTTTGAACTTGATGGTTTTTATGAGGTGTGCAGAGTAGATGGTCCAGCTGTATCTAATGCAAATCCAGGTTGGGGATCTATCGCGTATGTACGTCGCAATCTTAAGGATGCCGTGACAGATGGATCATGTAAAAGATATTATTTAAATAACCCAGGCGCTGCAAACGGCCATTGTGAATGCTTGCATTTTGAAATGTTTAATATCAGAGTGATAATTGTATATAGGTCACCACAATGTCAAATTAATGTTGCAATAGAATGTATAAATACAACAATATTCGGCAGCAACCTCAATATGTACACTTCATCTTCTCGTCTTATTGTTGTGGGAGACTTCAATATAGATTTTAGAATGAATCCCCAAAATGGAATTTCCACATATTTTTCATCCATAAACATGTTTCCGTTAATAAACAGTAGCACTACACGAAGTTGTACAACTATTGATAACGTTTTTTCGAACTTCAATGTTCAATGTGGTACTATTCATACCTTTTTCAGTCACCATTTACAGGTCTGGTTCAAATTTAATACTTAATTAATATTTTTGAACTAGATTTCTAAATAGTGACTAAAAAACTTAGTAAATAAATAACTTTAATAAAAGAACTTTCGCAAGTCTGCTGCAAGGCTAGTATAAGTGTTTCAGTTATATTATAGATAAATGATATGTGTTAATATAAAATAAAGGATTACTTAAACGATAAAGAGATCTTTGTCTTAAATTTATGCTCCTCCATCTTTCCCCATTGTAATGTTATGAATTTCATTTTGCAATAAAAATACCATAGTTATGACTCGATTGTCGTAATGAACGAACTTTGTAAACCTTGCAGGTTTGTACGGAACCCTCGGTGCGCGAGTCCGACTCGCACTTGGCCGGTTTTTTTATTTATGTGCAACATAGTCTGTCTCAAGAACAAAGATGAATATTACTAATTAAATTATTAGGTTAAATTAATTAGTATATGATAACTTACTCTTTACGCAAAATAATAATTACAAGTGTAAGTAGTGCATGTGATGTCAGTAAAAAATAAACAAAAACACTCTTTAATGGCCAATGTTTAAATGTTTCCGCTTGGATCGCGCACAAATATGCCACAACACGTTTTCATGTCTCTGAATTCGGCCAGCCGACGGGATAAATCAAGGAATATTTATAAGTCAACAGATACTCAATATCAAAACAAGTGAATTACCTATTGGTTTCACCGGCTCCTCTATGACCGGACATAGCTTGACTTTGTTCACGACGATTACCAAGGTAAACTGCATCCTCCCAGATCACTGACACAAATTATCACATAGCCACAACTGGGATGCATCGTCAACGTGCTGCACACTGCAGTGACAGTTTAAAACTAACCCGAATTAACATAATTGCGACAATTGGTCGGCCTATACGGCCATGTTGAAAAATTAATATCAACATTGGCGGCAGTCCAGTAATTATTACTATTTTACCCTCATAAACAAAGCTAAATTGTGCGCTCGCCTCCCGCATCAATTGAGACCGTCGTTGTAGAATATAGATGACACAGAATAAATAAGCTTTGTTTTTTAAGCCACGGCCACAAAGCAAGCTATTGCAATACTTGCACTTGGAAGGTATACCGGTATCTCATTGAGATCAGTCCATATTTGAGGGGCAAAACTAGTCAGTTAAAAATCTTTAATATGTCTCAAATATAAAATCTAAAAGTTTGTGAGATTGTTTTAAGTACCAAAGAATTTGTAAAAAATAAAATGTGATGTAAAATAGTAATACTATTATATTTCTGTAACATAAAGAGTACACACAGCTGCAGACTTTGTTTAGCAGGATGTATAACGAACACTTTGGTTAACTTTACAATTGACATAGTAAGTGCATCACATATACATATAAAGAATTTTCCAAAGATAAAATTTGGTCCCCCGCCCGCTTATTTCATCATGTATCATTAATTTAGACAGAGATTAATAAACTCTTAGGGTGTGAAGAAATGAAGATGAGGTTGCAATTGCAAATATTAGAGGAACATCGCAGCTTATTACTTATTGATATTTTATCGATATGCAAAAAAGTGGTGTTCTATGATAGCACTTCTATAATTTCCATATTTTGAAACAATGCGAGCACAACGGGAGACTTTCAGCGACGGAAATACAACAACTGATGCTATTTCTAGAAATGGCAAGACTAACCGTATAAAAACTAATGATTCGCGTTGTTTGGTATTTACATCGAGTCGTCACAACAATCTACAAGCGAAGATATTTCGCAAATTTAAATGATAACGTGAATTTGGAGTGTTTGTAAACAAAAAAAATTCAAGATCTAACAACACGTGAAAAACATCGCTTCGCAAAATAATCTTATATCTAGGTTTCACTTTTCCAAATATCACTATCACTTCACTACATAATATAAAACAAAGTCACTTTCTGTCCCTATATCCCTATGTATGCTTAAATCATTATGTAATATACTTATATATATTTACCAGCGACCCGCCCCGGCTTCGAATGGGCATAAAAACCTTCCCCTTGAATCACTCTATCTATAATAAAACCGCATCAAAATCCGTTGCGTAGTTCTAAAGATTTAAGCATACATAGGGATATAGGGACAGAGAAAGCGACTTTGTTTTATACTATGTAGTGATAGTGAAGATCATGAAATAACAAACTTTGTTAGTATCTATAACAATACAACGTGCTCTAACCGATACGTACGACTCATGCACTGGAGACGGATCGCGCGTTCCAAAAATACACCGTGCACTGCGACTAGGTATGCCACAGAACAGAACAGAATTACGAGTAATGCATGTACCATGTATTGACGTAAGTAAGCAGATCTATATACAAGCTACACTTCTATCATCGCCGCGTTTAGTCTTTCGCGCGTTCAGTGTTTAGACATTGTATGTGATGTGGTCGGTAAGCTCGTTTTATGCGAGTACCTAGTGTAGGTTAGGTAATAGCGGGCTTTAACCAAAAATTGTCTAATAAAGATGATTCCTTGCTTCGGTGGAAGCTCGGGCATTTTTACAAATGGCGCGAGACTCTTGGGTTTTAAACAAAATGGCAAGGCATTTTACAATTAGCCTTCGGCAAATTGCAAAACGGCGAGGGCATGTTAAATGGCGACGCAGTTAACTTGCCGACGATATGGGTACTTCCATGGCTAACTGTATCGATTTTATTGTACCTACTCATCTAATAGTGGTAAGCTGGTGATGAATGAAGTGAGGTAGGAATATAAATGGTTCTTGGCGTAATCAGTTTGGATCATCTAGCGGAAAACAAAAGCAGATGTGATTGTTTACTTACACTTGATGAGTACGACCGGATCATGGGGCTCGCATTGGACCTGGGTGGCGTTCATGGTCAGCAGCCCCCCGCTGCCCACTCCGCCACCCGCACCGCTCGTTTCCCTGCCAAATAAATAAAGAAAATTAAGTCTAGACTGTCTTTTGTATTATACTGCCTATTTTGTAAAAGTGTATATATAATGTATCTGTAGATTCAACAAACTTTAATACACACGTAGGTATAAGACAACAAGTGACAATACAACGAGATAAAGATGAAGTACTCTTTTTAAGCTGTATTGGCCAAATTCTATTTCTACCCTTAGAACTGTCTCCGTGGTCCATGGGTAAGGCGTTCGTCTTTAGACCGGTCGTGGATTAGATTTCCACGGGAAGCAACTTTGTTTAGATATTTCCAGTTTTATTAGGACATTGCAGGCTTGAATCACCTGACTGTCTTATAATAAAGATGATTCCGTGCTTCGAAATAAATGTATCATCTACACGAAATGATGATGTTGTTATAAAATGTAGTCGTCGTAGATATACAAGGCAAAGACGCAAAAAATTATGGCTGATGAACATAAGGGAGTGGACGGGAATTGGCAAAGATGAGGAAATATACGTGCGTGATCATGACAGTTAGTTATTACTAGAATCACTCATATTTAATGTTGAAGTTCAGCAACCTGCTCATAGAACTAAGAGAGAGCATCTAATAATGATCCGGTCACTGCACCAAGGAGGTCGTCAAATAAAACAAAAACAATACACGTGAAAGTGTGGTGCAGTAGTAAGTGAGAAAGCAAGTAAAACAAACAAACATCTGACTCCATGAAGAGCTGCGCCTTTGTAAGTTTTTATACCGGGAAACAATATGGCGCCAACAGGGTAATAAATGAAATAGGAGTTTGTGTTTAACCGCGAATAGTGTAATAAAATTGAAAAATTGTGCAGGATTTAAATAACTAACATGTTAGGTAGTGGATTTTAAACTCATGCGAAACATACGTTGTTGTTTTTCCACTTTGGATAGGATATTGCTATTGATAATGATTTGGAGCCGTTGCTCTCGGGCGCCGCCATCTTATTCCGAGGCCGTGAAACTGTTTAGACTTTGACACCAGCCAGGTTATCAAAGTCGACGGGCCTTAAACAAGTAGCTAGGTACTTAACATTAAATTGACAGGAGAAATCCTGACAAGTTCGAACATACTGATGGAATGTGTTAATCCTAGGTCATAGCTCATATACCCAAGGTTTTATTCGCGTTATACCCTTCTTTTGGAAGGAATTCAGTCTTACTTGAGATTGCAATGAAAGGCCATTCTTCTTTTCGAGTCAAAATTGCTATGAAAGTGTATGAAATGGAATAACAGGACATTGGAAGCAGAACTTAATCCAAAAGGGTTAAGTTATAGAATATTAAATTTTCTAAGATCTTGTATGTACAAATAATGAAGTAAATAAATAAAAAATAAGTTTTAGTCAGTTAGACAAAGTAGTACTACATCTTTTCTGACTAGAAAACGTTGCACTACACGTACATTACGCATCGCATGCGTTATTCGCGAATGCCCCATAGGAGGTAGAACTAGGTAAGACTAGGATTAGTATGCAACGCGAATCCGATCTTGCAGTCGATCTAAAGCTCGTATGTGGACGATCGAAGCAGGTCAATGGTATAAAATGGTCACCCACTGCAAAGAGGCCATTTGTCGTCGCGTCGTCGGTCGGCTCCGCCAACCCTAGAGGATTTGTGGACACCGCAACAGAGAAATTATACCGTACCGTACTAAATAGGTAATTCCGTTAAGAAAGTATCATTCAAAACTTGTACGACTGACGGTGCGTCTGTTTATATACCACAAAAATTTCGGTGGGTTTCCTTACGGAGGTCAGATGGCAGTCGCTCCACTGAAATAACCAGTACCGCCAAATCAGGTCCATGATTTAAAGCGTACCCTGAAGATGCCACTAGGAAAAACGCTCGAACGAAGATGATCATAGGTAGCTTTGGGACATTAAGTTCAGTTTGTGTATAGTTGAGGCAGGTCAAATGCCTTGTCATATTTGGATTCTATGTGGATACTGATAAAATATACCACTAAAAGAAATCTTGATAAGGCGAATGATAAGTAGGTAATGTTACCATTTAATTTATCTATTTGGAATGAAATACCATGGATTTAAGTAGATACTTTTTTCAATGGAGGTCTAGAACTATGTCCAGCAATGGACTTTTTTGTTGGTCCGTGATGGTGATAAAAAGTATTGTCCTATCAGTTTGGACTTTTAATCGTTATAAAGAAAAAATCTGTGTGTCATTACATACGAGTATGGATACAGGTCAGTGACCAAGTGGGTGGAATATACCGTACAATCACAAAACAAATTCATCAAATCACAGTGCAGCATGGCAGACATTATCAAAAAAATATTGTCTTAAAAAATAAAATTACAGAAAACAATAAGATAATTGTATGCGAATATTTGCAAGATGTCAAAGTATACATTAAATATAATTAGCTGTACAAAATATGTTAAAACCAAAGTACATACCTACTAACTAACATTCTACTCATTTATTTGTGGTTACATTACAAATAAGCTAACATTCAGTGCCACAAGATAAAAATAGAAATGTTTTTAGGGGAGGAACTAAACTGCATGAACATATGAAGTGATAATAAAAACTGTTATTTCCAAAGCATACAGCTGTTCCCACTGAGTATATCATGTTCTATTCCTAGTTTCTAACTGGTGAGATTAGTTTATGGTATTATGGGTTATGTTTTTTTGGGTGGTCCTTTCTTCTGGAGGAAATTATCTTCAAAATATAAAACAGTAAAAATATTTTGTCTGTATATTTAGTATTTTTGACTGAAATGGATTATGGACTGGACACTTAAAATGAATAATAAAAAGTAAAGTTTTTTTTTGAATTTTTTGTCTGTCTGTCTGTCTGTATGTATGATCACACTTATCTCCAAAAGTACTGAGCCAATTGACTTGAAATCTTGTATGTTAGTACCTTATGTACCAGATTAACATCTTAGATCCTTTTATCCCGAAAGATTATTAGGGTCCCGTAGCAAAATTAAAAACCGATTTACTTAAAATTTGGCTTGGAGCAAAATCTACTGAGTTGATTGCCTTGAAATTTTGTATGGTGGTACCTTATGCATCAGGTTAACATCTTATACATTTTATCCCCGAAGATTGTTAGGGTCCCAGAGGAAAATTAAAAAAAAAAACGAAATAAAACAAAAAAAGGGTACGAATTGAGAATCTCCTCCTTTTTGTGAAGTAGATTGAATATCGTATTGTAACATTTACTTAAGAAATTATTCGCGAATAACGAGGTTGTCTATCCCTTTCATATAGCTAACTCCACGCGAATGTAGTCGCGGGCACAGCTAGTAACTAATATACAAACAGGTTTGAGTAGTAAGCAAATGTCATTGAAATGCGAGTCTCTTTTTTTTTAGCTATTTATGTCCCACTGCTGGGCTAAAGCATCACCACTAACCTTCCATATATCCCTAGCCATGGCACTTTCTTGCCAGTTTTCTTTCAAAGATCTAAACTTGAAAAATATTTAACCTGAATAGAATAAGCACCTATTAAAGGTGCTTCTTAAATATCTCATACTGGGTCATATTTTAGGCCTTACTACTAAACCTGTTATTTCTAATGGCACAACCAGAACCGCAAAGGCAGATGAACATGTTGCTAAGCAATCTCTATCAGCTACCTAATTTGCTTGTTAATTGTTAGGGGTTACCTACTCAAACCATAGCACTGGTGATTGTATAAGGTAGAGTTGCAGGCTAAATATCATGCAAAAATGCTGAAACTCGGTCTGTTACCTTCTAATCTTTTTACAAATTAATTACAGAGTGGTTTTTTAAGATTGGTAGGAAAATAACTTCTAATATTGATCTTTTGCGTCCTGAGACAAAAATCTTGAAATGAATTGCATCTGTGTATTTGGTCCTTTTGAATTGCCTACCTATAATGCTGTGGGATTGTCAATGTAAATATAGGGACAGGTTGCTAGCCCATCGTTTATTGAATGTCTTTTAGATACCTACCTATATATGTCAACCTATGATTAAATAAACTAGAATATAACCATCGCTACAATTCATAATAAATAAGATTATGGTGCATTTTGACGACCATAGCATCAAATTATAAATGCGTTTGTAAATTGTTGTACAGTCACTACCGCTACTTCACACTCGAGCATAAGATAGGTGTTGACATTTGACATCGACGAAGACAAGATATACGACAATTTTAGGTCAACCTGTGTCGAAAGTACGATGAACCTGAGTGCAGTATACTCACCGTAGAATGCTTATTGTCGGCACTTGCTTCCCTACGGAATGCGTGCAGGCTGGGCCCGCATTCGCTAAGAAAGCATAACCAACTGTTTTATTCACGTTTCGAAAGTTTCCACCACGGAAACCGGCCACAACCACAATCACTGGTCTCACTGGTGGTCCCTCAAGCAATCTTACAGGAACTTAAAGTAACTAAACAGCACCAATCTATAATAATCCACTGTTTTACAGACAAAAGGCACTGGTATCCATGTAGAACACAGTCAGAAGCACTCGCGTCGCTTAAGAAACGAACGTCCACAAATAACAGGACAAGATTAATTGTCAACAATTGTAAATATTCACACGCGTATGTACATAACTACGATTAATAAAAATAACGACAAATTAATGAAGGAGACGTCAAGCGCACCATAAAATCAGAAAAACACAAGACGCGCAGAGCAGCTGGCTGGATGTCGCACTTCGCGCCTCTCGCTCGACTGCGGGTGTGCGGGCGGGTAGAGGGGCATTGGCACCACCGCGCCCCCTATCCTTCCCGTCTCGTCTCGCACAAGTCATTTCATTATTGTTGCATTCATTTTATTTTATTTCGTAGAGTGCTGCGTTCGCTGCGCTCTATTATTTTAAGGGCGTTTAAGTAAAAACAGCAAATCATGATAATAAATTCATATCTACTATGGACAAAATATCCACTGTCAACCTTGTCTTGATGGTACCTAGGTGGATTTTTACTCTAAACTCAGAACTATCAAAATAAAATACCTACTTACCTCATGCTGTGTTTGTTTTTACAGGGAGGTTGAGATAGGGATAGAGAAATACCTATATCAGGATCGTTTTGCGTCAAAAATATCCCATAGCTCTACCAAACGAGTCGAATCACAGAAGAGTGCGATGTAGGTACCTACCTACTCGCTTAGCTCTCTCCAGTCGCACTTTCTTGATAAGTTCTCTCATGTCTTATCTGGTATTAATATTTAAATCATCATTACCACCTCTCAGCCTCTGTTGTGGTTCCTTTAACGACAGCCGGTATCAAAACGGCTTAACGAGACTATTCTGAACCACGGAATAAGCTTTATTATCAGACATTCAGATAAATTACGGCTGCAACGTCCTAACCAAACTGAAAACAACTAAGCAAAGTATGCGTCCCGTGGCATTGAACCCACGACCCCGAGTCTATATTATTACGCTCCTCGCTGGCCTTCTGCTAAGCCGTCTGGTCGTCTCGTCGCCCATGATATCTCTTCTTCCCGTCCTTTGATAATAATCAAAGTTCCCGTTTTAGTTTTTCTTGTCTCCGTTTATCAATCTTGCTGAAATCTTAGTTAAATCTAGCGATAATTATCTAATGTCGACAGTACTTAATACTTAATACGAGTATGCTTCTCGTAATGATAATTATTTACGCGAATCGGAATATGAGGCAGGTATTGCACCTTACTTTGAATATTTCCATGTTTTACTAAAAATCCTTAGGTTTCAAAGACGGAAACCGCGTTTTAGAAGTCTCTTATGAGTAGGATAATCAGAATAGAATAGCCTAGACTGTGCAGAAGATGAAAATGATCGCTTTACCTAAATTACATTTGATGTCGAATTTAATATAAATGTACTTAGTGTATTAAGTACATGTAAACCAGAATACTGATATGTATGTATATATATATCTTCATAGACCATATAAATAACTGTTTGTTCAATTCAAAACATAATAGGCATTTAAATTTTATTAGCAGTCGTATGCGACGTTGTGGGAGCGGCAAACTAGTCCTATCGGTCTACTCTTTGCGCTTGCACATTACATTGCACCTCCGTTCAACAAGACGTTCGACAGCGTTCAACGTTCACTCAGAATTTACCGATCATTAAAGTGGACAAACGAGTCTGGTGGAACGCAGCGTGCGAATGGAAATATAAACAAGCATCTGGCCGACTGATGAAAGCACGCGCACTGGTTGGCCTTCGACGGAAATCTGCATGCATATTATATTGCATATTTTCAATAAAAAATCTCACGACACACTTTCCTTCAATTTTCGTGAAAGTACTACTTAAATCCTTGACTATCTATCACTGAATCCGGCACTTAATACTTTTCTCCAGATTATTACAGTGGAGGTAAGAACCTCCCTGTCTGTAATTATTGGTGATTGCCGGCAGATGAGTAAATGCACGAAATTCGCGGTTGCAGGGAAAGTGAAGTGTTAAATACGACAACTTGATCATAGTATACCGCTGGTTTCCACTCGAACCGGGAAGAGAACCTTCGGTTGTCTCTGACCTCGTGTTAAAAGGCTTTCATTGTAATTGGATGCTTAAAATAATCGTGATATCACGTATATTGTTACACAACTTTTGCTCTAATCTCATGAGAGACTACTTAATTATTATGGATACATGGATGATGTTTCAGTGACATTTCTATAACTATTCTTGTTGTTGTCGGTGTATGTACTGTACATGCTATTAGAGCCTAGTTAGTTTCTTAGTGTTCGTATGATTTAATTTTGTAAACGGTGCAATAAAGTTCATTCATTCATTACAGTGCACCTTCCCGACTCTACATTCGTGATTATGGCTACCCAAGTCGAGTAATTTATTCTGTATTAATTTGCTTCTGCCTATCAAAATGACAAACTAAAATTATTTTATCTCATCTAATCTCTTTATTTAGAAAACAATTTTTTCCATGCTTCGATCCAATTTTGCTCTATGATTGTTTTACCTTACCCTATTTCGTAGAACGGAAGCAGGGTGCGGGCTGGGTGTGTCCTTGAAAGGGACCGGAAACCAACCATTCAATTTTTTATTTCGGTTCAAAATTAGATCTATAAATAAACGTGTGAATTTTAAATAAATGGAAGTAAATAGTCTGCAATTCCAACTTTACTGTGATATTATTGACTTACTGTGATGTGATTAAAAAATATACGATGCTAACTCATTAGAAATTATATTTCCGTTCTCCGAAGCTCAACGACGTGTGAAAACACCTGTTGGGTATAATGTTTTTAGTGGTTAAATGAGTACTTAACTACTTTTTATCTTACTTCTCACTTCATTACATTTTGAACAGAGGAAGTTGTTAATACGATTTTATTTAACTAAAAAAACTCAATTTCTATCAATTAACCAACTAGTTAAGTAACTTCCGATCGTTCCTGTTATTCCCACTTCCATGTCCCTCAACCAATGGGGTGGACAACAAAAACTGGTTTTCAACTTTTCAACTGATTGTTTTGAGGTAACTATGAACTGAAAATAAGAAATAATACAAACCTCTAGGTGAAAATGTAGTGCTAAATTTTGGTTACACCTCTTTAATTCATACGCTATGTGAGTCCAGTATGGACTTGATATGTTTTCTTTTAGATGTTATAATATACCCTTTACTTACTTATTGTTGATAACGCATACCTAGTTACTGTTGTATATAGGTATGATTATAGTTAGTTCCTAAATAATAGGCGCAGTTCAAACGGATATCCTTTCTATTTCGGCCCAAGGATAAATGCAAAATAGATACCTGTGTCCTGTAGTAAAGTAACAGCCGATTTGTCATCGTATTTATTTATGTTTGTGTGTGGGTGTTTGGTTCGCTAGATTTAGTTTTGGAATGTAGTTAAGAAATAAGTATACTGACGCAAGTTTGTACCTATAAAAAAAAAAAATTTAAATAACTGATATCTTTTTCGTCACATTATTTTCGATAGAAAGATTTCGTATCAAAATGTTTTTTTTTTGGAATGTTTAAATGTTGATAATCGATATCTAGTATGAAAGTTTAGTTTGAAACTTATAGTGAAACTAGCAAAATTCGATTAATACGTCGATAACAACCACGCTCGTAACAGGGCAGCTCATAATTAAATTAATTTCGTTTCTGTATTCTTAAGTTATTTATCATCCAAGTAAACTACTAGCACATGGAAACGACCACTGCTGTCTGAAAAGAATATCGAATGAAAATTTGATATGAGACTGTTACTGTTATCATTATTTTTTTTTACATAATGCATAATCTGTGTAAATAACAAGTCTCTTAGCTATTACGGTTCACACACAAGGTACAGACTTACAGAAAGACGATTAGAAAGCAAGGCTTAGTAATATATAGATAGGGACTCTTTCTAGACTGTGATTAGAACCCTAAAAATAACTTTCCTATTAGGTACATACCAAGCGCGGTGGAAAGGTACAATAATATGTATCTCTATCTAAATTTCTATTCTTATTAATATAACCATCACATATCTGCATAAGCATTTAATCCTCTTAATCTTCAACAGTAAAAAAAGTGTTATTTTATTGGCACTAAGAGAATTAAACGTTTGTGTGTAAGCAGTAGGACCAAAATTTATTTATACCATACAAGTCGCATGCTCGACGTGCCTTGCTCGAAATATCGCGTCGTCGTGGCGACTTCCGTCGATTCAGAGCTGGTAGCGGGAGGTGCGTTTCCATTATACAGTTTTGTTATATCATTAGTAAGTAGCTATTGTAAATATGCCGCGATGGTGGAAACTGGAAAAGGTTGAAAAAGTAGTCAAGATGACAGTGGCGAGTTTGTTAAAAAGTTAGACCAGTTAACAATCATGCGTCAGTTGTTTAAAAAATAAAGTGCCGATATAGATTCGTTAAAAAAGATCTACCATAGACCTATGAGATGAATTAAAATTATTTTCATGATCATAGCTACCTTAGGACTTATTCTGTACCATGCAATAAAACATCAGTGCATAGTTTTGCCCTTGTGTCCAATTTTTTTTAAAGAAAGTATCTAAAATACAGTGTGTAATGGACATGCGATCCTTCATATTTTTTATGTAAAGTTTTTATGTGATCATTGTCCCAGGTTTTCGGCACCAGACGATGACTTATCAAATTCTGGATACATTGAGTGTCGGCAATGTGTTTTATCTTTATGTCTGAAAGCAGAACATTTATAGTTAATAAAGGACATTATATCGCCTTTTGCATTAATTTTGTGTACTATAAGGGTTAATATGTGTTCTTGGCCTCTAGTATCAGTTTTGACAAACGCAGTTGCTAGTCGAAGAGCCAAGACAACACGCCCTGGCATGGCGTATATTAAGGTAGGTAACTAAAAAATTTCGCACAAAATTCTAAGAAACAAAGTAATAACCATACGAAATGTTTGCGTAAACCAATAGTAGAGGCATTTTTTCTAAGCTTTTGGGACTACGTAGTATCCGTCAGTTCGCTGTATAAGCGATGTACGTATACGATACGACACTAATTCAGGCACATTATTGCTGCTATTACTGAAAAATTAAATATATTTTTCTATTAAAAAAGTTTCCTTATCCAGATATAGATAAGTATTTACTGTTGGCACGGAACACTTGTTGCACGATCGCGCATTTTTATTTCTTATGAACATATCTACAATAGAAAGTGATCATTCGTTTCTAAAGTGCGTAGGTAGGCACAATACTTACTTAATTATTAACAAGGATTTTTTATTAATAGTGTATAATTTATAAACAACCATCACTTTATTAAGATTTATGTTTTAGCTTCACAGCTTGTTAATAATTGATTATATTATATAATGATATGTTAATATGTCGATATGGTTGGTATTCTACTCATTTGTCACTTTCTTTGCTATGAATATACATAAAAAAATTAATTATAAAAAAAAGAAGAGGGATATCCGGTTTGTAGGTATTAATATCCATGTAAGTAATGTTTCTGTCTGTTTCTGATATATAAAGCTACTATCCCTTTTTAGTTTGTGGCTTAGATTATTTGCAAAATATGCAACATCAAACAAAATAAGAAGCATAACAAAGAATGCCAACTGCCGGGTCGTAGGTTCAATTACAAGATTCAAGCATATATGTACTTTGTTTAGTTGTTTTCAGTTTTCACGTCAGAGAGGGAGAGGCGGTTTCGAAGAACTCCTATACATATAACAGGGTGTTCATGATCGATTGACCGTATCACCTACACGAATGTTGACGAGTCCAACTGCATCAGGTAGATTCAGAAGTTTGCTCTAAATACATATTTAGATAGGACATAATTTTCATTATTCAAGAATGGCCTGGTTGACTAGTATTTTGTATATGTTTAAAATATTTTTATCTATTTATTCAGATTAAATTAAAACAAATTTTCCATACTTTCTGAGCACTATAAAACAACAAAATCAGCAGAACTTTATTTCAAGTTTACTTTAAAATTACTATCGAAAACATGTGTCAACCACTTTTGCAGTTTTGTAACGTCATTAAAGTCTTTGAAATCTGACTCTACCGCCGAATCGTATGAAAATCATGCGATTCACCAGTGTTGTCGAATGAAACTAAAATCACCGACTTAGGGCGCGTAGTATTCAATAATCGATCGGTCTGTTTATCATGGACATTTCGTAGATAATGGCTAGCCCGCGTTTTTTCTGTACCGAATTTTAAGTAAATTTCAAATTGAAATCATACTGCAATTTAAATCTTTAGAATTCCATACCTCAAATGTCAAAAATGGAACCCTTATAAGATCACTTTCTTGTCCGTCCGTCTGTCTGTCTATCTGTCTGTCAAACTATTTTTCCGGGTAACGCATGAACGCATCAAATTAGAATTATCGATATATTTTGGTTTCGTGAGTCATTTACTGTGGAAAATGAACATTTAATTTTATTGCATCAAAATTAATATGAGTCAAGTAGCCTATTCTTACGACTGCAGAAATATCATTGAACTTATTAAGTAAAATATGAACTTAATTATTGAGAAAGAGATTTTATTAGGCTATGTACATGCAACTGATCGCACCGACGACAGCTCTAATCCTTAATAGTTTAACACGTTGGCGGACGACTGCTATAGCAGTTATAACAATAAAACTTCAATTGTGTTTTCAAAAACGTCCGCGAACGTGTTATGTATGATGATACGAGTAGGCACTGGCCTCTTCAAAATGCGTATCACATCAACCGTGCAAATCAAGTGTGTAATCTTCTCTTTTTCAATAAATCGTTCAAATGTAACAAAAGAGTGATATCGGATAAATCACTCGACGACTAATGGCATTATAGTTTGAATGGCGCATATCAATAGCTGGTATTGTAACCCTGTTGCACGGTCCATTAAATCCGCCTTATCAATCCGTGACGGTGTAGGGTCGGAGGGCAATGCACTTTTTTTTTAATTCTGTGCTTCAATGGCTCAGGAAATTCTATTGTTTCTATCGTTACGGGTAAGTTACGGGTTATTTTGATATCGGCAAATTTAATGAGAACGTCGTACTACCATCTTTTCGTAAATATAGTATGTAAATAACTGTAGGGTTTTGATATACAATCATTATGGTATAGGAGTGTGTTTGAAAAGTATTTGTTAAATTAATTAAATACTTTTCGATCGACGAATTAAGAACCTCCTCCTTGTTTGTTTGTTTGTTGTAATATCTTTATTGCTTTAAAATACATAGTAAAAGGAACATTACCTCCTTTTTATAAAGTCTGTTAAAAATCTGAAACGCCGCTTTGTATGTCGAAGAGCTGTGTACTTAGTTTGTCTATTGCGAATTCTTTTTTTTATTGTGTTGATGTTTTTTGTGTAAGTAATGTACATACTTATATGAAATTGTTCGATGCAATCGTAAATTCAATACTAAAATACCTACCCTATATATCTAGTTTGTGTAACTAGAAATGGTCAAATATGATTATTAACAAAAAGAGCGGCTTTTTATCCTATAAAAATTATGTTTTTGTTATTTCTTGGTTAAGTAATACTCCAAAATGTCTTTTTCTGTTGAAAATTATCTTGTTAAAAAAGATAAAAATAATAGAGCGTATAAAAATAAATAGTTACCTGTTTAATTTTTATTCAGCTACTAATCTATACTTGTCGATGTCAAGTCTCTATCTACACTGGAATTTTGAATATGGAACAAGAAATGTGGTTTTAGTATCGTGGGCGGTTAACTTCCAATCCGTTAACTTGAAAGTGTAATAACTAGTTCACTAAATTTCTATATTTATGAGTGTTAGTTACGAAATCTAAATACATTAGGCGAAAGAATCTGTACTGTACATAAGTATAATTTGTAATAAAAAAATATATTAATAACAAATTTCTACATGGGTCAATAACTTAGATACTTACTTACTTCATTCCTTTGTGGAATGAAATATAGCGGAACATACCTACTTAATAGTTTTCCTAGTTTGATTAGAATTGATCGGCCAACAACAACAAATTTCTTTCTCGACAGACTTTTCTATGGCTATGAGGTGATAGAAATCAGTTTAGTATTGAAAAGGGTCTATTGACCTTGCAACGAGTGGATTGCAAGGCCCAAGGCCAAGAAGGTAAGGTGTGTAAGAGTCTGTATTCTCACAAGATCTTCTCTTAAACCGACTCTACATACTCGATCGTCTACAATTGCAGATCCTTTTTTGATCTGCAAATAGCAAAACTTTGAGTTAATGTTGTGTTCTGTTATTATTTTATTTTAATGTCCAATCTAATATTAAAAATGGTAAAGTTTATCTGTCTATAACGCTTTCACGGCTGAACCGCTGGACCGATATTGATGAAATTTTGTATGGGTAATTGAGTATAGTTAAAGAGCGGAGGTTAAACATATGCTAACCGGGAACCAGCAAAGAAAGGTTATAAAAATAATAATTACGCCTTTATATAGATATATCAAGGTCGCCTTCGACAAAAAATAGGAATTATCTCAAAAATAAGTAATTACATTCACAAGTAATGGTCACGTTAGTAAAAAACTGTAATTGTATTTAGCTGTAAGCTACATGCGCACGCGCTCAGACCATTTTTCTTTAACTCCTTCCGCGTTTATTAACTGACGATAATAAATAGCCCATAATGGGTTATTTTTAGTGTCGTAGGTGGGTTATGTAACGGTACAGAAAACCGATTACCAGTCAATCTTAATTTTTTAAATAACTTATAGAAATTTATGGGAGCGGCACGACTCGACGAATATGAAACTAACTCGCACATGAAAATAAAAATATGTACTACAATGGTCATATTATGTAATAGGTTCTTATAATTATTAATAACTATGAATATGAAATTTGGATGGATGATTTTTACTTAACGCCAGAACGTCTGAACAGATTTAGATAAAGAAAGGCAAAGAGAATATATAATAGAAAGCTATATTCAACAGTGATTCTAAGTATATAAATACATACATTAGGAGCTCTAAGAGCAGCAGCAAGTGTATGTATTATTATTTTTTAATTACATTGCACACAAATTAATAGCCATATGACTTACAAATGTGATGGCCCATGCAACTAAAGTTTCCTTGCCTACTTATTTCTACCACTTGACTCGCCTTATTCACTCGACCAATGGGAATTTCTAATATTAAGTACTATACCTTGTGGCATAAGCAATGGTAACTGCAGGTAACTGATGGTAACACAATAGTTATGTAATGGATAAACTATTGTGTACTATGTACAAATTGCGGTAAAAGGTCCTATTCATGATGAGTGAGTATTTTCAGGTGAGGCAGACATTCTTTTGTGAAGAAATTCTTGTGAATGGAAAGTTTTTACACCGTACAGAGTACGTACATAAGTATAACGATGACAAACGGCGATCGATCTATCTAAGCTTTTGTGGTTCAAATGCACTTCTTTATTATCACCATCTTGAGCCACCCACATCAGTCTACTTCTAGACATTAATTTTCAACCAGCCGAACAATTGCCCATTCATTTTAAAAACTTCTGTAATGGTCTTGCGATTGCGACCTCCGCCTGTCTACTAGATAGTTTGCAGTCTAGTGTAAAAAAATGTATTTTGGTTGTCTAAATTTAATTCCAATACTTTTTTCTTGGGCTCGAGCTTAGAAATCAGCTTAAAGCGCTCCCATGAACGTGCGAATCATAATCCGTCTCATTGAACATATAGAAAATTATGCTTTCTTTCTTTTCAAAGAGCCCAACATGAATGTTAGTCTTCTGTAGTACAAGAGCTTAGAATTATATTTGTTTGTATTGTCAGGCAAACAAAAGAACATAAACACAAGGATATAAGAATCATCATTTTCGAGATCCAATAGTATACGACGAATGTTTATTACCTATAACAAATATATCATAATAGAAACTGACTGGACACAAGTCACAATAAAGGTGACTTGATTTATCACGAAGAAGTCATATCATTATACAAGAAATATTTATAATAATCGACGAAGTAAATGTTTGGCGAAGGATGGAGTTCTTAAACATGTATTTGAAAGGATTCTCATTACCCGTAGCTTTCTACTACTCCTGCTGGGTATAAGCATCCCTTTGTCTTCACCATCTTTATTAACGTGATTGGGATCCAGTTTCGAAGGGTATTATTTATTAGTATGGTTTTACCCGTGGCTTGGCTCGCGTGAATCCCGGGGGAACTCTACATTTTTAGGTATTATACTCTTCATTACTTCTAACTGTGTATATGCGATTGATGAAAACTGGTTAAGTAGATTAAGCGTGATACCTCTACAAACAAACGAATGCAATAACTCATTCTCCCATTAATAATTACCTAGTTGTGTTAGCGCCCGGTAACATCACGTGATAGGTATCGCCCCACTACAGGTAAACCCCTCTTGGCAGTAGTAGTGTTGGGGTGAGTATGAGTGTAACGCTCTCTTCTCCTTGGGTTCGCCGAGCGGTACAGACGTGTATTGTGCTCTAGTGATTTAACATGGCCTTTATTAGTATTTGATATTGATATGATATTGCTGTTGATAATTTTAATATGTGTTCAAATGTAACTGTAGATTAACATAGTTAGGCACGGACGAGGGATTGGTACGCTTCAGGCTGGATCCCAGTGATAGGAGCGGGGTTGGTGCTCCTATCTTTACCGTGATTAGTGCCAAAGCTTAGACACGAATGGGTAATTCGGTCGGATAGCTAATAGTTGGGATTCAATATCAATTCCCAATTCATCAAAATCAGCTCTCAGACTAGAAGAATAGCTACGAGTTCCGATGACACAAACTGCTTCTTATCTTCCATCAGCTGACTCACTGGCCATACAATCGTTAATTATTATAATTTTTCGTAGTCAAACCCATCCGCGAGCTAACTGCCCGCAGTGAAAGTATTCTGGTTTTGATGATCACACCAAGTTCAATGCCTTCGTTATGACTGTTATGTCTTCGGTTGGAAAAAAGTTAGGAGCTAGTTACTTCGTTTATATCGTAAAGTGGTGTTTAAGTTATCAAGCCAAAAAATTGTCATACTTTCTTTCTCATATTAGCGTTTTCCTGGTTTCATCTTCAGATCGAGTCTAAGATTAATTGATATCGGGTAAATTGTTAGCGATCAAAGTAATCATATATGCAAAGTAAAGTTTACATTCGTTACTCTTAGGGAACAGGCAGAGAAAAACCAAGAATGTTGTTGTAGGAATATTTATAGGGTTTTTGCTTCAGATGTCTAGTAGTTAGGGCATATGAAATCTGCATAATGAATGGTTGTGTTGTGTTGTGGGTAATGTTGGTTTCAGAAGTTACTTTATTTAGTCGCCAAACAAAAATAGTTTCGTTAAAGGTGCTTCAATAATATAATTTCAACATTACATTGAGTGCTTATGTTACTTACTTTATTTTTTTTCATCTATTTCTAGAGTTTGAATATACCTAAAGCTAATTAAATGATGATATTAAGATTTCGATAAATAGGTGCCTGTCAGTTAAAGAAGAAGTAAGACAAGAAATGATTGGACATTATAGGCAATTTTCATCTTAAAATTCAATAAACAAATCAAAATCAATGCGATTTTAGAGAATTCACCTTTTCATTTATGTGATTAATTAATGTTTGTTTTACGCAATCTTTTAAGATTTCCTTACTGTAGTTTTTATCATATCCTTTATCTATTTTAGAAAATCTTTATTTTTACAAACGGCCGTGTACATAAAATTATTTGAGAAATCGAATGGTTTATCCATATAGAGTCGTCCTAGTTACTCCGCACGATTTACCTTGGCTTCGTAGAAAGGCGTAGCTTTGATTTTGATCAAAGATGGAATTCTAAAATTATCGTGTTCTTTTTGCTTTAAGAAAGACATAGGTAGTGGAATATATCAACTTGCTTAAAATATAGAGATCTATAATTTGTTTTGAACGTGTTGAGATGCTTCGCTTCAATAGATAGGGAAGAATTGGGGATTAATTTGACCAACCACATGAGCTTGGTACTCTTATGTAATTTTGCTGAGATTGGTAAATGATGCGACTATACTATTACAGATTAATACCAGTACCGATATTCAACCTCCCCATACTAAGACATAAACGCTATCTATCGATCACTTGAGGCACTGTGATTCACAATCCTATAACTTATTAAATAAAACACTAATTTAGTTTTTGGTAGGATGACAATAATTTAATAGATCATATTTTATAATTAAGTTTTGTTGGAAAAAATGAGCGAAATATTTACTAAGTATAATTTTTTGAATCCTTGTAGCGCCACCTATAAGCAAGAAAAGGAACTAAATTTCATTATTTTCTTAGGCAATGGGAGCACATGCTTACTATGCATTTTGTTGGTATAGCATTCTATAGTCTGTGATATAGCTAACTACTTTAAAATTAGTTAAATTCCCAATTCATAAAGTTTTTAATAAAACGTAAATCAATCCCAGTCCATTGTACAATGAAAGGTAGGTACTTATCGTATGGTACGTATCGTATCGCCACATTTTAGTTCTATAATCCTGGCCTTATCTCAAATTAATGTTTACCGTATCTGAAATCTATGTTACTTAGATGTATGTTAATGCAGTGCACACAACATTTACTATAGTAAATATTCTAATCCAGATGATCTAAAGTAGTTCACGTGTTAGTTCAATAGCTACTAGTAAAGCTACGATAGTTGTTTGACAGGTAAACTGTAATAAAACTGTGAATGTAGATAAAATCCTAACGCTCATTCTTATCTTAGTTGTCAACAACAGTTATAGTACAAGTTTTTTGCTATTTTTGTCATTCATAATCTGGATTAATATTAGGCGACGCATCGTTTTGTTCTTCCAAAATAGATGAGGCTGATTCATACGAATGTTCTAACGGTAATTAATAGTCAAAAGAGCACTGGAGATAACACAATAGGTACCTTCAACATTGATATTTTTGCAATTTTGCAAACTTTAATGCGCTTAGGCGACTTTCTGTCTGTGCGTTCAGTTCAAAGGTTGCATAATTTTATATTGTGTTAGCTATTGCCTGCATAGTACTGCTATATATAGCCATAAAGTTCATCTTGAATAAAGTTTATTTGAAATGGGGATTTTTCTTATTTTTGGCACGGTTCCGAATTTTACCTTAGGTTCACATACAACTTACAAACTTATTGATCTTTCTTTATAATAATAGAATAGACTAGCGGCGGCCCAGGGCTCCGCAATCGTTTCAACAGGGACTTCGCAGAATCCTTTTTACCGGATGTCTACACCCGTAATAAATAAGAATGTGCGAGTCTGTCTTTACAGACTCGCACATTCTTATTAGCAGCACCTATCTTTATAGGTGGTGTTGATAGATCAGTCAGAACGGTTGCCTTATAAAGATCTTAGCGACCCGCCACAATGTCAGTCACCTGATTGTTAGGGCGGTGTTGACACACAGAGTAGAGCCCTCTGCAATGAAGACAACTAGGTTGATGAAACAGCAAAGAAGCCGCGTTCACAACAGTAGACGAGAAACTTGAAACAGCGTAATATTACGATTGACGGTGCAGTGTTACGTTGTTCACGTAAGCGGGAAACCAGTTTGCGTATCAACGGTTCATTCGCCAGTCTAATTTATTGACGCAGAGATGTTTATCTTTGACTATTAAAGATTTTATGACTATGATGAGAAATGCTTTATATTTTGTTTTAATTTTCGAACTGGCATCGGATGTCTTCTTATACATAATAGAGTAGAAAATAAATTTAGGAGCTGTTTTGTAGCATCACGATTAATAAAGTAGCAATTTTTGGCCAAGTCCAAACTTCAATCTTCAATGCCAATGTCTATTGTTTCCATTTTAAAGGACTTCCTTATTAATAACCACGACCACAAATTTACTGACCTTCTAAAAATTTACAAATTACATTATTTCTAGTTTCTATTTACATGAACTAAAGACATTGTATACGTAATACAATTTATCTTTAATCTTACAGCATGCAATTTGTTGAATTATAAACACGGTTAGAAAGAATGTAAAACTCTTTAGATTTTGACACAGTCATCCTGCCGCCTGGTGGAGCTTGTTGTTTATGTAACCTGTCGGTGGAGGCGTGGGTTCCGCCACACCAGCCGAGAATCCGGCAGGCTCCGGACCTCCGGGGCTCATGCTGTTAGCTGAAAGTACCGCAGCCGAAGACTTGCGTATTGTTGTACGACGACGGTCATGCTCCGCTAATTTGAATACTGTGATGTTTGTAATAGAATAATCTCGTTGATTGATGGAGTTATTGTATATGATGAGGTTCCAAGAAAGTTCGTATTGTCCCAGGAGTGAACACTGATAATTTGTCAAAGATATGCCTATTATGAGCGTGTAATTGAAAAATAATGTTACGTAAGTTAGTCGCTGAGAAATTGCTATTAGCCGCCTCCGAAACATAGTGCTCTAGGCGTTTTCTCGATTCAATAGTGAGCTTCAAATTAAAATCTAAACATTTCGGACGTTGACCTATCGTTTTATTGCTCAAGCAATAGATGGAATCGATAATCGTCGTAATATCTATGTGAAATTATTCAACGGTGTGTGAAAAGTTCTTAAGACCTCCAGCACAACGAAACTACGGACAGCAATTCCGCGATTTATAGAACATCTGCGCGCAGCTATTACATCTAATTGAGCGATTGTCGATTTATTATAAACGTTAGAAATTTGAACATTCACACAGTGAAAATACGCAAGTACTTGCAATAATAAATGTAATTTATTTTCGACGTCAAAGAACTTGGTATGATATCATTTAATTAATAGAACACTATTTACTCGTAAAAGTAAGTGCAGAAATAATAACGATAGGTGTCGAATTTTCAATTAACCTTTGTTGCTAAGTCTATAAACAAAATTGATAATAATGACTACTGGTAACTGTTGGCTACCAGGCAAGAGTCTCACATAACACCAGTGTACTAATAATGTAGCTTGATAAATATTTAGATACCTATCAGCTATTACCAAGGTGTGTCCAAAAGTACATGCGTATGTGTTACTATAGGCAGTTTACTTTCACTAGATCGATCTAATCGAGATTAGACAAAATTTCGCGAATGCTTTCTTATTGTGCTCTATATTGCGAAGTCACGCGATAGTTCCAAGTCGATTGCTTTTGTTACCAAGGTCAGGAAACCGGACAGTTACAATACTGTACTTTCGTACTCGATCAACGAAAGCGAATGGGAAGCCTCCTGTTTTGGTGACAACTTTCTGTATTATGCGCGAGCTACTTTTTTGTCCTTTCTGAATCGAAATTTCGATAAAACATCAATCGTTCATAAGTGGGCATGACCACTTTCAACAGTTACGTAAGTTCTCTGTGGTATCATTGTTATGGCGCCCATTCATCTTAAGGGTACGTGCCGCGAGTTAAGGGGTTTTTAATTATCAAGTGGGTGTTTTTATGATTTCGTGTATTCGAGTTGAGAGTTTACAAGCAAAGTTTATGATCTTGCTGCATAGGATATTTACTATCGAAAGATTTACATATGATATGAGATAGTTAGTTCATTCTAAATTTAAAAAGTCATTAATGTAGATTAAGTATATGATGCACATAAACGTGAAATTCACCGTGATGAAAGTTAATTAATCGTGACGTGCTTTTTCAGATAAAAATATATATGGACAAATCACACAGATGATTTGCATTCTATCAAATATCATATTTAAACTACACGTTTCGAGATAATAATATATAACTTCGATTTATTCATACAACATAAAAGCTTTCCGTTAAAATTAAATATCTAAATTAAATTATTGAGATATGTACTTCTATACAGCTCTAGGCGTGAGACCAAAAACTCTAATGAAAGAAGACGATAAAATTTTGCTGGGTCATAAATTTGTCCAGGAATGTGAGAATTACGAAAAACTTGGCGCCGTCCTTACCTTAACTCCCTCAAAGATAACATTGTTAGCAACAATAGATAGATAGGTACTATACCGTTGTAAAGTAATGATCCACAAAAAAACATTTTTAACCTGACGAATGCTGTCAATATGGGTGTGTTTGAAATGTGAGACATGGCTAACCATGGCGTGGTACAGAATGAAATAAAATTACCTAACCTTGACACAATAACATTTAATTCAGTCGAAGCAATTAATTTTGCGGAGCCAAGCAATGGAAGCACTTCTGATACTATCGCGATCGATGACAAATTGTTCTTCTTATACAATAGATGATTTGCTACTCTATTTCTGTCGAAACAATATTATAAGTATATTAATCATAAAGGAGAGAATTTCAAGGTTATTTATTCCAAAACAAATAATTGTTGTTCAGTCAATGACCTTGCTTTTACAATAACTGCGGGAATCCGAACCGGTGGACTTTTATAGCTAAATCTACAGCTGTAATAGGCGCGGTCGCTAATTAAATCGAGCTGCTTTAAATTCTATAAAAATAATGCACAAAAACAGGACGACCTTAAACTAAAACCTGTGGCAATAAAGCTTAAAGGCCATCAAAATTTAAATCGCGTGTGTCCCAGTTTGCCGAATTACAGTTTGGTGCATGTGGGCGCATTGAGATGCTGGGATATTGCGAATTTCGCTAACTCTGTACGATTTTGATGTTCGTAGTCAGAGGCGCGGCAAGGTCGAGGTTGGTAATAAATTGTCACTGAATAGTTGCGCAAATGTCCATCATTTGCATAGCGCTACAAAGTCCAAGCTTGCGATAATATTATTTGCATTTATTACACGTCACGAAACTTCGATAACTTTTATCATTGAACATGTAAATCAATCTCTTTAATTTAGAACTGTAGTATCTCGAATGACATCACATTAATCAAGCCTGGTAATGACCCATGGTTTCACTTTTCTTTCATGCGTATTCGGGTCGTTTGAAACGTTGAAGATCGAGAGACTATTGTGATTTTGTTTCCGAGTAGGTGTGCTAGTTTTTGGTTATTCTCATCAGTCAAGACAAGAGTCGGAGAAGGCGACGGTTTGGGTTTGGATAACAAATGGTACGGAAGTGATAAAGTGCCAAGTTTGGTTTTAGTGGCCTTACACATAATGTATTTATCACTTCTTCAAGAAATGTTTTTAAATATAGGCGCTGTTTTTTAATAACAAAGTTGTTAAAAAAGAAGAAAAAAGAGAGGAAGTTGGGTACCTATGCAGATTTTAAAAATAAATTTAAATTTTACTGATTTTGTAATTACGGTAAATAACCATGAACTTAGTTTCAGTGAGATATTGATTTTTTGAGTTGTCAAAAACGTATAAATATAATAAAATCCTAAACCTATATTTATTAAGGAAGAGGAAATAGTACGTGATACTCACATGTATTAGTAATATTGTCAATAACAAGCAGCCTAGACTCATTACAAAAACACACAGTATTGGCAATCTTATGTTGATGTTACACAGTGCTAACGCTAAGTGCAAAGAAACATATTGCAAACAATATTTAACTACTCAATATTTATGAACTACCGATTAAGTATTCGCATGTTAACAAATCTTTGTAGTGAGAGATAGTCTTAAATAGAGATAACAAGTAGAGGTGGTGCATATTCTTTACTACCAAGATTTGCTTAAAATCCGTTTAGTCTATTAGCAAACCTCCACAGACAATTTGCCAGTAGTATTGCGAATCCCACGGGAAGCATACTTTGTTTAGTTGTTTCCAGTTTGGTTAGGACATTACAGACTTGAATCACCTGATTTTCTGATAATAAAGATGATTCCATGCTTCGGAGGCACGTTAAGCCGTTGGTCCCGGCTGCCATCTGGTAGTCGTTAAAGAAACCACGCCAGTGGCCGAGAGGCGGTTCCGAAGAACTCTGACACCAGGGTGTGCATGGTCGATTGACCGTGACACCTACTCGAAATGATGATGATGAGTAGGCATGATTTTTAGTTCCGTTCCTCAAAATGCAAACACGGTGGTCTACAGGGCAATACAGATAGCTTTATATTTTTAACTGACTTCAAAAAAAAGGAAGAGCTTCTGAATTCGTCGGTATGTTTTTTTTTTTATGTATGTTACCGGATTACACGAAGAAGGATATGGTATACTTTCCAATTGGTCCCATATTCAGCAGGTCAGGATCTGATGATGGGATCATGGAGAAATCGAGAGAACTCTTCAAGTTTTGTATTGGGCATGGGTATTTTTTTGATATATTCCATGTTAGTAAGGTGAGACGTAGATGAGACGATGCTGGAAAATTTAACCCACTCAAAAATGCAACGTATTTACAACTTTTTGCTTGTAATATATCTTGCTCGATTACTCGAAGACCACTGCACCGATTTGTAAAATTCTTTTTTTGTTAGAAAGGGTAGCTTTCTAGATGGTTTTATAGTCATCAGATCAGGATCTGATGATGGAATCATTGAGTTATCGAGGGAACTCTTCAAGTTTTATTGCGATTTGGGTATTTTTGATATATTCCATGTCAATAAGGTGACACGACGCTGATGACGTTTACCCGACTCTCCAAAATGAACGTGTTTACAACTTTTTAGTTGTAAGGTATTGTGTATTCAAAACTAAAAAGTGAAAAATAATTGGTTTTGCCAAAAAAAACTAAACTGACTTCAATTCCTCAACTAAAAAGGATGAAATAATTAACACATTGTTGTTTAAATATGCTTCATATCAAACATTTTAATAAATTTGAAGTTGGTGCCAATTTTACGAATTTGTTGACTAGCTGCTGGCTCGTTAATGAGCATATTTTATTAAAAGAATCGGCACCGACTTCAGATTTATTTAAATGTTTGATATGAAGCATATTTAAACAATAATGTATTAATTATTTCATCCTTTTTAGTTGAGGAATTGAAGTCGGTTTGGTTTTTTTGGCAAAAACAATTATACATAAAGCATGAATGGTATTTCTTTTCTTTGTTTTAAGTACTTATTCTCTAAACGACACAGTGGCTTAATATCAAATAATCATAATGTGTTCTTAGTTCTCCCTTTCACAACCTACTTACTTTTTAGTAATGACCTAAGCACCTACGTAAGTAGTGGGTAACATAACGAGTGGGTACTAATGTTTCGAACGTGTATCCATGTAGTAACAGTAAGTTATATTCTGTACTATTGCTATTTTCTATGCAGCTAAAGTTGTGTGGAGATGTGAATTATTCTATTTCAGACTGCAATCAAAGTTTCAAAGTCTGCGTAAAAGCCTATACACGATATACTATTTTGATGGAATCACATATTTTCACATCGTTTCCTAATAATACAACCATAGCTATAGGCTTTAAGGCGACAAAGTAAATCTTATTTAAGAGCAAGTAAATGCAGTTTAAATAAGATAGTTTAAAATGTCTATTAAAAACTCGCTTTTTGAGCCCGGAAAAACATCAAACGTTAATTAAGCTACTAATGATATGATCTTATCTCGTATCCGAATATAAAGAAGATATATTTTGATTAATTGTCAATTGATTTCGAAAAGACATAACTTAGAGGGTTTCACTTAAGTTGTAGTACAAGTTTGACCTAACTTTTACGATAAGATCAATGAAACCGACGGAGTTAAATCTTAGAACATAATAAGTAATTGGAATGCAGAAGTGAAGCAGGAACAGGAACTCTGAGCATTTAATTTCTCTTTGAAAGGGAATCGTGCCAATTCAAGATTCTTAATAGCAATCGAACTTTAAAAAACATAGGTTTCCTTTTTTTATATATTTTTAGATATAAAGTGACACACTATGGCACTTCAAACCGTACACTAAGTAGATCTTATTAATTTCTTCCATGAAGTAAGTACTTAGTAGTAATGTATGGTGATTATGCGTACTAAACGCTCCAACAACCATGGATTCTGAAGATCGGTTGAAGTGAAAGAGAAAAAGCATGAAAGCACAACTTGGGCTTCGAAGCAGCCAGCAGAGGAAGCAACCAGAAAAGCGGTAAGATGAGAGAAAGAGTAATGTATGGTGACTAATGTGTTTACATAAAAAGAATATTGAATCTCTCAATCTGCCAATTTTTAATTGGATGATGTCCTTTTGCAGTTATTGGCTTTGAAAAACTGGCACTTGAATAGTTTTGACTAAAGAACTATTAAAACCATGACTTGATTTACAATCAACAACCAACAAGTAGCTTATCATTCATCTCGGGCATTCATAATTTTAGTTTGTAACTTCTTGAGTAAGAGGTTATTCAATTAGCGCCCACACTTAAACATATTTCTCTAACGGATGTCAGGTTTTTATACATTGAGTATTACATGAAATAAAATATAAAAAAGTGAAGAAAGTAGTTGAAGGAGAGGTCAACAACCTACAGTTTGCGAATTAATGCACCGTCAGTGATGTTACCTAATCAGCATATTGTTAACAGGCCTTTTAAATAATAATAAGATAGACTAATGCGAAGTCTTGATAACAGCTAATTAGAGAAAGGTATGCTTTTTATAGATTTGTTTTTTACAATGATGTTGTACCGCCTTACTTTATTGAAGAAAATTGACTTATATTAAGTATAAAATTTAGCTATTATAATTCTAATATAGTCAGACTTGCTTCGAGAAGATCATATAAGAAGAATGGAGAAGCAGCCTTCATTCAGCGTCTTTTTGGTCGTTAGACTGTCAGATAATCCACCAGGAATATCAATATACGATACACCTAACTGTATAACTACAAGGCATTAGTTGTTCATTAGCACAGTACAAACATATGTCTGATACATCACAATATATGTGGCTATATCATCTTATATACTTTATTAGGCTCTGTCATAGAATACTAAGTCTTAGTAAATATTAATTGAATGTCTGGTGAGAAAGCGTTAGAGAAATTAGGTGACTGTGCCTTCGGGATGCATATTCAATCGAAATAACACATGAAAGTACGTACTTCTATTAAGTATCTTATTGTATTGTTTTCTAGTTTCAGTTTATGTTCGCTGTAAAATATAAACCTCAACATTTAAATGCGTGTGCCATTATGCTTCTTTGAACTTATATTGAGGACAACCTATATGAGATTTTCTATTTTGTGAGTATTAATTATTTATAATTGTATTATTTAGAAAGCTGTTAACGATGCTGCTTCTATTGTAAAGGCATAAATAAGATTAAATAAAATTAAACGCAGGCTTATAATTAAGTAAACCAAGTGTTTATCACAGTTTTATTTTAAGTGACAAAGCTAAGCTTTTGTAATGTGTTCAGTTAGTGAAAATCTACTAAAAAGCTCTACAGTAATGTGTTGATATTTATGTAAAAATGATTTTGATTCAAAATCCCGCCAGCTGGTCATTTTTCATAAGGAGCCGTTTTTCACAGACTGAACAAATCAGGGTAGTGATAAAAAGTCATTGACTAGCTATACTGCATGTAGTTGCTATCCAGCGTGCGTTGAACTCATAGAACTAGGAATCGCGCGCGGCTCTAAAAAATTTTTTTGTTTAAATCTATGGTTTAACTCTATTGAACTATCACATACTTCAAGATTCTTTGCTAACAATTTTCTTCAAAATATTTATATAGAGGGCCTAGGTATTTTTACGTTCCCCAAAACCATCCGAATTGGCTGAAGGTATATTATCTTCATCTCTCGATGCTTTTATATCTATGTACGTCGTCCGGTGATGCCAGTAGTCTAAGCTAAGTTGGCTCAATCCACTTTGTAAGCTAAGCATTATCTTTGTTGCCCTATCATATCATGTTTTCTTGTTTGCTTAAGTCGGTGCTCAACCTGAGGGCAGTGACGTTTGACGTTGTAAACTCTCGGCCGTGAGATCTTTAGGACTGTAACAACAACGAAGGTACAATGGGCCATATAGGACATGCCACTTTACCGTAACACTTACATCTTAAATTGTACATTTTCCCTATGTGACCTTCTCTACATACCATTTGACAAGATGAGAAAAGATGAGACATTTTTGAAATTATGATAATTTTGTTGTTATACGACAGTCTTGTACTAAATGTTAGCCAACTACTTAGCATTTTATTTTTTGCTTATGCTTATGTGTGCAATAAATAGTCAAATGCCTTAGTAGGTACACATTTATTGATTAAATAGTAATACAAGTAGGAATCCTCGATAATAAGTTCAACGGTCGTAAATTAAAACGGTAATATTATTTTTTCGATTGGTGTTTGGTGCTGTTGGCCCCACTAAGTAAGGCCTACGCGGCGAATATTTAAATTTACCTTCATATTTTTAAACCTAATAAAAGGCTTTCCCAAATAATATTATAGAATCTTCAAAATACTAGTTCCCGTATTCGGTACGTTGGGAACCAAAAGAACAAAGAATAATAAACAGTACAAGGTTTATTTGAAGACATGAGCTTCGTAAGAGAAGGTCACGGACATTTCACATTTCTTGTTTGCAATTGTGTAATCATGTGGGTATGGCGACGAGAGTTCCACAAACAGACAGACGGCGCACAAGTGTGTACTTGCTGAGAAATTACGAAGCGAAATCTAAGAAAATAAACAAAATTGTACCTTAGCAGGGTTTGGTTTAGTAGATAAGTTGTTATTTTTCGCATTATTGACGCCTTGTTTTCTGCAAATTTGGATTTCTATACATACATATGATCACGTCTTTTTCTCAGTAGTTGAAACAGAAAATCAATCATCGACTACTTATGTCATGGTTCCCCCATTTCACGATTCGCTCGGTCGCCTTTTACAACATGCGCGGGAAAAGAGAAGCAGCTAGCTGATACATTCTGTTTTTCTTTTGCTCCTAAATCAGCATGGATGATTTGAATTTAAGTAACACCTCGTAAGTAAGTAAAATGCTAATGGTCATTTTAAAAAAAAAGGTTGCAATTTGGTTATTCCTTAAAATTTACTTTATGTACTATTGAGTATTCTGTGCTTATGTTAATTGTGTATAAATTTCCTAAATTACCAAAAAAAACTTAAAGGTCCAGGTATTTGTTAGAAATATACTTCAATACGGTAGTTAAATAAATATATCAAGTGATGCCTTCACTCACCAGTAAATAAATAAAAATAAAACTGGTTAATCATAAATCAAATTAATAGAAATCACTATAAAGAGCATATGTACCTATAGCATACAGGAGTGTCTCTGAAGGCGTACTATTATCTATTCTGGTGAAGGTCTAGTTTTTGAATAAAGTTATTTTAATACATGTGTAAAAGAATTGTTCACAATGTCATCCGCTGTTCTAATAGGAAGCCCGCCGGATTTCATAGATCTACATGTAATCCACTATCATTAGAAACAATTTTGTTATTTAATGAATTCAAACCAAGAAAAAATAAGCATTTGTTCGAAGTTTTTCAAGGCTTAAAAAGCAAAGTAGGAAGCAAAAGTGGCTTTGTTATGTAGATATTTTATTATATCAAATGTAGTACACAGAATATTAAACGAACATTAAGGGAACGTAAAAATGGTAGTAAAATTGATATCTTTATCCAAGTGTTGCACGCACAGTACGCACACCTGCCGATATAGTGAGGCAGTTGAACATTCCCACGAATCAATCTGGAACGGATTTCGCATAAATTTATTTATTGTTTTCGTTGAAATTACGACAATATTTATTTTGAAAAAAAAAACACAAACTGTTTCATTATATAAAATATTTATCTTAGGTATTTATATGATCAAAGATCAAAATGTGAAAATTATGTATTTTAAATTTTTACCTTAGAAGCAATAGAAATATGACATACTTTCTAACCGGCCAGAATCACCCCATATAAATTTTATTGAGCACAAATGGGAGACACGATCCATTTCACGTGCGTGTCGCAGTGATCATTACAGCAGATAAGATTATAAGAGTAGGTATCTATATAGAAACACCGATGAGCGAGAGATGTACTGCTTGGGTGGCCCGAGGCAATTTAATATCACATGGGCAATGAACGTAGTCTTCCGCGTAACCGCTTTTTATTATTCCTCTATGGTGCCTAACATAAATATAGTTTGAAAGTCGGGAAAGGATACCTACTTTGTAAAGCAATTTAATAAAAAACTATAGGGACAAAGCAAAGGAGAAACCTGTGAAAATTTCAAAAATAAAAAAAATAGAAGCTTACAAATGAGCCCCTTTGGCTCATTTGTACACTTCATGAAATTAGATCATTCCATGAAATCTCGAGCATTTCATGGAATTACGAGGCCACGGCATATAAACATTAGTGAGATATTATTAGCAACGTGACAGTGGGCATTAGTAAGAAAACAGTTATATCACAACAGTTTACTTAGCTTGTAACTTTATCTTCGTTTACTACATTATTATATATGATATACTGGTCGCACGCACGCACCCCGTAAGATACTTATGGCCAAATGACTTCAAAGTCTCCAAACAGTCTCAGCGAAAGTGTGCGACCGAATGGAGGAGGTACTTACTGAGGATTTCTGGTTATCCATTAGAATAGCTGTATGTTTAAACAACGGGTGGCACTACATAACTTGTAAAGGCATTCATAAAACATGAAATTTAAATTCCCATGTACTTTCGCACAGAAATCATTTACCGCTGTAATAGACAGTGTTTATTTGAATGGTTATGGTTGGAGAGTGGTAGAGATAAAAGTGTTTTTGTTTATCATCAATTGTGATCAAAGTATCGATAGAGTTTTGTTCTGCTCAGATTAGCTTATAATGAAAAGTGTAAAAAGGTGATTGAGGGAAGCACTGAGGTCCAAATTTCTTCACCTCTCACCGACCTGTGGTGGATTTCAACATATTAAAGAAAATTTTAACAGGGTTTTTAAGGTAGACGTCAAACAGTCAAAAGATCGTCAAAATTAAATTCGAAGAAATTTTATATATGTGTTTCCGACCCTGTGCGATTCCAACCAGTTCTTCCAAGCATTTAGCACCTTCGAGTGAGACAAAACTAAAACTTTAGAATGTAGTTTATTATTTCTTCGTGATTGGCATGGCACACACAAAAGGGCTTACAATATAGTCGACAGGTGTTATCTGCCCTAGTTTTGGCAGAGTTATCCATAACTCGCCTTATCTGATGTTTTATCAGGTCAAATTGTCCGCGTAGCCGATGGACTTGTGTAGGTACTGCACAACACCCTACGCCAGATCTTTGTATTTATGATGACGAATAAATGAGGTATTTAAAAGTTAGCCCTTTTGTCTAATATTTCGTTGTAACGTTTAGTTCTAAGTACAAATAGATTAGAATTTGACCGAAACAGCCGAGATTTCATTATTCAATGGGACTTATAATTTGTTCGAATGGAGCTTTTTAGGTATCCTGTAAATTTTAATTTTCCGTATAAGTAGTCTGATTATGATCAACTAGTTTATATTGACATTAACATTTTTAGGGCGTTTTCATATTTTAATGAACATAAAAAAAAAACAGGATTATAATGAGGACGTGGAGGCGACTCAGGTAACTAAGATTGTGAATGACGATGTTCAAGGAAATCCCAAATAAAAGTTTAAGGCTTAATATAGGAAGAAATAATTAGATGAAAATATGTTACATGATAAATTATATTTATACGAAAAAATCTAAAATGTGCGACTAGATTCATAGATATTCTGATCTGTATGGTGTGAAAGTATCCGTCCTTTGCCCTTGAAACCCGTCATGGATCCGATGAGTATCATACATAGCCGAGGTGTGTGGCCTCGGACTCTGCTTAAAACAGGTTACTACTGCCTGGTGCAGGCGCCGTAAAAAAAATAACGGTGTTGACCGCACAAAATAAGCTATACAGAAGGCCCGATTCATGCAATGCATGACCATGAGATTCATAATGATCATTTTGAAACTATAGGGACTGTAAATTAATGTAATACACCAAAGTAATCTTGTTCGTGATTTTTATTATACAAATATTATTTCACTTACAAAATCTTTGACATTATAATTAATTAAGTAGGTATAACAGTAACATGGCAAATTAAGTGAACTTTTGTTGAAGTGTTATTCCCATCATCCGTAAATGCGTCAGGAAATCAGTGTTCTTACAATCTGTGGAATTCATTTAGTGAAAATTCTATGGTGTAAATGGAGGGAAGTGTGTAAATAGAAACCAATACGCACGTATAGTACTTGACTTGAGTAATGAGCAATCAGAAGATTGCTGTCAGATAGTATAGTACCAAGTACCAACACATTTTCAGACAGATAGGACAACAATTAGTGGAACTGGATTATCATTTAGGCTGCTTTTTATCCTGAAATTCTCACGGATCTTGCGTTTTATAAATGAAATAAATTTTTTAACAAAGAAGTTGGAACCGCGTGCGGTCTCAAGGCAAATTCTTTAATCTATGCTTTTTAACGTAAACAAATTAAATGGATATATCAAGCAAATATAACAAACAACAGTTATGCATGATTATCTTCACGAGAACATCTCTTTTATGCAACTTGTAACAAAATAAATGTCGCTGCAGATTATTTACGTTACGTTGCTTGCACAACACGTAATGCAGATCGTATCATTGTACCGAAAGTAAGATTTCTATTGAGAAACTATGAAAATATAATGTAAGATCTTTTAATATGCATTACCTACAAACAATAAGTAGACATAAAATATATTTAAAAAAAGTTCCTGCTTAATTTTAATACTTTATATTTTAATAAGGGCTCACACAAATTTTTAAATTCCCTCTAGAGTGCAAAATGACTGAGTAGCAAATTGTCTCAAATCAAAATGAAAAAGAGATAGTTAAGTATCAACTATTAAAATTAAAAATAAGATAGGCCAACGAATTCTATCATGCATTTTACGCTACTTGTCAGAGAAATAGCACATTAGGTACTTGTATTTGATGTACATTGTATGTATTGTATGTGATTTATGATTACTATACTAATGGCCCTTCAATCTTTCGAGGCCCTATAATATGGCATTTAGTTCAGAGTAATTGTACCACCAGTGGGAGTGACAGCGAATGCAAATCTTCAGGCAGCAGTACCTACTTGATCTCAGTTGAGTGGTCATACAATAATATGTGAATAGTGTTCATTCTTGTCTGTCACGCGACTAGAGCATGAGGTCGGTGTAAAAATGGCGCTGATATTGAACTACTCGTGCTTGTACTTATTAGGTTTACTAACTTTGATTTTGATGAAGAACTTTGAATAAAATAATCCATAACTCTTCAGTCTAGTTTTATCCTATCGCTTTTCCGGTTGCATCCTCAGTTGTTTGCCTCAAAGCACAAAGTCCGTTTTCCTAATTTTTCTTCTCCACTTCGCCCGGTATAATGGTTAACGACGTCAAGTCAGCACCTTTTGGGTTTGTTCCCTCTACCAGGCCCCGGAGAAGGAGATACAGCCAGACATACTTTTTCTGGACTTTTTTTGGCATTTATCTCTTAGACTAAAACGCCCGAAACGAAAGTGTCCGCGTGGGCGTCGACTAGCCACCTACCTACCTGATAGTGGCTATCGTGGTTCGTGAGAACGAGCCGCGTGACAAGTAACAATGACAAACTTAAATAGATAAGCTATTAATACTTAAGTCTCTTGTCTCGGCACATTGGTTTTTTAAAAGTAGATGTAATTAATAAGTAATACTAAGATGAAATGAAAATCTCTTATTATGGGCTATGGAATCATTCTAACTCATAAAAAATCCTGGGATGTGAAGGTTTCTAAATAAATAATCTAACTCAAATCTGGGCATAAGCCTGAATTAGCAATCACACAAAACATTATATAACAGGAAGGATAAAGTGAAAAATCCTTGAAAATAAGAGTACTGTTTTTCGTCAGAAAATCCGTTTTTTTCACGACTATTGCAAAGGATCAATAAACTTTTGTATCTGTATTGTAAGTAGAAGCAATATACTTATATATTAATACTTGTCAAAAACGTACACAATTTATTTTTAATTTATACTGGTAATAGAATAGATTAGAAAAACTTTATTGCACCAAACAAATGTAGGTATACATAATTTTTAAAAACTAGGTAAGGTACAAAGATTAATTAATAAAACATACATTTTAAGGGAATGTAATTTGTCTTAGTAGTTTACACGATAAACACTTACTTCTCGTTTTACAAGTGTAATTTGGTCGGCGTCATTGATATGTAAATGTTATGATGCATAAACTTTTAATAATTGTCAGAAAGCGTTTAAGATAGCAACAAAATTAAGTTCCAAGAATAAATTATAAACTACTTAACGCCATACATGGGAAAATAAAAATACAATTAGTGAAATTTCTGCCTACATTTTAATATTTCCTAATTTTTATTTATTATGTTTACCTGGTTCATCACGAGACATCAGACAAAATAACGCCATTTGTTTAAGTTAACAAATATCATATATATTAATTACAGAACCTGGGCGACCGAGCTTCGCTCGTTTTATGCAGAAAATCTTTATGCGTAAAATATAGGTAAAATGAATTTTCACAGACATGGAACCTCGCTAGATTATATTTTTGACTATGTAAGAACATGTTTAAAATTTCAAAGAAATCGTTAGAGCCGTTTTGGAAAACGCGCGTACAAATAAATTTATTGCTCGTTTAATAGTATAGGATAGGATATACGAATATAGAGAAATAAATCAGCATCGCCATAGAAAATGTTAGTATGTATATATTATAGGCGTACCTACGCACGTTCAAATTATTATATGCGGTTTGGGACACACGCCCGCCTCATCAGGTAAGCAGTCGGCGTCGCTGCGTCCGTGCTCTTGACCCTACTTTGCCCGAGCCTGACTCATCGAACATGCTGGGCACCACCACCGGCCGGTTACAGGAATTATTCTAGGAAACGTTGCTATTATAGGACACCAATCTGTCTTATAGATAAAATAATTTATACAGCAATCCCCAAATATATATTTCCACTAGTGGGAATACTCATTTCTTAATATCTTTGAATTCTAGTTTTTAAATAATAAAAAAAACCAGTTTTAAATAATGGAAAAAATTAAGAGTGTATATTTGATTGATATTTTCATACCTAAGCTAACTGGCACTTAGTTACTGGAGATCTTCGATTCTTTGTGTGAGAAAATATTTGGTAATACATATTTTCACCGTTAAAAATTTGCGACTCTCTATCTCCATCCATCTCTACCAAAATTCATTAAAATACGTATCGGCCTTAAAATACAATGTACGGATTTTGCAATATGATTTTTTCATTGACATTTGGGAGACTTGTTCATTAATGTTCATATATGTTTGTACACTTGCATTTAATTTTATGGTGAGTGGAAAATATGCCGATCCGATATAAAAAAGGAACCGGCTAAAGTAAGCGTTCGACTTGTAAAACATAACGTATGTACCAAATATGATTGATTACAAGATATTATATTGATATCTATATGTACATCCTTAGCAACGAAATATACACATAAATAAAACGATTAGAAACTTAATAGTTGAAGCCTATTCCAAGCAATCATTTACGATTACAAATACAACTTTTAAATAGGCGTAGGAAAGAAAGTTAAAATCGAAATGTGTTCAATTTATAAGCCCTTAAATCAAGTTTATTGCTACCTACTATGACCGGCAGCTCTCCCTTAAATGACTTCAGTACATATGTGTGTGTATGTGCCACTAGTTTTTATTATTGCTGCATCGGTCATAAATCACTTTCTACTAAAGTGAATTGAAGTAACATATATGTTTTGACATTAGTTTAGCTTTAGACCAGTAACCGTTTCAGTGGTTCATTAAGGCAGGCATATACGAGACTGAATATTGTCGGATTCCAATTTAGAATGACTATATTTAACTATTCCCGGTTTTTCTACATATTTTTTTTTAAAAGAGAAACATGTTATATTTACAAAAAATATACCAAAAGATTATTTACACATTAACAATTAAACTAAAACTTAGACTAATAAAAAAAGAAAAAAAAAAACTAAAATTCGAAAACTTTGAGCTCTTGCCCGTGAAGCATGGTAGCTAGAACACTGGCTGCGTTCCCCCTCTGGATAGCTATGCTAATCCTTTGGGCAAAAAAGCAGCCGGACCTCTTGTCACTATTATTACTTTTATTAAAACAATATAAGTAACAAACGTAGGTAAAAATTGGAAATTTATTTCATCGGCTCGTATTCGTATTATCGTCATTACTTACATGCTTGATGAAAATCTAACGAAACTATATTAAGATTTATTATTATATTAAGTACATAAGTATTTCAAGTCAAATACATTTTAAATGTTTTCCTATACAATGAAAATATGAGACATTGACTGTTTTGTTTAAGACATTAAGATAAAATTGAGAACACTAACTAAAAATACAAATTTAAGTTTATTGTTGTGTTTAAGTTTTATGCAAAAACATAATCTTGCATAAAATCGCAGCTGAAACACAGAGATGTTAAAGTTCAAATCCTATTGTTTTAGCTTCACAATACTTACAATGAACTTCTAACACATAATGATGTCATTGGCATCAAATAATTTACCAAAAATTTAGCTAGATATATTTTTGGTAACTATACCAAACTTTAAAAACTATTTTAATAGCTATCCATATCCCAATAATGAGCAAAAGCCTTGTTTTTGGCTTTTTTCTTTTCATAACCCGGGACCCAAATAGTATTTCAGCACATTTTTCTGGATGTATGCGGCAATTAACTCAATGTAATTCTGTATACTTTTTCTTAATGCAAGCCATCCATATACTTAACGGTCGATTCAGTTTTATCTGTTATATACACCTAAAATCTAGACATTTACCTAACGACCACAAAATATTGCAGAGCCAAATACAAATTAGACTGGCTCATTATATTTCCGCGTAGCCCGTGTAAATAAATAATCCATCTAATAGATCATCTAAAAAAAATCTTTATAAAAAAGTAACTAAGTACCTTAAAACCATCTTCTGTTGTAAACGCTCATAAGTTTGTGCGTGTACTTTTACGAGGTGTAATATCACCGCTGACCGATGCGTTTGACTCGAATATCCTGTCTCATCTGTATGCTCGTCCATGTCACTCGCGTGTCTGACTAATAGCCTCGTGGTTTGAACCTTTGTCGGCGAAGTGTCGACAGCCATTGTCTCGGGTTCCGGAGATACCTCTAACATAAATTGCTTTTGCCCATCTCACTATACTTCCACTCGAATATGTTGAAAAGCATGGATTTGCCAGACACGATCTTGGAAAGCGTCTGAGTACTTCTTTAGCTTTGCTTTTGTGAAACAAATCAGTGCTCCTCATTATTTATTTGTCATGTTAATCTTCTTTACCAAGGTTAACATTCTTGTGTTTCATGAGTACAAAATGGAGATCATTGTATATTTTTGCTTTTGGTTTGTTTTTCAACTGAAGAGAAATTAAATGCAACGTCTTTGACGTACACTTAAAATATTTACGTGAGAAAGAAAATTGTAAACAAGATGGAGATGAACTTTGTAACCTAAATAAATAAACATTCGGTTTCGAGTTCCGCGTTAATGATAGCACTTGTACTTTGAAGTACAGTCATTTTGGAACAAACATTATGCAAGTTAATATGTCTGTGACTGTTTAAAGCACCGTTAAATCTACTAGTTTAGTTGAAGAATCATTTGCTTTGTCCCATTTGAAAGATGCATTTAAGTTTGACGGCACTTTTGTTGTGTTGCCTCATTATGCTAAGTTGAAAGATTGTCAATATTTCGAATTATGTCACCAAGTCCACACCATACATACATACATAATAATCACGTCTTTATCCCATACATGGTAGACAGAGCCTAGGGTTATAAAAGCTTAGGCCAAGTTTAGCGTGATTGTAGTTGAAACAGGAAATAAAAGTCAACCAAGTCCACCACTAAGAAAACAAACTTAGGTGACAAATGAAGTAAAAGATCTATTGTGCTATACAACTATATTTTGTACAATAAAGTTTAAATAAATAAAAGATCCATCGCAAAAATTCACACAGTGCACTATGATGCAACTGAAATTTTTGGCCAATTACCAACTTGGAGAGTGTCAACCGCTTCTAAATTCTACTTTATATAAGTATACTAGCTGTTTCCCGCGGCTCCGCCCGCGTGGGACTCGGTTATATCGCGCCAAAAAGTAGCCTATGTTTGACCTCAGGTCGTTAACTACATCCCTACCAAATTTCATCACAATCGGTCCAGCAGTTTAGCCGTGAAGAGGTGACAGACAGACAGACAGACAGACAGACAGACAGACAGACTTTCGCATTTATAATATTAGTATGGAAGTATGGATGCCAAGTCCTAATCAATTTCCATGTGAGAAGAGAAATTAAGTCATCTATCCACATGTACGACTATTATGTCAATTTTTTTTACCATAAAGTTGTAAGCGTAAACGGCCGTATTGTTTTTAAAGTAGGTATTATTAAAAAAATTATTAATGTTATATTATGTACAGAATTGGAATTTAACGGGACTAAAGAATTTCGGTGGCATGTGTACCAGGAATCTGCCAATACTTCATCGTGTAGCGGTACTTGCAAGCCTGCATTTTGCCACCAATATTTATAAAGTATGGTGTTGGTCGTTGTATGCTTCTTTGAATCTGCGGATTCCGGCAAGAGCCAAGCAAAGCGCCTAGAATAGATGCATATCGATATAGGTGTAAATATATCTCAGTCTGATCTTAGCACTTTAGGTTGGGTTCTCCGCTAGTTGCTTTGGAACCCGTGGATCTTGGGTTGCGTTTTCTGCTTTTTCTCCTCCATATATATTTTATCCTCATATATATATATATATATAGGTGCAAAAGTTTAACTTAGCTTCCGTTTGTTTCAATAAGAATTCTTAAGCGTTGTTCGGTTAAGAAAAAGATCTAAGAAATTTCAATGTTCTTTATACTCGTAGTAGCGGTTTTAAGGGCCGCAATAATTAAAAAAATTTAAATTAGCAAGAATTGATTTGGCATAATTTTTATGAAGGTACCATGTTATATTCAGCCTTATTTCATAGTACTCAATGATCCCACCATGCTGGAAAATTTTGGCATGTAGCTAAATTAATTATTAGCTAAATTAATTATATTACGTAATTCTTATTTCTATATAAAAACACCAACATTTCAAAAGCCTATGAATATTTATAACAATTTACAGTTTTCACAAAAAATACCCATTGTTCATGAGAATAGTCTCCTCCAATTCATTGAACTTTGTCTCTTAACCTGAGACTAACCGAACTTTTTATACCTACTAGCTGTTTCCAACGTCTGCGTCTGCGATCTACTCCGTTATTATATATAAAAAAATGTTTTTAAATGGTTTTCTCTTACGAGTAGATCTATACATACAGTATTTTAGCTTTTCTATTTCTAACATGAGTTATGTTTTTCCCACTTGAAATTTCAAGGTAAGGTCATCTAGAATGTGTATGTATGTATGACTGACGTCACGATCTTGGCTCACTGCCTGGACCTGTCGAACGCAGAAATATAAATGAAAACGAACAACTTTTTTCTCGTTAAAGTACATCCGCGCTAGTTTTAGGATCTTCAAGAACCACAAACGGTTTGTTTTCACTGTTACTATTCTGGTTGCCGATTTTTAGAATTCGTGTAATGGGAATGGTTATTTTTAAATGCGTGACTCGAGTCTTTGAGAGCGTTCTCACGTTATGCCAGATGTTATTAGTATACCGGCAGTATAGTTTCCATAACAGAGATCTTGCGTGCCAATAATTTTGCAAGTTTATGCATGACGTACTACTTTCCAGATTACTTGGAAAGGCAGGATGTTTGTTGGTTTATTTTGGTCTGTATTAAATAGAAGCGGTCTCTGAGAATCGGTTGACCAAAACAATAACGCAACAACAGGTAAAATACGCCTTCCTGGATGGGTGAGTGACACATCTAGAGCGAGGGGCGTGTTGGCAAGTATTGCGGCGATCATTTCACACTTGCGACTGCGAAAGAGACGCCTGCAGGTCACTGATCTTCGAGAAATTTAAATGGGCTGGATAGTTTTTAGTCTGATATGTTACTTATTTTAAGGCATTGTTTAAAATTAATTGGATGTTTATAATTTCCTCTTAATATCGATATTAAATCCATACTAATATTATAAATGCGAATGTCTGTCTGTCTGTCTGTCTGTCTGTTTGTCTGTTTGTCTGTCTGTCACCTCTTCACGGCTTAACGGCTGGACCGATTGTGATGAAATTTGGTAGGGATGTAGTTAATGACCTGAGGTCAAACATAGGCTACTTTTGGGCGCGATATAACCGAGTCACACGCGGGGCGGAGCCGCGGGGAACAGCTAGTTAGATTATAAATTAAAATATGTTGACCATTCACCATAAAATATCTCAGAGAATCGGTATAACATGTTATTCGTATAACAGTGTATCACTTCCCAGCAATGATCATCTCGATACTGTAATAACATTAAACTTGACGATTGTTTCAACGTTCCGGGCCGTGGCCCGTCTTACAGAATCGCAAAGAGACCGTGCCAATGTTTTTGTTTCGCAATTATATTGTATCTTGTTCCGTGTAATTGGATTTGGAAATCTGTGAAAATATTGACCGCATTTTTGATGACGGTTGGGCTAATTTGGGCATTTATGTTGGAAAAATATAAATTTCAACAGTTGAACATTTGTTTTTCACATTAATGGAATTGGATGTTTTTTATAGTACCTCTATATTTATTTTAATGTAAACACATTACCTACATCGTGGTAAACCCCGAACTCCGAAACTTAGGATGCTATCATGTATAAAGTAAGACATGAAATATAAAAAAAACTGATGACCTGAGTAAGGGCTATAAAATGCAGATAATCACACAAAATATGCAAAAAAGAACAGGTGTTTAATTACGAAACCAATTCACCAATTCATGAATTCAATACAAGTTTATTTAATTAAACAAGCACGTGCACTTCGGTCATTATGTGTTTATAGAAAAAGTGGTCTTGACTGTTGAAACCCATTGGTCATCTGGTGAGAAAGTACGAAAGTACGCGGAGAAAATGATTGATCAGTCTGTGTTTCTATTGAATTGAAAAAATCGATGATTCAATTATGAATAACCACTGTTAGGAACCTTTCTTTTTTGGAATGCGGCAATGTGTGGGATTACGTGTGTTGCGTTGACAGACATAATATTTTAGAGAGCAATTTCGTAAAATAGGCAGTGACTATCGTTTTTTAATTCATTTAATGATTCAGTGTTTTCGTTGTTCACTTCGCTAAGTGTACAATTTATATAATTACATCAACATTGTTGATATACGTATGTAAAATGTAGGTATAGATTTATTAAGGCAGTTTTTTTATTTTTATTATCATCACCAGCTGTCTACAACCCACTTTTGGGTATGGGCCTCTATCTGTCTTCTTTACCTATTCTGAGAATACACCGCAATCCACTTGTATTATATTATTGTTTTGTTATATTCCTGTTTTTTTTAGTTGTGATACATGTACTTAATAGCTTATTATTATTAAAATATTAGCTAGATCACGACTCCAGAATGTAAACAATCCATATTGGGCTTTAAATTGCTTTATCGAATTTGAAATGTAGACTAGACGAAAAAAATTATAAACGTAGAATTACAAACACATTACCGAATCTATTTTATAGCTACTTACATAAAATAAATACATATAAATAAAGCCAGAAATTTAAATTATCAAATAAGTTGTATAAATTATATCCAGTCAAAGCCGGAGCCGTCGATGAGAAATATTCTTGTCCATAACTATGAGTGGGTGGATCGATTGATAAAAATCATATAAATATATGAGCGTGATTGATGGTTGAGATCTAGGCGCTTTCATCGAGTTTCGCTTCAATTAATTTATACATTTAACAATGCTTATGCTACATACAGGAATTTTAACTATAAAAATAAGTCAGCCCAGCTTGGCTAAAGAAAACATCATTGTAGTCTAGCAATAAGTTATAAATTCAACGCGTTTTATTCACTTTAGGCTTCTAAAATATACGATTACTCGTGGGCGGAAAGAAGAAAATAACACGTTTTCTTTCTTGGGTCCGTTGGAAGAGATTTCTTAAGAAATAAGCACTTGTACTAATGTTCTCTTTTCGTTTACGAGTATTTTTCTATGTACGTGAATTTAGTACATAAATAAACACATACAGTGTTGTGTAATAAACATTATATTAGCTAGTATAAAAAACATGTGCCCTATACACGATCTTTGATAACACTTTATCGGTACCGGAGTATTGATCCTCACAAATAATTTGCCAAAGAGCTCGCTGAAGAATCTTTAAAAGACTAATTTTAATAATACGTACGTACATGTCATTTCTTTATCTAATAATTGTATTGATTTCCCCATTTAAATCATCTTTAGGAATGTACAATATGCACACAGCCATCACGGCACCTGCCAGGCTTCCAGGCGGGTGGAGAAAACAACGAGGCTGAGCCGGTTAGTGGAAGGATTGATTGACATGGGTTGTTGAGGTCGGATTTGTCGCTTTTTGTTGAATAATATCAACGGCATTATGTAAGCAGGCAATTTTTAATTTATAAATTGTCATTACGCTGATTTCACTTTCTATCTATAAACGGTGTTAATTCCATAATCTCTACTTTATATGTCTCTTCTTTTCTTCTAAAGTAACTCTGACTCTTGTATGTCTGTCTATAAATGTTTTAGTAATTAAATCCATTTAGATTTAATTTGGCATCCAGATAGTAGGCTATATTAAGCGCGATATTAAGGAATTTTAAGTAACAACAAACAACTGGCAATACCTACATAAGTTACATTATTTCCTGTAGGTGTCACGGTCAATTGACCATTGACATCTTCGTGTCAGAGTCCTCTAATAATAATTTAAACATAATTATACATTACTGTTCGTAACTAAATGAAAATACTTTTACACATAACACGTGCATAAATATTAGGAAATATGTCAAATGAAATATTGCAATGCCAGTTGGAATTTATTTCCTAAGCGCCTCGTGACGTGAGTTCCCGCGAACAATTCTGTATGAATACAATCGTATGTCAAAACGCAAGAGCACTCTAGCAATCAATCACTCGTATTGCGGACCACACGCATTCACAAATAGCAGTCACTTTTGTGCTCGCATGGAGGTAAAGGAGTATGCACTTCGCCACAGATCGCATATATATTCGTGAGAGTACTTGAGTTAATGTATTTTCGATTATATTTTAAGAATATAGTTACTTTCTTTATGATTGTCAAACAAAAGAAACAATTAAAAAAATACATAGATTAAAAATATATTTTTTTGCCTGGGACCGCGTGCGGTTCCAAATTCTTTGAAAAAATAAGATTTCAAATATAAAACTCTTGCCCACTTACTTGAAATTCGAATCCAACCACAGCTACACTTAGTTCTTGCGAGTCCAGTTCAAGTTGATCTTATAATTATAATGGAGGTAGCGCCAGTCAAACCGTACCTGTAATTAGCGGAGGCGACGAAGTGTGCCGAGCAAGCAAGTTCACGCGAAATGGAATCCACTGCGATGACTCACGCTGTGAGTGGATGCTGCTGTGAAGCAAGTGGAATTATTTTGTCTGTTCTGTGCGCATGATCAAATTATTCATGCTGGCGCGAATGATAAGGTGCAGTTCGCCATCATTGCGCATGACATTCATCCTCCGTTTATCAAATCTCCATATCAAAACTCCTCAACTAGTTTACGGTGTAAGTGTATAGATAGGTATTTACTTAATTCTAATCGATCTTGTAAGCCTTGATGTCACAGATTTTTTAACTACTTTTCAAAGCTTTTTACTTTCAAGCTCATGTTTTGGGATCTTCTGCCATAGATCCTCTTCATTTCAAAGCTGTCTAAACTATGTCGTTTGACGAACTGGTAAGTGAATATTCTACGACACACCTACTGATACTGGATCACCATTCCATATGTTTAAGATTTTTGCCCGTATGCAACGAATAAATTGCATTGGCATATAAAAATTAAATCGAAGGAGTCAATTCGCAAATTCGTTGGTAACATTATTTATTCTATTCGGCCATTTATCCAGACATGAACATTCATACGTACAAAATGTACAAATACTATTACGACATTGAAATAAAACAGGACGTGGTGGAATCCTCCCGAATGTTATCTCACCATCGCAGGCGCGCGTGGCGTGGTTAGCATTCGCACGGCTAATTTCGGAGCGTCCGCTGACTTACTGCCGGACGTCGTAAACCACGGGATCCGTGTGTTACCAGCTTACCAGACATTTGCTTTGCTGGTTTTGGTATTACTTTTACTACACAACTAGAGATAGCGGTTTTAGGCGCCGACGAGAGGGGCATTAAAAGGTTGGAAGTGTTCTTCATTAATTTTATATTATAACCATACGTACCTATTAAAATGATGAACCTTCGTTTATGTACATATTTGTCCATTTTCAGTAACTTCCGTCCAGGAAACAATATTCATTATTTATATTCAAAACATTAATAAAATTGCGTGCAATAGAACATTTAAATGCCTTATGTCCTTAAACAAATTGTAATATTTATAACCGTGGGAGTAGTTTTTGTCAGAACTAACTTTCATGAAAAAATAATCTTTATTTCGGTCAGTCGGTTAAGAATTTGAGTAACAATAAGAATTCTAGTTTTAATTAATATTAATAGGATAGTCGTGTTGAGAAAACCCAATTATCATTAACTTGAACGTCTCATTGTGGAGAAAATATCTCTTCGAAAAATACCAATAGAACAACACCTATATCAATAAATCACAAACTATTCGTAAAGACTGATTTAAAATACAAACCTGTACTTGAGTATGGGCTGTGGCTATTACCAAAGAAAATATACACCTATTACTATTTAGTTTGTTTGTTTGTTTGTTTGTAATATCTTTATTGCTTTAAAATACAAAGTAAAAGGAACATTATTAAAATAAGAAGACAATGGCGGACTTATCCCAGGATGGGATCTCTTACAGTCAACCGGCGAATGACGAAAGAAAATGCACAAGAAAAGAGTAGAAGTGCAAACAAAGACTAGCAAAGACATAAAGGATAGTATTATATGGAGAAACGATAGCAAATTATAACAGAGTAAAAGCGTAACTACGCCCGTTTCGCTCCCTTGGTCAATAAATATCATGAATAATGTTAGTATCAAATTAAAATAAATAGTCCACGCTTTAACATTAGCAAAATTTAAGAGCCAAGGTTGAAAAAGCCGTTAATATTAATACAAAAGCTACTTCAAAATATGGAGGACATAGAAATACATGCTGTATGCAATGTGTCATTTGTTACAAATGCAACAGACTCATATCACTTCGGGATATGAGGATGATCCATAGTCGCTGGTTCATATCCAGCTTCTAAGGACTAATGTTCGAGTGCCCAAACTATGATGATATTTAAACAAAATGCCTATTTAATAATGCGCGGCGCATTGTGCACCCAAAGCGAACTGAATACAAATTCAATGAATTGTATACGTTGTTATCTCGTACAATGGCGATAAAATAGCTGAAGTTGTAACTGTGCCCCTAGTATGAGTTTTTCTTAACGCAGACGCTAGCGACTGCGTTAACGATTTAGTATAGCAAACCTATACAGCGCCTCTGGCGGATAGTAGGCAACTAAGAAACTCCATACAAAATCCTAACGCAGTCGCTAGCGACTGCGTTAAGAAAAACTCATACTAGGGGCACTGAGCTAGAACTAAGACGGGAGAGTTCAAGAAATAAGTTGGAATAAGAAAGATAGGTAGTCTTACTAATATACACAAGTACAAAAATATACAAGCGTCAGCAATCTTTCTATACTTTATTTATTTTGGTGCCAACAGGAGTCGAATGTTAAACGGTGGGCGAATGACTCAATAGTAGTGGGTAGGACAGCTGACTACAAGGCCACGGTCTAGGCTTGCTTGGTCATCCGTTCACCAAATCAGGGGATGTTATTGGCCCGTCATTTTGAAGTACTCTTTATCCCTAAACATCCGGAGTAAAAAGACATACAAAAAAAAACATCTTGAGTCAGTGAAACAAAAATTTGCATTAAAATCGTTTCAATCGTTAAGGTGCTACGATGACACAAATTGTTCCGTTGAGGGTTAAATAAGTATGCAGTAAGTCAGTAAGTCAACAACAATGTAGTCACAAACAATTTAATTGTGTAATTAAACAAAAACTGTTCAAAGATAAATCATTTTAACAAAACCAGAAACATGTTGGAAGATGAGATAATTGGTTGAAAAATGAGAAGTTGAACGAATCATTGCGGTACATAATTGATACCATGATTTACTTCATGCGACACTTTAAATAACCGTGCGAGAGAGACGTATGAGAGAGATTTTATCTTGATGATGTATTTTTTGACTTTAATATAACCTTTGTTTATTTATTTAATTGTATAGAGGTAGTAGAAACCCTATTAAGACGAGAGAGAAAATATTAAGGTGTAACATATTAACTTGTTTTGGACGAAATAAGAAGTAAAAAAAAAAGAAAAATAATTTATTTACTGCAACGTATGCGAATGCTAGATTATTAGATGGCCTAGAGATAGAGAGTAATATGGGCAAAATTAGTTATATTGTAGTACTAAACCTGTGCTGCGCCGGTTCACGATAGATTTTACACCTACATTTGGGATCGATCATTCCCATTCCCACTCGTTCTAATTTGGAAAGGTGGTATTTAGCACACGTGCCAGTAATATCACCATTCACTGTATCTTTTGTTTTATTCGCCTCAATGAAAACGGTTTAGAGTCGGAATGGTAACGCAGCGAATGAGTCATTCGACCCACAACGGGTTGCCATCATAAAAACTTGCACTTGATGTGCGGTTAGGTGAATGAAACATAGGTGTAGTGTAGGTACTGGTATTGGAAAATCGTGACCAGATGGCAGACTTCTTGGAATATGGAGACATTAGAAGTATTCGTAACCGGCTAGTGTATATGACGACGAGTGAAGTGCAAGCAAGGAAAATCTTTGAGGACCGTAAAAAGCGAGCATATATATTCTCGCTTTTTACGGTCCTACTAATTTCCCGCAGAGTGGGTAGGCAGAGATATCTCTGCCTACCCACTCTGCGGGAAATTAGTAGTCAGAAGAAAATCGCGATTATTCACATTAGTCCCCTCTAGCCGTGCATCGTTATGGAAGGGAAAAATTACGTGTTTTAGTTTTAACAACTATGTTGCCCGTGGCTTAATGAGCATTAATTTAAAAAGTTTCGAATTTATTGTTGAATAATTTACTAAGATGTAAGTCACAACATGAGCTATTTACCAACTAAGTTCTATCAATTCAGTCCATCCAGCCTTTTTGTTATTTACTCGGAATTAATCACAAATTAATCATAACATGAAGAGAAGAGTAGTAGAGTTCTATGGACCTGGATACCTGGGAGCTGTCTGAGGAGGCCGCATTTCTCTTCTGCGATTATTTCTTTTAGCTTAAACCAGCTAGTTACATTGAGAATAATATGGATAGAAAATCTTAAAATATACCCTAATCACACATGGTACAGTAGCCTGCAGGGTTCGGCATCCATATTGATGTACATCGATGTATGGCAAGGTTTGTACCAAAATTTGCAGCTGTGTGTACCAAATTGGAGATATGCGAAGATTCAACAAGCAGATTCATAGAACTTCCGGAAACTCCATGCGATCAGGAGGACATTGATTTTGGGTCTCCAGATAATGAGTAAGCTTACTTTGTCAACTTTGTAGAAATAAAATTACAATTGCCAATGGCCTTTGTGCCTTTGCATTTTATACACAAATCCTTAGAAAGTACAAAAGCCAGCAGATATGGAGTTGGTAAGTACTTGCGAGCAGTTGATACGTTAGGATCCCACGGTGTGCAGAACGGCGATTAGATGTCGAATTTGCAGGGTTGCCAATGTCATACAAAAGGATTGTTATAGGTTTATTTTTGTATTGTATCACAATAAGTATGACTAAATCTGATCATTAAGACTCTACCTATATAGTAATAAACGGTACATTAGATATACTATTTCATTTTCACGTTTTTATACAATTTGAGGTAGAAAAAAGGATTCAGAAATAATCATCGGTTGCTAGCCCATCGTAAGTACCTATATTAGAAGAATCACCGACCAACAAGGCTACCTTACATTTTTGTGTGGCTCCGATCCCAGTGATTGAAACAAAAGTAATACTAATATTTATAATTTGTTTTCTTAAAATTAATGAAATATATATATACATAGAATACTACATAACATGCAAGTAACTGCTAAGCGAACCGACACTAACGAGTGCTCGTAAATTATTTTTGACATCATAAATTCAGAATTTTAAGGCATGATGAATGGAAATTAGTTTTTAACACTCCGTTATTACCAACTTTTTCTTTCAACAAAAAGTTTTTGATTAAAATAACTTGTTTTGGTAACAAGATCCACAAAAGGGAATTAAAAAAGGGCAATAAAAATTTAAAATTGCGAATATGACAGCCCTAATCGATGGCGAATAAGTAACGGTCGGATTCCTTATAAGAATGCTACGGGTCAAATCTGGGGTTCGCATCGTAGATTGAGGTCAGTGTTTCACGTTTTCTCCTATATGTCATCTGCGGCCTCTTTGAACATTGAGGCTCCGATGCCTAAGGCTAGTCTTCGTTATAATGACCTCTGTAAACCTGATAAGGTAGACATGCTACTGAACGAGTTAATGATATAACGATTGGTGCTGTCAGTGAAATTGAATGTACTTTCTATCTCGATTATAGAAGCTATAACATTGTTGCTACTACCAGCTACAGCTACTACTTATATCAACTCTGATGATAGGTAAAGTTAGGACCAGGTCCAAGAATTACATTGATAATACGACAACAAGTCTGAATTCTAATTCTAATAGTATCGACTGTAAAAAAATTATTATGAAGATAAATTAATGTTAAAATATATGATGTACCTACCTATATTATAATTATGAAAGGACGCTTATAACACGTCTTATTCTAATACCGATGAATTCCCTCTTTAACTGGGTACTCACTCATACTATAGATATTTACATTTGAGAGGCATAAATAGCCGCAAACATTCAACATTATGTTTAGTTCCAAATAAACAGAAATGTAGAGACCTGTGGTAGAGACCATAACAAACACACTGTAGTGCTGCCATCTATAGAAATATTGGTACATTAAAATACCGTCGTCGTCAGCGCCATCTATAGAAAACTGCTGACTCTCTCTAGTAAAATGAACAGTGCAATAGGTGGTGAGCAAACCTGCTAAGCCGCCTGGCGGGCATTGCCCTCTTTAGTTCAACGAGTTTACGTTAGAGGGCTAACTCTATGAATAAGGATTTGTATTAGGCTCGTATCGTATAGAGATGTAAATTAGATGGCTGAAGACATGGAAATCACTTCACCGACAAGAACAGTGTTCCTTAATTATAGAAAATCTGGAAGAAGGAAAAGAAAGTATAGCGAGATCGCTTGTAGTTCAGACCACGAAGTTCAGACTGTGTAAGTAATATTAATGTTAGGTAAGTACCTACCTACTTTAAATTATCATTTGAAGAGCTAAGTTACTCGCTCGGTAGAGATCCTTTAAATATAGTAATTAGCAAAAAAAAAAATACTTCCTATAGAACAAATGAATTTTATTAATGGGTGTAATTGTATAAGGAATAAAGAATTTTGTTAGCTTATTAATGATGCATAGGTAAGTATCTATGGATAGATAAACCTACAGTCCTCAGGCAGTCATAGAATTAGAAAAAAGCGGCCGCTCTACCAAACTTTAATTTCCTAAATCTATATGTGCAGTAGAGTTTGGTTCAAAATAGCATTAGATAATGTCAACCTCTAGATATGTAAGTATAAAAAAAAAACATTTTTGTAATTTTATGTCTTAAGCAAATGATATAATAGTGTTTAATTAAAAGAATCGTATGTAATCCATCGGTCCACTATTGTGATAGGGTTTATCAATACATTTGGCGGGAAAGTCAGGGACAATGTGCTTGATGTATGAATCGCTGATGTGAATAGAGGGCGCTTACTTCGTTATAAATGACCGTACTGGCCGCGGCACAAAAAATGAGACAAAAACTCTTGGTCAGACACGAAAATTGAGTTTTTTCAATCATTCAACCTTTGTTTGGGAATGCGCATATTGGATTGAAATAATTGTATTTAGAATCATTACTGTAGGTAGATGAAAAATTACGCGTCTATTCGTTTACTGCCCTTTTCATAAAATTTTTTAAATGTTTTAGGAAATTTTGCTTTCGTATCACTTTTAATTATTGAACCGCACTAATGATATCGAATTACTTACTCAAATGGTCAAACTCAAGAGGATCTTGAACTCCGACACCAGAGCTCTGCACTGTTCCCTTTCCAATTTTTTGATGGCTTCCTTTTACACCCTTAAACCTTCAATCAATCGTTTGTATTGGTTTGGACAGTCAAGAGAATGTACCATGTGACCAGTCGGACGTCCCACGCATCGCTAGATTAGTTAATTATGGGATTAAGTTGTAAAGAACTTCCGAATCCTATGGTTTTATTTTTATTGTAAATGTGCTGTTACGCACAATAAAATATTTTCAAATATATATTAGAACACGAACGAATAGCCTGTACTACAAAATAAGATGAACCTTGAGTAAATAAAGTTTATTTACTTCCGCCCCAAGACAGCAATAAGAAAAAAATACACAGGATCCTCTACCGCATGTGGCGTTGACAGTTTTGACAGAAATCCGTTGCGTTTGCGATGCCATGAGGTGCCATTAATCCTGCACTCCGTTGCGGGGTCATTCGTCAGCTGACACGCGACGGTGCCTTGCCAACCCTGTTTGAAATCCGCATACGCATGCTTTTAGTCTGCTTGTAGGAAGTAAATCCCTGGGTTTTCGTTTGTTCCCAATGGGTAATATCCACGACTTTTACATTGTGACAAGAGAAAAAATAGACAAAGAAAAATCCTACGTGTTACACCAAATAGTAGTAGAGGTGGAAGTAACTTACCGAATCCATCTCTAACACCAATAAATCACCTTCCCCAGCGAATTACGTCTCCAATTTTTGATGGAAGTAGATGGAAAATCATTATTTTCAGCCGGACACAAATACAAATAGGTACTCTTTTATGCACCGCACAAAAAGAACATCACAGAAAACAACTTACTTAAAGTTATAAAGATAAAAAAAAACACGAAAAACTAAACGAATGTATGCAAGCAAACATGTATATCAATGTATGTAAAATATCAATAAAATATCAATAACGCTTTAAGCACTGGACCATGGAAGTAGTTAGTAAAGTTTCTTAAAGTTTAATGATAAAAAACAGTAAACGATAATAATAAACAAAAAAGAAAAGAAAATATTTTCCATTAGTAGATTCGTATCTTTTATTTGTAACTATTCAGGTTGTCATGTTTTGTTGATCAAGTCGTGGGAAGGGTAGCAGGTGTCTCGAGGCCCCCTAAATAATATTCCGAACTATCTTTCTACTCTATTCTTAGATTCGGAGTGTTTGAAAAAACAAAAAGAGAAAATTACAAACAGAGAATGTAAAGTGAAGGAGAAAAAGCAGAAAGTCGTACCCAGGAATCCGAAGCAATTTAGTATTTACATGGTCGCATCGCCATGCAACCAAGAGATTAAAAATTAAAGATTTAAAAAGACTTAAGGGGTTACATAAAAAAAGGAAACTAGGTTTTTTTTTGTGTGCCCTCAACTCATCCATACCAAATTTTGTTTGCGTTCGTTTTGCCTTTTATATTCAAGTTCTATTTTAACCCATTTTCCGTATTCTATGTGCAATAAAGGATTTGTATTGTGATTGTATGTTTTTAGCAGATCCACAGGGCAGCATTTGCCACATGCACCATGAGTCCTTTGACTTAATAACTGTTATTTATGCAGTTGGAATCGTGCTGGAAGCGACTTTACGTGACTTCTGGTAGACTACATGCTACTGGTGGCGGCAACCAATCCAAGTCACGGTAGCGCCCTTGGCTTTTTTTAACGTTCGTTGACGTAAAAAGGCACTCGTACTATCGCACTATTGATCCCCGCGAGCACTTTAAACTACGTTTTATTACCCAAAAAACATTTTATAATAATAAAAAAAATAGACAGACATTTTGAAGCTAAGTGACTGAAATCAAATAAATATTACCAATTGGTAGAATTTAATTTATCAGTGTCATATGGCAATACTTTTTTATACGTCACGCGATGACAATATGTCAAGTTATCCTAAGTATTTGTCAATGTCAAACGACGTGTTTTGCTTCGGCTCCGGCCAAGTTATATTCGGTAGTATCTAATTACAAAAAAGCGATATGCTTTACAATTCATTTAACAAGATCAAGATAATTTAAGTCCATTTAGCATAGTAATGTTTACACACTACCGAAAAGCTTATGAAAATAACAACAAAATGCTAACTTACATGTTTTCACTGAGAAAGTCTTTGTTTACCTGCTGTCACCTGCTGTGCTGTGCTCAACTTGGTGACTTGGCTAAAATTATCGAAATATACGAATGCGACATTTCTAGGGATAAAAATAGACTCAAATTTGAATTGGAAGGAACATATTGACACTGTTAGTGGTAAAATTAATAAATTTGTGTACGCAATATACAAGTTAAATAAAGTTTCTAATAGGAAAACAGCCGTAACGACTTATTTTGCTTATGTTGAGTCTGTGCTTAGATATGGTTTAATGATATGGGGCAATGGGACTAACATAAAAAAAATATTCTTGTCACAAAAAAGATGTACCAGATCAATATGCAACATAGCACCTGATGTTTCTTGCAGACCATATTTTAAATCGTTAAAAATATTACCAGTTCCTTGCTTATACATATTTGAAATAAGTGTTTTTGTTAAAATGAATTTTCAGTATTTTGTTCAGGCAAAAGACTTCTATCAGAGGTCATCCAGAAATAGAAATAGGATTATTCTTGATGTAGTTCCAAAAACAAAAAAGTTTAGCAATAACTGCTCTGTTATGTGCAGTAAAATTTATAATAAAATTCCAGCAGAAATAAAAGATCTTTTGCTAAATAAATTCAAATCATCTTTACGAAGTTGGTTGCTGGAAAAAAGTTACAATAAATTAGACGAATTTCTAAATGACGATGCATAGATTAGTTTTGTTTGCAATTATATGTACTTAACTACCTACTTATGAATTAATGGATGTTTTTATTTTTATCAATTTGTATGAATTTTTGCATGCTGTGGACAATGGCTAAATAGGTTAAGGACTCTAAATTGTTATTATGAACATCACATTGTACCCTATTTATTGCAAATAAAGGATTATCTTATCTTATTATTATTAAAGTATTAAAAAAGGCCTGAAGGAGTAATTTGCCGATAAAAATAACAAACAGACAATTATTTTCTTTGTAGCTTATATTTCAAAAGGCCGTGGCATTTAGCGCCTACACTGTGATATTTATAAAGAACTGCCACGTAAATCTTTAAATAGCTAAGGGAAAAATAAATGAGCCACGATTTATTTTTATAGGAATTTCCTAATTAAATTGTTTTTTTTTGTGGCATCTGTTGCAAAATTTAACCATGTCACAAAGAGAAGATAATTAGTCTACAAAATGCGGGGCGGTCTTTTTGATTAACTTTTGTATATTTATTTTTCTTTTGACATTTTGTAGTTCGGAAATAAAATGTTGTCTTGAACATATTAGATTATGTGAAAATTGCAATATGTTTTTTTGTAGCCAGCTACAAAACTTCTGTATTTGTATAATTTAGCTCAGTTACTCGTAGCAAAGAAAATATACCAATATGCTCGTAGCCAGCTGACGTTGCTACGAAGTTCGTAGCTACGTAGCGTTGCTACACTCATGTCTACGAATTTCTACGAATTCATTCAAGCAAGCAACCTTTTTATTTAATTTTATAACAAAATTGTAATCGATTCGGATTTAAAGCCTGATCCCTTTTTTATAAAATATAACAAAGTTTTTTAAACCCATGAAAATAAACTATGTTTTGGTCTTTTCTATAATATCGAAAGTTTTCGTGAAAGAAAAAAACTATTAGTAAAATTGGGCCTAACAAACGTTTGTTACTTTTATAAATAGAGAGGTAAGACCTTTTGGTACCAGTAAATAAAATTTGTAATGCAGACAGAGGTAAAGGAATGTGAAAAATTTTGATATCAATGATGGCACTCTGCACGTAGAATGAGTAGTTATTGAGTAATAATGTAGGTAGTGACATAATTAAAAGTTTATACAACATTGGTTGCTCTTTAATTTCATCAGGAGTTCAATCCTGAACAGTTATTATTCTTATTTGAATAAAAAGAAGCAGACCTTCTTTGGGCTTATAAATAAGCAGTACATGATGTAACCGAGAAAACGCTATCACGCGCGAGTCAGTATACTAGTCTAAATTATTTTTACAACCAAAGTCCTCACAAGAAAACATAATCTAACGAACTTTAACTTTTAACAGTATTAGGTTGTTTCAATAAAAGCTGATATTTTTACAGACGATTCCTACCAGAACGCCACTATTACGCAGATAGGTAAGCACCTTCGATCCCAACTGGACCTCTATAAGCGACGCGAGAATATTGCAAAAGGGGGTGTAAATTAGGATCCCCGAATACCTCTTTATAGAGATTGCCTGCCCGCTTTGGGAGCAAGTCACGTAATAATATTGTGGTCGCCCTAATCGCCCGAATTCGGTGTATCGGCCTGCTATTTACTGCGCTTAAACTGTGGCCCCTTTCATGGTGTTTTGTTGATGTTGCCAACGTGTTTTTGTCGGTAGAACGTTTCTGAAGTATTATTGTTCAGTTTGCAATTTGAGAGGCTTAAGAAGGGATTTTAGTTTTCTACTTTAATTTTTTTTTATCAAGTTTTGTTAGAGATATTTAATTTGTTTATTTACATTTTCATGCACACAACAGCATAGGAAAATAAGAAATTTAAATAAAATTCAGCATGAAAAAGGCGGTCTTATATTGCATAACCAATCTTTTTTAGGCAAAGCTTTGTGATATTTGGAGATTTGATTATATAGGTATACACATAATCAAAGAATTGGAGATAACAAAATGGAGATTGTAAGCTGTGAAACAATTTAAGTTAATTATTTAGTTCGTTAGAGTGTAGTAGATACTATAAAATAATAATCAAAGTGGATACTATAGATAAGTATACCCCATAAATTGTATATATGTAAGGGTATGGTCGTACTTATACTTTTATATGTAGCTAACTGTACATTACTATGATTTTTTTGTAAAAAGCTCGAAACTGCTTTTTTTGAGCAAGATGCGAGTGATCTACCAGTTTTTGATTGGTCGCCGTAAGTGGCATTTCTATCTTGAGCTTGAGCACATAAGGCCGTTGGTCTCGGCTGTTATCGATAGATGGCAGTCATTGGGCTATGTAAGATACTTCTAGGCTAACTGAAAAATTTTAATGGTCTGGTTTCCTTGTAAAAATTGTTACGGAGGTTAGACGATAGTCGCTCGACTGTACTAACCAGGACCATGATTTAAAGCGTACTGGGCTCTGAAGCGTAATAATATGTAATTAGGAGAACGCTCGGACGATGATGACATAAGTATATTTCTGCCGGACCATCTGTACCCTTCGACAGTACCATTGATGGTATAAATCTTTACAATAGTGTCAATTTCCTTAAGTGTAGAAAAAAAATAACACTTATTTTAAACAAGTCTTAAAAATTTGGCACTCCTCTTTAGAAGTGGTTTTAGACAAACAAAATGATTGCCCAATTAGTTTTAACAATGAAAGCATTTTAATTCCTCGAAATGTTATTCCCGCAAAATATAGTCATTCATTAATTTAAACATACATTAATGCGAAACGTTCAAATGTTCAGGATTACAGTCGAGCTTAATTAATTCAAATTCATTAATAGTATATTATAATTACGTTAGAAACAGCAAATTTAGCTTGTATTCCGAAATCAAAATTAAGCCGAGCGTTTTATAGGCTAAAGTAGGTTTTTTTTATTGCTTCTGAACCAATAGTAATTTTATGTCATGGAATATGTAATTAAACAACTCTGGGTTTGACCGTGACTTAGATTAATTACTGCCATTCATTTATTTATACTTGTTGCATATGGGTTACAAGGTAAATTGAACACCCTATATATTATACTTTAACAGTCATAATAAAAATATACTTCTCCTTATTGAGTGAGTTAGAACCTGAAGGCATCTGACACAGCCCAACTTTTGCTGGCTAGAGATTAAAGAAGGAACAAGGCTGAACGGCATATGAGGGGATCGGCGAATGGGGGAATTATGACATAGGCGATGCGGCTAGCAACCCATCACTATTGATTCCCTGTTTCAACTATCATCATGCTAAACGTGGTCTATAGTCTAATGGCCCTAGGCTCTGTCTACACCGAATGGGGTAAAGACGTGATTATATGTATGTATACGTATGTAACAAGGCTGAACGTGACTTCTGAAGCACGAAGGAGTGCAGGATAGAATCATTCCAAGTAAATTTGCGCTTGCAGTTGCCTTAAATGCATAATCGTTTCTTTCTTCTTGATATTGTTTTTCAATATCCTGTTCATCATTATCATCTCGTGTGGGTTACGAAGTCAATTAACCATGCATACCCTGACATACAGACCTACCAGGTCAAGATTCTATGGTGGTTTTGGCTTTTTTCGTTACTCTATAAAGACCTCAACAAAAATATTTCCTCTTCCAAATATATAATAATTTTATAGATATATACGGACCGATAACATCGTATAAGGTGGTAATTTCGTCACGACTGGTAAAATTTGAATTGCATGTCGAAATTCAAATTAACTTGTACCAAAAATACACTGATGACAGATGGGCCGGATATTGAGATGTGGCAACGGATATTACAGATATCGCGTCATATCTTCGGATCTGATGGTTGTAATGTATGTAATCTATATATATAAAAGAAAGTCGTGTTAGTTACTCCACTTATAACTCAAGAATGGCTGAACCGATTTAGCTGAAAATTGTCAGGGAGGTAGTTTAGAGCCAGGAGAAGGACATAGGATTTTTTTTATCCCGGGAAGCCCACGCGGGCGAAGCCGCGGGCAAAAGCTAGTATATAATATACCAAAAATAAATGTGAGTAAGACGAAAATAATGGTGTTTGAAAAGGATGAAAGTAGAACAGTATGTAATGTAAGTATAAATGGAGAGAGTGTTGAACAAGTGAATGAATTTGTATATCTGGGTTGTAAGTTCACTAGAAATGGCAAGCATGAGAGTGATATTGAAAAAAGAGTGGCTGCTGGTAATCAGGTAAATGGGGCATTACATTCCTTTATGAGCAGTAGAGTTGTGTCCAAAAAAGCACGTCTCGCTGTTCATAGGGCAGTGTTAATACCGACCCTTATGTATGGTAGTGAAAGTTGGGTATGGCTAAAAAATAATGAAAGTAGAGTGAATGCGGTTGAAATGAGAGCTTTAAGGAGTATGTGTGGTTTATGCTTGAGCGATAAAATAAGAAATAGTGAAATTAGAAAAAGATGCGGTGTAAATGAGGATGTAGTGACAAAGATAGAAAAAGGGATGTTGAGATGGTTTGGACATGTAGAGAGGATGGATGAAAGGAGACTGACGAAAAGTATATACAAAGCAGAGTTGGCTGGGAGCGGCGGTCAGGGTCGGCCTCGTAAAACATACTGCGACCAAATCGCAGATCTTTTGAAAAAGGGAGACATTAGGAGTACCCGAAATCGGCGAGCGTGTATGAAGAGAGTGATGAGTGTGGAGGAGGCGAGAGAGGTATGTAAGGATCGTAGCCAATGGAAATCTCTAGTCTCTGCCTACCCCTACGGGAGACAGGCGTGATGATATGTATGTATGTATGTAATATACCAGCTGTTTCCCGCGGCTCCGCCCCGCGTGGGACTCGGTTATATCGCGCTCAAACGTAGCCTATGTTTGACCTCAGGTTGTTAACTACATCCCTACCAAATTTCATCACAATCGGTCCAGCAGTTTAGCCGTGAAGAGGTGACAGACAGACAGACAGACGGCATTTATAATATTAGTATGGAAGTATGGATTTATATGTTTACTAGCTGTTCCCCGCGGCTTCGCCCCGCGTGGGACTCGGTTATATCGCGCCCAAAAGTAGCCTATGTTTGACCTCAGGTCGTTAACTACATCCCTACCAAATTTCATCACAATCGGTCCAGCAGTTTAGCCGTGAAGAGGTGACAGACAGACAGACAGACAGACAGACAGACCGACAGACAGACTTTCGCATTTATAATATTAGTATGGAAGTATGGATGAGATCTGTGGATAATTTTTTTGTATTGTGACGTATGATGGAAGTAAATCTTCTAAAGACGAGTATTTATTAGATAACTCGGTTTTTTATTAGTTTCAAGTAAGTATTCCGATGTTTATTGAACCACTTTTTTATATATGTATTTTACAAAAAACAGTTACTTATAAACTGTAATTTATTTAAAAATGTGTTTATTGGCATGTTCATTAGAGAACTATATTTTAAAGCACGTTTTTTTGTTACTGATACATACTAAACTTTTTATTTCTAAAGTTACTGTTCCACGGTACTGAAACGATTAAGATGAAACTAGCTCAGTTCTCTTAGTTTAACTATACGCAGTTCAATAAAAAAAAATTGCAACCTCATTTATTGTTTTTTGAAATTGTTGGTCAAACATAATACACATATAGGTACACGTATATCCAACATAGACCAGCAATAGAAAGATTGAGCAATTTCAACTAAATAATTTATTTGGTTTAAATATTATTATTAAATGGTTATAAGTCAAATTGAGACTTCCTTTTTTAGAAGTTGGTTGAATAAATACATATGTCTACTCCACATACATTTAAAAATTGTTTCATCTCAAACAATCTACAGTAAACATCCTTTTTGTCAGACATAGAGTTGACTGAACTTGAAAACTGAGATGACAAGTTTCACAACTCACATTTCACAACAATATTAACTTTTGCAACAGTCTTACTTAAAATAATAAATGAAACGATAGTACGATTAGATACAAAGGTAGGTAAGATTAAGATTAAGAAACTTACATTTGAATTTAAATTTTTTTTGAAGGTTGCTAACACATACAGTTTTTTTGAAGATGTGATCTAAATTGGGGACATTTAATACGACACGATGACTTTATGAAACACATTATGGAAGGCAAGATAGAGGGAAGACGTAAGAGGTAGGCCAAGAAGGAGTTTTATAGAACAATAGAACAAATAAAAGAAAAAGTGGGAGTCGTGTCGTATCAGGAGGTGAAAAGGCTAGCGGAAGATAGAACCACCTGAAAGAGACTTCAACGATAAGAGCACAGCTCTTAAAGTTTAGATAGATAGATCTAAATCGAGCATCTGTACTGGACCCGAGTACCCTACTTGCGCTAGTTCTTCTGTGCTGTTCTACTGTACGGACTGTAGTATGTAACTGGGAAAATAACTGGGAAATACGCTTGGATGATAATTAAAATGTTAGTTACTAAGTACAATACAACATATTAAAACATATGTTACAAAACATTAATTACCTAGTTTAAAACCTTTACAGAAATGGCGAATAAGAATATTTTTTCGCTCATTCCGCGCGTTTTCAACGTTCATAATGAAATAAAAAATCAAATAAACAGAGTCGACATTCCAGTTCCGTTAACGAAGCGAATAAAACTGTCCAACCCTTTGAATAAACCGTGAAAATGGTCGAGAATAGCCTATTAACACTCGCTGACAATCTTGTAGAGGCTCTTCGGCGGAATGATAATATTTTTCTTTTATTTCAAACAGTCTACGTGCCGCCATCGAGTTAATTAGATTATAGTATTAATTGAGTAGAAGCTGTTGTTCGTTTCGAAATAGAATTACTTTTGTGTTTAATTAACATTTCTTATTTCATTAATGATGGAATACTCCTAAAGGTTCTAAAAGCCTGGAAGAAATTGCTTTCGATGAGAAGGATGTCTTTTGCGCATTAACTTTTAAGGTCGAATTTAAGTAAGTAATACCTACTCAGGTATGTTTTTTCTGTTGTATATTATTTATTTAACTTTATAACATAACAATGTAAATGGCGGACTTAAAGCCGTAGGCATTTTCTACCATTTGAAGGAAATATAATGACATTACATAATATTTACATAAATACACAACACTACTTAAATAAGAGTATTTCTAATAGGTACTATTTGACAGTTTCTGAAGAAATCAAAGCGTATTGTATTATACTTTTGGCAACACTTAATTTTGACTATCATTTCAGGTTGCTTCACTACTTGTAACTTATATCTCTTTATCTTTTAACTTCTAGGATGGTTTTGACGCTAAGAGAACTACTACGAATGTTCTTTATTCGATTCCTATGCAAATCTTTCGCATCCTATTGGCACATTTATGTCCATAAGACCAAAAATCGAACTAAATTGCTATGTAGATAGACAAATATTCTAGGTACACAACAATCATTTTAAAAACTTTTACTTATCCCAAACAAAAACTGTTTGATGTTGATTTATAGAAGGAAAACGACTCGAAAGGCTGGTCAAAAGGAATTACTACACGAAAGATTTATCACAAATTGATACTCCTTAGTTCCTTACCTACAAAGTAAATATAAATAAAAATGAAGGCATCTTTATTTAAAATATAAAAGGAACTCAGTATTGTTTTACAAAATGTTACAAAGCATTTCAATTCGAAGCACCATTGAGCTAGTTAGCAAGCTAAAACTGCTCATTCAGTCACTATATTCACTTACACAATACAACGTAATTAGTAAGAGCACTAAAACAATTTATATTATATTCGGCAGCATGATACAGACAGCCACAAATGTTTTTAAAAACTGGAAGAGCCTTTTTTATACGACAGAAAAGGCAAACAAGCCTACGGAAAACCTGATAGAAAGTGGTTACCTAAACCTATGGATACCTCCAATACCAGGAGTGTCAAGAAAGCGTTGCCGACGCTGAAGGAATCTTTACGCATTTTTTTGAAGGCTCCTATATTATATACTTATATAATCACTTGGGAAACCAGGCACGTGACAATTTCAATATTCCTCATAGCAGTTTTCCGTATTCGAACTTTTTTCCTAATAAAAGAAAATGTTTGAAAGATAAGTAGATCTAACACGTTGAAAGTTCTGTCCTTTTAATTATCACTACAACAGTTGCGTGAAAGTAACAGCTTTCAGATTGTGCTTGTTTTTTTTTTTGATCTACTGTTGTGTTGGCGTTGTTGTTACACATATTCTCGGTGTGCTAATTAAATTTTAGTATTGTAATTTGTGTTGTTTTTGTACCTACATACTTATATGAATTTATTTGCCCTGATACAGTTACCTTATAAAAATAAAAGGACTGAAAACAGGACCATCTAGTATCCAATAAGGCAATGACAATACAGCGTGGCGCGGCAGGATGAAAATATTTTCCCTTTTATTGCGGTCCTCACTGTGGCCAATTACAATTGCAATTAAGTTAATTTGAGGGTCCAGTCGACCTGCTCTTTGGAAGCTTACGTATCTTTGTGATTTGTGAATGGTGACGCCTACTCGTCGATATCACTACATAAAGGTATGCTTTACTTATTCGTGGATTTCATGGTCGTGTTAATTATTTTAACATTTTCATGAAATCCGGTCACACAAGAATAAAAACGTTTCAAATTACAATCTGTCCATCTTTTTCGGCGTTATGATGACGGAGACATATGTCAAACTTATATTCTCATTTTAAACCACAGATTATTTAAAAAATTTGACTCGCGCGCGCGCGATTCCATTTTCTATGTTTTAAACGCTAGCGCTTTTATTTTTAAAACTAAAACATAAATATTATAATAAAAAAATTCATAAATATCCAATCTAGTAACAATCAGTTGCTCGGTTGCCCATAAAAATCGTTAATAAGAGCCAAAATAACAAAAAAAAATCTAACACTCATATAATGAAATTCGGTAGTGTTCTAGGGTAAATATATAAATTTTGTAAGGAGAGGAAAACACACCGGTTCCGTACACAAAGTAGCTGCAACAACAACATGGCTCTGGGCGTAATAAGCAAGTTGCTGTTTTGTTTCACCCTGTACTCGGCTTGGGATTCCACGAGTAATGGAAATTATCAGGCCGGCTTCACGCAGGCCTGGGAATGTATTTTGTTAGCAATTTGTAAAAACAATAAGACGTTTATTTTGGGAATCGTTTTATATTGAATATGGCCGAAAATTTGTTACGTTATGAATTAAAAGTACTAGTAAATTTAAATGTAAGGCCTTGTTATACTCTAGACAAAGAAATATTTTTTTATTTGCCAGTAAGTTATAGAATCGAGCGTACAAATTTTTTAAGTTACATTTAAAGCGAATTTGCTTTTTTAGTAAAATTAAGGTATTATTTGAAAATTTTAAAGGAACAACCAATCGAAATCCAATCTGACAACGCTATTAAAAACAATGGTTTTATCTGTAGCATAGTACGGTAAAAAATAATATAAAAATACCTAATTCAAATTCAATTTATTTATTTCAGACATTTTAGTTTTATAAAAAACTAATACTTGCTTTCTCGTGGTGGTTAAAATATAAAACAACACAGTAAATGTGTCATCAAACTGTGGCGTAGCAAATTGAAGACATTAGTTATTCTCTTAGCGCCGTGAAATGTAAACGGACTGACGGAAAAACATGCTCTTACAAGTTATTAGGTCAAGACCAGTCGAACAAGGTAAATGCATAGAAAAGACAGCCTTTTTTTTTTTTTTTTTTTTAACGTGTGAAAAAGGCCTTCGCCTACCACCCAGCCAATGAACGGGAAGCTGGGTGGTTATGTGGGACTTGAACCCACTAAAAACCACACGGTGCTAACATCAAAACCGCTAATTGCCGGGGCCGTGTGTCGAGCAGCGGAATCCCGTTTATTCCGCTGCCCGACCGGTTACATCTGTGGGGGCTGCAGGTGCAGGCCGTAAGCCCGCCTTCTGCGCCCTGTTCTCTGGCGACGGATAGGTAAGTCGGAAGTCGCCTCCCGCTCCCTCTCCGCCGCCTCTTTGCGGAGCATTACGCTCTCCGCAAAGGCCTGCACCGCATTCCACGACGTCTCGCTGTCGACCATGGCTTTTACAACAGTCGACAGAGAGAGGTCGTCCCCCACGACCACGCGCAGCTCCGCGCGATCTACCGCCCAGGCTGGGCAGTCCTCTAATGTATGCTGGGCGTCCTCGTCCAGGCATCCGTCGCAATGGTGGCAAACAGCAGACGGCTCCCGACCCGCTATGCGACACAGATACCCTCCGAAACAACCGTGGCCGGAGAGAATCTGCGTCAAACGGAAAGTCAGTAGGCCGTGCTGCCTTGCCAACCATTGTTCCAAGACTGGACGTATCGCCTCGACGGTTCTACGTCCAGCAGTGGGCTGCTCCAGCCTGCGAGACCAATCACTAATGGCTCGCCGACACAGCTCCTTGCGGCGTCCTGTAACTTCACTTGGGGCTGGCCTGTGACCCCGGGCCACAGCCTCCTCGCGCCAGACAAATAGGGACGCAAGGACTTCGGCTTCTAGGTCCCAGGGCATACTACCAGCCAGAACACACGCTCCTTCATGGGAGATCGTGCGATATCCCCTTGCGGCCCTAATCGCCATCACCCTCTGCGGCCTACGCAGGAGCGCAGTATTTTGGCGATTAAGAGCCTCCGCCCATACGGGGGCACCGTACAGGGCCATGGACCGCACGACCCCCATATACAGACGTCGACAGGACGCCTCAGGTCCTCCCAAGTTTGGCAGGAGCTGAGTCAGCGCGCCAGCCGCGCTCATCACACGCGGCACCAACTCGGCGAAGTGCACGCCGAAATTCCACGTGCCGTCAAGGACGACCCCCAAATATCGCATCGTCGGCTTGACGGCAATCTGGACTCCGCCCACGGTAAGAGCTGAGCCCGGAGAAGGCCCCCTCCGAGGGCCGTGAAAGCACAGCCCCTCGGATTTCTGAAGCGCCACCTCCAGACCAAGCAGGCGGATACGGCGCACCACCTCGGCGACTCCCGCAGTCGCAAGCAGCGACGCCTCTTGATAAGTGGTGCCACGGGAGGCCACGAGGGTATCATCGGCGTAACACACCAACTCGACCCCCGGGAGATTGGCCCCCCGAAGCACCCAATTATACCCGATGTTCCACAGGAGTGGTCCTAAGACAGACCCCTGCGGAACACCGCGCGATAGAAAAGAAAAGACAGCCTGTGTTTAGTTATTATTACTTACTACAACCGAGCATATGCACAAAATAGATAATACATAGAACAGAGATACATAGCACAGAATAGGTAAGGTTTGCAAAACTTATTTTTTTAAATTCCTAAGTTGTCCCCCGAAAATGACCGGATGTGAAATAATATTAATTAATTCATCCTTTTTAGTTGAGGAACTGAAGTCGGTTTCGTTTTTTAGGCAAAAACAATTATTTTATACTTTTTAGTTTTGAATACGCCATGCCTTACAACTAAAAAGTTGGAAACACTTTGCATTTTGGAAAGTCGGGTAAATGTCATCAGCGTCGTCTCACCTTATTGCCATGGAATATATCAAAAACTACCCAAATCGCAATAAAACTGAAGAGTTCCTTCGATAACTCCATGATTCCATCATCAGATCCTGATCTGATGACTATGGAACCATCTCAACCACAAATCGATTCAGTGGCTTTCGAGTAATTGAGCAAGATATATTGCAATCAAAAAGTTGTAAATACCTCGCATTTTTGAAAGTGGGTTAAATTTTCCACCATTGTCTCACCTACGTCTCACCTTACTAACATGGAATATATCAAATAATACCCATGCCCAATACAAAACTTGAGGAGTTCCCTCGATTTCTCCATGATCCCATCATCAGATCTTGACCTGCTGAATATGGGACCAATTGAAAAGTATATCCTCTCGAACTAAAAAAAAAATTTTCAGTTCGGTCCAGCCGTCTTCGAGTAATCCGGTAACATACATAAAAATAAAAAAATAAATAAAAAAAAAACATACCGACGAATTGAGAACCTCCTCCTTTTTTTTGAAGTCGCTTAAAAAAGAGTTAAAACTGTCTTGGTCTAAAATTTTTTAAATTATTGTAGGAGTAAATCTATCTGCGTTGACAATACATTCTACACGGCTTAATTTTTCACGTCAAACACAGTCCTTGACAAATGAAGGCGTCTTTTTCCAAAGCCTTCGAAGGGTACCAGTAAAAACCCAAGTACCTGTAACTAAGTGCCGGCTTTAAAAGTCGTATGATTTCGTCAGATAAAATCTCCCGTACAAGTTTTACAGAATGCGTCCCTGGGGTAACAGGGGATTCTACGTAACGCCAGGGGTAGTCTCCCTTAGTTTATGCGTCAAATGTACTATCAAAAATAACTATTCGATTTTATGTTTTATACAAGTAAATTAAAAGCCTCGTACGGAACCAGTTCCGAAACCCCGGTTCTATAGACGGCCGAAGGGGTTTTATTTATTTCAAACTTTATTTACCTACGATGGCATGAATGGAAGCTAAAGCATTCTTTACTAGTCAAGTTTTTTTTTAGGGAAAACAAGTATCTTCTATTACGAAAAGATTTGAAAAAATTGAATGCAAAATAATTTTAATTATAAACTAGCCGTTCCCCGCGGTTTTACTCGTATTGGGTGTGTATAATTGTATATACATCATCATTTCAGCCGCAGGCTGTCCACTGCTGGACATAGGCCTCCTCCAAGGATTTCCATTTACTCGAAGAACATAGTAACAACAATATAAGACGTTTTGTTTTGTAGTCATCAAAATATTTTACTAAATCTTATATTATTATAAACCGTTAATTTAATAAAGATTTATTAAATACTCGTAGTAAAATAATATTTTTTCAGTATACTTTTATAGTTGTAGAAAGATGTCAAATGTTTTATTTTTACTGAGTAGATAAAAAATAAAATTCTTGTCACCTATTTCTCAACTCAAATTTGATTGCAAGCAAAATAATCATCAAAAGAATCATCGCTAACAGTCAATGTTGCTGGAGTTATGTACATTCCTCGCTTCTCGTAATCAGTTTAGCCAACTTCTGACGAAAGTGTGGACGCAGGTGTTGCAAACTCGCAATCAGGACTACCTACCGGCATTAATTCTTAACCGACATTGAAAAAGAAAGTTATTATTTCTTCTTCATCTTAGGGTTTTTAAGGTTGCATCCTCAGTTGGTTGTTTCGGAGCCCAGGGTCAGCTTATTCTACGTCACTTCGCCTGGTCTTCGGCATCCTTGTTGAGGTCATTACTTTTGGGTTTTGAAGATAATTTATTGAATCCATCGTTATAAATGGGCAATAATATGAGTAAAATAAAAAAATATATATATATCGATTATTATTTATTTTTATTTATTAATCAATATGACGATATTACTCTACCCGCCCTCACTTTATTTTAAAAATTGAATAGAATAGTCAAGATAAGGTCGACATACCTATTTTTTTGACGTATTGACCATTCCAACTTGCCAATACGTCTACTCTCGAGGAGAACCGTTACTGGCACAACGCCATTTTTCATAATAACAAAATGTCAGCTGCACACAGACCTTTATCATTGTCAATAAACTGCTGTATAAATCACACAAACAGCGTAACACGCATTTTGTTTCATGTTACCAACCAGCTTAATCCTCTCAACAATGTTATAGAAACCTAACGGTTTATCCATAGTAATTTTATAAATGTTATTTGTTTGTCCTTGATGGGATTGGATCGAAGCTATTTTTGGGACGAAAAGGGGACAAGGGACAGGTGCTTCCCGTGGAAGTAGCTATCCCTTGTTCAGTAAAAGCTTTAAGAAAATCTATTGGACCATGGGGTTCATCATCATCCAAGCGTGATTCCCAGTTCCATTCTCAGCTTACACTTCAGATGGTTCTAGGTTTGACTATAATGGTTGTTACACTGGAGCGAATGACTTCTGATCTCAGTTACCCATTTTAAATGGAAACTAAATCAATAAGAACATGATCTGGCTGTGTTAATGGCCAGATATTTTTGACAGCGATCTTCTTCTATCGTGTCAATGACTAAAAACTTTTAGCCATTATGGTGTAGAGATTGGTTCACTAGACTAGTTTGACAGCGATAACAGCTGGGAACAAATGATTAACGTGCTTCACGAAGTAGTAGCGGCCAATTCAAGTCAGGCCACGCTCTTTCTCGCTTAACACGCACTATTGTATTTAATATGCATGCATCGCTAGTGCTTTTATTGCACGATGGAGCTGTAATCTCAATATTCTCTACTTCCTTAACTTCAAATTTTGGTCAAACAATCGACGATAACGAATTTCCCAAAATTTCCGCGGGATCATAGACGCATCATTTCATCGAAGTCTAGCAATGGCGGCCAAACATAGTTAAAGTATACAACATGTTGATGGACGTACATCCAATATGAAAACCCACCTGCGCTTTCCCATACACTTTTATTGTGTTCAATCAAATAGATCGTCAAAATCTCATTACTTGGGACGGAACACATTGACCTAGAATATTATTACTTTATGTGCTATACATGTAAATGTGAACTAAAGTCCCATATCAGAGTTAATATCAAATGGTCGCGGCCGTAGGTAGTCTACAGAAGTGTAATCCAATGTCGTCTGGCAAAATGATAATTTACTATCTACTACTCAATATATATATATTTTTTTTATTTTCATTGGTATGTTCTATTCATTGAATACAAATCAATGTGTTTAAATATATTTTTTTAAATTTAGAAGGTACTTACATAAACTTGGTTTCAGTTCCCTAATAAGTTTTGTGGGCCGCACAATTTTGTGTTTCTCCATTTGGTTGACCACCGATGTATAAGTATCATAAGACTAAGATAATTTTGGTAGAAAGTTTTAGTAAATAATTAAAAAATATAAAAAAATACATGTCTAATCTAAAATAAAAGAAGTTACACTTCGCCACAGAATTAGTAATAGTACTAACGTAACTTCGCTGAATTTTATAGCTGTATCGCAGACACACAAACGTCCTAGCATGTCCTCAAACCAGTCCCAAGGCCTTTGACTGCATTGAATTCTTAACGGATTCCTGCCTGCTTTGTGCTTTCATCCTCGTAATGCAAATCAGGCTCCGATTGCCCCTCACAGCTCCATTCAACGAGTTTAATAAAGCGCAAAAGAATCCTAGACTGAGATGAAAAATTCAATTAAATATATTTTACGTTTTTATTCATTCTTGTTGTACTAAATGGCAATATCCTCCGCCCTAAAAGGAATAAATGAAGTCATTTACACCCGCGCGCGCATGCAATGTCGCTGTTTGTGCAACCCTTTAACTTATTGAAGGTTGTATTGAAGCAGCTGCCTACTACCGCTTATATTAGTTCTTGGTTATGTAAATTTACCTTAGTTACTTTGGTATAAGCTGATACATTTTGTATCTTGCTCTTAGACATAGTTCTTTTTAAAATTATGTTGATATTTGAGAGGTTACTATGACAGTGTTTTATACTTATTACTCAAGGCTCAAAACTGGATGGATAGCGTAAAAAAAATATATAGCTTTCTTTTATTCCATTGACTTTGTTACTTGCCTACACTGATGGGACAATACATCAGTGTAGGCAAGTCTTTGTGACTGATGTGATATTTTCAATTTGTGTTAAATTTAACTTAGCCTAATGACTTCCATTTAACGACAATAGCTGGGACATATGGCTTTACGTGCCTTCCGAATGTAAAAAGATATTGAACGACAACACTTTGATTGCCTGTTGTGGCTAAAATATAGCTTAGCTATAAACATCGGATGAATCCCCGTCGTACCGATCACAAAGGGTATTTGAGTTAAATTTCGAAATATTAAAATCATTCATTTTATTCGTATAATAAAAAATCGGTCAAATGCGAGTCGTACTCGCGCATCATAAGGGTTCCGTTCCAATACACAATACTAATAGACTTAACAGGAAATACAATTTTTGCTTTCCTAATTTGTCTGTAAAAATTAATTTTCTTTATTTATTTATTTTATTTTTTAACAATAAATTTGTTGATTTTAGATTTATTCTGATATAAGTGCTGTATGATAGTGCTTTTGACCAAACGAAGGTTTTGTTTCCAATCTAAGATGGTTGACTGGTAGAGAATGTTTCTAGTATTAAGTTAATCAATTGTATTAGTATTTTGTACTTATGGAACAATAAAGTTTTAATAAATAAATAAGATCGCAAAATTTGTGAAAATTCTTTACATATACGATTATATCCTTTGATCGTGTTGACGTATAATTTTGAATAACTACAACCGAAAGCGATTGTAGGTCTGAGTATATGTTATAAGTTTCAACTTGATATGTTCATGCGTTCCTTAGAAAAAAAAGTTGACAGACAGACAACAAAATGAACAGGGTTCCGTTTTTGCCTTTTGAGGTACGGAACCCTAAAAAAGAAACAGATCCCACAGCTTTACAATAAATATTTATAGAATTTTCATTAACAGCTGGGGAAGTTTTAATTTCGCCCGTACATAATGAAAGTGTTGCCAGAGCTCAAGGCAATCTCCTTTACATTCATTAAAAGAAATTCCATAGTTGGACGCCCGCGTTCTAATCTCACGATTGAGTTCAAGGAGTGAATTGCTGGATTTCCCGGGGTCCCTGGCTTTGTTCGCGATGCAAATCAATTGAGTAGTTCGCTCTAGCCTCGCTTCATAAAGCGATTGCACGGATGCCTGCATCGTCTTGTACTTTTTCAATCAATACGTTTAGTCTACTCGTAATAGCTTCTAAAAGGGCCCTTCAGGAAATCGCATAAGGATTTTTGTCTCCAAATAATATGGGGTACTAGTTTACAGGTTAACGACGTGGAAAATCACGCGGCCTAAATCGCGGTGATTTTTTTAACCTATTATATTAGACAAAACTTGTTTGAACAACTGGTAACTTAACATCACGGCGCAGGATATGTGCGCTTACGATAAAAGCATATACTGCATAGGGCCAGTGATGCCGAAGACCGGGCAAAGTGGAGACGAAAAAGTAGAAAAACGGACACAGATCTCCGAAGTATCCAGCTGAGGATTAACCGGAAAGTGCCAAGATGATGAAAAAGATAGATAATGCTGGCAGGTTAAACCTTAAAACCAAATGTGGATTGTGCATAAAAAATGAAGAAACATCCTATAAGCTAGTGACATCAACAACTCTACATCCTCAAGGTATCACAAACATAAATAGGCCACGGTGTCCAAGCATCCATATTTCGATGAAGAAGATGATTTTATTTCTTGAACATCTATTATATTATATTTTATAGAAAATTTAAAGAAATATTTGATCTTTATGATCTGCTAAAGAAATAAAATCAACTGGCTCATCTTCTTCTCTCGTGCCGGTGGTACTAAAAATTACTCCGCCCAAAAAGAAGCGACCTCAGCCACTTTGTCAGACTGGCTGACTACAGGCTCATTATAAATTGTTTTACTCCTCTCCCATGTTAGCTGAGGTACTAATTTCACTTTCCATCACGTGACCCGACCTCTCGCTTATTTAACTTAAATAGCAAAAAGATGCTTTTTAACATATAGGTTAAATAAAAGAAATTAGCGGCCAAATAGAGATCTTGTTTTTTCTCCCTTTTGCTGACTATATAAATAAACATTTCGATATTTCTTTTCTCCTAACATTCCTCCGTGTAATCTCTTTTGAAGGGCAATTTCATCACTTTGAATACGGAATAATTTATCAAATTGTTCGTTGCACATGCAGTGGTCTCAGCTGCGTTCGGTCACAGTCGTGAGGCAATTTTTTATCTCCCCTCGTTTCTTTACGTCAGCATTGTAAATCCTTGGGGAAGGATGGATTCAGAGGGATAGTAAATATAATATCAGAAAGCATGAAATGGTAATGCGAAGTAATAGAATACTTCATTTTGTTAACGTTTGAGGAGAAATAGCAAAATAATAATTTAAAATCTTATTGAAAAATTGGACGCCATGGACGCCAGCAAAACTACCAGGATATTCATTTAATAACTGTACCATCACCATTACAGAATTTGTATATACGAGTAGGTATTACCATTCCGTATTAGTGATTTTTTCGAAGAACCAATACGCTCATTTTCACTAATTGGTTCGAAACCCTACAGTATAAATATCGATGACTTCACCATAAAAAACATAAGAGCTAGGCTCTATTCGGTCGGTTAAGTTTCTTTCATTTGTGTATTGCGAATTCCTTTATTTATTTCTGATGTACTGATTTTAAATATTTATATTGTGGCTCGAGGGAGAATTCCTAACCTATCGTAACCTTCTCGTCTCGCTGACGAATTTTATGAGACGCAATGTTGATAAGCGAATTTGAATTCTGAATAATGCTATTTGAAGTTTATGCTGATTGGCTGTTTACTGTGCGAACGTAGGAACTAACTGGCTGTATTTGTTCAATAACAGGAGTTAAAAAAAACAAGTCAACATTTTATAACACTTATAAATTTTACTGAGGAACTTGCTTATAATGCTGTATTATTTTTTGTCTATGTTGCCATAATTGAAAAACAATAATAAATTATTAGCAGACAGTAAAGTTTTTAAACAAAACAAAAATTATTTATTCTTAGGTAGAATTTTGGGTTGGTTGCGACAGACACTTCATGAAAGCGAGACTAGAATTTTTATAGAATTATACAATTTCACGAAAGCCTGACCTTTTATTTAAATGATTTCTGCGAAGGGTCGGACCCTGCGTTTGATAGATTTTGATTTGCATATCATATCATTTTAAAAAATATTAAAGGTGACCCAGAACATTGAGTTATATAAAAATCAATTTAAACAAAATCTTATTTGCTGTACACAAAAGTTTGTATGTTTTTTGACAGCTTGCTGCCAAGATTTGTATTGAACCCGGCAGTTACGCTATACAGATTTCTATACAAAATCCTAACTACAGTAGCTAGTGAATGCGTTTGCAAAAACTTATGGCAGGTAATGTGTTTACAAAGCAATTAAAACTATCAAACATAGGGTAACTGTAAGTTTGCTCATTTAATCATATCATAATAAGACTCTTTTTTATAAAAAAATTGTACGTATCAGTAATCACTCAAATAATTATATCTACTACGTGTTTCATACACCATTAGTATATGGAAATAACATCGTCTACGCTCGTCATTTAATTAATATTTTTATGCACTAATTCATTAGTTCAAATCGTCATGGTAGCTGGTGCACCAATATCGTAATTATTTGCCTTCTTAATTGCACAGCTTAACTATGGTACAAAATAAAGAAAATGCAGAATTAATATACGAATAGAATAAGCTTGATTCATTTATTCATATCGTACCGGTTACAAGGTCAATTGACTCTGCAAATTGGGTGGCAACTGAGAGTTTGTGGTCTCTATATACTTAACTAGCTCTCGCCCGCGGCTTCGCCCGCGTAAATTTTAAGCGAAAGGTAGGTATCCTATATCCTTCTCAATACTTGTATCTATGTGTATGCGAAATTTCAGGAAGATTGGTGCAGAAGATAGGGCGTGAAAGCGTTACAAACAAACTCACTTTCGCATTTATAATATTAAGTTAGGATAATCTAATTTTAATTTCAGATTAAGGAGTACGAAGGGAACACTTAAACACTTTCATAAATTCCTAAAATAGGTACCAACCTACGTTTGAAATGTGATCTTGATAGAACTTACAGTTGGATTATTTTCACATTGTGTTTGTTTTCACTGGACATTACTTGCCTCCTTATAATTTTGAAGTATTCTGAAAATAATTTTCGTTGAAAATTACTTTTAGTTTATTCAATAGCTTGATTGATTTCAGTAGCTAACTGACTAACTCGATGTTATTGAATGAACAAATTTTGTTTAATAAGTTGTCGAGCATTTTAAAGTTTTCAACAAGTTTTATTTCGTTAAGTTTGACTCTACAATTTTAATTAATTAGTTGACTGACTACTGATTTATCTTGCATGATAAAAACAACTTATATTACTATTTGGAAGAGGAAAGTCGCTTTTTTGCCACATACCCCCTAGTTTGAATTTCTGATACTAATTCTTGAAGGAAATTCCTGATAAAAAATCTCCTGGCCTCTCGTCCTCAACGAAAGTGGTTTGATGACAAAGGATTGGACCGGACTTAGATACAACCAACTGAAAAAAGCAGCCCATAGCAGCGAGGGTTTCTGTTTGCTGACCTGCAAACTTAAATTCGAAGATGCCACCCCATGATGATGACGATAATAACAACTCGTCTGTGCGCATGAGATTTAAGAGAGAAAAGGTACGCTATTATAGACCGCGATAGGATTTTTTTCTCTTAGTTTACCAATCTTTCCGCCAGAGGTACTGTACAGTTAAAAATCTGATGGTAAGACCCTGTAGTTTCATTATTTGGAATTTTAACCGAAGCGTGTATTCGCCCATTTTTGTATTTCGCCTATTAAATTAACGAGGTCGGATCATACTCTAGAGACACTGCTTCCGATTTAATCGCGGAAATTCCAATACTTGTACATCACTATGACTACTATAAAGTATACTGCGGATCTGCACCTTATATTTATGAGTTTTAATTATTGTTTCTTGAGATGTGTGGTCTTCGAATTAAGAATATACCACCACCAAGAGAAGACTAAGGGTCAACAGTAATTTGTATGGGAGAAGTAAATTTGCGCGGTGCAAAAAAAAATATCAACAGGAAAATAAAAATAAATCCACGATTTATTTTAATATAAAATATTGTTTTTTAATATTAAATAAAAATGGATGAATCTAAGCTTTTTTTTCTTAGTCTATAAAATTTTATTTCACCCGGCTAAACTAAAAATTACTTAATACTACAATCGGCCAACTTTCCTGTACAGAGAGTCCAAAATACACAACACTTTACGTGTTCAATATATTTTCGTCGATGTTCGACCTACATTGATTTAAGGATTATCCTTTGTATAATGTTTTTATTTTATATCCGAGTGGTCGAGTCCGATAAACGCATATCCCTGGCTAGATTTATAGAGGTTTCACTCAAATGAACATAAAACACACAAGGAACATGAAAGGTTTCTCGGAAAATGCTTATTGAGGCAAATGCTTTATTGAGATTTATTGAGATCTAGCCTATAAATTGCTATCACAAAGTTGAGAATAATGTTCGTTAATATTATGTAAATTATTTTCATTTCTTACTTATGATATGAAGACCTATATCCTCGGGAAAAAAAAGTTCTAAAGCTGGTCACCGCAGGTTAAAATTTTATTTTTATTTATGAGGATAACGTGACAGTTTTTTTGATGTGTTAGTGGCCAAATACTGGTTTCACAGTTTTCAAGCTCCAACCATCTGATTAACTTTACTTTTCAACTTCTAATTTGCACTCAATAAGTAAACATTTGCAGTGCAGGCTATATTCCCAAAAACATACGTATTTTCATAAAAGTTTCAACTAGTTTGTTGAAATTAGACTGCGTTTTGACGCAGTACCCAAACATACAGTCCAAATTAAACGTGGTCGGCGCAAAGTAAAAATTTGCATATGAACATGCTGGAATTTCAATTAGGAGGCTAATTAAAATTTTGTTACTAACCAATTTCTCCTGCTCTCTAATATTGTTTCCAGTTATAAAGGTAAGTGAAGTAGTTTGTACTTTTTATTAATATTTAAAATAAAAGCCTAGCCTCATTCGTCCGTAGTCTCAATTTTTCGAAGCCTAAACTCTTTAAAATATACTGTCAATTTTTTCTTCTTTTTGTAGGAAGATTTGTTTTTTTTATCACACGAATGGTCTTATATGTCTACAATGGAGTAGACCATAGAATTCTTTCAATGGATTCTTTACAAATAAAATTAATATATGCATAACTTTTCTAGCGAAATTTGATGGGCGCGGAGCCTCGGACAAACACTAGTAGACACCCAATAATTATATTAAATTATGATAAATGACCGAATGAAAAGCCGAAGCGAAATTGATAAAGTCGGTAAAAGTTCAATGTGTTCCTGTCAGTTTGGCGGCTGGGACGATTTGTCTTGATCAAACTGAGCGAGGGATGGTAGTTATTTATTACGAAATAGAAACACGACGATTAGGCGCCGATCCAAAGATAACATGCAAACCTACCCTTTAAAGTTCTTATATTAATAAAAGCCTAGAAATAAAGCGATACTTTCTTTGAGTAGGAAATAATAAACCATTGACAAACACATTTGATCCTCAGCTAATAGTGATTCCTGAAATGAACAATATAGTCCTTGCAGCATTTCAAATGCAACACCGAAGCCATTTTCAGGTTCTAAAATCGATCAGCAGAAACGATACTTTCTTTGAGTAGGAAATAATAAACCATTGACAAACACATTTGATCCTCAGCTAATAGTGATTCCTGAAATGAACAATATAGTCCTTGCAGCATTTCAAATGCAACACCGAAGCCATTTTCAGGTTCTAAAATCGATCAGCAGAAACTAACTGCTAATTTGGATTATTATGGTAGTATCCCTAGTTATAATTAAAACTACTTTGGACAACTTGTTTTTAACTACCATTAAAAAATTATCAGCCTATCCTCTTGTTTTAGAGCCCCCAGAACTTTCTCGTACCAATGGCAAAAGGCCGGATGGTCTTTCGCTGGTTCCCTGGCAAAGAGGTCGTAGCCTTATTTGAGATACTAGATATGTGTACCTGCTCAGTCCAACTTGGGTTTGACGGTTCTGTCGGGTGGTGCAGCTGCTGAGAGTGCGGGCATAGTAAATCTTGGCTAGAACCATCGTACGACTCTTTGCCTTTTGCGTTAAAAACGGCTGGTCCTTGGTGTTATATCTTCCACAGGAATTGTATATAAAAAGCTAAACGAATTTTTCAAAGTGAATTTACCAATTATTACGCTTGATTAACTTGTGATTGAGGCTAGACCAAACACTAAACCATTTTTGACAAACTTATATTTTGCATAGCTGTGGTGTTGTTTTGCTGACGCTATCGGAAAGTTGCACGCTGAAGTGTATCTAACAAGTGCTGCCAGTTGAATTTCATTACAGTTATACAAGTTTGGATATAGTTACGATGTTAAAGTTTAAATAGTCCAATTGTTTTGTATGTGGATTAAAAGTTATTTGAGGTAAGAAAAATACAATTTAAAATGGGTTTTTTAAATCTATAAAATCACTTGCCAAACAGTCTGGCTTATTGTCAAGGCAATTGAACTTTGAGGGAGGTCTTTGCCTAGCAGTGGACGTCTTTTGGCTCATATGATGATAATGATGAGGCATACGGCTGTTGGAATGATGTAATTCAACTAATCGACTCTTTATAAAATCAATAAAAATAAAATTTTACACTTAAGCTTTTGATTATTTATTCTCTAATCAAAGACTTAACCCCATTATCCATGCGCCTGTATTTTTTTCAATGTATGCAAAATTTTTATTACGAAGTTCAGTTCGAAAAAAGAGAAAATCAGATGAAAAATTCGTTGTTTAAATTTTCCTATACAAGTATATAGAAAATCTACAAAAAAAACTGAAGGTAAGGTGAAATAGACAAACATAACTCATTCATCATCGAACACCTATTAGTTGTGTCCTTCAACTAACAACCATTTGTTGTTTGAAACGTCAACCATTATTACACTAATTCGAATATTATCTTGTTATGTTGATTTCGTGTCTCCAAAGTTATAGCGAATGTTTAATACTAGTTATTAAGGTTGTCTGAAATTTATTGAGACTATTCGAATCCCTTATTACAGTTGGTATTAGTTCTGAGTTAACATGTTAGTTGGATTTTGATCATAAGTTGACCGCATGGGGCCCACGGGACCGCATTTCATACCAATTAAACAACTCCGTTCAGTAAGTTTCTCACCTGATTTTAATGAGCTTTTAAATTGAGTTGCGGTGAAGTTTGCTCATACACACCTCGGCTGACCCAATAAACGAAGACTATATATATTGCGTCGTGGAAGTTTCCACGTAATGCAAATAACATGCTTATAAGTATAAACGCTTGTTTAGTAGAGTCTGTAATAAATTTAATAATAAATAAAGGAAACAAAATTAAACCTCGTTTAAAGTAAATTAAAACCACAGATGAAATGATTCAGCGAAAAGCGAGACAATATATTTATAAGAAGGCTTCACATTTTACGATCTTCCGACCAGTTCAAATAAAAAGAAATTCTTCTAGGAGTTCTAAGGATATTATACGATTTCATCTGATATATCATCGCTAATAATTATATTAGTAATCAATCATTAACATATCTAAAGTGAACAACGTATAAGTACTCTGCACACAATAAAAAAAACTGTTTCGCAGAATGTATTGAAATTTTTACTATTAAAAAAAAAACAAAAAACAATTTTCACATTATTTTTTTATCAAATTTTCATTAGATTAAATAATTTATGCTGCTAGTACTTTAGTACAATGTCACTCACAATCAATTTTTTTTAAATACTTTTTATAATTGCAGGCAGTTTGTGTAAGTATTCATTTAATTAGAACTAAAAGTTGCACAACTTGCAAAGCTTTTAGCTCAAGTTGCACGACTTCTTTCGAATGTTAAAAATTATACAATAAGGGGCAACCCAGCAAAGTATAAGTTGGAAAAGTTCTTGGGTTGAGGACGGCAAATATTGAATGACCACAAAAAAGTTATGGACAAAATTTCATCAGTGCTCTTTACTCGAAAGAAATTCTACGAGAGAGTATAATATACGTAAGTGTATTAGAAAGTTCCAGCCGCGTCATTGAGATATAAATAGAAGGCATAGAGTAACATATCTATTCGTATAATATGGTTATCTGATATCTTTTTTATTAGTATTAATCCATCATTTGTCATGTGGTAGTTCATTGATTTCATTTACGACAGATATTAAGAAATTCCAGATGTTATTTAAGAAATGCATGGATTTAACGGTATATTTTAACGGAAGAGTTTAAAAGAGGGAGATATGTATGTAGCGAAACACTCTACAATATAAACATTCAATATAAATTTTTAAGGCGATTATGTGCTAATGATTGTTCAAGAGTGAAGGAAGAAGGAAGTTGTAAAAACTTGTGAAATAAAGTTTATACAAGTTCTCTATCCCATATCATGATATTTTTCGTATGTGGTATTATACGTCGAAATGTAAATCACATGAGAAAAAATCAATTTTATAACTATTGTTGTTATTCATAGGCAGAAAATCAGTTAAGTAAGCCTTTTCATGGCAATAATTCCTTAAAGGAAGCAATGCCTAATCCAAAATCTATTTTATTGATTCTTCAATCGCGCACTTCATCCCAGCATTACTCCTAGACTTAAGGTAATCTTATCAAATGCAGGATTACCGACAAGGTGAGATCAAAGCAATAACATTCATGCAATAATTTATATATATTTTCCTACTCAATAAGAAATCTTACCAGTACCTCACATCAAAAGATGAGAAAGGAAAAATATTCGGCTACGTCCGACTAAATTTGGGAATGCTTGTAGACCTCGGAGACATAGCAAGAAATGTCCAGTTTCAGTTTGACTATCAGCTAATTCATTCTTTAATAACTAAGTCCTAAAGATCAAAATTGAATGGAGTACATATTCTTTGAATATTAGAAGTTCATTCGGAGCACGTTTCTACGAAGCAGTAGGATCTAAACTGTATTGGGCCATTTCAGAAATAACAAGTAAATCGTGTTGTGTTTTGCGTGTTCTGAAGTGCTTATAGTCAACCCCTAATGCGGTTATTACTAAACTAATGAATGAATTAGGTCAATAATATTTATAAATAATTAAGATTTGTATCACAATTTAAAGTGGCTATAGGCGGTATTAACAGTCATAATAATACCCGAAAATTTTTTATACTTAACATGTTTGGAGGTGGCGGCCGCTTAACCTAATTAATTATAGTTGTACAAAACCTTGCAGCTTAACAATATAAATAATTAATTAACATTATTTATTTGATTGAAATAATGATTTATAATAATACAAACAATTCTCACAGTTGATTCTTTTATTTCTTGATCAGGATGTTTTTGAATAGATGTAGATGTAATTTGGTTTATGGATTAAGAAGATGAAACAAACTCTTACGTATATACTTTATTTGTTTTATGTTTTACTATTTTACAATTAATAATAGAAAAGACACATAAAACTGAAGGGCACAACAAGCTTAAAATTTAATAAAATAACATTGGTTTTATACTTTTACTACTTAATTAAATATATTGTTTCTTGGTAGCTTTCTAAAAAGCATTTTGTCCAAATTGCCCTGTTTGTGACCTCTACATAAACATGTCTGCAAAGTTTATTCAAAGTATCTACCAAATTTTAAAGTTACATGAAGCTCTTCTGCTCTCTGAATTAAAACTAGTAATCCTAATTGTTCTGAAGTCTTTAGAAATTTTCTTTTTATTTATTTAATAAAAAGTATACTAAGAAGAAGATCTCAATAGCCCTTTGAAAGACCTTTGCTTAACATTGTGAGTATTGGGATACACTACTGTAACTAAAAGAAACATAGATTATTACTCGCCTAATTTTATGGTTCGAGCTTTACTATGTTACACAAATCATTAATAATTTCAATTAATGAGAAGATTGGAAAATTAATTGTGTAATAATATAAGGAAAAGATTGGTCACTACTAACTAAGTGCCATACAACAGTGTCAAACATTAGCTCGTGGATTACGTTATACTCGTATAACAGCCTCAACGCAGGTCGTTAACAATTAAAATGGAAACTGTGTTTGTGAAGTTTAAAGATTTCACTCAGTTCAATTGACGGCGCTAACCGTTTTACAGCTGCAGCAGCAGGGACCTATAAATCTGAATTCAAATGGAAGGTTGCTACTAAGTTTGAATACTAAACGAACTATGTTTGAAACGTTAGGCTTGCCTTAAAATTTAATTTTGACAAATTTGCCAATTCCGATATTGGCTCCATCACATCTCTAGTTATGTCGTAAAATTTTACTTAGGGATAAAATCTGAGACCTTTACAGCTGTTTGAAGGAATACAGCTAGTGGAATTTTATCAGCAAAAAGGCGTACATATAGTTTAAGCACGGGCAGCAGCGTCGAGAGCTGAAAAGCAAAGTAAGTGTGGCAAACATAATAAAATACCTGATAAGTAGATTATTGCCAGATGTCAAGTCGCTGAGGCCGAAATCTGTCTAAAGAATAACAATAATAATCTGTCTAAAGATATAGTTGGAGACACTTACGTCTAGCAGTTTTTTTTTTTTGCATTTATGGTGCATAAAGCATCTTAATTCCTTTACGGGTTTGAGAATATTTTAAAAAGATGAATTATAGATTGGACGACTGAAGACGCAACCCGGAAAACCATAGATAAAAAAAAATACCGCGCGATTTCCAAATTCTATGGCGAAAACACCAGAATTAGAGGAAGTTAATTTGATAATACTTTAAATTTTTTATTACAACAAGAAAAATGTAAACTTATGAATATATAGATTAATATATTCTAAACCTGAGTTCTAAACATATCTATATACATATTTACAAAAAACTAAACCCTTGCAGAACGTTAATTTTAAATTTGCACACCCTAATTGGAAAAATAATTGAAGCACTTTATTCTGATGAAGAAGGAAAAAATCTTGGTTGCTGAACATCCAAGAGTAGACCAGGAGCTATCCAAAAAGAAAAGGAGGACTTTAACAGACTAATCACTAACCTTCACTAGTTGGGGAGGCACCCTTAGAACAAGAAGAAGATTCTGATCACCCTATGCTTAATGTTATATTGTTTTTTGCAAATAAAATACTCGTCGTCCACTTGACACTCCTTTCACTTGCGCCGAGTAGTTAGAAGACATTAATATATAGGTCACACTGCCAGGGCCTTCATGAAGGATCTTTCGGTATATATAAGTAGGTAGTAGCTATACCTATGTTCGGTCATGCACATAGTCACTTGGGAACAGTAGGGAGCGTGTCGGTAGCACACTGTGGATTACATTGTTTCAATTTCAGCGGTAGGCACACGGCTCTGGAGAACTTAATTGTTTAGCATTTACTTACATGTACTAATTAAAATATCTACTCACTTCATGACTTGCACCCCCCTATCTTCGACCTTTCAACTTGTTTTAAAGGTAAACTTGCAGAAAATACTTACTACTAAAATAGATGTTTTGTACAATAATCTCGAAGATTTTGTGTGCAAAAAATAATAGTGTGGGCATACCACTATAGCTCATAAGCTACACCATTAGCTAAAAATGAAATTAATTTGTAATCTCAATTTTGAATTATATCTAGTTTGTAGCACGAGCAGCTTAAACGATAACGATATTAAACTTTTAAAAAATGTTTCTGCTTTACACAGTACTACGCTTCTGTATAATTCCTTCACAAATTAATTTTATCTGATTTCGAACACTGGCGACGAGAGCCCCACAAGTAAGATACTGGATATCCTACGTTACGTCGTGCATCATTTATTACTGTCCCCAACACAACATAGACTTCTGCACAAAATAAGGAGCTTTAGTCATAATTTTAGATAATATATTGTGTTACATATTTTTAATAAAAAAATTACTTTTACATGAAATTTGAAAAGACTTGAAAGAATTGGTACTACTGGCTCATCTGACACTTGTGCCACAACTAAGACTGATTGTGAGCTGTGACCAAACCAACCCAACCCAAAGCCAAAAGATGAAAGAGGAAGACTCACTTTAAATCAAGTTAAGTAAGAACCTCACGGTAAGCGTTTGTTCCATTTTGTTTTTACCAGTAAAATCAGGGCGGCTCTTCGCTTTACAGACAGGAGTAATTTCAATCAATCTCAACCTTTTTATACATATTATTCAGGGATTGACCATGAAACCTATTGCAAACGCTCCGCACTCTAACTTTTAAAAGACCCAAGCTGCTCTACATCAACCCAAATGACAATTATTAAATAGAGCAACCTCTCTTTTATTGACTTGCCATCATTCTTTTGTTCTCTTTCGCCATGATCATAGAGTTCTCCATCTATATTTTTCCTTAAGTCTATGCAGTATAATTAAAACATTCCTGTCGTAGCGCGGTCGCATCGCGTCTTTTTCTTTTACTAAACATATCTTTTGCTAACGATGAAGAAACATTATCTCTAAGCTAGGATTATTTTAGTCCGTTAATCGATGGGTACCCTAGGGAACCCTAATAAATCCACTCTGACCGCGGTTCATTAATTTGCCTGCTGTCAAGTTCCTATCTGAAATTGTTGATGTTTTGCGCATGTTTCAGCCAGAATTTATTGGACTAATCATTCGTACCCCAAAAGTTGGACCCTGATGATTTATGTTATAGATATCTGTATAATAATAACAATATTTAAAAAAATATCGCAAATAATTAACTCTTCTATTTATGTATAAGTCTTTACAAATAGAGGGTCTGAATTTAATCTTAGTATATTAATATTACGAAGCCACGAGGTTCTTGTGCGTAATGTAACGTTAACGCATGTTAACGACCCCAGGGTATGTCCGTTACTTGGATTGGTTATCGCCAGTGATACGCCTACTGTAAAGATATTCTGATACCATCATTATTTATATAACAAGTGTTGACTCATCTTATATATCAAAAGATTTAATGTAATGAGAGTAATATTTTATGCCTTTTTTACTACTTAGACATGGCCAAAATTTTTCTAAAAAAAACTTAATAGAAACTTCGTACCGCCTTTGCTCCAGATAAAATTGTTCTAGAAATAAAAATCCTGTTATTTAAATCAGTTATTTTAGCATAAAAATTGTAAAACGTCTAACTGCGCAAAACAATACAATATTTTTTCAAAACAACTTTCTTTGTGGCAACTAACGAAAAGTTTACCTTGGCATTGCTATAGGGTAACAACTGGCGACAGAATGAAAGCATTTTCAGTAAAATACTTTACAAACCGCCATTTCAATATCACTTTCGAATTCTATTATCCTGATTTAATAATAAAATCAAAAAGATTTCGGCAAAAATATTACTTAACCTTCAAGTTTGCGAAAACTGAAAGACAACAACGATTGTTTCTTTATTTTGCGTTTTTAAACTCAAATAAAAGTTTTCCATCTCTCCAAACGATCCTTTAAAGGTTTAAATTTTATTTTGGAGATGCTCCAGACGTTGTTTATACAAAAAAGTTTACTAAAATAATATTTTGCGTTACTTTGGGCTTAGAAAAATATTTAATTTTCAAAGTTTCCTAAATCAACAAAGTTGAAATTTTTGTAAGTAAATACTTAATACTTTGAAGATATAAGTGGAACCGCATTTTGGGATTGGAAAAAGGGTTATTTTAAATTAAGAACAAATATTTGAAGGCTCTCGTAGGTAAATTTTCTACTCTACACTTGCCCATAAGTATCTATATGGTCGCCATATCAGTTTATGCTCTAGTGCAAAGTATGTGCCCAAGCGCTTAGTGTTAGACACTAGCACCAGCACTTTTAGGCATACCCAGTGAAAATTACTGCATCTTCACCCCAAGTTTTAGATCGATATATACCTTTATATATAGAATAGGTATAAAACATCTTACGATAAAAAATAAATTATCTAATCTAAAGAGAGTAAGAAAGACATTCGTTAACTATAAAAAATACGCATTAAAATCACACAATGATAGAGATTCAGTAGGTAAACCCTTGACATTCGCATGTACTACAATGCTTATAACAATTTGCTCAAGCTATCCGAATGAAAGGGCTCCTTCAAATGGGTGGTATATCGAAAACCCATTGGAGTAATTTGAGGCGTACCGAAACGACATTGTCGCTTAAGCGATTCAATCCTACGCGACCGCACCGGGACCTACACGACGATTTGAATTTAAGCGGTTTTATGTGAGACGTAATGGCACTGAAGAGAGCATTCGTTTGTAGAATTTCACTATTAGTTAATTTATAGGTATTTTAAAAAAACTCTTTTAAATTTGGGTTTTAACATAGGTATTCTTACATTAAATTCGCATTATTTTTTTGATTGTTTTCAACCCATTATCTTGATATCATTTATCTATATCATGTGAATACGCTTTAAAATAAAAATTTTAAAAGAGATTTGCAATGAAACAACAAAAAATACTTTTCGACTGATATAACTCAGGTCAAAAACATAAATTCAAAAGTAGGTACGAGTACTTCAATTCTCGTCAGATATATGAGAAATCCGTACTTAGTTAATCTCCTAACTATGAACTATAGACCTGCAAACAGATTTACAGGTAAAGAATGAATGACATTCGCTACATCTGAGATAAATGTTCGTTACGGTGTGAATGCACACCAGCTCTTACAGACATCATTTCAACCGAAGCTCGTGGCCGAAGTGATCTCTTCCACAGTATTAATACGGTGTCTAGTCGTAATATAATATGTGTAATATTACCTAAGCTCTTTTACCTACTTTCTGAGTTTCAGTCAACTTAGAATTAATTGAAATGTCTTTTAAGGAATTAGTTGTGTCTATGATATAATTTTACTAGAGTTCATAAGCAATAATATGCATATGGACTGAACTCAGTGACTTCTGAATTCTAATTATATTGTACATTCATAGTGAAGTCCTAATTCCGGAACAAATAACACTCAAGTGAACGGTTCATCCAATTATGTGGGTTCCAATCCTTTTGTAATATCATCAACTTTCTTTGTTTAGGCCGTTATGTATGCGTCCCTCTCTTCGAGTTATACAATTTATGACCACTCATTCTTTGCTTGTTAGTTATATCAATTTTCATCATATTTTTTATCAACATATATGAACATTTGTTCATTGATTTAAATATTTATATATTTTTTAATCATGACCAATAATTATTTAAAAATGTTGTAGATAGTAATCGACTGAAAAGTTCGCATTTTACTGCCCCGCTTTAGATAGCTCTACAAATGATTTAATAAGGTAATACCCTATGTGACATTCCTAACCACAATGTTTTAAGCATGAGTGTCTAATCCCTGTAATGCCAATAAAATTCTCAGCATCAGAGCGACCGGAAGAAAAACATACTGTGACGAGAGCCTCATGAAAGAACAGAATATTTAGTTATTTTTTGTTTGGCCGCGTTTATTAAATACTCTGGTGCTTTTATGGTTTGTAAGTCAAGATCCACTTCGGGTCATTAAGCAAAGAGTCTATTCTGTTACTGAGATAGCAGTGTAAATTAGCAATACCTACAGGAAAGTGGATAATTTAATATATTTTCATGTATCTTTACATATCTCCAATAACACGGGCAACCCCGGAATGATTCTCGATGAGTAAATATAATGTTTGTTAATTCACACATGCTTGCAGTAACATATAACCACGTCTTGTCTTTGTGTCTTAATGTTACCACGTCGGTAATTTGTGTATATATAGTGCAATGTATAACGACAACGACACTATACATGAGTCACGCGATGTATGCTTAGTGTGTTTTGACCCGAAGAGAGTCACGTATACAACGGAGACAGGGTAATTTCGGATTAACTTATAAACTTCATATTTCGCCATGGCGTCATGATACACTTGTTTTGTAAACAGAAATGACATTTAAGTAAGAAAGTGAATGAAAAGTGAGAATTCTTCTGCGGTAAAAATTAACGTAATTTATGTCGTCTGTCGTTCTAATTTATAAGTCAGTAAAATGAAGTTAGATTGGAGATTGAAAAGAGTGTTTTATTTTATTTAATACCTAACGAATATGTATACGAAAAAACCTATCATTTATTTACCAAACTATGTACTTATGAAAAAATAGTCTTATTATATCATTTTAAAATAAAAACTATTAAAACTGATAAAGAGCTTAGATAGAGCGAAATCCACCAGTACAAATCTTTTTAATATTCCTTTTCAAACATTTCACATCAATGTTTTAATTCTTGGAATTTTATAAGCAATTGCTTTTGAGCTACCAATGTATATCGATTTGTGTTCAGCGCCCCGTGAACTTGCTAAATCAGCCGTGGGCCAATCAGGGCAAATCATGAAAATGCTTGAACATTTTTTTCTGTCAATTCGCCTCAATCGAAAATAGAATCACGCGAATTAATATACGTACCTCCTTCGCAGTGAAAAATGGAATCGCAGCTATGAACAATTTGTCATTTTAATGCTATCGTGTCCGCAACGGTACTATGGATAGACAATTTATTATCGTCGTCATATCCCCCTTTGTACGGAAGGGCGAAATGTGTGGCGTAGAGGAGAGGAATGCAATTTGTTGGCACGATATCAAAAAGAAAGTGCGTTCGTAATGCAAGAATGCGTATCTTTTACGCTCCATCGTTTTTCTTATCAATTTCCCTGAAATATGATCAATTCAGATGTATGTATTTGTATTTATCTACCTCTTTACCAGGCAGACTCTGTACGTCAACCTTCAATGGAAATGCTTTTCTCAGTAAAATCCCATCGTCAGTTGGCCATATTATGTACAAGAAAGTTCAGACCTCTGTTTAAACAGATATAGATTTATTTATTATTAGCTTAAGTATTAATACTTAAGTTACGAGACGAACAGCACGTACAACATACTGAAAAATCATTGATTACAAATATTAAAGTGAAAAATATAATTTTAACTTGCTGATATGCATAATAACATTGATACCAACCATATTAACCCGTTTCCATTTAAAAAAGCTTGCCAAATCTCTGATTCATTAGTACCAACATAAGAGCAAAAAAATAATTGTAAAAATCTTTAAGGCTGATTGTGTTTTCATTTCGTAGTAACGATACTTTTTTAATGAAGCTTCAAAACATGTATGTTATTTGATTAAAGGTACTCGTTAAAACATAATGGGTACAAAATGTATATAATGTAGGCAACATGACTAATTATATTGCCGAATAAAAAAAATACCATTACTAGGTTTGCTCCTGAAATAATTCAAGAAAATTTATTAAAAATTACAATGATATCAGGCCTGGCTACAGTAAAAACTTTCCATCAGGTGAGCCGTAGGCCTGATTGCCTACTCAGTATCATATTAAAAAAAATTGGTTGCCTGTAAAGTCGGTATACGGGCGAAAGTTTTACGTGACAACGACTGGAAGGGACGCGTGCCTCTCACTCGCTCTCATTGTGAGCGCATAACGTGAGCGGAGCGTAACGCAGTTTCTTGAAGTGTCACCCGGCAAACCAATTTATAAGACGTTGTCACGTCAAAAATGTCAAACTTCATTAAAATTTTCAATATTTCTGATAAAATTTATAAGAATAAAGTAGCTAACATAGCATATATGATTAGGTATTTTTGATAGATACAAGGGGCACAGTATTATCAAAAATATGCTTCAATATGTATGTGTTTTCTCGCAATACTTAATTTAGGTACATATGTTTTCTTTTATAAAGTAAATATAATTTGAAAATCGAGAATTCAGGACGCGCCTTCATACAGTTTCATTTATTTTATAGCAAACGAAGATAAGCGTAATATTATGCTATGAGGCTACTGTAATTCCCACATCATAAAATAGGACCCCACTGCCATAAAAACGATCATTTATTTTTACGGCATCGATCCCTGCCTTAATAATTGTGCCGCCATAATTTTTCTAGCATTCTGATATAGTTCGCCTTGTCGTATTATCATAATGCACATTACGAATTTCCGCGTTCAATGATTTTATTATCAAAATATTTTCATTTACTTTTTTTAGCGCGACAATAAGCAATTAAATCCGTTGTATTACTCGTATACCTAATGCAAATAAGATTTGTTGCATTATTATTGATTACTAGCTGATTCCCGCTGCTCCGCCTGCGTGAGTCTTGGTTATTTATATCGCGCCCAAAAGTAAAGCCTATGTTTGATCCCTGGTCCTTAACTATATTCGTACCAAATTTCATTAAAATCGGTCTAGAGGTTTAGCCGTGAAAGCATCACAGACAGACAGACAAAAGTTTGCATTTATAATATTATGCATTAATATTAGTACATTTGTATGGATTTTTCTTTGCAAAAAATTATCCTTAAATATGGTTTGTTATTTGTATGTATAATGTATTTAAAATATTTTAACCAAATTAAATATTTAGGTGTATAACTTATTTACTTATCTCGTTATATATATATTAATTTTTATTCACTATGCGATGTCAAATCCAAAATTTCATTTATTTCTCTCAGATTTTGCGATTATGGAAGCTCAAGTCAAATTGTACACAAGCGTCGTAGAAGCACGTATAAGTATGAAATTGAATCATCGCGTAGGATAAAACCAAAATAATTTGAATGTTATAGTTTCCGCGTTAAATAGTACACACTGGCTAATTAAAGCCATATTATTAACAAATAAATTTTATAAGTGCATCGAACCTATTTATGAATCTGAGTTTATTCTCGTTCTTATAATTTTACTGATTTTATGGTCGCGATAAAGTTTACGAGTTATTAGTAATGAAAAAACTTGAAAATCTATATATATAAACATGAAACCCGTTTTCCGTTGTCACGACATAGCATGAAAACGGCTTGACCGATTTGGCTGATTTTTTTTTTGTAGTTTTCTAATACTCTGTACAAGGTTCTTACGGAAAAAAATATTAAGAAAATCAAATTTACGCTAAGGCGGTACGAAGTTCGCCGGGTCAGCTAGTAACATATAGATTTTGCATTGCTTGGTCTTCTGATTAGATAATTTTATGTGCATAGATCAAAAGAAAAGGAATTGGGTTTCTAATACAAAACGTAACGAGATTGCCATGTACAATGCCATGCCCCAAAATGTCCAATAAAAAGGATTTTGGACGGAGTAGATCATACCTACTGTGATTTATTAGTAATACGATGTAAGCTTATTTCAGGGCATATTTTTGGTCGAAATTAATCTACGACAAAGACATCGATCCGAAGTCAGTTATACATTATTATGTATAACTGACTTGAGTCAGTTATCACATTGAAGAGAATACCTAAAATTGCAAGTGCGTAAATCTCATTTCATCAATGGATGGAATGAGATTTACGCACTTGCAATTTTAGGTATTCTCTTCAATGTGATATTTACGGTTAAAATATTGTAACATTTACTTGTTTTGTATGCTTACTTAAAAGCTTGAAAGCTTCATACATGATGAGACATCAAGGTAAAACTTTGGATAGACGAACTGACGTTCTAAGTAACATCAATCAAAAATAATTTATTCGTATAAATTTTTGAATTTGATATTGTTAATTGTCTGTGTAATGTAAACATTGTACATTAACATTTCATATTTACTTAATCTTAAAATAAAATTAGGTTTATTCGAAGACTTTAACTTGAGAACGGTTGAATTGAATCGACTGGAATTGTGTACACGGAAAGGACACGAGTACTTTTACCAAAGAGTAAATAAAAGCTAAAGAACTATATTAAAAATTTACTTCACAACCGCACAGCGTAGACAATGTCTAAAAGTCTTTGTTTGCACACCATTGATCCTTCCCATAGATTTATACACGGTATGTTGGAAGAAAGATCAAGTTAGGAATTTCGTAGCCAAATAATGAAACTTAGTTACTACGAGTACTAAGTTATTACTAACTGGTAATAGTTTGTAGGTCTTAGGTATAGGTACGTAGGTATTCTACCGCTGTCTCACTACCTAACCCAATCAGTGTAGCTTTGTGTAAATTAGAATATTGAAGATAACGGCAACTAGATACAAACTTTGATCAGACGACCACTAAAATCACAACGGTCTTGATTCGAATTGCTTTACCGTTATACAGTTTGGCTTTTGAATAGGATATTATTTGGCTCGCCAGCGTAGGAATCATTATAAATTTGTTTAATATAAGCAGTGATTTCTAAAAGCACCTCTTCTTATCATAAACTCATATAAGCGTTATCGCAATTGCTTCCCAAGACGCAGGTCCTTGGACTCAAGGTTCGCTTTAACGCCTTATCACTTTTCTCCTTCATAAGGTATCTTAAGACAAAATTCGGCGAATTTTATGAAAATCCGCTATGCTGACATCAGCCTCTTTGATTCATTGTAAGCGGAATCCATCACTAGGTATTATAGGTAAAAGATCTCTCTCTGTTATTTCTTTAGATACCTTATTTTTGCATACCTACGAGAGAGAGGGAATAGTTTATTATTTCTTCGCCCTAGTACTAAAAAAAAAGCGAAGAATGGGATGAAAGCGGGATAACATTTAGCTCTAGATGATGATGAAGAAAGTAGACAGTGTGCCAGTGCCATTCATTTCATTGTCCAAAAGCGTGAAAAACTAAAACAAAGAAAGATCAAATATCAGTAAGAAATATAAGCAAGATTTGATCACTGAAGCTCAGAGCACTAAAATTCAATGGTTACGACTTGGTTTACAGTCGCGCTGGTTCGCTTTTAATGATCCTCCTTCTCTGCTTAATCGTTAATTAAGGTTATTAATCCAACGGCACGACTACCTTGTTTTCCTTAATTGGTCGCAATTTTATTTCAGACGTTCGGACGAGCTTCAGCTTTCATAATTAAATTTATATATTAAAAGTATCCTACCTACACTCGTAATTAGAGGAAATTCTTCGAGTTACAACCTCCTGAATACTTTTTACCTTCAGGCCGTGTATTTTTATGCTTTCTTTTTTTATACTTCCTTTACGCTTTCGTTATGTTTGATGTTTGCCGTGGAGATTTTGCTATTTAATTTTACAGCATTGCTTTTTGAAGCAAAAAAAATTAACTTTATATGCAAACAGATTATTTTCTGTTTAAATTTAACTAATGCGCATTAGTTCAGTTATTCGTCTTTAACTATTAGTATGCTTTATTTTTTTTAGATTAATTTTTACTTAATTGTGGTAGTCGACTTTATTAAATTGTTGTGTTGAATTTTAAATGTAGTATCCAATAATATAATTGTTGTTTTGTTGAATATTTCACATTCCAGTCAGCTATGGACTTGACTATGGAACAACTAACTAACATTATTTAAACATAAGTAAGTAGGTATATTTTTCTAACACACTTGAAAAAAAAACTAAACAGCAATAAACAGACAAATAAAACTTCTAATACATATTAGACGCATAATTAGACACTATTTATATTAAACAAAACACCTTCGAAATTTAACAACCTTTTACCTTGCACATTATTTAAATTTACCATTGCAATTTCTTTGCTAAAACATTTTTATCTCTAGAATGAAAATGAACAATTTCAATTGCAGCTCTAAATCCCACAATCGTTGCAAGTTTTCCGATTACTAACAATGATGAAACATGTTGCGCTAAACAATAAGATCTTGTTTAAAGTATTGCATACCAAGTGAACGGGAGAGGGAGATAATGGAATTATTTTTCCTAGCATCCGCTGAGCCAGCAGGGGTTGTTATTCAATTATAAGGGAGCGAAAATGGGAACCTTGTTTACCTGTGTTGCTGCGGGCCATTTCAAGATCTTACTCCGTAATTAGGTACCTATACGAATGCGAATTTGTATTTAAATTGTCTATTCTTTGAAAATTAAGATGAACGTAGACTTGCTCTACATAAGTCATGTAAAAAGTTAATTAGGTATAATCTGCTTAAAATGCTGCCTACACGCCTCTTTGTAATTTTAACACTTGTGAAATAAGAAATTCAGAATGAACTCGTAACTTGGATTGGTTATTGCTACAGTTAGTTCTTCTGTATTTCGGAAAACACGTTAAGCCGTAACCGATAGTGACTTATTGTCGTTTCATGTCAAGTCATTTTTTTCATGATTCCCTCCATATGTATAACAAATAGAGTCACTAGAAAATATTTTATTAACACATCTTTACCTAAAAAAATAACGTGCGGCATTTGAGGACTGCCGCGGTTAAGCTATTGCATAGCATTTTTACCAACTTACGCAATAAGTACGATCGCTCGGTCGAGCTACAAAGTCGGCGGAGTGGGGGGGTGTTAGGTTTTACTTTCGTTACGGAATTTCTTGATTCGCTCACCGCGCTCAATGCCCGCGATAAAAGCTATGCAATAGCTTAAAAATAAAATATTAGTTATTAAAGTAGAATGGTTTAAAATTAAAATTTACTCAATATCCTGTGCATAACACATGAACCGATTCAATTCACATTTCTGCTTCAGATCAGAAGCTGCATTGTTTGTGTTTGTATGTAGGTGTTACTTCCGAATATAGGTCGTGTGCCGTTGACACTGCGTTCCGGTTCTATTTGTCTTACATTGTTATAAAGTTATTGCCTGGATATAGGTACCTTATGTGTATTAGGTTTTTTCCGAGTATAATTCTGTAAAAAAAGTAAATAAGACTTACTTTATAGCAATGTAAGTCCATGCCAAATCTATGTAGTGGCAGCGTCTGCGTTTTATTCATAAAATGCAGCTCAAGAAGTTAACTTTTTTCTCCCGTTTACATTTTTTATGATTAGCTTATTGCGGCCGTCGATATTTTTTTTTGTTTAAGTTTTTCCCTCTTGGTTTCCCCTTCCTTGTCTTCCACAAGACAAGAAGGAAGGCTTTTGCCCAGCAGTGGAAAAAAGTCCCACTACGAAAAAAGTCTTTTTAACATGGAGGAAGTTAGAAATAATTTAATTATGCCTAATAGGTTACCTATAAGTGAGATGTGATTATATTACAAATTTAACAGAAAAAAGAATTATAATGCAATAAAAATAGTAAAAGGCTCAGTATTACGCTGGAGACATGTGGAGATGCGCAAAAATATATTATGCACTCGTTGGTCGTAATGATAACCAATCAGCAGTTATCTTTTGAGGCATTACGATAGTAAAATGAGATTACGTAGGGCAAATACTATTCATTTCAAACATAAACATGTGCATTAAAGTAACTTACTTCTTCACTTGGTTACTTTAATTCAGATTTAATTCGTTGGTTCCTACAGTTATCTGAAAGTCGTTAAAGGAACCACGTCGGAGGTTGAGAGGCGGTTCCGAATAACTCAGCCACCAGGGTGTGCATAGTCGATTGATCATAGTCACCTACACGAAATGATGATTCAGATGGTCGTGGCTTAGATTTTCATATCAATAACTTACATATTAGTGCAGTTCATAAAATAAAATTCATAAAAAGTAGAAATATTAAAAAGTTAAATTAAAGAACTATTTATAAAAATTCTAAAGCCCAAACTGAACAGCAATATTGGTTACAAGTAGAAAATGAAACGACCCATGTCTTATAAATACTTCAATGAAAAGCAGAATCGTTGAGCCATCAAAATCAAATTAAACATCAAACATTAGGCCTGTGCAGGAATGTAATTAACAAAAGGCATTAAGTGTACATTAATAGAGAAGTTCACTTTACAACACAAAGCCTTCACAAGGCTGGCTCGGCTGAAACTTAGCTTAACATGTCCAGCCAACTTACATGTTCATTTCATGTTATCAAAGTGCTTTTGAATATCTCCTTATATCTTTTGAATAAGGTCGATTATGTAGTTGTGTGGTTTTCTCGGAGTGTAGATGTAATTTGGCGGATGTGAACAAGTAGAGCTAACTGTCATTGTCATGCACCATGCTTGACCTTTGTGCTGGCTACTGGATAACTTGATCCTCCCACACACATGTAGACTCTCAATTTGACTAAAACAGCCTAATATCCATTTCAAATTTAGATATATAAAAAAATCAGGATAAAAAACTTGTAAATGTTATAATTTATTTATTTTTTGATCCACGACGCAAAAAATAATTTTATAGATTGAGTTATTAACAGCATATAATATCTATGGATAACTCAAAACAAATGAAGTGAAAAGATGTTTTGAATAGCCACTAATTATTCTTTCCAGTGGTTCCAGTTCCATTGAAGGCGCTTCTAATCAGCTCAAGAAACTGATGTTTAAATGAAAAAAAGAATACTACAGAAGGTAGTGCCGGCATCCCTACGTAGGAACCCACTTATGTAACTAGCTTTTATTAAAAAGGCGTCCAATTAACAGGATAGCAATTATAATAACGTTAACTAACAGCCAAGCTCTTTTATGCGGGTAATTGGGTAGTTACAATATGATTAATTACTATGCAAGAGCACGTGCATGGGAGCCTACGTCGGCATTATATAAGCCATTAATAAAATCCACTGTCGTTGTTCTAAAAAATCTTATTTATAATCCAAAATAAGGTCGTTCAAAATTTTGGTTAATTTACTCTTGATAATTTCTTTTTTATTCTTACAAAATTGTAGAAAATGTAAAACGAATGTTTATTAAATATGTGGTTTAACTATTTATTTTTAAAAACTACATAAGTATTGTTTACAATTTCTGTTCTAAGATGGTAAATTTTTCTGTGATTTTGCAGCAGTTAGCAGTTTTAAATGATTTCATTTTACATTCTTAATTACACAACATTTTTATGGTTTCCTTCATGTTTCCTGTAAGCCAAAATTACGGTTAACTCATTATAAAAATTTTATAGAAACTGAATAGGTTGTAACTTTTATGGATGTAGATGCATGGAAGACGAGCGATTTTTTTAGCCCAATCTATAAAATTGGCATAAAAAAATAAATACAAAAAATATATAACTGAAAATAAACTAGAAAAACGCTGTTGTAGAGGGGAAAAATGCTGTTGCATTGCAACGCCCGTGTCAAATTTTCAGCCAATTCCCTGAAACCGAGAAGGGCTTGTTTAACTTCATTCAAAACATTGAATTCTCGTGAAACATAAGCCTCGTCTAATGTTTACATAACATTTACATAACAAAGGTACGTTCAGTTCAGAGCTGAGGAGAGTTATTTTTGTTGTCGGCAACAACTGTTTTGCTATTGCTACAGTAGATAACAAAGTCAACAGAACTGTGTGTGGGGTTGTGCTTATCTAAAATGAGTTGCCTCTGGACATATCCCCGTGACGACGGATCAACAAAATAAATATTAAAAGAAAACTGGAACGACTGTTTATCAAGTTACAGGGCTTGTACATTCTTGACAAACTACCACTGTATTTTTTTTCTTTAATAATGTTTGTATTAAAGTCATGGTCGATGTACTGATCAGCAATTTATTTTTCCTTGTCTTATTGAGTGTTCTAAGATTATAATAACCAAAATCAATTCCAGTGGGAGATAGATATATTAACACGCAAGAAAAATTCTAGTTCAAGTATAAATATATCACTTTTCGATGTTAACTGTTATGTGATAAGTAGAATCGGAGAGGACAAAATAAGATTTGTTTTAAATAATGCCATCAGACTAATCTAGTCTTAAAAAAAATGTAAAGGTTTATTGTGGAAAAAGGAAAATCTTAAAAACGCAAATTAAAATAAAAGAAGTTTAGAATAACCTAGAAATCTAAAACCTAGTTGGACTTAGTTGGGACAAGTTCAGACAACGGGGGATGTGACTGTGTACCATCGCCTTAGGAGTAAAGTTAGGAGTACTATAAGCCTCTAATTTGCCGCCTGATCCAGCTATTTCTTTTTTTGTAAATTTTAAAAATACACAAGATTATTTTAAATTATGTAATAAATCTCAGTTTTCGGGAGCGACAAATTGCCGACTTGACATTAATACAATGATTACGAAATGCAATTACGCTAATATCTAGAATAATAATCCTCTGATAACAAGCCCAATTACAGGAAGTAAGCAAGTATTATGTAATTATGTCTAAGTGTTCATCCCTTATGCCGTTTCGGAGAGTTATGTCAAACGTCTATGTGATACAAGGATATGAAAATTTTAATACAAAATGGTAGATCCGACATACAAATTGAATAGTTGGCATAAATTTGGCGGAGGTAGAAGTTTGAGAGAAAAAAAGTAGAAAGTTATAAAGCTATTCTTTCCCACTCGAAATGAAAACTAAAAATCATTTATACTATTGATAAGTGAGTATGCAAGAATCGCTTACTATATAACAACCGTATGCCTAAATATTAGTTTAGTCCTATACATAAAAAAATGGTTTTCTCTATATACAAAAAGGTTTTACATATCGTGCGAGATTGTAGATCGAAGGATTTTTGTCATTCATCCGCAATAAGCCAACGGCAGGATTCAGCGCGTGATCTCATTGACACTAAGCTGGAGGGTTTCCATTATTCATTGTGTCCATCCTACGGAATAGCGGTTTCCAAACGTCATAATGTACGTGAAATTGTATTGGAAATAAGATATATGTGATCACACGAACTTACCACGAGAAGTCTATTGTTGACAACGGTGGTGCTGCAAAAATAGCTTGCTTTCCCTTTACCAGCGTTTATAGGCTATGGTGACTGCATGGCGAACTTATGTGATGAAAATGTGGAAAAAGTGTATCAGGCTTTCGGGTCTCAAATGTTTTTACTCTGAAGATTTTTAATAATTTTTGACGACGCTTTCCAAAATTCTAAATGAATAAAAAATATTAATAAAAGGAGAACGGATTGTCCCTGACCTGGGGCAGATATTTTTATTTCATTAGTTAGATAAAAAATCTCATTCGTTGTTCGTGAGCAATAGCGGGTTATTATTAGCATTTCTTTGCCCGTGGATCCGCAAACGGACTTATGCTATCGCTAAATTAAATTTTGTGGTGGATCTGCTTACTAATACTTATATTTATATTATGTGTATTGTTGTCTTCTTTGGGTAGACTATATTATTCGGGAGCGATGGCTCTACCGCAAGAAGATCTACCTTATCAGCCAGCTATTGGGAAACCATGCCTTCATGCTGGAGAAAAAATATGGATCCTTATCATCCATATTTGTTAGTTGTTTAGAATTTACTTTATATGATACTATTCGCGGCTTCACCCGCGTGAATTCCCCACGGGAACAGTGCTTTTTTCCGGGATGAAAGGTATCCTTTATCCTAGTATCCATTAAAATTTCAGGAAAATTAGTGCAGTAGAATAGGGCGAATTGAAAGCGTAACAAACAAACAAAAAAAATCACTTTCGAATTTATAATATTAGTTAGGAAGTAAGGATTAAATTTATACCTTCTATATTTTTGTCTTATAACTACAATATTATCGATCTCTAAGAACGCGGATCCACCGACATCTATAAAACTCTGAAGTAAAGTTGCAAACTCCGTCGATAAAGTTACATAATTATTATACCACTTGAGTTGCATAATTTATAAAGAAGATTCCTATACTATAAAGGTATAGGTATCCGCAATAACTCGACAATAATGTTAGACAAATAGGACGGGATCGCAGTGTCAGTTGCACGCGACCTATATACGGAAGTAACACCTTCACAAACAATGCTGCCTTCCTTATAGAAACTAGGTGAAGGCATTGATTGTTCAGAATTATAGCATAGAAATACCGTCTATTGAAACTAATAACATCATCAATTTAAGAGTTGGTCTCTTCTTCTCAGGTTATAATAGATATGGACCATATAATTGACTGACCAGTACTTGGTCATGTCTACCGCCGGTCGTTCGACTTGATCTTGGTCCTCTATAGTGCAGGGGCTGAGCACTTGTCGATAGGGCTTAAAGTCGTCATTTTTATACCTAGTATTTTTTCCTGATTGTCCTTAGTCACCTAAAGGTTCATCTCTCTTAGTCATTAGCGATTGCTCTACTTTTATTACACGCTTCGACGTTTTCTTTTTCTTTATTTGCAACTTGTATGCTAACTAAGCCTTGATTTATCAGGCGTTATTATATTTTTTCATTGATATTAATTATCATAAAAAGTTTATATGGCCGTAGTTTTGGCAGAAATAGATGTACTAATAAAAAATACCTAATTAAAAGTTATCCAGGCAAAAGGAAAACTACAAGGATCAACAGTAGAGAGCAAACAAGCGGTAAGTACATTATTAGTGCTCTCCAACTCGATACCTCGATACAAAGTTCGCTGGTTTAATAATCCGAGGTGCAAGACATTCAAAGAGAAAAGTTTTTAGATAATGACCTCGCAAGTAGCAAACATAATAATATAATTACTGGTTTTTACCATTATTAGTCAAATAAACAACATACAATTTTATTTTCCATTAATTTACTTTAAAGTTGACTGAAAGACATTGCTTAAGCGTTAGGTTAGTTTTTACCATTATTAGTCAAATAAACAACATACAATTTTATTTTCCATTAATTCACTTTAAAGTTGACTGAAAGACATTGCTTAAGCGTTAAGTGATCTGCTAAAATTAGGAACCATACGAGTACATTCGCAGGCATAAAAAAGGTTCACAATATTTATCTAGGCCGCATTAAATAACGGTAGCATTGAAATAACAAATGCCCGAGTTGGGAGCAACAATAGCCCGAATATATCACGGAAGCTATATGGAGGGCCGCAATTTTCGAAACAGATACCAACTTATAGTGGCTTGTGGCCACAATTTAAGAACCTCACATGCATTTTAAACTCCCAAGTTTAGATGATTCTTTATTTATTCATTTGGGTCAACAAACGATTAAACAATAGTCTTAAACTTATGTCGAACAAAATGTAGGATCTTATATAGGTATAACCATCATCGTTATCCACCGAATATATAACAGCCGTGTGTCTTTAAAACAACAAACAATCGCAATATTACTATATACCTATATCAGTGATAAATATAAATTAATTTACTATAATCAGTGATAAATTAAAAATATGAATGAATTGAAAAGGAAATCCACAGGAACCATAGTATGCCTTGTAAGTGCATTGACTCGATCAAAATAGATTTGACGACTCAGGATGAATGCTATAGGCAATGATGATAATGATGAACGATCGAAGGAATTCGGCATATATTTAAATTATTTATATTTTATTTGACGAAGCATGTTGCTGATATAATTTTTGTAAACATTTTGATGAAGCTTGTTGCGGGTGTAAATTCAATAATCAAATTGTAGCCCATTGTTGGAAATTATGAAAAGAAATCATATATAAACAAACAAAATGGTGAACCCAAACATTTCGTAATATTGGTTAATTTTCCCATTAAATTTATGTTTTTAACAAAGCCGTGTCTCACAAAGACGAGAAAAGCTTATATTGACGATGACTCGTTAAAATTTTAATCCTCTCCTAAATAAAGCTTGATTTCCACAGCTGTGAAGAGTATATTTTAATATAAAAGTATGCTAGCTTCCATTTTGTAAGATCTGTTTTTTATACAATTGAGTAGGTTAGGTTTGCAGACCTAATAAAAAATAATTTGGTAAACCAAAGCGTAATAACTAAATTTGGTAACGTTACTGAACTTATTCGTCGGGTGAAAGTACTTCTTTATGTGCAAGCTTTTTACCTTGTTTTGAATAATAACCAGTTTTTATTAGCCGATTTTAAAAATAACAGTTACTTTTATCTTAAATTAGGTAAGGAAAACCGCCAAACCACTTGTATTGACGGTTAAATAAAAAGTAAAAGGAAAAATAAAAAATAAATCTAAATTAGTACTTAAAAATATTGTAAAAGTATATAATGGTTGTTATAGATAGACATAATTATTGACACTACGAGCCAGAAGGGATGCGCTGAATATACCATGATCGACCCTGGTGGTATGTAAGCCCTTTAAAAGTTAACGGTACTACTAATCATCACTTATAGTGACGTAGTGCCGATTATCTAACTATACATAAAATTAATCACTACATAGTATAAAACAAAGTCGCTTTCTCTGTCCCTATGTCCCTTTGTATGCTTAAATCTTTAAAACTATACGCAATGGATTTTGATGCGGTTTTTTTAATAGATAGAGTGATCTAAGAGGAAGGTTTTTATGCCCATGCGAAGCCGGAGCGAGTCGCTAGTAAAATTGTAAAATTAATATAAAATAAAGAAGTTTCTTCGAATACATCACAGTAGGGATCGCAATAGGTATAAAACCATTGGGAAACAGTCTAAGGTAATGCGAATGCTTTTCAGATATTCATATGTGATATGTTTATGTATGCACAAACGTAGCACTGGACAGACGCCCTTATTCCATTTAAATCTGATTGAAAATGCACTGCGTACGGATCGTTACTCTCAAACAACAGACAAAAATGTTTGGGCTCACGTTACGTCCGTTTTGATGTTTAAATCCATTTATTTTTTGTACTTTTAATAGGTATATGCACGTTATTTACAAACTGTTTTTACTTTACCCGTAGATATATCTATGGTTAAAGTATCTTTTCTTAAGCTTTTCCATTATCTCTCTCTGTACCTCATCTTAGCGTTTTCTTCCTCAGCTGGTTGCTTAAATTTTTCTCCAAGGTCCGTTTTTATGCTCTTTCTCCTATACTCTGCCCTGTACAGCCTAGTATCCATCTATCGGGCTAAGCCTAAGTATGTCTTTGACTGGAACTCTCTATTACTTAATTCTTTTTAATCGATTTAGCGGTTAAAGCGTGATGAGGTGACAGCAAAACAGTTAATTTCGCATATATAAAAAGCTATTTTATACCAAAAAATGGGACTATAATCCAGTATCAGTAGGAACTAAATATTTATTACAAGTAATAAATGACTTTACCACAAGGGATTTGGCTCGCATTGAACCATTTACACGGATCGTTTGGCAAAAAGCCCTTAACATTTGTGATGCTCCCATTTTGATATCTACCAAAAAATTAATAACCAAGTACCAAAGAAATACATTGGGATTCTAAATTAAAACAGAAAATGTTCTCTTTTTGTTAACATCCAATATCTTTTGTTTTCAAAGAGCCAAACAAAAACCTAACAATCATGTCTTCCTGTTTTCAAAGCTATTTATTTTCGGTTATATTGGTCCAATAGATTTAAGACAATCTTGCGGCTGAACACACAGCAATCTCTCGCATGGATGTCGACACTTTACTAATAGCCTTTGGCCTTAAAACTAATCTTATAATATCGTAAATGGTTTCATTTTCTGCTTTCCTTGCTAATTGTCAGGAAAGTGAATGCAAAAAATATGAGCCGAATAAAAAACAAATAGGCAATGTTTACTTTTTCATGTCAATCATTACAGGTACAAAAGACCACTGTTCTCTTGTCAAATCAAATGTAAGACTTAATCTGTTAGCGCCCGGTAACATCACGTGACAGGTATCGCCCCACTACAGGTAAACCCCTCTTGGCAGTAGTAGTGTCGGGGTGAGTATGAGTGTAACGCTCTCTTCTCCTTGGGTTCGCCGAGCGGTGCAGACGTGTATTGTGCTCTAGTGATTTAACATGGCCTTTATTAGTACTTGATATTGATATGATATTGCTGTTGATAATTTTAATATGTGTTCAAATGTAACTGTAGATTAACATAGGTAGGCACGGACGAGGGATTGGTACGCTTCAGGCTGGATCCCAGTGATAGGAGCGGGGTTGGTGCTCCTATCTTTACCGTGATTAGTGCCAAAGCTTAGACACGAATGGGTAATTCGGTCGGATAGCTAATATCAGAAGTGGGATGATGAAAGAATATTTCTTAATATTCTACCACGCCTAGTAAATTGTACATGTTTTGTGATACTAAATTGTTAACATTCTGACACACACGCGTAAGTAAATTTAACAAAACGGTTAGATTAAATTTGTAATCTAAAGTAGTCGAAAAAGTTTTTGTGAGTGTTAAAGTGTAAATGTAATGTTGTGATATGATATACCACAGCTGTAAGTATTGGTGCAGAAACGGTAAGTCTTCATGTTTTATGTGACACCAATCCTAAAAAGTGTGAAAAAAATATCTCTGTGAAAATTATCTATTTTGTGGGTATTTTAAAAATGATATGAAAAAAAAAAACCTTTACGTTTGGGTATTTGTGATTGAATTCGATGTCAATATATTGAAAAGGTGAACGATAATATTTGGTTTATGTAATGATTATGTGAATTATTTGTGTTTTTCATTGTCTTATCCGTGAGTTCTTAAACGAGTGATGACTTTGATAAATCTACTTTGGTATCTATTGTTTATTTACTTAAATGTGGTTAAATTATGTGATTGCTTAAGTTAAATTGTTACAATACGCGAAAGAATCACTAGTAGTGAAAATGAAGTGAGCTAACCTACGAAGGAACAGCAAGCTTAAGTAACTTTGTAGGTATTTGAATAAAATGATGTTGAAAAAAAAAATGTTAACCGTTGGGTATTGGTTGTTGACTTTGATGTCAGTACACATTAAAAAGTTTAAAAGGTTAATAGATGTATTTGGTTTATTCAATTATAATGTGAATTATAAGGGTTTTTCATTGTATAATCTGTGATTACTAAAGTTAGTAATAGCTTTGGTAAATATACTTTGGTGTTTAATGTTTATTTACTTGAATATGTGGTTTTATTATGTGTTTGCTTGAGTTCAAATATTAACGAAATAGTAACTAGTAATGAATATAAAGAGACTTACGAAGGAATAGCAAGCGTAAGTAACTTTGCGAGTATTTGAATAGAATGATGTAAAAAAATGTCGATTTGTGATAAAACTTACACTTCAGTTGGAAATAACTTGTTATTATTAAATATCTATTTGTCGAAATGTATCTTGACTGTGTTTGATGCTTTGATTAAATATGTCTGGTGTATGTGTGTTCGGCAAAGTTCACAAGTTGTGATAGTTGGCCATGACCTACAACTAGGTACAGTTGTTTGTGGGAGTGCATGGTGATACACAGCATCAGCGGCCTTAGGTGCTGATGGCTGTACCATGTTGTACAAGCAAGTTGGCCGACGATGGGATAACTTGCTTAACTCTTCGTGGCAGCTAGCGCATCTTGGGAATATATTGTTAACACCGTATTAAGAGATCATTTATGACAGGTTGATTGGTGGACCTGGTTATAAAGGTCACCGATATTAAAGTATTTATTTCCTGTGTTTGTTTTTAGCCATACACCAGACCACAACGGTCGGGGACGACCGGATTTTTCAGGACGGCCGAGTGTTAGCGCCCGGTAACATCACGTGACAGGTATCGCCCCACTACAGGTAAACCCCTCTTGGCAGTAGTAGTGTCGGGGTGAGTATGAGTGTAACGCTCTCTTCTCCTTGGGTTCGCCGAGCGGTGCAGACGTGTATTGTGCTCTAGTGATTTAATAGTACCTTTATTAGTACTTGATATTGATATGATATTGCTGTTGATAATTTTAATATGTGTTCAAATGTAACTGTAGATTAACATAGGTAGGCACAGACGAGGGATTGGTACGCTTCAGGCTGGATCCCAGTGATAGGAGCGGGGTTGGTGCTCCTATCTTTACCGTGATTAGTGCCAAAGCTTAGACACGAATGGGTAATTCGGTCGGATAGCTAATAATCGTACTTCAGCCTCTGCTTCCGCCTCTGCGTTGACTTTGGATAATAATAAGAGTAATAAAAAGTAAATACTTATATATTTCAAAGCAATAATCATCTTAAAAAAAAACTTTTAACGGCTTGCCTCGCGAGTCACACACATCACCATAACCGGTAAGCACAGCCCGCAACGACAGTGCCGAATCCAGAAACTCATCTCTAAAAACAGCACCATCGCCGCGCAGCATACGCAAAAAGCAATGCTACCCGCGTGACAAAGACAAAATAATAGTTTAAAATATTTTTATTAGATCAGCAATGTCACTGGAAAAATATCTACTCTATATGAGTACATAGCTGTTTATATACTACAATCAATTACAAGAATAACTGAACGAATGTTTATGATTTGCTAGAATTGACAATAAAAATATTTCAAAGACTCACCCCTTCGACGTACTGACGTGACACAAATTTAACACAATATTTTGACCACTAACACTATTTTTTAACCGGCTAAGGGTGGTATGATATTAGAAAATATTCTTGTTTTTTATACCACTTCTGACTGTAACTAGGCAAAAATGTCTAAGTCCAGGCTAGGCATTATTTACATCACGGCTAGTACAGCGCTCCATACCACCGCGCACATCTGTCATCTCCACTAAGCTTTAGAGATGCCCACCGTACTAATTAACCTACGTGGCTTAATAAAATATTAACAAGAACTGATTATTAAACACACTGATATTATTTATACTAAAATCTATACTATCGTCATGTCTGCCAATTTAAGAAGAGACTAGTACCCACTTTTACTCCTATGATTTGTAGACTTTTTTTGTACTACCCCTACTTATTATGAAGAATACTATTGCCAGCAAATTAACGGTCATTACAACATATTTTTCATCCTGGCCTATGACGTGGTTTTTTAACGACCACCAGGTGGCAGACAGGATCAACGGCTATGCCTTCCGAAGCACGGAATCATCTTTATTATCAGACAATTAAGTGGTTCGATTATTTAACGGATTCATTTACATGCCTACTTTAGTATTTATAACATACAGTCAGTTAGTATTCACGATCTTTTCTCTCTATCAGCGGCTTTGGATCACGTCATTAACTGTCTGGCCAGCAAGCATTTTCACAATAGGTTGAATCCTTATAGAGTTTATCGTCAAATTGTGCATGAGACTCAATGAGGTTTGAGACTTTCAGCAGGTTCCGTCGCAGACAGCGTAATGGATCTTTGATACCGGCGACAGACATGCCACGTCACGGGCGAAACCGCAGTTCATGAAAGCTATAGAACCTACTCGTTTGTACCTTTCTATTCGATTTCAGTTATCTAATAAAGTGTTGTTGTAGGATTTTTTCATAAATAGGTACGATAACGTTGACAGTCAAGCATAAGGCCCGCGAAAGATGGTCGCGCGATCAGCCTTACGCTTGAAATAACCTGAGAATGCAACAAGCACTCTGCTTTCTCGTGGCCTAGCATAAATATGCCACAGGACCCAGTATTTCAATACTTCTTAAACCGGAACACAATATGGTAATCACTGCTACTTGGTGGTAGAAATACGAAAAGTGATAGTAAAATTGAGAACTAACTTTACCGAAAGTAAACAATTTTTTATTTCGCTTGACAGGTGACATGCCCGCCGTACCACCTGTACCATCGGAAAGGATTATGATACAGAGTAGTATGTTTCGTATTTATGGTTGCATCTCAAGCCGAAAAATTCAAATCATTTTGAAGCCCGGGAACTGCTAAGACGAAATGTTAAAAACTGACGGATTTATCCCAAAAATTGAAAAAATCTCTTACGATGAGCTAGTGACAGAGAGGATATGCTTCTTGCTTAGTCACGTTTTACGACATTCGTAGAAAAAGCCAAAAATAGTTTAAAAAGAATACCACAAAATGAACGGAACCATAAGCAAACAGTTTTTCTCCTTGTAATATCATTATTACATGTCCGGCAAGTTATAAAGAAGCCAAAGGAAGCGCTAATAGGGTTTTCCGTATAATATAAGGATTGCATTATAATTTTAAATTTGGAACAGAGTGCTCCTGAAAATGCTATGAGGTCACGCCCTGCGAGTAATTCTTTTTTCAATGATTATGTTGCTGTCTTGAATTAAATATTTTTGTAAATTTCCGCGTGTTTTTATATTTCAATAAATTAAACCACATGTACATATAAATTAATAGTTTTACTTTGTGGTTTCAGTCGCCTTGATTAAATCATCGGTCACCGGATATTGTTAGGTAGAAAGGTCGATTCCGGTTCAGCTACTCTTTCCTGCCATTATTTACTTATTTCAATCGTTATTTACCTAAAATGGCACAAAGGGCGTATTTAATACTAAAGCATTTTCTACCGGTCAACCTTTAAGAAAAATCTTAAAGTAGCAACTGGAGACAGCACGTCTTATTTCTACGTGAAAACTTGCCACATTCTGCGCGCGAGGTGAGGTAACACCAAAGAAGTTCGAGCAATTTTTTTTTAATCTATGGGTAACACAGACAATAAATAAGTATCATCACCATAGATTAAAAAAAATTGCCTCGCTGAGGCCGGGCGCGTTTCAAAATTCTTTGATTATCACTAATGCATTATTAAAACACATCGCTATTGACACACTTGAAAAAAATTATCCAACACAAGCAATAAATTCTCGCACACAAGTACAAGTAGTATGACCGCCGATCATATATACAATTGGCAGAGTGTGGGCGCCTGTCGGTGGCCACTCCGGTGATTAAAGCTAAGGAAACACAGACCCTTACCATGTTAAAAGTATTTAAAAATAAATAAGTACTTAATTCAATAACATTCTCAATCGATTCAAGGCCCAAAGCCCAGTGTATCGCTAATTAGCTGAGAAAAAGATAAGTGATAGAGAAAATATATTTCTGCCTGACGCTTTTATCGGCAAACCTTTGAGTACAATGCTAAGAGCATGTTCTTATTAAATACTTCAGTTAGCTTCCTAGAATATATAAAAAAATATTGGAAAGTAAAACTTAAAGAGTTATCTTCTATATACATATAATAAAACAGTAAAAATATTTTATCTGTACATTTAGTATTTTTAAAATGAATAATAGAAGGTAAAAAGTTATTTTTTTATTTTTTGTCTGTCTGTCTGTATGTATGATCACGCTTATCTCCGAAAGTACTGAGCCGATTGACTTCAAATGTTGTATGTAGGTAGGTACCTTATGTATCGGGTTAACATTTTAGATACATTTTATCCCGGAAGATTGTTAGGGTCCCATAGGAAAATTAAAAAAAAACAAAATAAAACAAAAAAGAGTACGAATGGAGAATCTCCTCCTTTTTGTGAATTAGATTGAAAGTCGTATTGTTAAATTTACTTAAGAAATTATTTGCGAATAACGAGGTTGTCATAAACATATCTCTTTCATATATTTAACTCTACGCGAACGAAGTCGCGGGTACAGCAAGTAATCCATAAACGATTTAAACGTATCATCTGACAAAAAAACATTTAAATAAATATGGATTCTTTTATATGTAAATATCTACAAATAGGTTTAAAACAATATGTAATATTCAGGTTTCGTCAATTTAACGTATTGACAAATAAATTTAATCCCGTTGACTGGTATGGGTTAATCCGCTTACGAAAAAATTCTATCGTCGCAAAGCTTTGTATAAAGAGTTTTATTACGACAAATCCTCTTATCTCTATTTGAAAGTACTTGAGTGAATATTTTGAAACAATTTTCAGATTTTTATCATAAATGCCAAAAAATATATTTGGTTTTTATGTGAATGAGAAGAAAAAAATATTTTTATTAATGAACATTGGAAAAATGATTTCGTAGCCCATTTTCGTAGCTACTATGACTCGGTGTAGCCGTAGCCGTCTACGTTGTCGTAGTCGGCTACGGCTCCACTAAGAAAAGATCTCTCTCGCCTCAGAAAATTATTTTCTTAGTGCAGTATCACCACCATATATCTGGAGGCTGTTTTACAAAGCAAACAAATATACAAAATAAAAGTCATAAATTGTTGATTTTTTAAACTAACACCAATTAGCGTGGCTTATTATCTCAAGATTAACACTAATTAAGACCCTACGGAGGCTCGCCAACCTCAAAGTAAGTATGTTTTTTGAAAACATCGCTACTTAATTAGAGCTCGTAATGTTAGCACAAAATTACATTCATAAATTTATTTAAGAATTTTATTCACAATTTCACTTTGAGAACGTTTCTAGCGCTTCTACCAATACTTCCTCGCCTTTCTAAATTAAATTTAATTTATTTTAATAAGAGCAGGTAAGTAAGCCAAGTATACTATTAATTTTCTTTCTATAGAAGACTGTAGAAGGAGGCGTGTGGGTTTCCCCTAAACCAACTTCTAACAAGATCGGCATTCAGTCGCACACGATGTGTAGTTAAGTATAGCAGTAGGAAGCAGGCGAAGCAGTAGTAGGTAGAAAGCGGAGAAGGTATAGAGAGGAACTTGATAGCAAAAGAGGATAGTATATACAGATAGATATATTACAATTTTACAACACAGTTTACAATATCAGAATATCGACACCAGAGACGCGTGTCATGTCGTAGAGAACCGACGAATGAAGAACGCCGCGATCCGTCGATGTTTTTCATTGCGCGCGCAGCCGTTGCCAAACGATAGGTTGAGGTTTGTTATGAGTGGCGAGTGTCTCGCTACACCACTCCCCCAACCAGACCGTAACTACGGTCGATAGTAATTCGGAAACCTTACTCGTCTGCCGCTCCGGGTTGTTTTAACCTCTTGTTGTCCCTCTGTTTGAGATGTTGTCGTCGTCGTCGGTGGCATCGTTGTAGGACTATGTACATCTTTTGTCAAATATGCTGGCTTCAATCTGTCAATAGTGACGTTGGATGGTTTACCTCGGACATCTATCTTGAAAAATTTCTCCTGCCTCTCGAGGACTTTGAAAGGTCCGGCATAGGGTGGTTCGAGTGATGCCCTTACGTGATCTTGCCGAAGAAAGACATGGGATGCGGTATGAAGATCGCGTGGAATGTAAAATGGAGAAGTACCATGCCATGAAGCAGGTTTTGGAGAAAGCTTAGCCATATTCGTTCGAAGTCGGGTTACATACTGGGTGATATCTGCTGTCGTGTAGTCTTTGGGAGATAGAAATTGACCAGGTAGCTGGAGTGGCTCACCATAGACGAGCTCAGCTGGACTGGCTTGTAGATCTTCTTTCCAGGTATTTCGGATCCCCAGTAACACCAGTGGAAGCGATTCGGTCCACTGTGAAGAGTCATGGCACATTATGGCAGCCTTGAGCTGGCGATGGAGACGTTCTACCATGCCATTAGCAGCTGGATGGTACGCTGTAGTGCGAAGATGTCGCGCGCCGATCATAGACGTGAGTGCATTGAAAAGGTGGCTCTCGAATTGACGACCACGGTCCGTAGTCACGCGAGCGGGACAGCCGAATCTAGCTATCCAGCCAGACACGAGGGCAGCTGCGCAGGTCTCTGCTGTGATGTCCTGTAGGGGGATAGCCTCAGGCCATCGAGTAAATCTGTCGATGACAGTGAGGCAGTATCTGTAACCACAAGACAATGGTAAAGGTCCTACGAGGTCAATATGAATATGAGAAAACCTCGCAGAAGGAGTAATGAAAGATGAGAGATGAGAATGAGTATGACGGGTGACTTTGTTTTTCTGGCAATTTAAACATTGCCTAGACCACTCTCTACAGTCCTTACGAATCCCTGGCCATACGAATCTTTGTGTAACCAGTCGTACTGTAGCTGTATTTCCTGGGTGATTCCAGTTATGCACCATATTGAAGACTTGCCTTCTTAAGTTCGGAGTGATGTATGGTCGAGGTGGCTGAACAGAAGTGTCGCAGAATATTGGTAAGTTAATGTGTGCTGTTCGTATCTTCCTTAGCTTCAGAGCGGTACCATGTTTAAGAAGGCCTTGCAGCTCAGGATCAGCTTCCTGGGATCGTGCAAGTTCTTGGTAGTCGATGGCCACGGAGATTTCATCTAGGCGCGAGAGAGCATCAGCAACCACATTCTCGGGTCCAGGTATGTATCGAACGTCTGTTGTAAATTGAGCTATGTAGTCTAGATATCTGAACTGGCGAGGTGAACATTGGTCTCTATTCTTTGTGAAGGCAAAGGTGAGTGGTTTATGATCAGTTAGTATGGCAAATGTCCTCGCCTCGACCATGTGGCGGAAGTACTTAATGGCCTCGTAAACAGCTAACAGCTCCCGGTCGTATGGGCTATACTTTTTTTGAGATGGGCTCAGTTTATGCGAATAAAAGGCCAAAGGTTGCCACTCCTTTCCTTTTCGCTGTTGCAAGACTGCACCAATACCCAAATCTGATGCATCAGTCACGATGGCTAAATCTGCAGTTGGGTTTGGATGGGCAAGTAGTGTGGCATTTGACAATGAGGTCTTACAATCTTCAAACGCTTTAAGCATATCAGGTGTCATATTCACTGGATGTGAACCTTTAACTTTAGGGCCGGATAGTACTGCGTGCAGCGGTGCTTGAAGTTGAGCAGCGTTTCGTACGAAGCGACGGTAAAAGTTCAGCATGCCCAAGAATCTTCGAAGCTCTTTAACAGTTTTGGGAACAGTGTACTCCTGAAGCGCTTGGACTTTAGTAGCGAGGGGTTTAGTACCGGCAGCTGAAACTGAGTATCCTAGAAAGGTTACCTCTTCTTTTCCAAGGACACATTTTGATGTGTTCACCCATATGCCATATTGTTTGAGGCGCCCGAAGAGTATGCGAAGATGAGCTTTGTGTTGTTCCACGGAATTTGAGAAAATCAAGATATCGTCGATGTACCCATAGCAGAAATCAAGGCCCAGGAGCACTTCATCAAGGAACCTTTGAAAAGTTTGGGCAGCGTTTCTTAAGCCAAAAGTCATGAACGGAAATTCAAAGAGTCCGAACGGTGTAGTAATCGCTGTTTTGGGAATATCAGCAGGATTTACAGCTATTTGATGGTAGGCCTTAACTAAATCGATGGTGGAGAAGATGGAACATCCAGAAAGTTGATGTGAGAAGTCATGAATGTGTCGTATAGGGTAGCGATCAGGTATAGTGCGGGAATTCAGAGCTCGGTAGTCCCCACAAGGTCGCCATGAATTGTCCTTCTTTCTCACCATGTGCAAAGCCGAAGACCATGGACTCTCCGAACGGCGAGCAATGCCACTGGCAAGCATGAACTCAAACTCCTTCTTGGCAGTCTGAAGTCGAGCTGGATCTAGACGTCGTGGTTTACAAGATACTGGAGGTCCTGACGTAGTCTTAATATAGTGTAGTGTGCTGTGCTTTGGCGGTGAATGCACACCAGCAGGCCTTGTAATCTCCGGAAACTCTCGAAGTATTTGATGGAATTCTGACTCACCATTAACAGATTTCACAGAGGCGATATCGTCAGTGGTTCCTGTTCTTTCTGAAATGGCGGCGACATGTAAAGTTGTAGTACCGTCAACCAGACGTTGATTCCTGCAATCAACTAGTAAGTTGTAGTGGCTAAGCAGATCAACACCAATGATGGGTTTTGACACGTCGGCTATTGTGAAGCTCCAAGAAAATATGCGTCTGAGTCCTAAATTGAGATGAAGCTGTATAGGCCCGTAAGTATGGATGATACTGCCGTTTGCCGCTATTAGATCATACTTGGAACGAACGCAGGACGTCTTGACTGCTGACCGTGGGAAAACGCACAAGTCTGAGCCAGTATCCACAAGGAATTGCATTTTTGTGGCGCGGTCGGTGACAAAAAGACGGCCTGTAGATGGAGGGCAGTCGTTGGCCGCTACTTCCGACCGCCCTGGGCGTTTCCCGACTCGAATGTGCAGGGCTGCCTACACTTCTTCGCCTGAGCTCCAAAAGTATAGTGGTAGAAACAGTGCGGGTGGTCTGGCGGTGGCTGTGTGTAATTCGAGCGACTGCTTGAGCGGTTTCTCTGAAAACTAGGCTTGGAACGTGAGTGACTTCTGTTATTCCTGTCATTAGTAAGGGCTGCTACTTGCCTGGTTAGCTCATTGACCTGCCTTGTTAGCTCTTCCATAGGCGAAGATGGTGTGATGACAGTAGAAGTGCTAGCCATGGAGACCTGAGGAATAGCAGGAGCAATTTCGTACACTTTATCAGCCAATTCTCCCAGTTTATCTAAAGAAAGATCCATCTGTGAAGCAATAACAGTCTGTATATTCTGTGGCAGTCGACTAGTCCATAAAGTGGCCAAAAAATCACTGGGTATTGAAGGACCCGCTAAACTCTCCAAGTGACGCAGGAATTGCGAGGGCTTTCGGTCGCCAAGCTCCTCGTGCATAAGTAATTGTTTCACGCGCTTTTCCTGTGAAGCGGACAGACGCCTTATAAGCTCGGTCTTCAATTTCAAATATTTGTCCTTTTCAGGAGGCCTAGTAATGATATCTTTCACTTCGATGGCGTATTGGTGATCAAGCTGTGCTACGAGATAATTGAATTTTGTATCATCAGTAGTAATTCGGGAAAGATCAAATTGACACTCTAATTGGGCAAACCATAAAGCCGGTTCTTCTGGCCAAAATGGTGGTACTTTTACACCAACTCTCAATACTTCATCAATTTTAATCACTTTTTCGGACTCGCACATTTTAAAAACAAAAGTCGCTCACCACTCGTGTAAGTAAGGCCACGGCCAACCTCTTTGTTGCTATTGGCAACGAAGTTTGTTTGACAGGAAAAAAATTTTATTCAAAATTATTTTTTAATTTTATGCTCACGATTTCCAGGTCACAAATCGGCGCAAAAGGTGCTTCTTGTTCGTAGTCGGTGGTCACCAGTGTAGAAGGAGGCGTGTGGGTTTCCCCTAAACCAACTTCTAACAAGATCGGCATTCAGTCGCACACGATGTGTAGTTAAGTATAGCAGTAGGAAGCAGGCGAAGCAGTAGTAGGTAGAAAGCGGAGAAGGTATAGAGAGGAACTTGATAGCAAAAGAGGATAGTATATACAGATAGATATATTACAATTTTACAACACAGTTTACAATATCAGAATATCGACACCAGAGACGCGTGTCATGTCGTAGAGAACCGACGAATGAAGAACGCCGCGATCCGTCGATGTTTTTCATTGCGCGCGCAGCCGTTGCCAAACGATAGGTTGAGGTTTGTTATGAGTGGCGAGTGTCTCGCTACAAGACTAATTAAATAAAGTGTAATTGCAAATATAATTTTACGTGTATTATTTTATGTACAGTATACCAAATTTGTTTTAATCAAGTCAATTGTATTTAAAAGTAGGTAAAATATTTAAAAAAATGATGTTTTGACAGTAAAGACATAAATTTTAAAAACGTTGAAATTAGGAGTTCCATGAAAATGTTTTCTTTTTTGCTCTAGACTTCTAATTCACTTCATAATTCATTTATTTCGTCCAACATAGGTTTAAGGATGTTACATAAAATATATTAAAAATAGTAGGTACTCTATGTTGCGCCATCAGGCATACAAAATTTTACTTAAAATTTTCAAATGCATTTAGCCATTACCATAAAAGTAAACCATAAAGGTATCGATCGATGAAATCTACCATTACTAATAAATAACTATTATGGTATTACTTTTTAAGAGATAAACATTAAGATATTTGAATGTTTTATCTAAAAGAACCATTGTTACAGCACGAGTCGAGCATACAAAACATTTAGTGAAATATCACCTAAATCTATATGTCTTCATTAAAGTTGGCTTCTCGTAGCGACGCACCTGAGAGGCGATTGCTCCACAAATTATTCACATTACTCTTGTGAACCATAGACATAGAATATTGAAAAACAGTATACCATATTATAGATGATGGCCTCACTTAATAGTAATAAGTATATTTCTGAGAAACGGATTATGAGTGCATGTTCGTATATGTTATTATTCTAAAATGCACATTACAAGTACAACGTCGATTAACATTTTCACGCCACACACACACAAACTAGTCGATTTGAGTCTCCTGAAAATAAAGTAAAAGGTTGCGAAAATTCCGCGAAGATAAAAAAGAAGTACAAAGGATATCGTATCAAAGATAATACTTTAATTGCTTGTATTGAGACTGTAAGATATTCCCATTGGGTTGCCTACAAATTATTAATAGATCTAGTTACATGAAAACTGTGCTTAAATATGTTGTAGGTTCTTTGAGAAAAAATATAGAATACTATAGCCTAGTCTCGTTAGTGTCATTATGCTTTTCTCTTCTCTCTCAGCTAGTTTTTGAGATAACTGTAGAAACGAACGTTTAGAAAGATAGCTTTCTGCTAAACGTATGTTATGTCGAGATGACCCACCCACAACCACCAGTCCCTTTCAATTATGTGGCCGCGTGTGGAATCTACCTAATGATACCATTTCGTGACTATTTCACTGGGAGTCTGTTCTATTTTCACGTGTTAAATCGAACTTCATGTTAGATAGTTTTGATCTTTTCACCCTTTCATACTTATTGATTTCGATTGCACATTAGCAACATTCTTATATCTAAGTTTTTTCAAGTATATTTAAAATTCGGCACTCATTGTTACTTGTGTGTATTATAAAGTGTAATGTTTTTCTTTTTAATGACCGTTTGTTATCAAAATAAACAGGAAATAAAACTATTATAATTTTAGTCGCATATGATTATGTTTTAGGCAAAAATAGAGTGATACCTACTGATATGTACTCTCTAAAAGCAATGCTTTAGTAGTATTATCTTTTCTGTGCCTTTTCTCTTTTCACAATCTTTTGGCTTTCGTCAGTTTTTGTCATTCGCTTTAATGTTATGAATTTCGGAAAGCACTTAGTATATTATTTATCGTCTACTTCTCGATGTATTTAAAATAAAATGACATTATAAAATACTAGGTTCATGATTTTGAGCCATCATGGTATAGGAAAATGTGTACTTAGACTTTTCTTAATCTACTATAGTATTTTCATTCTCATTTCACGCCTGAAAGAAGCATTGAAGGAACCTGATTTTCTAAAGGTAGATAGATATTTTACGAAATCTGTATATCTACTTCATTAAACATGGAAATTATCTTTTTATAGTATAATAAAACGTTGAAGTATTCAAATTAGCGCTCTTATGAGTCAACACTTTCCTCAATCTTCACTTTACAACGTCGTAAGGTGTAATTAATACTGTCATCTACCTTAAGCACGCATGTTCGTAAAGTAACCGTTCCCTTAGGGATTAAAAATTACCTTATGTTTGAAACAATATCTATATAGAGCCGACATTCTATGTATGCTGCAAGTAGATAATGGTATTTTTGTTTTTCAATTTATATTTTTGAATCAAAGATAAATTATTATTAGAATATCAAAATGAGGTGTATACTAGTCTCCAGTTTATTTAGGCTGACCCATTTTTCGTTGTTAAAATGACTCCGCTAAAAGTGGGTGAAAAAAGCCGCAAGTTGAATAGGTAGGTAATTCAGGATATTAGCAGATAAAGTCGTGTTATCGATTTTTCGTAGTAAATGTATTTATAATTAAATGTTAATTAACCATTACCAATTTAAGAAACTAAATTCTGCTCGTGAAACTAAATATAACATTCTAATGTCATACTTTAAAAGTCCGTGATTGCAATCTTTTTACGATCGGAAAACTCTGCAAAATTAGCTCCAAACTGATTCAAAAGACGAATGGACCAAATCTAGCTTGCAGGGAATCAATAAATTACATTCGGTGAGCTCCATTTTATTAAGACGCGCATTGCTTTTCCATTCGTCGGTTTTTAATTCGGCTTGGGATTTCGTTTCGGGTCTGGTAATTACTATTTATTAAGGTAAAATTCAGGTACTCTCAAAAATAGGAACTTTACACAAATAATAAGTAAGCGAAATAAAGAAGAATACATAGGTTTTACTTGCACAACGATTGCTAAATTGCTATACCTCCATTGTTCGAGCATCCGTCTGTTTGTCAGTGCCTTATCTCGTAATTTATTTCAGTTTAAGACCTGACCGTTTTAGATATCAAGTATTTATATTACCTATGTGGCAATAAAATTTAGGTCTATGATTGATTTTATAAGGGTTATTTTGATCTTTTAGGCATGGCACCTTAAAACAATCTAAATTGGTAACGTTTTGACGAGCCTTTTAAACAAAATTTATATTAATTTCAAAACTGGTTCGGTATTGACAGAGTTATGAAGTATTAAACTAAAAGAAAATTAAATATTCGTAGGTAACCCGTTTTAAACAAGATCTCTACTTGTTAATTTCTCTATGTAAGTCCACATACAAAACAAAATCCTAAAAATCACTAACTAAATCACATTAAGTACGGATATATTAAAGGAAAATTCGGAAAATGGGATAAAAATTACATTGATGCGAATTCCGTGGATCTTAATCTAATCTAATATAAAATTAATCTTACAGATGAAAAGCCTGGGGCATGGCTTCTAAATTGAGATGTTTTGGAATGTCTGTGAATGCAGCAGGACATTTCTTTGAATTTATTTTTAAGGTAACTCATTATTTTTTCACTAGTTACAAAAAAATAAATGATTATTGATTTTATACTGGAATCAAATTGAATTAAATAATTTCAATTAAATTCGTTAACTGTAATCCTCAGTTAATCTCTTTATATACTTATTTTTAAACTTTATGTTTTCATAAGTAACTGATACTTATACATTCGGCATGATCATCATAGGCGTTAGGCGTTAGCTTAGGTTGGATTGGTTACCAAGCCGTAAGTAAGTATGGCTTTGTAGCCCAGAGTCATTATTGTTTAAAACGGCCACTTTTAGCAGTTTTGCAATTTGTAACTAATATGTAACTATAATTTAATATGATTAAAATTAACTTCAGATACAGAACCTTAATTACATAACACGAATTTTTGATAACTTGTTTTTTCAGTGAATAATGATTTTTAGTTGATGGTGGCGCTAGTGTTCACCAAGGTCTCGTCTTAAATGGCGACGTCTCAGTTTTCCCTCTTCATGATAACTTAAGATTGTTGCCGCTCTGACGTCAACCTTCCTTAGAGATGCTATTGTTGGTGGAATCTGCCACCGAGATACGTTGGCGTTCCTCTGTTATTTCCTTAATCGCTTCTTACAGATAGAGACTTAGGTTAATTTTAAACCGGAAATCTAACGGCAAATTAGCTTTTCATTAGTATATCTCATGTAAGGACATAGATACAGTGCATTTTCATATTAAAATATGACGGACTAACCAAACTTTAAGGACCGTCTCGACTTTAAGAATGAATTGCATGGTTTAAAAATAAGTATAGTTAGTTATTTAAAGCCTTTGTGGCGACACTAGCGCCACAACAAACAAAAACTACCAAAGACGCACAAGAGATGGCGTTAATAGCAAGAAAATCGAACCTGCATACAAAACAGCAAAATTACTATGAAGGTCTAAATCGCGCTTGCAAAGTTTCTATGGATTGGAGCATAAATACAACCTCCGACAAGACATCGTTGGAGCCGCGGTTCCCCAGGCATAACAACCTAGCCTGGCGGGAAGATCTTCCCTTTGTGGCGGTCGAGCTCCCGTCACTCTCTCCAAACCTTCAAAGCTACTCACTATAGTTACTTAGTTTCCCGAAACGTGTAGTGAGCTAAGTACAATTAGATTGTATTGTTTTACACTTCCCTTCATCTATAAGAACGATTAAATTGTCACAGTTTTTAATTCATTTAATAAATTAATAATTCCATTTGGTAAGCCGTTAATACTTATCTGGAATATTTAATGAACAATAACGAGGGTCTTAATGCCCGGTACTCGGTTCTTATCTACGACCGAGTGGTTATAATCCCCACGGAAATATTAGTGAAGTAATGATCGATCAGCTAATGGCCTTTTTTGACGACCTCCGTGGCGTAATGGTTAACACGTAAGTCCGCTAATTTGAAGGTTCTGTGTTAGATCCCAAGGTGGAGTCTTTTTAAATTGCTCTGGATCTTTGGTGTTTATATATTTGTGTTTGTTTTAAATATATAGAGTATGCTTGAGTTATTTTTATCCTAAATACAACAATATTATTTTGATTTAGTTAATTAACACTTTATAATTTGTGATTTCACACAGAATTCGTTTGAACCCCATGAAAATACATAGGTCATACTCGCGGGATTTAAAGAAGTTTATGTCTACCCATTAGTTAGATATAAAGACAAACTTAATAAAGACAAATACAGAGCTTAGAAATCATTGCCCCTTGTATTTAGGCATTCCACCCCTCACCTGACAAATATATATAGCGGCAAACATCCTTTATCCAGGCTGTACATCGTGCGAGGAACTATGTCACCGACATGCGAGGATCGCGTGTTGTGCTGTTACGTTTCCTTTACAACCACTTAATTGTACCTAAGATTTTTAATAATATTAATATTTTGGTAATTGCAGATTATAGACACCGAACCAATTTTATAAATATGGCCTTTATTATGGCTCTTTGACACAACTATAATAGAACTAGAGCTAAAACAAAAGACTAAAACATATCAAAATAAAAAAGTATAAAAATATAAATAAATATAAAAAAGAGGCTGATTGAGCCATCGGTGCTCAACACAGATCATCTACGTAAAGATGGCAGAGAGTGCAGATCTGAAAGAAAATGGGAGTTGACGAATAGTGCAAGTAACAGTGGGGAAGAACGCCGCCTTGTGGTACACCAGAACATCTTTTACGAAGTGTGCTCTATGCGCTCTCGTTGATAGCATCCGTATAGGGAGCACTAAAATTAGTATTCAAACAGTATTATAATTATAAAACAGTTAAATGTCAATATTGATGGGATAGTGATATGAAATCAGTCAATAAAACTAAAGCGAGTCTTCATTATTTTAGTTTCGATGGTTTTATACTTTTTCTGTCCAACGATCGCTATTCAATAAGCTCTGTCAAAGGCAACGTGTATCCAGAGCACGATAGCAAATGCGCCAGATTTTGAGAAGGGAAACTACACTCGCACTGGTTTTGTGTCATCAATAATATACCTGTTTAAATTGTCCATACGCCGACCAACTTGTTGTTGTTGTTGGTTCGTAACTAATTGAGAGACCTCTACAAAGGCCAAAGCAAGTGATGGCTAAAGAGAGTACACCAAAGCGACTTATCGTCGGCTTAGCGAGGCAGCAGCTATCGGCGACGCTGATAAATATACGGCGATAACGCGCGTGTGGAACAGCCTTAATGTACGCGACATAGACGCGAGTACGACCAAAGTAAGGGTAGTTTTATACAACAAAATTAAGAGAATCTAGAAATGTCATAATCAAGATATTAATAATTTTTTGAGTGCGAGTAAAACTATTGATGAAAGTACTATTAATAATTCGAAAGTGCTTATTTGTCTAACCTTCTAAACTGATAAACAGATTTTAATGAAATTTGGTATAAATGTAGATTCGTTTTAAGTAAAAAAAAAAATTTGGAAAGCCATGAGAAATAAAATCTATATGATAAAAAATGTGCATATTTAGATAAACGTATTAGAAATCTTTTTCTGTCTCTTTAGAAAAGAGACTCGAAAGAGAGAAAGAAGTGTAGTTTTGTTATTTAATGAAGCATGTTTAAATATAACTATAAAATTATGAAAAAATATGAATTATTCTAATCTATCTTCAATTAATATACAGATTTAAAAAAAAAATCTATATAAAATTTAACTAATATTTTAACATTTTTTTAAGTACCTCCTTTACCTTTTACTTTATTTCTTTACCGATTAAGTAATATACGTCCGTCACGGTAAGTGTTACATCATTGCCTTGACACATAATAATCTCTCCCTTGACATCTTCCTTTGAAGACGATTATTCCACGTGAAAATAAAACGGCACATTTACTGTAGTAATTTTTCAAGAAATATTTCTAGAGGTAAATGGGTAAATCTCGAGAATTCCGCGATATAACGGTGTATTGTCGCCGTCGACGGCACATTTGTTATTCCATTATGACCCTTATTTAATACCGCTGTGATAAATACGCTCGCTACCGTGGCTCGGATTAAAATAACCAATGAGAAAGAGTTAAGGCCCGCCTCAAAATTATCGTGGTGATGGATGGATAGCATAATTTTTCATAACCCTGCAATAGAATGTTTATTTTGTGTATTCATAGGTGAGGGATCCGGGTCCCATACACAAAGGGTAAAAGTATACATGGACGAGACAGCGGAGACTTGATAATGTGAAATACATTATCAAGTCTCATAATGGTAGGCGAAAGGATTGTTTTCATACTCATAAGAAAGGAAAAGACTGTCTTTTGAGACTTATATAGGTAAACCATATTCATTACACATATTACAGATTAACCACTAGAAGTCAATCAATGTCACTTCTCGCTTTGCAAATAGTTTCACTATTTTATTGCATTTAAGGAAAAGGATGGTGGTGTGGTGTCTGATGCACATATATTTGTTTTTGGCTTACCGCAGTTTGTTCAACGATATTGGATCGTTTGACGTTTCAAATTACTCTGACAAGCAATTAAAATAGCAAATAACGGTTTTACCGAGAAAAACCTTCATTTTATTTGAAAAATGCATAGAATTCAATCGAAATCTAATCGTATTTAATGAAAAGTAAAGAGCATAATTGTAATAGGTATTAATTTTATCACGGCTAGAGCGAGACCAGACTTATAAGAATAATAAAGTATTTTGCTGTTCCTAAAGGAATACACGTCTTCTAAACATAAAATGATAAAAAAGACAAAATGTACTACTACTGTAGCTAATTTCCTTATGAATTCAATTTTTTTATTTATTTATTATTTGCTTGGCTATGTACCTACCGTATAATCTTTGTTCATTCGCTGAAGTCACCTGCAAAATTTAATCAGCAGGGATTCATTAAAAAGCTTTTAGTATTTAAACGAAATAACATAATAAGTTAAATTGAATTTGAAGAACACTTTGTTTGTTAATAAAACTCAAATATAATTAAGTAACCAGTGAAATTTGACTTCAGTTTAATATCTTAGATAGAACGAACCATGGCTTTATTAAACTTAGCAAAGATTTTCAAGAAATAAACAAAAAGCTTAAATTGAAATTATTATCTGTGCTTTTAAAAGGTGTCTGTTGTATTTCTTCCATAGAGTTGTAACTTAAAATAGAAGGAGTGTCTCTATTCCTGGTCGAATTACAAACTGTATATTCTTTGAACTCATAAGTTATTAATATTTATTACCGGCTGCCAATCTAACGTCAAGCCAGTCAAGCCTCTTTAGTTGTTTTAGTGGAATACTTTCAAAAATAGATTTAATAAAACGTAAGCCTTTTTTTAGTCCCTTATTTATTTCTTATAAACACCTTTGGGAAAATAATAAAACCAAAGAAAATGTATTTAAGACTTAAATTAATTTGTAATTCCATGTTGGTGTCAACTGTAAAGGTTTTATATGGTTCTAAGTAAATAAATGAATGAATACAGGCAAGTTGATACTGATATGTAAGGTTGTAGTAATGTGTATTTCTATTTGTAAATTCCAAAAGTTATTGATAGAGTATGCTTAACGTCTAACTGATTTCCATCATAATATTGAGACGATGGAAAGAGAATTAGGAGAGAAAATTTCTTCCTATTGATTTAAATCATCTCTTTAACTAAGCCTTCTCAGCCCAACGTTCTTGGTGCTTCGACAGACGTACCTGACTCGTCCTATACACCCCACATAATACTTTTATTTTATTTTATTGAGACCATTATTCTATTTTATAATTTACTTCTATGAACATCCCTAATAAATAAAAAGTAGAAAATTATAGCTTGCGGGATCACTCAAAGAAATGAATTTTATTTTACGGCGACAACGAGCAACGGCTGCCATTCAAACGCAATTTAGCTAATGTAATTGTTAAAAGGTGATTTCGTTTGGCGCATCATTTTGAAAAATGAACTTACTTAAAGATGGCCTGCCTGTCTTTGTTTATTGCAAACAAATTGAAAATAATTTATTTAATTCAATAATATGATTGAAAATAATATAATTTTATGGAACTAAGAACATAAATCCGTAAAATCCATACTACATTTGCGCTCTAGCTAGCATATACTTACTACTCTTTAAATACCCATATTCACAAAAGCATAGGTACTTTTACTCAAAATTGACCAGACTTGTCATATAAAGTCGTGTAAGGGTATCACTCTTCCACGTTTTGTTCTCGTAAACCATGTTAACCAAGCCTATCCTTACATCTAAATGCGACAAATTCGACATTAATAAGTTGCAATAGTCAATTATAACACACAACCAACCAAATTGTAAGATTACCACCTACATGTTCCAACCCGCAATACAACCATGCAACGTAGTTAGTGGCAAGCGTTCTCATATTGCATAAAGTAATTACATTAAGCTACGCCAGGTAGAAATTTAGGTGTCTCATTCTACCTGCAATTCCGTCTAAAATTATAATTTACGGTATCCCATTTCATGGAAATCTGACGTCTCACTATGCATACGAATGTCTAGTCTGGGCGCGTGATACGTCGACGCTGGTAGGTGCATACATCTTGTCTAGCTATGGTTATTGCTAATTAATCATCAATATCATAGGTCTACACTCGCCCAGGGGACGGGCAGTACAGAAGATCCCACGTCTACACCATCTGCACAACCACGACCACTCTGACAAGGGTGACCGACTAAGAGGTCATAGGTCCTTTCTGAAAATGTAAGTATTTAGTAGCCTGGTCTCGGTGGCGAGAGGCGGTGACAAATATCTCTGATACGATGTGCATGCTTAATTGGCCTTGTAACCCATAGATGACTGACTAATAGAAATTAACGTGATGTTTCGTGAAAAGCGATTATGAGCGATACCGACCCTAAAGATTCAATTTTCTCTCGTCTTTTTATAAGAACTCATTTTGAGGTTTACTAGAATTGAATATTAAAAATAAAAACGAAGTTCATAAATTCCACTATTGTATATATATGCAGTAAAAAAGGTTAAATTTATTATAATGCTGCAAATTGGATTAGAAAACATGTTATTAGGTATTTTGATAGTCCAATTCGTGAGTAATAAAGATGACGATGATTTGAAGATGATATTGTTATCAAATGACGACGGAAAAAACCTAAAAAATATTCACATACTCTTGAGATATCCATGAAAAGCGGTGATAAAGATTTATAGCTCAATAATACTTTGATTATTTCTCAGATTCAAGGAAGTTGAATTTTATGTGGCATACGCTCCTTATTTTGGTAATACTTAATCTCACGCCATTACCATCCCACAATGTCGTAAACGCTGGATCAATATCTAATATGTTCTGTTGACATTGACGTTATCAAGCTTCTTCAATCTGTACTTATACTGTTGTCTATGACTTTGTCTGCTTTGATATTTCATTATTAAGCTTTATTTTTTAGACATTCAAGATTTTCGTCGTCAATATGATCGTTTCGCATTATTAATATTGTGGGCAAAAATATTCTTGCTATATCGTATGGATTACAAGGGCAATTGATCTTGTACATCCTGGCGTTAAGATTATTTATTTCCGTGACAGCCTTGCGGTCTCTGTACTGTAACGGCTACTACTAAGTTTTAAGATTTTAAATAAGTTTTATTGACACTAGCTGTTCCTGGCGGCTTCGCCCCGCGTGGGACTTACCGAGTCCCACGCGGTAATATCGCGCCTAAAAGTAGCCTATGTTTGACCTCAGGTCGTTAACTACATCCCTACCAAATTTCATTTCAATCGGTCCAGCAGTTTAGCCGTGAAGAGGTGACAGACAGACAGACAGACAGACAGACAGACTTTCGCATTTATAATATTAGTATGGAAGTATGGATAAAGGATGAGTAAAAAGAAAAACCAGTTTTCAGTGAGTCACAACTTTCAAAAATAGCTTTTGTTTTATTTCAATGCTTTTTATCCACTTTTGTGTTGGTACAATACAGTTATTAAAAAGCATAGATTAAAAAAAAATGCGTAGAGCGCGATTCGAACTTCTTTGTTAAAAACAAACACAATAATACGTTCTAAGTGATGGTGATGACCTTATATTTTAAAATTATTTACTAAAATTATTCTAAAGATGAGACTTTCATAAATAATAAGTATATGTTATATTAACATGCTGCAAAAGAAATGTGAAAGTTGAAAGAACTCGCTTTTTAATTAGTTTTGTTCTCGGGAATAACTTTAAGTATCGACATCTTGAAATTATTAAGACGGACTCGTAGTTGGGACTTGGGAGTTTAATGGGCGACGTGACAGGTGGCAAGCGATTGCCATTCTTTTCTTTTACTTTTTTAATATTTCAAAATAGTAACTTTATGTCAATTAAAATTAAGAAGTAGTATAAATGTTACAATAAGTGTATTATAACAAGTAGTAAAAATTTAATTACGAACTAGCTGTAGCCCGCGACTTCGTGCGCGTGGGCTACATTCCCGTTATCGTGGGAATTTTGGGAATTGCCCGCGAAGACCCCTTTTCTACATATATAGTTTGTTATTATACATACATAGTTTGTAATGACAATAACCAACACAAAAAAAGAATGATCCAATTTGGTGCATTCGTTCGAAATCAAACATCCCTTGAGTTCATCACAGTTCGTGAACTTCCCTCGGGAACTTTTTCCCGGGATGAAAGGTACCCTATTATATGTGTTTCTACTGGTTCAAAGTCACCTACCCACCAATTTTCATCCAAATCAGTTCAGTCGTTCTTGAGTTATAAATGTGTAACTAATACGACTCTCTTTTATATATACTTAAATAAATAAAATAAATGCATAAACGATTTTGATTTTTTATGCTTACAAAATCTTTATACGCTGCAAGCAGTAGGTACCACGAACAACAAGTTTTCAAACACTAGACTTCAGTTGTATGTATAATACAGTTAAACCGTACAGTTCTATCGTAAAGTTTGTGGAAACGTTGCTTGGAGCAATGCAAGCTACAACACAATTTGTCTTAGAACTCAGTAACTGATAGGCAACATTCTGAAGACAGCTATTTATAGCCTTAAACCTATTATACTTAAACTAGCAACCCGCCCCGGCTTCGCATAGACGTAAAAACCTTTCTCTTGAATCACTCTATCTATTAAAAAAAACTGCATCAAAATACGTTGCGTAGTTTTAAAGATTTAAGCATACATACAATAGGGACAGAAAAAGCGACTTTGTTTTATACTATGTAGTGATGAAAATACTTCTTGTATATTATTTGCTCAAAACACGTATTTCTCTTTATATTGTTACATTCAACTTGGATATGGGTCAGAACACGTATTAACAGATGATTATACAATTATAATATCAAAAATGACATTTACCAACTTGCCCTCATTGGGGATCGAACCCAGTGTTGACCACTGTTAGTTTAGTACTATTATAAATTCTGTGCCATTACGCCATTCTGCGGCGTATAGACGTGTAGGTGTCACGGTCAATCGACCATGCAAACCCTGGTATCACAGTTCTTCGCCACCGCCTCTCGGCTTCTGACGTGGTTCCTTTAACGACTACCAGATGGCAGCCGGGACCAAAGGCTAAACGTGCCTTTCGAAGCACGGTATCATCTTTATTATCAGACAATCAGGTGATTCAAGCCTGCAATGTTCTGAGACAACCTATGGTGATTGGTGGTTTATTTTCACTAAATATTAATTCATTACAATTTATGAAAACAATATTGCAAATCAGTTTCTCCTTCAAACATACCACGTGTTTCAGGGATAATAACAATTTGGTAGGCATTATCATCTTCAGCAGAAATCGACTCGAGCCAGAACAACTTAAATTCGAGTAAAAAGGGTAATCGCATTTTATTATATCTAACTGCTCGCTCCGTGCGAGTAATCCGATTTAAATGCTTGTCGAAAATGTTTACCGAATAATAGCGTCTAGTCTGTGCGATTAAATTGATTTTACTACTTTTGGGATTGAGCACTATTGGCTAAAATAGTATTTACAAATATCAAACATATTTTTTTTATCAGTTTTTTGCCAACACTAGTACTTTGTCGGAAGCAAAAGAGGGTCCAACTCTTACCATTTAAAGATATTTTAAGAATAACGAACACTATGATTGATATAATCCAGGTAGCTGTTAAAATATAAAGCACCTACAAATTTGTTACTTGTTTTACGACCATAAAAATACACTGAAAGAGATCTTTAGCTGTTACATCGTAAAGTACATAGTCATAAAGCAGCTATCAGCTATATACATAAATGTAAAATATACCCGTCTTTTATCTTCACATAGCGGATAAAAATGATGTGTCTCCTACAAATTGCAACCGGGGACGCTCACTACGTTTTATGCTTGGCCCATATTTTAGGTTATGCTCGCCCTACATTTTTGAGAGGGGTTCGTAGCCGTGAGTAAGTATCGGGACTGCAGTATAATTTTAATAAAGGTCGTTATATTAAATAACATGATTGCTCGTTTATGGACCTGGTATATGTAATGAAAATTTTATGGCAGCAAATTTGCACTTCAATTGATTGTTTATAAGGGTATAAGCGATGAAATGTTTATGAGTTTGTTAAGTACGTGTAAATAATATATAATCTGAAATCAAGATAGACGTATGTTCAAAATAATACTTTTGAATAAGATTTGACTCGTGGATTAATAAACCTATTAGATACTTTGCAAAGAGAATTCATTAGTATAGATAAATATTTATAAGAATATCAGCCTTAAATCTAGAAGGTCCCAGATTTGATTTTCAGTCAGTTCAATATGGAAAACTATCATTTTTTAATTTGCCTGATGACCTTAAGTGCCTAGAATAATTAAAAACATAACACTCGATAGCATAGGAAAAATCGATTAAGTTATTTAATCATTATGATTACATAAAAGCGAAATTAAATTGTCACAGGCCATGTCCGCTACTTTTGGCTAACGTATTGTCTAATTTGAACCAATCTTATCATCTGTTCAGTAGATTTTTTTTCTGTGCATCCACTTGGTCGAAAGCTCATGTGATTTTTGAAGTATCCATCGTTTATATCAAAAAATAAAAATATTCTGTATACCAAGTTATCATAAAACCGTTAACAGCGGTTGTCTGACCTAGTCACAAAACAAAATATAACACGAAATAGGCGGTATTCTTTCACTAAAGCGGTACAAATTGAAAACGTCAACGTTCCCTTATTATTCGGCATTCTAGAGAAAGTGCTTTATAGCGATATTTTGTGTTTGCGACGTCCCGAACATTAATCATTACAAGTCAGCGAGTTCTGTGTGTTTTGGCAGCATTACGTTTCAAAACTGTCCTGAACACTTCTTGAATTTTGACAACAACGCAATCCGATTTTCCTTTCATGAAAAACTTGATTCCAATGACAACAAACTTCAAATTGATTTACAAAGATAAAAACGAAAAGGTAATTAAATGATTCCATTGATATGTGACATGCAGAGATAATCAATTCATAAATTTCGAGTGCACTAATTTCAAACAAATGTCCTGGGTCAATGACATTTTTTGAAATTAGTGCCACCTCTTTCTTAATTATACACAATTGAATAATTAAGCAAATTTGAGGTAGCAATAAAGTTTTATGTTCATTATGTCTGTTGAAATAAAGACTATCGAAGACCATGGCAACCTCTTACCTACATTAAAAGGACTAGTCTGTAGAAGGTAAAATCATTTTCCTAAATAGCTATGTACAATAAGCATAATAGTTCTACAAGAGCGTAAATCTAACATTAAGAACGTGTTAAACAGTTCAATAGGATATGGTGCTGAGTTCCTAACAATAGAGCAAGGTTGATAGTGTGAATCTAGATATGTTAACAAATAAATTAAAGTACATTACCTAAATTTGTGGTAAAAATCGTGAAATACCTACTTATCTTCAAATTCCACATTTTTTTATTTAGAAAGAATTTTGCTGATACAATTCTAAAAAGTTTTAAATTTTTGCATGCTAAGCCTTCTGTTCAATGTCAAACTGGTATCCTAGATACTACATTTTATTTTATGTAAGTATTAAAAAAAGTGCAATATTTAATCGACTTTGTAGCTTAATGGTCAACTAGTTGAAAATTGATCTTTTTCTAAATGTCAGTCAAAAACTTACATTGAAGCTAGTTTACTTTAATCTGTGTGAGTTGTCCATAATATAAGAACAGTTACTATTTATACAAAAAAAAGTACTTATTATGTCACTTCTAGTTACTTCTCTCTCTTTGTCGATGGCCGTCGTGTGTCTGGTAATTGATGACATGCAATAATTCATCGTTTGTGTGGAGTCTCACGCTTATGCGATATGGACGCAATGATGCACAAGGCGGAGTACACAATGGAAACAAGCAATTGGAACTAAAATAGCTATGGAATAAAGGACTAGTTTTGGGCATAATCAGTGCTAAATTTTACATTACAAAATAAAAATCTGCATGTTCGAAAACCAAATCATAATTATAATTTGTAAGTAAGTGTATGTAAAGTAAGTATAGTCTTCTTCTGTGTGCAATTTGGGCACTTAAAATATTTATTAGTACTTAGAATCCGGATGTGTGTATAGATAACTGTAGAATTTACAATGAAGAAGTACAGGAGGCTTAGCCGAAGTCACAATCTCAGAACGCTAAGGAAGTCCGGCAAGAACAAAATGAATTGACATATGATCCCCATACATTTGTACAAATTCGTTAACGTTTTGACATTGTGACTTTGGCTAAGACGTACGTAACGTAACGTGTCTGTTAGAGAAATTTTGCTATTGTGTTTTATTTATTTCTTTACTAGCTGTTCCCCGCGGCTTCGCCCCGCGTGGGACTCGGTTATATCGCGCCCAAAAGTAGCCTATGTTTGACCTCAGGTCGTTAACTACATCCCTACCAAATTTCATCACAATCGGTCCAGCAGTTTAGCCGTGAAGAGGTGACAGACAGACAGACAGACAGACAGACAGACCGACAGACAGACTTTCGCATTTATAATATTAGTATGGAAGTATGGATAATAGAAAAATATTCGAAGCACTTATTTGAACAGCTACACACTATTATAAGTCTAATTTACTTTGACTAAAGTTTTCTTAAATAAATACATACCCTGTACTGTAGCTGTGGCTTTGATCTTGTGGAAATTCCAAGAATTCTATTCACGGCTGACGTCTCCTAAATGCAAACTACCGGCCAAATTTTAGGTACATAAGTCAAGTTAAAGTATCTTGAATTGCTCTTAAAATATGTAACAATAATTATTCTAAATAAACTTTCCTGATTCAACTTCCCGCGCGACATAATTAACAAATTTCTTGAAAGCCGGAAACAACTAAAACAATAATGAGTTCATTTTGCAAATTACTGTAAATTAAAAGTTACATCCTTCATTTTAATTTTTTATATTTTTGATAAATAATGATTACTTAAATAAAATATTTAATTTTAAGCTTGATGTGATAAAACCGAAATTAAATATAAAGCCGGAGAAGGTAAATCGTTGAAAATGTCTGTACCAATCTACATAATATTTTGCTGCGTTTGAAAATGTACCCAGGATCTTGCAATAGCGGAATAGGAGTAATCGATAGTAACATTTATTATAAATTTATGTAAACAAAGTATATTTGTTGAACCTGTTAGAACCTAACCTAAACTGTCCTTTATACCTAATGTCATTTCAAGTTTTACTTAATTTACGGTATACTAAATGGTTTAAACACTTCCAGATACTCTATTCTATGGCCTATCAATTTTTGCAAATAATCAAAGCTGTCACACACACACCTGAACTAATCGGCCGGCGTCACGTCATTGTGTTGTTCACGTGACCGGACAGTGTAAACAGACCTTTATAACTGAGGCTGGCGTGGTTTGCCGTATGCTGTGCACAAAGTACAAAATAGAATAGATATAATAAATTTTATAACTTTAAAGACTTTGTTTATTCATACTTGCATGCTATTATATTGATAGAGAAGACCAGCGTCGTAGTCCTCCACCCCACGCCTGATGCTGAACCGGAGACCATTTCAGTAAAAACTTTCTGTGATTTTTTATTTATTGTGATTGTACCAAATAATGGTCATCTCTTCATTTCTTTCTAATATAATAAAACATGTTTTTTTTCTTTTAGACCGCGAAATCTAACTTCTGATCTTGCACGTTTTCTCGGTTGCATTCTTATTTATTTTGTCTCAATTTTTTTTTACAAAAAACGGAAACCGTGTTTTCTAATAAAAAGCGATTATTATTATGATATTTAATTCAACTTACAGAAATGATTCTAAAAATTAGTCTGGATGAATGGTACATGAATCCGATTTGCACTTAATCAGTTTTGTTTGAGGAATCTTGTTACAGTGTTTAACTGCATACACATAGTTATACACTTGATAATAGTATAGACAACAGGTACTGTTTGTGATTGAGTATCACGTTCATCTGTTTACGAATTGGTCAGCAAACCCTTCGACGTGCATGATGCCCACGAATATCTAAATACATGTAAAAAGTTATGTTATTATAAAATACCTACCTATTGTCCAGTATTCATTATTATTGCACAAAAAATACATGTTACAATGTTATTTAAAAATATAAAAAAAATGGCTCCCAACGTATCAAGACGTACTTATATTTGCAATTTCGTTAATTTGCTCATATTGTATATCGGCATTGTCGGCGCTTCGTTTTCAAACTGTGCTAAGTATTTTTCTTTTACAAATCTTCTGATGTCGGAAGAAGTGATTTTATTACAATTGCTACATTTTTTGCTAAATTAATTGCTTGCGTGTAAAAATTTCTTCCACTTAGGTACCACATTATTGTATAATTTTTAACCATCTTTTATTTGTATCTCATTATCTTCATCATCCGAACGTGTTTCCCGGTTTTCAGCTTACATATCTGAGCCTAACGTTCTAATGTTAATAAGCTTCTGAGAAAAAGAATTTTGATTACAACGAAGTGAAGAAAAATATTTTTTTAAGGATCTATAGACCTCGTGTTAATAACTAGAAAGATATCGCAAACCCGTCTCTTTAATCATAGTCACAAACCAAAATCTCTTCATTAAAAATATTTCGCTTTCAAACTGCATGACATGTTCAGTAGTTAACGACAATCCAGCAACATGGTCGCTGCACTTAGTCCGCTGCGCCCGCCTTGGGACTCTTGACATGAATTAAAAATGCACGCTACATTAGTGGTCCAATGGCGGAGCGTGCCAGAGCGGGCACGAACGCGACGCAGATGTGGGCTATTTGTTGCTTGTATGCACTATGCTTTAGTCTGGTATACCTTCAGTGAACTAAATGTTTTGATAATAATACACTATAAAGAGCAATACAGACTTCCAAACTCCAACACTGACTTTTCACATCAATCTATAAATTATCTTTGTGTTTTGAGATACAGAGATAAATCAACACATCGACCATGCATACCCTGGTGTCAGAGTTCATCGGAACAGCCTCTCGGCCTCTGAAGTGGTTCCTTTAACGACTACCAGATGGCAGCCAGGACCACTTCATCTTTATTATCAGACAATCAGTTTATGCAAGCCTGCTATGTCCTAACCAAACTGAAAACAACTAAACAAAGTACTTATGCTTCCCATGGGAATCGAACCCACAACCACCGGGTAGGCAAATGCCTTAACCACGAAGCAGTTGAAACAGATGATTTATTGGTTATATCTCTTGCTTCCAGAGTCCACTGTCACATAAAATCCAACTATATTAATAAAGAAATCGCAGTAAATAAACCTTAGGCTTGATTTGGCATTGCTTAGAGGTTTCATTACTTTAAGAGAAATAAGGAGTTCCATCGAGACTTGGCTAGTTTTTTACAGGATGTTTTGGTGGGATAAATATTACTAGGCCATGAAAAGAAAAATATTAATATTTTTTGCAAAAACTTATTTATGTTATATCTTTAGCCGAAGACAGTTGATCAAAAACAATAAAATAACCGATTCAGAATATCAACTCACTTTACATGATTCATTATATTCCTCTTATATTGAGTAATGTCTTGAAAGTTGGGAACTACTTAAATCTGCCACATAGTAAAAACTTTGGCATAATGGGGGAGTCGCTAATTTCTTTTAAAGTCGTTGTTATGCCGGCTTTCCTTCTTATCTCTAGTCCTCTCTCGATTTTGTTTATCTCGGCAAATCAGGTATTCGCCCCGTGGTTTCTATTAACTTTTTAAATATGTAACTAATAAATTTCCTAATTTAAATGTGATTACAAAAAAAATAAAGTGGTCATAAAAGAATGTCAGTGGCCAAAGGTTGTTTTGGAAAATTCTGATTGCAGTGTGGAGGGCCGATTGATTCGATGTGAAAAAAAAAATTCCGACGAATTGAAAACCTTCTTTTTTTTGAAGTCGGTTAAAAAGGTGAAGAAGTGAAAGTTAACCTTCTTGTAATTTTATTTCTACTCCATAATCGCCTTTTATATTGTCGCATCTTTTCTCTTTGTTTGTGATGTTCTGTTTATTTAATTCATTATGAGAAGTGAGCGAGTTTGAATTGCACAGACCTTTTATTGATTGCGGTAATATTAAGACAATGAATCGTTGTTTTTACAGAGCTATTATTAGAAATTTTAATTTTGGTATTAACATAAAAGTAGACTGATGGTGATATCATTTATTTTTATAACATCATCATTTCAGAAGTTTGCTAGTCAAGAAATTCAATACTTGATTTATTCTAATATAACTTTTTTCATTTTCACAAGAACATAAAATTTTACTTGCATTACATATGAATTGAAATTTCAATATGCGCAGTCTGCCAGTGAAATCTAAGTGGCTCAGGATCCATCTTTCATAAAATATTTACGTTGAATGTAAAGATTCAAAATTGAAAAGCACAATGCAGCGACAGAGTGAACGATGGTCTGCACTCCGGACTCTTAGACTAGGATCACAAAACACAACTAAGACGGAAGTAAAAGCTAAAGCTAGTATTAAGCAGCGCTATCGACCCAAGTGACTGACCTTGGAAGAACGAATTTGTCTCCAAGCTCCATTTGTTCATAGATTAAACAGCCTTTATTAATATGACTTAAATCTAGGAGGTTCAATGATGACTGACTGTTCTGAGCAGTCTAGAAAATCAATGAACAGCCTTGAAATATACTAAAACATTTTAAACAGCCAAAATTTTGTTCAATACGTGTAACGATTTGCTAAGATGTTTCAAAACAGATTAAATTATTTCGGGGTCAAAGGTAGAAAATGCCGCCAAGCAATTTACACCATTAATACGATATGTACTTAGATTTTGTAAACTAAATATAAATTTATATCAGTCTCCGAACTATTAGCATATATAGCTGAATCTTTACACACTCATTATTTTTTACTACGACGATGATAGATCGTAATCACTTTACCAGGGGTGCATCGTAATTTATTAGCGTTAATACTTCAGCGATATGTCATAAACGTGGGAGATTGCATGGTAATGGAATTTAGTTTCGGAGCTCTATCTTATTAGTAAAACACAGCTGGACTTTTATTACTAACATGGTTTGGTACAAGTACATAGTTAGGATTATAATTATCAGGTCTGAATTAAGCCTCTAGTGCTAATAAATTCAGCGGTCTAGAATTAGACAGACATTAATGCAATAAGAATGTTATTTGAGTTTATAGAAATAAAGATTATCAAACCATCCGAGAATGTTTTAATATAAGTTTACGTGGCCAGTCAAGCATACGACCCGCTAAAGTCAGGCGGTCACCGTAGCCTATTACGTTCGTTATGATGTAATAAACATATAAAGAAAAATTAACCGAATTGAGAAACTCCTTCTTTTGAAAGCTAGTTGAAAATACCGTGAACATTTCTGATTTCGCCGCACAGATCGGTGTATCAGCCTTAAATAAAAGCTTGTAAAAAGAAGAAATTGTTCGTACATTCCGTTCATTCTCGAGAGAGCGCTCGAATCGAATCGGAGATTGGGACGGTTTGTTCTAACGAAGTCAGCAGATGTTAACTGCATTTTCTACACGTAGAAAGACATCAAGAAAATGTTTTACAATGAAAGTTATTTAATACTTACTTGCCTGACCTTTTCTGTCGCTTTGTTCAAAAGAAAAGAAGTTACCTAGCAAAAAATAGGGTGCCTTTTGTGCTTTTTCAATAAAAGTTTGTAAAAGAGATCACTCATATCTGTATTATAAAATTGTATTTTTAATTTAATGAAAATTTTTGTAAAATGGAATTATTTACAGAAAGTGACGTAACGTTTTGAGTGCAAAATAGGTAAGTCAGGTAAATGTTTTTTTCATCCTCAGAATATTTAAAAAAATCCCTACATGTTATAATTAAGAAATTGTAATAATAACATAAATTATTTTGTTTTTAGTAGGTTACTTGAGTTTTTATAGTAAAATAAAGATTATTATAAACAAACAAAGATTCATGAAAATGGATATCTTTAGCCTCCGGCATGGTTTAGCAAATAGGTTATCATCATGCTATTTTTATTCATATTCATTTGTACGTACATGTAAAAACGAGGTACAATTTGTGTAATATAAAATATTGCTACAAACGTGAATATTTTGTGCAATTTAAAATACGTAAAAATAAATATGCTCCAATTTAATTTTGTTTGTTTTAAAGTTTGGTGTAAATAAGAGAACAGTAGTCCCGTGTTTGCGACGGGTTGATTGCCTCCAGCCGAGTAGTTCCGTACCTATCTATTTTCCAACATATGTAAATTTTCAACAAGCCTTTTCGATTCGACGAATGCATCCAATTCACTAGTGGAATGGATCTGAAATTGAAAAAATCGCTAGTAGACATGTATGGACATATTGTTGAATAAATTATAGCACTTTTAAAATACATGTGTTATTAATACCGTACCTTCGACAAATTTTATTTTATGAATAAATAATTAAATTTTTAAAGAATGTCCAAAATATGCTTTGTTGGCTTTTCGTAGGTTACGTATACCTACTGTAATCAGTGGAAAGTATTGTAGTGTTTATAAATCAATTCTAGATTATCAGAAAAAAAGAGACGTAACATTCCCATAAAATGAAAATATTTTCTTTAATTATATTATAAAACTAATATAAGTGCAAAAATTTGCTGCCTTTTAGACCTCGAATAAAATTGTGTTATTTTTATTAAAAGGAATGTGGCAGAGCCAGACATCTTTAAGAGATTTTGAAGCATGAACTAAGTGCGGCTTCGTGGCGATGTAGATGTATCTTTTAGCTGGTAATGTAACGACATGTATTTTTGTAGAGAGGATAGAGATTAAAGTAGTTAATAATATCATCTTTAGTGCCTATATTGAAAGTAAACACACTTTTAAAGTTAAGGTAATGTCAATAAAAAGTAAGTATAAGCCGACTTTTCTCTATGATTTTACCTTGATTCCTTCCTAAAGAGAAGCTTTAGCTTTATGGCAATGAATGGTCTTTGCTAGACTTAGGAACTACGGACCAAGTTTCTGATTCTTTATTTTATTCCATGCACAACATCTACATAGCGCAAATTGAGTCAATTTACATTAAAATATTAGCGAGACATCACAAGTTTCTTGCAAATTAATCGTTAGAAAAGGAATACTACAAAGAAAATTAAAACGATGGCAACGTGATGCGTTAACCGCCATTAATCCATTAATTCAATAAACATTCACTGGAATATTTTATGAGTAATGTTAATCATTCCAGTCATGGGTGGTCGTTCCATTTTGTAAGTAATTAATGTCGTCCATGAGTGCTATATCGTCGTTCGGTGTACATTGAAAATTAACGGTATTGCGCCATATGTAGATCATGACGACTACAATATGACTCTTCCACAATGTTATTTAAATATATCTTTTATCGTGCCCGGCTTCCATCTAATAGTTGTTCAATTAACCATGTCAGATGCCGAGAGGTGGTTTCGGAGAACTGACACCAAAGTTTACATGGTCGACGACATAGAAGACAGAAGCTGGCCTCAGGCCGAGAAGAAGGCAAGCCAAGCGTACGTGTGAACGTAAGCAAGTAAAGATGGGGGAGAGTTATTAAAATGCAATGATTGCATAGATAGGTGAAACTATAGAGAACTTGTAGGGAGATCAAGCAGGTGCGACTGGAAAGAGATGCGAAATGCAAGTACAGCGCACTCTCCCGAGATTCGGCTCGTGTCACCGAGAGGTTGGTAGAGCCATGGGAGGTGGAGGGAGTGGCATTTTAACCCACATGAAATAAGAAACAAATTAGAGAGTGTGTAAAGAGATCAGTGGATATTGATACTGCCATAGCTCTTTTATAATAACCAGTGCCGCCATACTGAGGACCATGATTAAAGCCTGGCTCTGAAGCGTAAGTTGAGAATGTAACTGGGAAACACGCTTGGATAAAAAATTATCAAATCTAGCAATATAACTATTTACTCGTATATAAAACGGTTATTTTATATTATTCTTTGTATAGGTATTATATTTTAGAATCTCAAGGAAGATTATACTCATCTCTAAATGGTTGAGCTCTATATTATTTTGGTTTGCAATGACAAATAAATGTGCTTGCTCCGATTTTAAATTCATGAAATTCTGATGAAGATTCGTTTGTATCTTATTTCATTATAGCTTGTTGTGACTGTGGGAAGTAAGTTACACTTAATATGAAAGATTGCATGAGAAGTATTTTTTTATATTTTAATATTTCTTGGTGTGTTAGGTACCAAAACTGGTTAACTGTATTATGAAATACTTAAATATAGGAAAATAATAACAAATCTAAATGCAAATGGAAAGATATGTTTATTTAGTACTATATATTTCATTTATGGAATCAAAATAAAATTTAGAGGTAAATGGCGGAATACGATAGATTACTCTTTCTCATTTCGCGAAAGTCAGCAATGACAAATGATCAATGTATAGTATAAAAGAAAAATTAAAATATGAAACTGACAACTTTAGATTTCTAATTATAAAGATTTCGTATTCAGCGCGGCGCGGAACTTGCAAGGCGTGAATCGCGCGCCCGCCGCGCCGCCCATGTGCGCATTATTGAGTACTAGGGACACTAGGAATACCTGTATTAAACTGTTATACTATATACACATATAAATTTTTATTCATTGCATCACTATATTATTTTCAGATGTAATTTTTTTTTTAGTTATTTCTCTGGTAACATCATAAATTTAAGAGCATTTGTTGGTGGAGTTGCTCTTGATTATTATTACCGAGTTCCACAATTTCTTGATACAACACAGCGGGCATTTGTTTTTGTTTCATGTAGCTATGCTTTAGTCTAGACTAGGTTTTTATTTTGCATAGTGTTAGCAGGTTGTTGTAGACAGAGGGAGGCTTATACGCAGCAGTGTCTTAGGTGACAACTAATTCGCAAAAAATCTCATCCGAGGATGAATCAGCAGCGTAGTGTTGAAAGCAGAAAAAAAAAAAGATAAAAAACTAACGCCTCTTTTAATTAACCAAGTGTGCACCGACCTTAAATTCAATTTATATCACAGTAAAAAGAGGAAGTGTTCCAAGACATAATATATTGCACATGCATCCGCCGCACGCGCTTGTGCGGTTCTTCACGCCTTATTAGTATGGGAAATTGGTCCAACGGAACCACCCAGTACGATGACATATCGTATTTGACTGTACCGATTAAACATGTGGATGTGTGTCTAATACATCTTTTGCTTTTTTATTAGGACTTGTGTGGCCTAGCCTTTAATTATTATTTTCAGGTACAAAATGTGTTTTTACGTTTCTAAACATAGAAGCTAAGGAATTAAAGTGTAGTTTTGATGGATTGTATAGTATAAATCCTAAGCTACTGACCAATGCCCAACATTGTTATCGGCGAGTGATACCATAGGCCAAAGCTATATATATATAAATTGTATTATATTTCTCTAAGCTTCTCCCTTCCATTGATTTTATAAAAAAATAGTTCGAATGTTTAATATCAGTGGCAGAGATATCGAACGCCTTCACCGAATGAAACTTCAAGCGGGCAAGTAGTTCGGGAAACGAGGCCGGGTGTACGGCTTGTTAATTTCGCTTAGGTCTGAAATGAGGGCGGCGGTGACACGCGAGCGAGGCCATTCTAGCTATCTTTCAAACTGTATATTAATAAGGTCAAATGATTACTGAAATAAAATTGAGCAAAAAATTATGATTTTGTAAAGAAAACACGAGTTGCCAGCAGAACGACGGCGCCAAAGAAAGCTGTAAAATGAACGAGAGGCTATAGTTTGTAATATAAAGGTTAATGGTTAATTATAAGATATTTGGATATTGTGTTAAGAAGTGCAATACACTATTATTTATTATATTGTGTTAGTGAAATAGAAAATCACTATTATATATATATGTTTGCTATATTTATAGATATAGCTTATTTATAGTTAGGGAAAGTAATATAATGAATTTGGAAATTGAGACAGTTTAAATCGAATAAAATTAACGAAGGCCTGTTATGTCATCTAGTATTCGCTAGAAACTAAAGTATAAACCTGTGTAGAAAATTGTTGTCTATGGACAGTAGACATACTCGTCGTATTGTACTGGATTACCTACATCTACCACCATTATTATATAACAAACGTTCGTGACAAACATATATCAAAATGAAAGTTTCTCAATATTCTGAGGTGATACACTCATACCTCCGAACACATATTGAGTAGATAACAAACAATGGATTGAAAAACTTTAAAAGACATAGAAACAATTTACTGGTGTGAGTAACTATAGCCTCTACTTTTAATGTAGCCAAGTATATATAGTATTTTTTCTTTTATTAAAACGAAAACATAAATAGTAAGTATATCTAAGAATGGTTATATTTCTATTGGTATTTTAAGTATATATGATATATGTAGTATAAATTATGCTTAAATGAATTTTATTTTACGCTTTAAGGATGTCGCCATGGTTGAGCTCTATGAGACGAACGACCGTACACCTTCATACCCATTTCAAAGCAATTCCAAAGCCATTCATAACACCAATTGATAAACAAAGAAATAAGATTTATAATTAGTACTCACGAAAAATTTGTTTTTCTATTCAACGTATATTATTTAATGTTCAATGATTCAAATAAATGTTAGCAATTTTTCCAATTTATCCTAATTTCAGTAACTATCATCAAAACTCTATTTCTTCTTATGTCTTTATTTCTACCCAAGGGGTGAGATATTTGCTCAGGACACTACGTTCCGATATGTCTCCATTAAGTAATATTTTCTTAGAGGTCCTTGACTGCCGTCTGACCAAACAAGGGGTGACCAGAATAAGGCGTTGACGTCGGAAACCCAGCTTGCTTTGGTTCAGTGTGTGTTACATTTTCTAAGTTTTTATATATGTAACTAGTAGAAGATTTGTTTATCTCTTCTAGCAATCACGCAGAAGCTTGTGTTTGGCTATGGTTTATTTAGATTGAATTAAAAATGTCATTGTATTGCAATTAGTCCGCCTTTTCTGTATATGTTTGTAAAGTTTTTACTATTGTATTATCTATTCTGTATGTGGGCAATAAGGATATTTTGTATTGTATTGTATAATTAACTATTTGTTAAATTAAAAAAATGAAGCATGTTTTCATTAAAAAATGAAATAAAAAAAGTGTTAAGTATTATGGTTTATACATATTTTAGCATAGAATTAGAAAATCGCGCGCAATTTGACGCTAGGCATTTTTTTTAAAATCTTTGTATTTCAGTAACTGATAATTTTTACGGTCTCTTGTTTTGTGCATAAATCTATGCATGTCAATGTTGACATGACATGTATGGTATTCCATGCTGCACTTCTCCTTAAAAAAACTCATGTGCCTAAAACAAAAAATAAAGGTCTCAACATCAAATAAATTTTGGCTACCTCTCTTTGATTCGCCTGATGCTTTGTGTTGGCGTCAATATGATAAAAGTGCCGTGAGTGGGAAAATTCTTTGACCGCCCCTCCCTCACTTCTTAACTCGACGACACTCGAAAAGTATGTTACGTGACGCGAATATTAAAACCTTTTTTAACTTTCTTCATACAGACGTATTTTAAATACGTACTCAAAAACAGCTCAGACGCTTTGGTCCTTCAAACACAATGATGATGAAGTAAAAGCTTAAAATTTTTGAAACATTTTTTTATCAGATTCGATTTCTTTCTAAATATTTCAGTAAAAAAAACTTTCTTATCTTACCGAGTTTGTCTAAATAAATAAAACTGACTAATCTTATATTTTTGCTATTAACAAAAGATAGAGTCCCAGTCACAAATATTGAACAAATTGTAATTCATTTGCTCAATTTCAATTGGGATTGCAGAAACTAATACTCTATTTGTCCAAGTTGGTATTTTGATAAATAAACAACTTAGTCCAAGGAAGTTTATAGTCTAGATCGTTTGCTGAACAACTATAGATGTCTTGGAAAATTGCATTTTTATGTAGGTACTCACTTGGGTGTGAATTAGATTTTGTTAATGACGCATTTCTTTTTATTTAAGGTTGAAACATTTTTGTCTAAATAAACAATAAAAAATATTTGCTGATTAAAATAACACCTAGTCTTTTTTTTCAAACAGTATGGACATAAGGTCTCAATGAGCAAAACATTAACAAATCTAGGTACTAATGTATCCAATACGATCATTCTATTAAACTAGCAAGGTTTTGAACTTATTATAAGAAAGACAAGAATTTATAAAGCTCTGCCACATGTAATTTTTTTCTGTCTTCCCTCATCTTTTCTAATGTTTATATTATAGAAAAATCGAATTTTAATATTCTATCTAACAAATGTAATGCAGCAACTTAAAGTAAGTCTTGATAAAATATTTAATATATATTCTTCAATAAATAAAAAGTAGTATTACACACATCAAACAAAGTAACCTAAGCCATGTCTGAAGATAAATTACAAGAATTCTCCCTCGCTGTCACGGCACTTTAGTTCTATGAGAGATCTATTAATCATAAACGTTTGATAGAATTCTATAATTAGTAGTTATTTGTTAAAAATTATCTATTTACTTTGTCAAAAGATATTATTTATTTTACAAAAATTAAACAATAATAAAAACCTAGGTCCCAGCGGATGGGTATAGAAAGAGAGAAAGAAAAGATGATTTAGAAAGGAATTGGAAAGAAGCGGCACAGGACAGGGACGCATGGTAGAAAAGAGGGGAGGCTTTTGCTCAGCAGTGGGACACATACTGCTATTAAAAAAACAATAATTAAAATTCTGTCTTTTTAGTACTTATTTACAATAAAATAGACTAGATAAACTGTTTATTGCATCAAAAAAATAATACATACTTACAATCTCTCACTTTGCTGCATCCTTAGCTATTATTCCTTCTTAGTTACTTCCAAGGAATTTAATAAACCTAGAATCTAAGGCCAAAATCCACATCGGGCCGCTGAAATAATACTTCAATGTTGTTACAACTTTATAATACTTATAAAGTAAATCTGAAAAATAATATCAAATATACTTTGTAGGAGAATCTAAAATTTAAGTGTCGTTCCACGGTCTTCGTTGGTATTTGATCTGGCAGGGAGCCAGCAATATGCCTAGCAAACGCGGGCAAACCACACATCAGATTTATACTACCTATAAGCTCGCTGCAATATTTTTTACAAAGTTCTCATTAGTTTTTGAATAAAATCAAAGTGAAAGATAAAATATTAAAGAATATACGGGCTTTTAAATAAATACCTAACCTTGAAATATTTATTATTTGAGTACTCTTGATGATTGATTTTGTCCAAAAAGTCTTGTGCATCTGTATTTTCTACTACACAAATAAATATTTCTAAAAATTTTATATGTTTTATTTACTTACTCATTTAGAATTGTGCAAGTATTGCTCGTTTATAGATAGTAAATTTTGTCCATTCCATTTACATGCCTATAGATAAAGATAAAATTAAGTATTTATGGAGATAACAATTAGGGTATTAAACTAAACTTTTATTCCATAAAGCTATTTTAGAAACATAAATTAATAAACAACATTATTATGATTAAGCTCTGTAAACAAGAACAACTAAATCATTAAACAAGAGCACATAACTAACTGCGGTGAATTCGGAACCTCCATCCGTACCTTAATATCCACCTGCAGATTACTACACCGCAACCACGGAAATTACCAACGCGCAGTAGTCAATAAGCTGAGCAGTCTTGTTTTACCTATTTACTGAATCATGTGAAATATGTTTCTATTCTATTTCTCTTATGGTATATAATAGGGGATATTTAAAAGGTGAGTAGGAGGTTTTAGCTCCACACAACACACATCATTACGCCTGTGTTTAGAGAGTAGGCAGGGACTAAAGATTTTCACTTCCTAAGCTCCTACATTATTAGACCTTCCTCGCTTCCTACACACTCTAATTCACATTCAACAACTTTTACTTTTGACAGCAGTGGGATAAGTAGCTAAAAATTTCCTGCGGTAATATTTTGAAGAGTATTGAGTTTATCATTGATATTGAGTTTACCAAGTATTGAGTTTAGATAGTGGTAGTCAGTTTTAAAATGTATGTACTTATTAAATACAACGCGAAATTAATTTGTGTTTTTAACATATTATCCAGATCAAAAACCTTCCTAACTATAATATTATTTTATGAATGCACTGGTATTATGATCTGGAACTGCTATACAGTTACCGGGGGAAGTTCACGCGTGCCGTGGGCAAAAGCTAGTGATAATAAACTTACTCATAAAACTAAATTATACATATCTATATACAAATTTACAAAAAGTTAAACCCCTGCAGATCGTTGTCCCCATTAAATGCTGCCAGTCTTCTGGGCACGTTACCTCGAGGGCAACGATCTGTTTGTGTTTCATTATTTAGTTTTTTATATACACAAACAAACTATTTACAAGTACGGTTTATACAATCTCGGATAAATTATTTATCGAGAAACTGAAATATACGTGCAAATTAACATATTTGTAAGCTCGGCGCCTCTTGTTTAATTTAATGTGGACAAAACTCTGAGGAGCTAGGTAAGATATCGCACCCAGTTATCCTATATTACTCAATCTTGTAAATCAACGGCAAAATGTAACATTATTCTTAAAATGATTAACATCGTTAGTAAATAATTATTTTATATTATAAAATCTATAAAAATAAGTAGAGTCGATGAAGTCTTAAAATAATGACTCCGAAAAAGTTTGGTCGAGAATTTCAAAATTCAAATTCATCATCGTTTGTTTCGTAATCGATAAAGTGACAACTCGAGGTACGTATAATAAGGATTACTATAAACTATGGCCATAACATAGAATAGGCAACCAGCTTGCTTATATTGCTAATTGTTTATGACTAACATATATACAAAGGTAATTTTATTGATAAGTTTAGAAAAAAATATGCATTTCAAATAATTGAAGGAATGACTGAGATTGTTTTTATTTTATTGACTTTTTCAGTCTAGTCTTACAGCAGTATGGGTGTGATTTACTTCGCTAGGCCAGACTGTGGCTTGGCAGGGTTGGCGCGACCGTTCTTTGTGGTACAATTAAAATTTCAGAACAAGGACCTTTCACATTTGTGGCACTGTTACTTTGAGTGTGTTCAATAATTTAATTTGATTACGCAAAGAGTGATTTTAGTAAAAGACAATCTGTCCTTTACATCATCGCTAGGACGCTAGTAAAATAAAAGTAAGTATTTCTTTTCGTTTAGTTGACCATAACCAAATACCATACCAGTTATCGGTATTGTTTTTTGTTTGAAAGCTTAGCCTAACATCTTCTCACATAACATAGGCTTCGTGGTCAATGTAGAGGAAAACGAAAGTAACACTGCGGGCCTAAAAGTCAATATTTGATTTTTTTTATTGCCTATATCTCCTATCAAACTCAAGCACAGTTTTGCAGACTCAGTTGTTTGGTTAAAACGATAGATTTGACAAACTGTGCCACATTTAAGAAAACTTGGCTTCTCTCATAATATAGACGGTTTTTGTACAAAGCTCTTTCTCTTAATCCTATATTAGTATAGTTTTACACAAATTCCACCGTCCAAAATCCAAATAAACACTGTTTGATGTACCTAACACAAAATAAAACTGTCTAAATTTACTCGTCACGGAACAATTTTCATTAGAGAAAATTACGTGCCTCTTTTATTAAGCGGGCTAACATGCCCCGTGCCCCATGCTCCCTCTTTGAAACTAAAACTTTTCCATTATGTTCTACAAGATTGCATATTCATGCCGTTTCTGACAAAAATGTGATTTTGATAAAGTATAATTGGAGAGTTTTCGACTTTTTAAGCCATTGTTTCCCATTAGTCTGTGGAAAATTGCGAATTTTGAAATTGTTTTTGTTTCGATTTGTTAAACGAATGAGACATTTTGACTTCATATGCTTTTTATATGAAAAATATTGTTTATATTTCAGAGATGTCCTGATTTAAAAATAGGACCTTTTGTCTATGTGCGTCGTATCTTAATATGATAAAGTTATAAGTCAGATAGTGTGATCAACGAAAATAAGCGTGAAGCCAGCAATGTTGGTATATAGCAAACAATTACGATTATACTGGCCAGGAAGTTAATTGATCTTGGCGAATGTTATGTTGACATATTACTCCTCAAGTCCATGCCAAGTATTGAATTAAGTATTCTTCTTCTCATCATATTTGCGTCCACTGCATATGCCTCTTCAATGGCTCTCCATTCTGTTCCATAATATTGTATTGTGCAATAATGTGCATGCGGCTTTAATTAATTTAGAATTCACGAATTCATTATTACAAATATCAAAATTATTAATTAACTATACAATGAAACAAAACATGCACTGATACGAAAACATTCATTTGGATATTATATTAGTCTGTCGCATCACACCAGATCACAAAGGGAATACGTACAATTGGGACTGGCTTTTATTAATCTGTTATTCGTACCATCCGGGTGGCTTGTCGCCCAATTAATAACAATATACCACGCTGGGATTTGAGCATTCCAGCTGACTAACATGTCTCAAAATTGTTTGGTCCTGCTAGACGGATTTGTTACAATAAATTAGCTGTACTCGTGTACGTTTGGAGGATTAATGGCTGTGTTTGATTGGCCCGTAGTTTATATTGAAAAGACAAAACAAATATATTACTGTGAACACACTTTACAAATTTCTAATAAAGAATCTAGAAAAATTTTAATTTGGTAAATTTTTTGTAGCTTATATTGATAGATTTTATATATAATTCATTTATAATACTTACCCACATCAAGGTCTTTGGTGTACAGTTCATGAGTAGTTCAACTTTATATAAGTTTGAGTAAAGTAAACATTATCTGACACCGTCGTAGTTTGCTTGGTTAATTAGTTTTTAACGCCGACGAGGTTTGAGTAATCACACCTTACATCTACATCACGAAGTCTCCTTCAGGCTGTTTCAAATTATAAACTTGCTGATATTATGAAACATTTTCAAATTAAAAATTTATTATTAAACTAGTTGTAGCCCCGCGACTACGTGCGCGTGGGCTTCGTTTCCGTTATCGTAGGCATTTCGGGAATTGCTTCCGAAATTCCCGCGGGAATTACTCGGGAATCCCCCTTTTTTATACAAAGTTTGTTATGACAATAAATAACAAACATAAAAAAAAGAATTATCCAATTTGGTGCATTCGTTCAAAATCAAACATGCCTTGAGTTCATTCAAATGACGATAACTTAATTTTATGAACCGATTTTGATGAAATAAACTTCAGATGATCTTCTGAGTTAAAACAAAACAATTGGTGTAAGTTTGAAGCAAATCGGTTCAGTACTTTGGGAGATAAGCGTGATCATACAGACAGACAGACAGACTGACAATTATTATTTTTTTCTTTCAATAATTCATTTTAAATGTCCCTCTTTCCATTTCAGTCAAAATTACTAAATGTACAGACAAAATATTTTTATTGTTTTATAATTATGTACGAGTATAGATTAAAAAAATTACAGGCTCTATTTCAAGTCATGGGTCAAACATTGAAGGTAATATAATATTGAAGTATATATTCTGTGATATTAATACACTCTTTAGTCTCATCAAGGTGCAGACTAAAAGTTGTTCAGGACGACCACTAACAAAGATAAAATAAAAAATGCCTGGAGAGACAGCGCGCGATTTCGTAATTCTATGACCGCTGCTAAAATCATTTTCACATTGTATTCTTAGATGATTTAATTTATATTTTCACCTAAAGCTCCCATTATGGCGAAGTCTATTACACGGTAGCCTATTTCTAAATAAAAATTTAATTTCTTAATTGTTTGCAATGCAACGTCCACCGATGTGTCAGCGCTGCCATATTTACCAACGCTAATTGTTTGGTTATCTATTACGTTGACATGATCCGATTCCAACGGGAATTAGTAAAACTGAAATGTTTGTGATATTTAACAATGCATGTGTGTTTTAAGAATGAATACGTATTTGTCAAACATAATAATATAAAGTTTGGAATCAATATTTGGCGTCTGATAGAATTAAGAGTGGTAATCGGGTTTCTGTTTATTTGATAGTCGTTTTGCAAAAACTAATTACGCAATGAATGCAATCATTACTAGATTGCACCTAGCTTATAACAATAAATTCTCTGATATCGATCTCTTTCACGTAAATAGATATACGCTCAGGAAAAATTTTATGCACATAATCGAAAGTACATAGTTTGTGTGTTTTTTGTTTTTTTTTTTTTATAACAGACTTAATTAGTACGCAATGTTATCTCTTTTTCAAGCCTATCAAATCTGTTATGTAAACGTCTAGACATATTACCTTAAGTTTCTTATCGTGTTTTATGTTATACCTAAACAATGTAAATCCGTTATTGGCTTTCAGTGTACTTTAAAGAACTATTTTAAAATGTTTAAGAACTGTGGATTTTGTGATAAATAAATAAATACATGTTTTTTAGATACACAAGTCCTTATTTTATTTATTTCGGTTGTATATCAATAAACCATGATTTACGATTATTAGAATAAACGATATAACTATACGAACATGCGTAAAATACACATTTCATTTTAAGTGGCAGCTGTACCACGCCTTACAATGAATGCTCTGTTTTATTTTTATTGGTAATTAAACAATTAACCCTTTGTACGCCACAAAGGACCCAATTCCGAGGCTCCCCTCTGAGTGAAATTTTATACTCGTTGAAGGCGTATAGTGGTGAATTTTAGGGAGTTTATTCACGAGGTGAAAGGAATACAGGATCCCCATTTAGTAAATGAGGAAGTTTCGCATCTGTGTATGAAAACGAAGGCTTAAATTAGGTGTAGATCTTTGTGTGATGTGAGAGAGCTGTAGGTAGGTATTTTTATTTTGTGATACCCTTTGTGTAGCCCTGCGGGCCAACTAGAACGTAATATTCGCTGAACGAGTTTAATAATACTTTGATTTTAGGTCTGTTTAAGTTTTAAAAAATTAACTATCAGCATTATATAGAAAACATTACTCGGATTTGGGATAATGCACAAAAATAAAACGTCATTGATATATTTTATGATTTATTTAATAAAAATCTCTTTTGACTTGAACACGATCACTAAATTACAGACAATCAAAGAAATATGTATTTCATGTAACATTGAGATTATTTACTTTGTTATCAGTCAATAGCTTAGAACAGTATAAACTTTCATATTTCTGTACCTTGGGTGCTGGTGACTCTGGATCATATTATATTGTACCAGAAAACAAAAATGTTGTCATAGAAACTGTTGTTTTTATTTGTGCAGTATATATAGGCTATAATAGATATTTAGGTTCTGTTTTGTCACGTGTTAATAAAATCTCTATTTGTATTTAATTGGTGAATCTATCATGGACACTTAAAAAGCTGTGTTTGCCAATGAGCCCAAAGTGAAGATCTACGAAATTGACCTATACCAATGCAACATCTACTGCTAAGATGCTTCATTGTTAGAAGTCCGATCAGAGATAAGTAGTTATTAATAAAAATATTTATACAAAAACGTGGTAAAACAGATTTAAATGCGTTCAATCGACGCCATTCTAAAACTGTATAAAGGTATTTATTTAATTTATATTTGTTATCTAAGCTTTAAATCAGTGCTACCAACACCTTACGTGGTACAAAATCATTCTTTCGACACAAAACCAATTAACCATGATCAGACTGATTTGAAATATTGTACACTATATATTTACATGCATGTAGGTGAAAATAGGCCGTTGAGTAGTTAATACTTAAATGCTTGTTTAATGTGTCTGTATAAATAGCTGTCTGTCTAGAATCAATCAAAAAATTATTACGAGCATTGAAATTATAACTAACTAAGATAGCGTAGCGACCCAAAGTGAGTCTTGACCTCTGATCATTTCGATTAGGGTATTCTTATTTTTAACGAATTACCTAGTTGTAGCGCTAAGAATATAATTTTTGCGTCTCACTTATTAACTTTTGAATGTGCATTTAAAAATATATTTTTTTAAGAAATAATTAGGTACTTACTTACTTAAAAAAGTAAATTAGTAAGAACTTAATTTTAGTTTGAAATATATTGTTCTTAAATCAATTCAATTATATTCTTATTTTTATTTCTCCATCGTTTAATTTGTGACATTGACTTATTATATTACAATGGCATCTTTAGCGCCCATGAATTTACTAAAGAATTGGTTACAAATCGGTTAGCGTTTGCAAACTTGTACATTGAATAATAAACGATCACCGTTAGTCATTGTCACCAGTATAATTATTGATGGCCAACGGGTACGTTTAAAAAAATTGTGTCATTTACGTCGGTTTGTTAAAAATAAATACAAATATTTATACAAACACATTCATAACAGAAGATCATTAAGCCTTCTGAACCTCTACTAGTAGACCAGACAACAATAGAAACTCATTTGTTTTATTTTCGACTGGCTGTGTTACAGAAAACGCTCATAGATATGATAAAAGTTCTAATTACATATTTAGTTTAGCAACTGTTCCACATGGCGGTTTACTATTATAGTAAATAGCTGAAATAAATAGCTATAGCTATCTGATTTTACTAAAAGGAAGATTTTTTCGGAATTATACTTACATGAATCTCACCTTGATATATAACTAAACTTCTTGAGATCAAACAGTCATTATAAATAAATCTTTTGTTACAACACACATATTGTTTCTCATTATTTTAAGAACAGTTAAATATGAAACAAATTGTGTGTGACAGACAATTAGTAAGGAAAAAAAATAAGTGACTATGACTATATGCGATTATCCTGTATTTTGAAACATGAAAGAAATGGTAAACCGCAGTGTGATCCAGTTAGTATGGCCATAGGGCCCTTAAAACCTGTAGAAAAGAATTTAAGTTAAAATAGGCCTTATTTTAGCCACGACAGCGCAAATGTATAAAATAAGATTACATGAAAGAACGTCGTAGAAATGAAGAAATGGGGGAATGGTAACAGTATTGTGGATGGAATATAAATTAGTTCGGGTGTCCGTCAGATGTGATATTGGAAGGAAATTTATTAGAAGAAAGAATATTCCATATGAATATTAATTTAATTAAGTTGTTAGTTTTATATTGATATTATTTCGAACTGATCTAATAGTCATAAATACGAGTATTTCAGATTATAAAATTATGATAAATTCTTAATTGCATTAAAAGGGAATACTCGCGTGAAAGCTCTATTCATGAATATCATAATAACCAAGGTAAATCTCGGACAATCCATTGTCTACGATGATAATTTTAATATCAACAATACATTGCTCATTAGTATTGTAACGAATAATCAAGTTATAAATAAATACTTGTGTCAATAAAACTATAAATGAAATGTAAGATATTTTTCTGAATACAGAGGGAAAAAATGTGCAGGATATTTTGCACCAGTTTCTTTCTATGTTGTCATAAATGTTCAGAACTAATACGACAAAACAGCATGGCGGACGTCAATGGCTCTTCGTTTATTTTAATAGATTTACCTTGTGAATCACTACTTTATATTTTCTACTGAAACTGAATAAAAGCGAACGGTTTTAATAGGAATAAATTTCCGTCAGTTTTCATACAATTAATAGGGAAAATATACGCTGAAGAAACTACTTATTAAAAAATATTTGAAGACAAAAAACCTTGAACTTTATGAGGATATGCGTATCATTCACGCTATCATGGCATTCATGACATTGAAATAAATGACAGCCATAACCTTCTCTGAAAACAATTATCTACGAAATGAAAACCAAGCAAATTCAAACGTGACTATGTTATATTTGTATTGATATACAGTAATTTAAAAACAGTGCACCATCTTTTTTTTCATAAGTATTTACAAAATATACAACTATTTACTAACAATTATTAACAATGTGTTATTTCGATGAATAACATATTTTACACGAAACAAAGTTTATACACCGTTCCTAATTGGTATTAAAAATAAATAGGTTGGACCATCTATGTAATTATCAAATACATAATAAGGACTTTGATATATTTAATACAAGAAAATCTTGCGATAGAAATGTGTTTGAATTCGGTATTAAATTTATGCTTCATTATTAAAAAAGAATTTAAATTTTAATAAAATACTAACATAATTTAATAAAGAGAATATATATAATATATAATAGATTGACAGAATGAATAATTATAAATTTTTGATTTTTCAAGACAGATAAGATTATTTGAAAACATCAACAATACCATCATATAGCAAAATTCATTGAACGTCTAAAGAACAATGAACAGTTAATTAGCTAAAATGGCAGCATCATTTATCATGTACAAAATCTGATTCAAATTCTCAGCCTTTTCATGTACCTATTACTACTAAAAATTGATAAGTAACAACAACTTAGTCATTATGTTTCTATGAAACGATTCCAATAACAATACAAATAATTAATTAGGCTTTTCTATCACTTCACCGTATACACGCCTCATTACAAAAGTCACTTTATTTCCACCACACACTTCAACACACCTGTTTGTCTTTGAGACTCATAAAGGTGTCGTCACACAGTAATTTATCCGCAAAGTCATTTGGAATGTTTCCGTTAAAATGATTTATACAGTTCCATAATAATTTACGTAACTATTTTCTTTTTTATCGTTGTCCCTTTGTGTTTAGCAGTCCCTCTAAGGAGTTCGAAGCGGGGATGGCGAGGGGGCTGGGCCCCTCAGCTCTGTGCTAGGGAATCCAACGGCACCACCAGTTTTCCGTTGGAGTAGCTGTAACAAAGTAAATAAAATGAAAATTGTATTTTTGGCGAATGCAAGCGAAATTTATCTGTTACTATCAATGTTTTTTAGGTCTTGGCAAAAGGAGTTTTAAATTTTAATTATATACTTTATTATACACAATTATATTAGAAATTACAGTGCTAGATATTAACCTGTATGGTATAGTAGTAGTTCTGGATTTAGCTCTGCTTGGCCTACAGGCTTCATCTGCAACCAAGACATTTCAATTTCAGCCTTCTGCGATGAACATTAATTTGTTTTCAAAGTAGACGTTTGTCTTATCGACTTATCAAGAAGTTTCGCTCATAACGTATCGGCGAGGCTTAATTAAGTGGTAGCGCATGCTATTGTCTCGGTTCTTGCGGAACAAAACTTATCTCGAGTCAAAGTTTGCAGAAGTAATATCTGCAATACCTTAATGAGGGAACTTTGTATCGACTTTGTTAATCGCTTTGGACCCAGCCGTGTTGCGCTGCTTGTTATCGACTCTTATTACAGATGATTCGATCGCTTTTATTTAAATAGAGATCCCATTTTTGTGTTTTGTTGACAGTGATTAATGTGGAAAATAAATAAAATGGATAATGGATAGGATTATAGAACCTTTAATAACGAAAAACTATTTATGGACGCGCCAGCTCCAATTGAAAACTAAATTAAATTAACGAAATATGAAACAAATTCACATTTAAACTTAAATTTCAATTGAGTTGATTGTGTTTAGTGTGTATTTAGGGCCTTACCTAGAGCGGCTAACATCGTTGTGAGAGGCACGCATCGCATTTGACGGGCTCGGAACGCCGCTTGCCCTGAGAGCCTTGCGAGCCGGACTTACGCCGGAAAGTGTACCTAACGAGCAGACCTGCAATGCAAAACGCCGCACCGTTAACAAAATAAACAAAATAACCAAAACGAAAACAACAAATAGAGAGCCACGCGCGCGTCCATCTGAAAAACGCCTATGGGCGAACGAAAGCGGGCGAAATAAAAAAGGGATGATACTCTCAGGGTTTTCACGACTTGATACCGCTTGGATTCATTCACGTTTTATGTGAAAGAAGATCTTTATATTTCGTGCATTTTTGTACTAAAATATATTTTGTTCTGTGTGATGGATGTAAATGATGTTTGAAAATATTGTCTGAAAGTTTTGTTTGAGCTAAATACAGAAGTTTAAACTTTTTGTAAAGCAGCGCTTGTAATGCTAAAATGTCTAAGAACTTTTCCATGCAAGTGAACAACTACATGAATATAGTATTAGCTACATTAGACTAAAATGAAGTAAAATGCTCTATGCACTTACCAGTTAGTCCTGCTTTGTTGATGCTATTAGAGCTTGAAAACCCAGATATTTTCTTCCACGCCTTTTTATTCCAAAATCCACTAGATTTTGCGTCTCCACAGCTTGAACTTCTTGGAGAAGAAGTATCTCTTGGACCACGCATACCGCATTCATCAGCACCAAGTATGCGGACACCAGCTCCTCGCGTCCCATATGCCACTGCGGGTAAGTGAGGAACAGATCCAGTCGGTTTTCGTCGTAAACTGCCAACATAACTTGCTCCACTACTACTGCCACTAAATCCGCTATCTAAGTCGGGAGGGTTACAGCTTGCTGGTGAAAGCAATTCATCGGTAGGACCTACTCGTAATAATTCTTCAATATTGTCTCTATCTTCTGCCCGTTCTGAATCTGGTGATTCACATTCGGGCATTAACATAGCTTCTACGCTAAGATTTAGTTCTCCCAAAATTCTTTTATGTCTGGACTCCACTCTACGTACTTCTTCTTCTACCACACTTCGATCTAAAGACACTAGCGATTGTCGTGGGACATATCGGTGTTTTGGGCATGTCCTAGAACCATCTGTGATTTCTTCATAAATATTTTCTTCTGTTCCGTACCTAGTCACATAGTTGTGTCGAGCGGACCGATCTCGTGGAATTCCGCCGCGCCCCCGTTGGCGATTTGCTTTTCTAGATGATGATGGCATTGATAAATGATGGTCGTAATAAGCATAAGCATAATCAACTGGTTCAAACCGCTCCATCGTCGCAGCAATATTACTTCTATTCCAAGTCGGTGGTGGAGGTTCTCTAGACAAATTGACTGCAGCAAGTCTTGCTGGTAAAATTTCATCCAAATCTCGAGCACATCTCTCATCCAAAGACTGTGCTCCATCGTCTTCTTCTCGTCTATGCTTTCTGTGGGGACGTCGAGCAGTTTGTGACCGCTGATGAGGTCGGTCACAGTCTGAGCCATGGCCGTGATTATAGTCGGGTGTGTGGCTGCGATTATAATCAATTGGACGATGTTTACAGTCTAGTGTATGATGATAATCTGAAGTATGCCTCAAACTAAAACTAGAGTTTCCTTCGTAGTCGGATCTATCGTAAGAAGGACTATCATCAGCATTACTAGTATGGGGAAGTGGACAGTCTGCTGCTATTCCAGACTCAGAGGACGGGTAGTCGTGCACTTCAGCTGTGATTAAGACGCGGTCGTCGGGTCGTGCTGGTTCTGAAGCCGCATGTCGATGATGTGGCCGAGGTCTGGTAGTTTCGCGACAACTGGCAAACGTCCTCTGAAGAGATGGCGTTGGGTGTCTCCCACAGCGGGAGTCGTACACCGCCTCCCCTGGCTCGTCGGGGCTTGGCGGCGCGCTTCGTGATTCCATGGCTCATCGTTTCATCTTCAATCGAAACCTGTAAAGAACAGAAAACGATTATTAATATATAAAATATGAAACAATAATACTCTTAACTTGCAAACGAGCCTTTTTGCAAATACGTGCGTAATCTCATCTTCACTGGAGTCTAGCAAATTATAAAAGTAATTTATCGTATGGTATGCCTATGGGACATAATATTAATAGATTATGCTGTGTTAGATATCGTGTATGAAATATTTTACTTTTAATAAAGGTCTCCGAGTCGGCCGTTGCCGGAGCCGAGGGCAATGAATCCAAAATTACATGGTCCGTGATAAGGGTAGGGTAAGTGGCGATCAACACAGCAGCCCGACGTCGATATATCATCATCAGTCGCTGTATTATAAATCGAGAGACGGGACTACACGGTTGTTTACATTATATAACCTACTAGTGAATGTATTTTTGTAATCGAGAAAAACGTAAGTCTACCTTCTGAATTGGAACATAAGAGATAAATCTTAAATTTGAGCGTAATGGACGGTTCCTTTGCTATTAATATTATGTAATTTTATCAATTTCGTAAAAAAATAAACACAACTTTTAGAGGTAGAAGAAGTAAAGCATTGAGTATACATTACTTACTACACAAATAATTTTAATTTTTACACAAAACAAATAAAAAGAATACATGTAATAACATATCAAATAAGAAATAAATTCTCTGGCGCGCCGCTGTTCCTATGAATATTCAAGAAAGCAAATCTGATCGCATCTGTAATAACGAAATTCCTCTCCAATTTTTGTTGCGAATCTCCTAAAGCTAGGGAATTCCAGACAAATTTATTACTATAACGATAAGTGTCCGTGAACTAGAGTGTCGCATGGCAAGGGCGGGACGACGTCACAAATAAAGAGCTTTTAGAATTGGAACCACAAACAAAGCGAGTCCATGCCGATTTAAGCATTTTGTGTAGCAATATCCAGATAAGACCATTCGATACGGTTGGAATATTATTAGTACTATTTGAAAATATAATTTTAGACATTATTTTTATAAAGTATTGTTTCTAGAATAAACCAAATAAAAGAAGTATTTGATTCTCTAGAAATTTCTTTAAAAAAGCAAAGTAGAATTAAGAACCCTAACAAAGAAATGCATAAAAATTTCAACGAGAGTTTATCAGACTAATAAATAAAGTAAGTTTCTACTCTATACTGTCATTAATTGTGACTTGGTTCCCCACCGTTGCCATGACAACGTCTCGTCCCGCTTTATCGCGCTTCCGCCCAATATTCCTTGCATGTAAATCATCATCAGACTGAAAGTGACTCGTAAAGGGCCCATTGACCGTCCGGTCACTATAATTTGTTAGTCCACAGTCGCCTAGATTTGTTTCCCATGGGTGTTATTTAAAAAAAAATTTGTTAATCAAATGATTGTAGAGACGTCAGTCAAACTTATCAGAGTACTGTTAAATATATATATATGAAATATTCAAAATTAACCATCACTATTGATTTCCTGTTTCAACTACCATTATGCTTAACGTGGCCTAAGGTCTTATGGCTTTAGGCTCTGCCTACCCCGTATGGGATAAAGACGTGAGTATATATATGTATGTATTCAAAATTAATTGTTTTAATAATTGGTTGTAAGTATATAATCACGTGTTTTATGCGATATAGCCATTATGACTCGAAAAGAAGAAGAAGGTGTTTTATTATTTTTTTTGACGACCTCCGTGGCGTAATGGTTAACATGCCTGACCGCTACTCAGAAGGTCCCGGGTTCGATCCCCGGTCAGGTCAAGATAAAAATGATCTTTTTCTGATTGGCCTGGGTCTTGGATGTTTATCTATATATGTATTTGTAATAAAATATAGTATCGTTGAGTTAGTATCCCATAACACAAGTCTCGAACTTACTTTGGGGCTAACTTAATCTGTGTGACTTGTCCCTATATATTTTTTTTATTTATTAATAGTGCTGGGCTCAGCTATGATGCCGCGGTTTCGCTTACTATTGATAAAACCACCTAGACACATATTGTAATGTAAGAAGCCTTTCTCAAGAATCCTAAAAATTACACACAAAAATATATTTCTCTTATTCAAGGGACAGAAAGAGACTTGATAAAAACAAGAATACACGTATATCGGTAAAGACCTAAAAATAACGACAAAATAACACTTCGACAAGAAATACTGTACAATATAGTTTATCATGCTTATATTATTTTCCTCATTTCACAAGTTAGATGGGAAATCTATTTAAACTAACAAAAATAATTTTGACACGCCGCATGACATCAGCACATTTTCCCCCTATCTTTCCACCCTCGTTTCAGCTTTAGAATATATTATGAGGGTGTAAAAATCACGCAATGGTCCTAATACTTTTGTAATTGCATTGAAATTTATAACGCGACTTTTTTAATACGACTTAATTCAGTTTATTAATGGGCCATGAAGCAGTTATAAAAATATTAAACAATAAAATCTGCTATTAGCTCTATTTTTATTTAATTCTTGGGTGAAACTTCTCTGATTTTATTTTATTTAAGTATATATTGTTTCCTGCATTTCTGTTCATAATAATTTTACTATGCTTTTAATATTTTATTTAAGCCACAGGCAGTCCACTACTTGACATAGGCCTTCTTCAAAAAACTCTATAATAACCATTTGAAAGCTGTCTGCATAAGGTGTTTAGCTACAACCTTCGTCAGGTCAGGCCATTTAATCATAATTAATGTTTTATTAGACGCCCATCACACATCCCAAATTCAATACAGCTACTTAATTACCAGCGTTAAAGAAATTCCTGTCAGCTCCTTTGAAGCCATGTCTTAGAGAAAATGAAAAGAACTGTAAGTATCAAGAAAACAATGATTCTTTAATTAAAAATAACTTGGCTTTATATTTTTATTTATTAAGAGCTTACCAACAAAACGATCAAAAGACGTCGGAATTTTGCGACAAAGCAATGAAACCGGTATCTTATATTGTTTCTTTTGTTTTTAGTTGTAACATTAATTTTGTTACGTATACAAAAAATAATAATTTTAACATTTCATTCGTACTTCAAGAAACATGCTTGCTTTTAAATATACAGGTTTTTATGGTCAAATGCATGTATTTAAAATTGTGCAGGATTCTTATCATACACTTTTATTCCATAAAAAATACTACCAAATTAAAACATTTCAATCCTACAGAATAACACATTTTATTTATCAAGCATTTTTTTTCTTTTTTTTTTTCGCTTATGGTCTGTCTTCAAGAGACATTAGGCATACCAAGCTCTGTCAAATTTTGGAAGTCGATTTGTTTAATCACTGACCATAAGCTTGTTCACTCTTTAAGAAAAAATAAACTATATGTCGCTATACCACCTAGAAATTTTAAAATAATATAATCATATAAAATTTGCATGCGTTTTTATATCAAACATAAAAGGAATATAAAATTAATTTTCCAAGATGGCGACATTCCCTTTGCTATTACGCGATTATAAATAATCATCATCCATCACAGGACGATAAAATAATAAGTGTTTCATTCTACATGCACCCTCGTGTCCATTCATTATAAATAATAGGTTTTTTGTGGTGTGGACACATGTGTTGTGAGCATCGTAAGTAATAACTATCAATACTGAATTGGGCACTGATGTTTTATTGAAATTATCCGCCTTTTCATGACGAATTTTATTTTCTTATACATATTTCTGTAGATATAATTATATGAAAATCAATGTTTTTATTTGTAACATAACGAGACAGCCCCAACACCATTCTGAGCGCGTTCGGGACTCGCAAATGCTAGCATAGTATATGCTTAAATCTTTAAAACTACGCAACGGATTTTGATGCGGTTTTTTTAAATAGATAGAGTGAATCAAGAGGAAGGTTTTTATGCCCATGCAAAGCCGGGGTTGCTAGTTATTATATATATATATATATATATATATATATATATATATATATATATATATATATATATATAACTTTTCAAGCACTTTACAGAGCTCATGGTCGCAGGCAGACTGAGTTGACATTCGTCTGTGTCATTTGTTTCTGATGTCACAAGAATACAAAACCATAGCTCATAAATCATTCAAAAGCTTATGTTCAAAAGTTGTAAATAGAATCAAATGCTTTACCACTTCACACCAATATTACGAGGGATTCTTAAGTTTATTCGTACCAAATTTCATCAAAATCGGTGCAGCAGTTTATCTGTGAAAGAGCAACAGACAGACAGACTTTTACGTTTATAATATTTGTATGAAAGTATGGATATGGATTTTACTTATTTATTACACAAATTTTGTTCTATTCTCGCTAACAAATAATGTAAATATTTGGTATGACTTGAATTTAGCAAGTTTCATTATAAAGCTATGCTTATTTTACGATCACTTTTTCCTATAAGGTGATCCAAGAAATATGGCTGGGTCTCGGTGACTTTCAATAACACATTTTTAAGGATTTGTGTCGGGATCATTTTGTTGCGGAAGAGGGAAATATTTTCGTAAGTGAACGATGGAATTAGCTTTTACGGCGACCTTCCATTTTGGCAACGAATTCGTCCAAATTGTTATGACGGTCTGCTCACAGGTGTTTTGGTAAACATATCATGACACTTTTTTTTCCTTACATACAGTATCACACATACAGTACATATACAGTTATATTAAAAGAAATTTGTATGATTGTTTGTATGCTCTGAGTTTGGAAACTACGAAGATTTACAAAATAATTTCATGAAAGGGACATGATTAAAAGCATTTCATTTCTTAAATACTAATACATTGTAAATAATGTATATACTTCAAACAAAATAAAAACAAAAAAAATTACAATACATTGATAATACCATCAAATAAATTCAATATAACTTTATATTTAAAATTGCTTCAGTTGTTAAATATATAAAGCCATCAAATGTCTTCCGTAAACATCTTATTGTTTCATTAAATGAATAAATAATAAAATAGAGATACCACTAAAATCGAGCATTCCTAAGTGAAAATTTGCGTCGGCTCGAGGAAACGAGCCAACGAATTGGCTACCAACCTATAAAACGTAATGTCACATTCATTTGCAATTCCAAGAGTCCTCAGCCTGTATTATGCCTAATAAAATTTACATATTTAAATTAAAGTGCAAAATAACAAGATACTGAAACCATCGGTGTGACTGGCCGGGTTCTTTACGCATTTTGTTAATTATACGATTACTTACTTTGAAACAAATGATAGTATTTTTAATAAAATCAGGTCTAACCAGAAAGTCAACATGGTCAAGTATTCCTTGAGGCTTCATCCAAGTGGATTGATCAGCCATTTATAGCCTAGATTTCCTTTCCTGGGATTTCAACTAAGCCATACCAAAGAATAGACCATAATGAGCATACCTACAAAATTTCGTTTGATATAGCGGTTTAAGCAGAGGTGGTACAAACAAACCGAGTTACTTTTGCATATTAGTAGAGAGTCGGAATTTGTGGTTTAATTTACATCGGTGCTCTATTTATATTTTGTGAACTGTAAACGAATGAGATAGGTACTAGATACCTACTGAAACCATTCATTAGTTTATTAGTTTCAACACAGATTTTTTTTAAAATTGCCTAGACCGTGCGCGATTCCAAATTCTTTGGTTCTCACAAATTTTGTTAACCGAATAATCAGTTTTAAATGTCTAAGATTCTCTGAATATACAAGTAATACTGTTTGTAAAACTCTTAAACCAGGGTGTACATGGTCGATTAACCGTGTCACCTGCACAAAATGATGATGACTTTTTGTAAAATGTTGGCGCACCAAAGGGTGGAATACAGATGAATATGCTACAAGATTACTTGATTCACACTATCTGGTGTGATCCACACTCGCAAATAGTCACACAAGTCAAATAATGTATGATTATGAATATATATAAGTATACTACATAAGCTGTGAGTGTAAGGGTAAAGTGGTATACTTTTATAGATGACCACTGTGTACCTACAGGTCTTAAGTCTTCAGGTAGCCAGATGAAGCGTAGTCAAATATTTTTTTTTTTTTTTTATCATTATCTCAACCATAAAATTCGAACATCGTTCATTACGAGTTAAATGACCAGTGTTTGTTTATTTAGTACAAAAAGGATAATTTATTATTTTCACAAGCAAACGGGATTACATGAGCCGATAACGATACGGTCCCGACAAAGATATAAGTGCGTAATGAAAATGACGCCCACGAATTGATATTATCAGTGTAGTTTATATAGAGCCTTGCTGCCATTATATTTTTCAGGCAGCTCATAAATAAGCTGGATGGATAAAACCACAGTCTAAAAAAATGATATTATGTAACAGCGACTGCTGTTATGTTGTGCTTAATGAATGTAGAGTATAGAAGCTCGTTCTGTTACTTCTCTTGTCCTGCGATATCTCCCTATTGCAGGATTTTACAGACTATGGTAACCGTTTACTATGATAATATTACAGTATTATTTTTATGACCGGCAGCATTTCTAATGCCAATCCTCCTTGTAAGAATGCTGTTCGTAGAGGATATTGCTACCAATCAGAGAGAGGTACTCACCCGAATATTAAGACCTTAGTATAACCCTTATATTCCTTACTTTCATAAAAAAAGGTTTGCCTATTCTTAGACATTAATAAAATAAGTATGCACGATAAACAAAATACAACACATGGTATCATGCAGAAATAATTGCATCAGGAATATTAATTTTATAAAAAATAGAGGTAGGCCTCTATGTAATATCCACCGACAAAAGGTTACGTATGACGTATCGATTTAAACAGAAACATGAAATACGGTAAATATGGTATGTTGCTGATAAAAGACACATTTCCGATACAAACATTACGGTAACCGAACCTTTGACATCAATCAGAGTGCAGATAATGTGTCGGTGATCTGTTTGACACATTTAACGACGCTGGCGTTTACACGGTGTTTGGTTGTGTCTATATTCGTAAACGGGTGTTAAAGAATTATAAAATATATATATATTGATACGTACATAAAGGCCTAAGCTATTAAAAGCATTCATTTCAGAAAAATATGGTGACATTGAAAAACAGTAACGCCTCTCAACGTAGATAACAATTAACTGTTATTGTTATCTCGTTAACTGTCCGCGAAAGTGTTAAGATTTCAAAGATTTGTGTTTTGTCTCCTCATTATAAGTATTAAATACCTATATATTTGCATTTTATTATCGCATCAATTTTATCATACTTGTTAAGTAGAGTAATTGTACAGTGGGCCACATAATATATATATATATATATATATATATATATATCCCATACGGAGTAAAAGGCTTTCTATGAGCCCACTATACCTAACCCATAAACCTGAGTAATACTGAGTATAATAGGTAGGGTAGCTAGCAAACTACAAAACTACAGGTACTAACAAATTTTATGGTTCAATTACGGAACGGTGTGATGGGGTGTTCTTATTGCAGTGCTATCGTTGATATACTCGTTCGGCTGATAATGTTCTTGTTTATTTAGACGGATGCGTTAATTATAAGTACACATTAACTGAACTAGTATTGTAAGCAATGGATAATTGATGGCTTTCATTTTCATAACATTAGCACTGTTATTTAGATAGTAAGCACACTGAAAAGCTCTAATTTATCTAATTTATTGCTTACTAGCGCTCCGCCCTGGCTTCACATGGGCATAAAAACCTTCCTCTTGAATCACTCTATCTATAAAAAAAAACCGCATCAAAATCCGTTGCGTAGTTTTAAAGATTTAAGCATACAATGGGACATAGGGACAGAGAAAGCGACTTTGTTTTATACTATGTAGTGATGTCTTTAAAGTTATACGTATAATATATTATTATATCTTGTTAGTTTAACATACATGCACTAAACTTAAAGAATTAAACTAATGGACTATTTTGGTAATTGATGAAAACAATTCAATGATATATTTTTATTATTTTTATATTAATTCAGAGTATTTTTGTACATCATTCATTTGTAAAGCACTAAAACACAAGGAAAAAAATATATAAATTACTGTCAAAACTTCAAAGGCTTGCGAAGAAGGCTGTTGTGAAAGATCACAAATACACTGGCAATATTTTTAGGCTTCTATTCTTACACCTTATCTTACCTTGAAAACCAATGGGGTTGGTTTTATGGAAAAAATATTCACTCATAAGTAAGTAAAGATATTATTAGATAGTACGAATACGTAGAGAGTAATTTTACGCACTTGTTTGGATCCCTAGATATAAAATAAAAAGGTCAATGTTTATTTTTATTTGTATGACAAAAAATGTAGAGCTTTTTAGAGGTCCGTATGTAAGGTAATAATGTTACAAGTTAAAATCTATAGTATGCGTCTACCATTGTGAAAAAAGAAAAAGCTTGGTATACGTTAGTATTCTGACTTACTTTTCATTCCAATTCTAGCATTTAATTTTTAAAATAAGTATCAATTCAAAGACTTATAACGACTCTATTGACAAGTAAAATTTTGTATCGATTGAAACTTATCAACAAATTTATCGCTAAAACACTTTGGTTAATTTTGCACTACCCTTAAATGTTACAATCACGTGAAAACAAACGAAATAAAAGTATGATTGTAAAGTGTAATTAGTGTAATGCATCTAGTGATTTGAGCTTTGGTTTAAAAGCTTTAAAAAGGGTGTGTGGGTTTGTTTTAAACAGGGTTGCTACTCATAAAATTTTAATTCAAAAAACGCCGGTTGCAAAACTTTTTTACGTTAAATGTGCAACATTTAGAAAGCTTGTGTTGTTATTTCATTCTATATTATTCCAAAGCCGCGTGAGGTTATAACATTCTTACTATTCACGTTATTTTAAATCATTTTTGGTGTCCATTCAAATTGTTTTAGACTTTATCATGATTATAAATTACAAGTCGTAATAACATGTCTCGCCATTTTTAAAATCATGATTAAAGCTTAAATTGGGCTCTAAAGCTTAAGCTGATGAAAAAAATTGGGAAATACGCTCAGAGGAGGAATTTATTTTTAAATAGTATAATTTTTAATATATGCCGCGTGGTTGTATTACTTTAAGAGTAATAATGAGAATATTAACTAAGAAGGGTCTGATGTTAGCGAGATGGCTAGAATAAAAACAATACCAAATCTGTCAATATATATTAATGTCCTCATTATGGACAAGTTAAGATATAACCTTTGAAGGCAGTAAATTCATAATATATATATATATATAAACAAAATCTTTTCTACATGCCACAACCCTACTTTACAGTAGGGAGTGTCCAGTGACATACGATTCTAACAGTGCAAGTCACCAGTACTAATGAATACACTCAACGTGGGCACAGACCTTTGTACCTAAATTATTTAATCAGTCCGCCTCTTTTGACGTAACAAATTAAACTTCAAAGGCTTCACGTCACTGACGGCCCAGTACGGTCAACAGCACAACATGTCTCCTAAATTAATTGTAAATTAGTTTCTATTATCGCGACATAGAGTTTAACATGTTTGAGAGTGACAGCGTTGTCAAGTTACCAAGTGAGATATTGTATTCAAAAACTGAAGTAAGTACCTTATCTACTATTTTAATGATGACAAAATTAAACAAAACTGGCCTAATAGACAATGAAATATCCATCAGCAAAGTAAATGTAAAAAAATAAATTAATTGTTAGATTTTATTTATTATTCGTTCAATTTTTTACCTATAGCTTTGACACTCAAATCATAATGAACCGTACTGGAAAAGTACTAAAAGTAATTCTAACATACAGGTAGCATCCAACCAAACGCTCAAAGTAAAACGGTAACATAATTATATCCCTTTTGGGATTAACATAGAACTCGTAACTTATTTACCTTTCCATGTAAGTTTTCGGGTCAGTGTGACATATCACATGCCATATTAGACTAAACTGATTTCATTAAGCATAGTTAGTTACATTTGTATTGTAATGTCATAAAGAACAATGTTATATAAAACATTTTATTTTTTCAAATTTTATTTATTTTCTGTCTTAACTAGAATAATATTTTTACCATGATATTATTAAGGTTTAATAATCGTTGAGTCGCATAATGCCTGATTCGCAAATTGGCACCTTAGTCTCAAAAAAGCTACCTAATTCGCAAAATGGCTAATTCTCAAAGGGACTAATTCACGAAATGTAATCCTTAATCATAAAAAGAAATAGATATTCAGAGATAACTGTAATGATACCCTTCAATACAAACATTAAGAATAGAATAATCTTTTACTACTACCATATCTACCTATATATAATATGACCATTCATTCATTTCATGTACGTGTCATGGTCTATAGACCATGCACACCCTCGTATCAGAGTTCTTCGGAACCGCCTCTCGGCCTCTGACGTGGTTCCTTTAACGACTATCAGATGGCAGCCGGGACCAACGGCTTAACGTGCCTTCCGAAGCACGGAATCATCTTTTTTGGTCAGACAATCAGGTGATTCAAGCCTGCAATGTCCTAACCCAACTGGAAACAACTAAACAAACTGTGCTTCCCGTGGGAATCGAATCCTCGACCTTCGGGTCCACAGGCAAATGTCTGATATATGATAATACATAGTGAGATTTTGATTTGTTTTATGATTTGAATATATTTTCGAGTTTAAGAACATAATTCAACGAGTATCTGAAGTTATTTAAGCACTTAAGTCGTGGATATACAACCAACGAAATAGAGTCGCAAAGTGTCAGCAAAAACCATTTCATACCGAAACTCCTCGAAATAAGATCTTATATTTATGACAAATACTTTCACGATAAAATAAAATTTATATGCTTACTTTCCACTTGAATAATCTTTACGTGGATTACTTACTTTATGTAAACGCGAAACTTTTCATGCAAATTAAATAGTTTATGTACAAAACAAGTTATAGTTTTGAGTTCGGGTGTAGTTAGGTTTTTATGTGTTTTTTTTTTGTTTAAGTATATTCTGTTAGTATTAAATATATTTTATACTAGCTGTTCCCCGCTTCGCCCCGCGTGGTACTCGGTTATATCGCGCCCAAAAGTAGCCTATGTTTGACCTCGGGTCGTTAACTACATCCCTACCAAATTTCATTACAATCGGTCCAGCAGTTTAGCCGTGAAGAGGTGACAGACAGACAGACAGACAGACAGACAGACAGAAAGACAGACAGACAGACAGACAGACTTTCGCATTTATAATATTAGTATGGAAGTATGGATATGGATAGTGTGGAAGTATGGAAGTATGGATGTCGATGATAATCAGAATTCGCCTATACAAAAAATATATGCTTATATAAAAAAAATACGGATTACATAAAATACTGCTTAACTATCCATATAAAAAAAAAATATTGATATAGGAGTTCGATTTGATTTTATTTTGCTATAATTATGAAAATTACTTTGTAATATGAAAACAATACGTAAAATAAAAGTCTCTTTTTTTCGCATGTCTTGTTGCAAACATACAAGGTTGTAAAAATCTTTTATCTGTTTATCGACATAAGGTATTTCATGAACTGCCCGTTCGATATTAACTAGTGACATATGGGGAAAGCAGTGACATACGAGAAAGTGATAAGGTCGGCCGAAGCTCATACAATATCCATTATCGTAATATTTCCACACATTGCAAGTCACCTGACTAATGAACATAAGTCTTTACACTTTTTTACACAGTAGGAAAATGATGTGCCTTATTACTTACAACTCACTTATTCAAACTATATTTTCTAAAACGTTTACAGTGAGATAGTTATGTTACTACTAATTTTAATTTTTCACCAAGATCATTCGAGGAAAAAATTTCAGCAATGAAATAAGATAAAAAACCGTGCTGAAACGAAGATTAATAAGACACAATTTTAAACAAACAAAAATCTGAGTAACTATATTTTTAAGCAAACCTATAACTCCTCATTTAAAATAATTTAAGAAACACATTTTTTAAAATAAATAATAAACTGTTAGAATGCGATCAAGAAGTAGGTAGCCATGTTGAATTACTTTTTAGTTTTGTTGCAAAGAGTTAAGAAACTTAATACCGTGGAGTGGCGGCTGCAACAAGTTTCTCTGTACACTTTTTCAGAACTTGTTTTGTAAATTGAATGCAGTTACTATACACTGTATATCAAAAATTGAAAATAATGTAAACTAGGAATCGTTTACAAAATATTATTTCACAAACTGCTTTTTTGTCGTATTTTAATTAAAAATGCCTTCACTGATTCACTTTTCTTTTCTGGTAATTAATAAATCACACTAGTGTATTTGTTTGTTTTTCTTGTTTATTGTTTCTTTGTTGGAACGTTTTGTTTTTGTTATGAATTGTTTAAACCTATTAAACCACATTAATAGAAAAAAATCTCAGAAATGTTATGATATTAAAAATTTCAAACAAATACCATTGATTTGTCGCGCGATTTTTCTTTAAATCTTGAGATCTGAACGTCAAGTTCGCATTCAAAATTAAGAAACACTCTTACAGTAATGAACGGACGGGGACGCCATTAAAATAGCAGGTCATAAATAATTCAGTCGTGGGTTTGGCGTCGTTTCAAGACATTTCCACATTAAATTTCATGAGAGTTTCATTTTTCCGTGGAACGTGCGATCGTGCGAGTTCTATGCGAACAAACCGGGAACTATGTCATGCGTAATTGACCGTTCCGTACGCGACTGTTCGCCAAATTTTTGTATTCGGCATGTAGTTATTTGAACATTCCTTTTGATCAAATTGGCAAGATGTTTGGGAAATAAAATAAATGAGAATCATGATTTATATTTCTTTATTTCACGTAAGTAATTAAATAAATAGGAATACAGAGTTAACAAATATTCCCATTATATTATTGTACATGTGAAAATTTAATATTATTTGTAAATAAATTCGGAGCAATCTAAATTAATGTTCATGTGAGTACATAAAATAAGACATACACAACACATATAAGACTGTTTGTAAAGTCAAATCAGATGATAAGGATTCTTTTTATAATTAGTGATAAAGAATAAAAAAAAATTGTATTAAAGAAACAAGTCGTTTATAAAATTTAAATAGATATTTTGATATACTTCCTAGTCTCCGCGTTTGTTATTGTCATCATCGAAACTCCCGACCACCATTTTGATTTATATGGTAATAGTCTATGACGAAATTTCATTTACTTGTGATATATTAACTTAAGATTCGAGGGGTAACGACACCATGGCCGATCAATCATAGCCATATCAAAATTTGAAGTTGACATAAAGTGGATGAGAGAATGATTGATGCTTTGGCCACTTGAAGAAGCCAGAAGCTATGCCGAAACTAATCGTAATTGAATATACGTATAATTATTAATGTTAGTTGAACTGGCACATCTTTGATTATTTTTAGATCCATAATGATTTTAGTCTGCACGAGTACTTACGGATAAATTCGTTTTATGAAATTAATTATTTAGTAGAACATTAAGACATTTAAGGCATTTATTTGTATTTGTTACCGATCCGCTATTACAGCCATTTATTGTTTGAAAAAAAAAAACTATAGACTATTTTCTACTTATATTTTAGTATATTTTTACAAATCCTGTATAAATCATATGGTGAGCAAAAAAATTATAAAAAAGTTAGATCGCTAATTTGAAATATGGAAATATGACATCCAATTAAATTAAGCTATACACTTTTATTATGAAGAGTAAAAAAGCCAATGTATTCTTCAGACATCCACAACAGTTTATAGCTATTAATATTTCAACCGCGCCTATTTTAGTATCAATCGTTTTCTGTCCGTCGCTCTATCCAAGTGTCTGTCACCGGCCTGTAACTTCGTAGACATTTGACGCAACATAAAAGGAAAATTGACTTTGTTTCTATGGTTTAAAATATCTCTGAAAGGACTTAGACCACCAGGGATTGAAACATTAATATAAGTGGGGTTATTGACCTAGTTTTGTAGAAAAAAGGATTTTGGTGTCCCAGTGTGCGCCCGTGAACAACGATCATAAACGTCAAGCACTGTCGAGCATTGTGTCTACTGCCAAACAAGCCAAGTTTGTTTTACATAGCATGAAATCTTCAAATTCTTCAAAGCATTGGTATTGACATCACTTAAATAACACATCAAATATAACCCATAAAAAATAAGTTGAAAGGACTAAAAAAGTCGCTTATTATATTGGCACAATTACCTAACTAATATTTCAGTTTTTGATGCAATAAGAGTTTTTACTTCATTTTGTATTCATGGTACTTAGGTATTCTATAATTATAAAAATAATACGTATCGTATGTATGATTTTTTTAAATATATCATCGCTAGGACCCGCCTGGGCCTTGCATGAGCATAAAAACCTTCCTCTTGAATCACTATCAATTAAAAAAACCGCATCAAGATCCGTTGCGTAGTTTTGAAGGTTTAAGCATACAAAGGGATATAGGGACAGAGAAAGCAACTTTGTTTTATACTATGTCGTGATAGTGATTATTATATATGCTATTTAAACAGTATTGAATTTACCATGCAAGCTTGAACATAGATGCTTATATCGGGCAAATGGACGCAGTCTACATCGGACAGCGTACAAAAGTCATTGACACCAAAAAATCAATAATCCAATTCTATTTGAAATTGATTTGAGACCGTAAATTCAGTAGATTATTTTGTAGTACTATTATTTTGAATAATGTACAGCGGCAGTATATTAAGATTTGACATAACAAGCGCAGGCTGTGGGTTGCAGAATGCATTATGCGTAGGTAGTATTTCTATTTTCATATTGTGTTGCGAGTGCAAATTCCGATTTCTTTTTTGCTACTATTTTTTTTTAAATGTTATTTTAATGTGTGTAAAATGTTTTCAAATGTAAAACTTTCTTAGTAGAATATATTTTTAAATTATGAATATTGATAGTAACTACTGAACCGATTCAAAGAAATGTTGGTGACGGACATAGGCTTTTTTATCTGATGTGAAAAGAAAAGCATGCACACCAAAGTTTGTACATTAAATATTAAAAATTACGCATTTTGATGTTTTTACTTAAACACAATCTTTAAATTGGCTCACGACAAACACGGATTCAATATACATCAAGTTCATGTAAAAAAGAAAACAGTGAATTCGCGTCTAAACAAATCCAATCGAATGTTGTGAATCAAACCCACGCACAGACTGGCCATCACAACCGCCTGGTAGATTCTCATAACTCTTCACTGGCTGCCACGTACTGTGCGGGCGTCAAATACAATAAAATAGCTTATGCCTTATCTTTTGCAAACACTCTTGACTCATAACTTGGAGTTGTTACTTTCAAAATAAATATTATTTTTAATAGAAAATTCGGGATAACGACTGGCCAGCAGTGTTTTATTTTATTTATCGAATTGCAATTAAATTTAATTATAAATCTGAAAGTCTGATTTTTATTACTCAATCACGCGAAAACGGCTGAACTGATTTGGATCAAATTTGGAACACAGGTAGGTTTATAATCTGGATTAAATACTTTTATTGCGTATAGAATAAAATAGAATATATTTTTAAGAAAGGTCAAGCCATTCTCTTAACCACGCATGCGAAGCCATAGGTTATGTTAGTTATATTAAAGAAAATATAGTACTCATAATTTTTTATCAAAGAATTAGGAAACCAATGACTTTAATTTGATATTGAAATTAACACACAAATATTTAAATTCCATATCCTTATAATTTTTCTTTCTGTTTACAGAGTCAACTAAAAACATCAACATTTACATGCTAGAAAAAGGAACTTTTGAAGTATTTTCCAAGAATAGCCAAAAGGCGACAAAGGAACTCTTAAAAAGGGTCGCCAAATATGATATTTCACTTCCTAAATAAATATGGAGTTAATAAATTCAGTTATGTTCGGGAAATATCGGCTAGTCAACGCTCTCGCGCGAAATGTTACGTCAACAGAAGTATCTCTTGCCCCCGGACCTCCTGAATAAATAACGTAAAGCAAACTCAAACAAAAGTAAATTTATTCACCAAATACGCCGATTAATACACGATCTCGCGAAAGATTTATACTTGTGTTCCGCGACTGCCAGAGGCACGAAAATGGAAGTAACTACCTGACTTTATATAAGTTGTTTAGTAAGTAGGACGACATTTGATACATAAACGTTGATATTTAAGTGGATAAACAAAGAAATAAACTTAACATTTAAGTTAAGTAACAGTGTAATTACTAAAAAAACTAAGATGATCTTCGTATTAAAAAAGACTGCATGATAAGCATAGCGAAGACGCCTCGCGTTTAGTCGTACATTATTTTTTCATGTATAAACTAATGGCCAGTTTTTCATCTTACTTTTATTAAAATATACAGATAAGTTCGAATATTATTTAAAAAAAAATTGAGATCTATACTATGAGCCTGTCATCTGGTACGTTATACAATTAAACCATTTTATTTACAAATTCACTCCCTTGAAGTGATTGGTTACAAACTTTATCTAAATCTTTCCAGCATGCCAATTTAGGTCAACATGGCTATGACTGACAAACTAATACATGTTTTCTATTATAAGATTTAGTTTAATCACATTAAATTGAAATATAAAAACGACTAAAGACATCCACCAATTCAACATGTAGATAAAGTTCGTCGGCTGCAAAGGACGAAGTTGGGATTGTACATAATTAAGCAACCACACGCTTCATTCATACGAGTCTAGAGATACGTATGATATATTTATGTGGTTACACTGAATAATTTATGTAAGTAATATACGTTAGAAACATGCGTCAGTTAATATTTTCTAAATTTTACGACAGTATTAGATAATGATGATGATGATTCTCAATTAGGGTTGACGACAAACAAACAACTAGTCAACACAAGTTATGCTTATTTAAGTAGAACTACCTCAGCCAGAGAAAAAAGCTTGGGTTGAGATGTTACCCAAATAACTTTTATTATGATGATGCAAAAAAACTTAAAAAAGTAACTTATTCTGACTGCAGCTAGTCTAGAACTGAGTTTCAGCAAAAAAGTATTTGTTTATATTCAGATTTCCAATCCAATTACGGACCAGCAAGTTAGCATAACCTCATCAATAAATGTCTTATAAACGGTAGCGTGTTGCTGTCGTAAAGAGAAAAATCAGCTTCAGAACGGAAATTGAAGTTCCGTAGCCGCGGGCACTGTTGCCCCTCTATTACGACCACTGAATCTATATTGTCGATCGTCTATTATGTCCATTGACTGCATGCAGTTATTCCACTTATGATATTGAAAATAGATGGCGCTTTTGAATGATGATTGATGAGGGGAGGGAAGATCGAATTTTGAGATTCATTTTTTCTATTTCTAGTAGGTTAGTATTGGATCCTTTCTTGTTTATACGGCTCTTTCGAAACTAAAAATTATAATTACCTACTACAAAAATATCCCAAGTGTTGTTTCAGATCGTAACAAAGACCAGTGTGCAAATATTTTCAGCCTTTCTTATTGCCATTCAATTCTATCGCCTACACTAAGTGAGACAAAAAAGCAGTTTTCTACGTCAAGAGGAGTAGTGCCTTGTTTTAATTAGAGGTTTCTTTAGCACTGATACCTATACTGCCGTATAGGTATCTTTTGTTACATGAAAATAAAGCTTTATCCTTTTATAAAGTCAGATTTATCCAACTATGTACTGAATTACATAAAAAATATTTGAGATAAAAAAAAGTATAGGGTTATCTATGTAGATCCGATGTACTGAATAAAATAAAATAAAAAAAATGAGATATAAAAAAATATACGGGTTATAAATATATATAATATATTTATAACCCGTATATATAAATAAATATATATACGGGTTATCTATACATCCGCCACTGATAAAAGATTGTTTATATATTATTTTTCCCACATTATTAATTTTTTGTTACAATAGGGGAGAACCCAAAAATAACAAATTTGTTTTTATTCATAAAATAAACGGGAGCCATTATAACGCTCGAGTTGTTGGGTTTTGTTATCGTAAAGTCAAAATAAACATTTTTTAAAGGATACCTATAGCATGAAACCGGCATCTGTTGTTGTTTCTGATTCTCAAAATATACAATTTCAAAAATTCTAGGAATGAGACGTTGGTAGTACGTTTTTTATTATGCATTGAACAGAACAGGTAAAACTGGAACTTCGATAAATATATATAAAAATCATAAATCAGGTAAAAATATGTAAAAAATCATTGATTTCTTAGAAATCGCTTAATATGTGCTTGGCGCTCCTCCACTGACTTGTAATTAGATCGTATGGAAAATCAAAATTGTTTTTTAATACAATAGTTATTTAACGTACAATTAACCGTCGGTTAATGTGCAACTTTTTGCTATTATATCCATGAATAAAAAGCAAATTAGCTAGTGCTGGTAGAACAATAATGCTCCTAGCATTAAGATTAAGTTCGCCTTTTGCGCGATACTAATTGTTTTTGTTCAATTGTGTGTTGTGTTCAAAATATTTAAATAAATAAGTAAAACTAGCAAAAGCATGCCTCTTCTGCGTAACTTATATTTATGAGACCCACTGCTGTTTTTTCTTACTTTTCCTTAAAAAAGAATAATAGAATAATTACTTTTTAGCATTGTAGTGTGATTGATAGTAATTCCACAAACATATGCATGGAAAAAAATTACATTTTACTCTTTATAATCGCCTTTGATATGAATTTCTATTCATAGCATGGTTAATATAAACTTGTTAATGAAAAAAAAAATCGTTTAAAAATATCTTAACTAACTTAGCGAGTGTTTTAACGTTCAACTTTCCGGTTGGACTGTCAAAACAGATTTAAGCCGCACTTGACAGGCTTTGCAGGCGGCATTACTACGTTTAATGCTGGCCTTTGTGACATTGCCTTAGTTTATTGAGTAAATCCTTTAGTTAAATTGGTTTGACAAACTTCATTTTAACCTAAAGCTTTATATTGATAAACTCAATCCCCATTTATCTGATTAAATTTTCGACATCTTGATCACGCGGAATTTTTATATTTGATTAAAACAGTGTATGTATTAAATTATAATATTATCCTAATAATATACATAATTTATTTATTTAAATAACTTTATTTCAAGAAATTAATTTTATTTTATAAATACCTATTCTAACGTTTTATATTAAATTTACCACTTAATTATCAATTGATAGAATTCTTGTAGGTTTTCCTGTAATCTACAGGCAATGACCTATATTCCGTTATTTTTTCAAAATTTTAGGCTCAGTAGTTTCGGAGATTAGGTGGGGGAATAGTCAATTTTTGTCTTCTTTCATGAATAAATGAAAACTACTTAGGTTACAATAATAACAAAAATATATTTGAGATCCACATAACGAGCTCTTTCATTTGATATATAACATGGTAAGGTTTGCATAACTTTTTTTTTAAATTCCTAATTTGTCCCCCGAAAATTACGCTTATTTAAAAAAAAATATTTTCTTTGTAAATCTGTGTTTGGGTTACAGGATTACGGCATCCTACCAAATTTCATCTGTTTTGGTCCAGTAGGTTCGGAGAAAATTGGCTGTGACAGACGGACAGACGGACAGACAGACGCACGACTGATCCTATAAGGGTTCCGTTGTACATATTTGTACGGAACCCTAACAACTTCAATTTATATGAATACCATTCAACTGTCACATAAATAATTTAAAGTATTTCCTCTTAAATAATACTACTGAAACCCAAATCATTTGGTGGCTATAAAATACTTCCACAATGACGTGAAAAAATCCTACTAAAAATTCTGATAACTCATTACTAAGCTACGATTACTAAGCTAGCAAATTAGGCACCAAGATGGATATAAATATATTATTATATATTTTAAACATAACATAAATTATTTTCATTATTTAAAAAAGTAACTGAAAAATCCAAAAACAATTGATTTAGCCGGCCAAGCCTCAACTCTGAAACGAGTGACTTAGGCACAAAGAACGGGATTATTCCGTAATCTTGCCGGGCTATGCGCAGACACGCGCCTCCGGCTCGGGCCACATTAAACCCACATTAGCTCTCCATCGATTACCACTTGTGACATTTTGTTGAGGTTATCTAAGGAAAAGGTGCGACATGACTCCGCTGGATGAAATAAAATGGTCCTTTTCGTTTTAAAGGTTTTGTAGTTTATTAGTCAAAACAAAAGATAGTTACATAAAAAAAAATATCTGTAAAATATGGAGCATTAATGTTGAGGAGCTCGGGGCATGTGTGTTTATAACGAAAGCGTGTGTCAAGCGACTGCGTACGCGGCCTTTGGATTGGTCAATACAAGTGGCACTATTGATTTATTCATTTAAACTTTATTGCACTTTAAACCAGTACCAACATATCTTGGACCATGAGTAAAAAATGCAACTAGGAAACACAGTCGGTTGACGATGACGCAAGCATGATTGAAATAAAACTTAATATTTGATATTGTAATTTAGCATGACAAATACGAGCGTAGTTAAACATAGGCTTAGTGTACACGTGTGATGGCCTATGAAAACAGATTTAGGGCGCACTTGACGGGCGTCGTATTCTCAGCACAAAGCTATGAAAGCAGCTTAGTCCACAGAAGGGGATTATACTATAATCTGTAGCGGAGCGGTTGACATACGCCCAAGGCTGTTCGCTCGCAGTTTGTCAATGACAAATACACTGCAGTTTATAGTGAATATCTCTCTTTCATAATAACGATTTACTTGCTGTTTTGTTATCAACTAAAATACTTTAAACTAGAGTCTGGAGTAGATTATGAGGATCGTTACACATGTTTAAAGATGACAAAATATGTACATAAGCTAAAAAGTATATGGCGTAGGTTCATTTGACCGAAACGGTTAAAGGTGTGAAAAGAAAGATTTGATATTATAGCTGTTTAACAGTATTGTTACCTACTCAATTTATTTAAAAAAATATTACCAATATTTTATTCTCTAATACCACACTAAGGTAATAGCCATTATAGATAGCCAAAAGTATTGTATGAACAAGTATTTATACTTGTAGGAAGGAGGAAAAAGAAAATAATAAAATTAAATATATACTTTAATTTTCATACAAATAAAGTATGTTTTAGTTACAAAATGTAAAGTGTAATTAATTGTGTAAATTATGCTTTCTATGTCCCACAATCTTTATTCATATCTACGTTCTTAATGACACGTTTGAGTTACTGAGTGTGAGTAAAAATGCTCGATTATACTCACAGTAAGTATTTAAAAATACATTAGTACCTATCGTTTTTCTACCTTTTAATAGTTGTTTTAAAAAAAATGTAATAAATTCAAAGCATTGCCTACCTTATGACATTTTGAACTGCATTCCGTTGTTCTTTCTGAAATAAAAAAAGTATCTTTTAAAATGAAATCCTTATACATAATTATCATTTATTTCTCTCAAAAAATTTCTACTAAATACTGGATTTGAAAATTCCAAACGAGGAATTCTTTTTATGACCAACCGCACGCCTGACGTCAATTTTCATTTGCTGCTCGACATTCAATAAATTTAGTCGAGCGCGGTGCATTCAATTTTAGATTTTTTAAACTTGCCGTTACTTATTCAAAATAAACTATCTAATCTTGTTATTTTATATATTTACTTCAGCAATAATTGTTTTTACTAATATGGTATATATACAAGAAACACTTAAGCGCTTTATGATCTACATAACAAAGAGATCGTAAAATAAATTGCATTAAGTATATGGGACATTGTAGCAGTGCAGAGTACCCACGGTCAGTAAGTGTCAATAAAAATGCGATAAAAATAACAAGTGCATTCGTCAAGCAAGCAACTCGGATTACAGTAAAAGGAGATATTTGAAGAATTTTTCTGATCCTGTATTCAAATAAGCTTTTATTGTCAGCAGAAAAATATTGATGCATTAAATGTATGACGAAAAATAAATTTCCTTGCAGTTAAGAGTTGGAGTTTCGTTGTATACCTATTAACATCATGTCAGTGTTCACAGAATACATTTATAGGGTGCGTTGAAAAGAGATGTCTAAATTAGGGGTCGCCTGCTATCATGCAGGATTTAGATAATTGAAAATAGTACAAGCACGGTACAAGGTAATAAAATGTCTGTTTCTTAATTAGTACTTTACATAAGTCTAAACCACATGGCCTGAAAATTACTAGTATATGCCTCTAGTCTGTATAGAATTTAATTTCTTATAATCCTGCATACATATAGTATTAGATCTATTGTTGTATTTCCTCTTATCACTGATCTGGAGGCGTGAGTCACAAGAGTGAGAGCCAATGGTCACTTGGTCACTTGCAGTAACCAAATTAGTCGATAATGCTGCCCACATGCGGGACTATTGACTTGCTATTAGGGTTGATAGTATTTTTTAAACCGCAGTGGACAACGTTATTTCTACAACAAATTCAGTAAAATTAAAACACATAAGCTCATGCCTAAAATGGATAAAGATACGACACATCAAGAGTGGCGATAGATAGAGTAGCCAAATAAATATAAAAAAGATAAAATGGGTGTAAGTAAGTAAGGCTAGGAATCTTAGAAAAAGAAGAAAATAATAGCCGCAAGGCGCTACCAATCGGTCAATGTAATGTGTACGACTTGATCCGAGAGTAGAATTGATTCAGTAAATGAGGTTTATCTAAATTTGAGGCACTTGTAAATATAAATTACATGTCAAGTATGGGTCCGATCAAGTGCAAGTATTACAATATAACTATTTTACTTAGTATTAACAACCGTGATATTACTGGCATAATAATTTTTAAATATCCGGCCTTCTCTATAGCCAATGTCGAGGAATATAATACTACAATTCACCTAACGTGCACCTAGCAAACTGGTCGTTGAAGTGCATTACAAATACTGATTTGTAGATATTGTGCGAAAACCGGTAAATTACACACACCTTATATTTCAAAGTAGAAATTATTCGGATATGTGCCGTTGCCAGCCCTATTTACAATGCGCGTCAAATATTTCTCAATATAAACACTTAGGGAATTCAATTGGGCAGTTACGGCACGCATATTGTAAATACTGTCGATACACACCTGGTTATAGAGTGTCACCAATTTAAAGATGCTGTTCGGCTCCGAAACTACCGCCTCACGCTTTGTGCATCTAATATTACGAGTTTACACATAGTAGTGAAATCTTTTAAAAGTCCAAGGTACAGCTAAAATATTCCCCTATGTTCCATTGCGGCGGCGGATAAGCGACTACTCTAATACCATACTTAATAATAAACTTAATACCTTTTTGGATATTCGTACAAACTCGTCACTCAGTTGCTATAAGTGCGTAACCATGGTAGAATATTTACCGACCCTGTTATATTATGCCATACTTAGAAGGTACCTAACGCTTACCGTATCCATCGTTATAATAAGCGCTTATGGACAAGTGCTAAAGCGCTTTAGTTGAAGCGCTGAAGTTACGCACTATCTAAAAAGCTAGAATTCTACTCACACAAAATCAGTCATCCACTTTCGACCAAATAGATTTCAGTAAACAGGTAAGCTTAACTTTTAAGCTTGACAATACATGGCTAGTCATAATTTTCTTATCAGTGCTTAGAAATGAAGTTTTATTCTCACGTGAATGCGAGCCGAGTGGATTACTCGCCCACGTGCTGTAGATTGTAGACGTAATCGCTCATTCAGATTACGATTATATGGTCAAATAAGTATAAGATGTTTAGTGTGATCTCTATGGGACCAAAAATATATTTATTTATTTTTTGATTCGAAAAAGTAAGTTAATGTTTCATTTTTTTATGAAAAATATTAAATGTTGTATCGTCAAATGTTTATATTAAACACTTTTTATATTAAAAATATTAATCATTTGACGAGGAGCGACAAAGAGTAAAATTAATTTGGTAAGACTAGGCGATCGACACATAAGGAAAGTTTAGAAATAAGCAAAGAATAGTAATAACAAAAAAATATTTTACAGTTAAAATTATCTAAGAAGTCTTAAAAAAGAAACGCTAAAAATAAATCTCATGTTTAATTTATTTTCCTTTAGGAGCCATTTCACCCCGGCCTTTTGAGTGGCTTGCGCGGGGAGTTTGACCCGATAATAAAGTATTTCCATTCCTTAATATTAAATTATGCTGATGTATTAATATTTAGGGTTTAAGGTAGTGGATCACACATGAATAAATTGATGATATCACTTCATTCATTCAAAGTGGGATTACTGTTGAAAGAAATAGTTTAAATTATCATTGAGATGACTAAACTGTGCCGTGTGATAAATCGGATAAAGTATTTAAAATTGGATTATATAAATCAGTTTTGCTTCAGTGGGTAAAGTAAGAAATCATGTTACCGAATTGGTCTTGACATGATGTTGTCTTCAATAATACCATTTTTATTTGGTATCTTTTCTTATGTACTTAATTGATTATTAATTAATTTATCAATTTTAAATTACTACCAAACAAAGTTACCCAAATTAAAATTATGGTACCTATCTTCTTGGCACAAATTGGCGAAACAACAATACTCAAGTTCAAAATATTCAAGTTCAGCAAAGAGCATTCCAAATCTGCAGTATCATCTTTTCAGTAAATATAGCATACTAGCTTTTGTTCGCAGCTTCGCCCGCGTGAGATTCCCTCGGGAACTGGGCTTTTTCCCGGGATGAAAGGTACCCTATGTCCTTCACAATACTTCTAACTGTACTGTGTTTGTACTATTGTGTTTGCAAAATTTCAGACAGATTGGTTCGATACGTGTAGTAAATAACACGACTTTCTTTTTTATATGTAAGTATAGATTTCCTTTATAATAAGCTAAATTAACCGAGTTAATGTAACAAAAATAAAATCTAATATTTTAGTTATCGAATTCATTAATTAAATCGTATTCTACTCTACAGATACTTCTAAAATCACTATTATTAACACTAGTAACAGCTAACAGGGGTTCAAATAATAGGAAGAGGCCGAATTGAATCGTTAGTTCTCATTAATCATAACGGAACAGGCTTCAGCCGCAGATTTCTGCACAAAAGGGCCTGGTTACATGTGGATAACTGAAGGGCGAACAATGAAGAGAAATTTCTGCTAGCGAAAGGTCTAAAATTAAGATGTTTCCGACTGAACTCATATTATTGTCTGTTATGAACGATACAAATCCATACTGATATTATAAATACGAAAGCCTTTCTATCTATTTCACGGACCCGCTGGACCGAATTTGATGAAATTTGAATAACCAGTTCCGCCAAATCAGGACCATTAATAGCTTACCCTGGTCTCTGAAGCGTAAGCTGAAGATGTAACTGGGAAACACGCATTTTTGACAAAGAAGAAGATAGTTAAGGACTAGGGGTCAATAATAGGCTACTTTTGTGCGCGATGATACCAAATTCCGCAAGCGGGCGGAGCCGCGGGTGACAGCTAGTATAGAATAAAGTGGACAAAGTTTTATTTTTAGAAAATCTCAAACATTGATATCTTCGCCCTAAATGAAGAGTTTGTACACCTGAAACATTTGGAAAGAAAATGCACCCTTTGTCACCCCTTAGTCACGGTTCACTAAATTGGTCAAAAAAAGTATATTCTCAGCTGGAAACCACACAGAGTTTAATCTTATACTAATCACTGTCCATCAAAATGTCAGTACCTACTTACTTATGATTTTATTCAAAATTTTGCATTATATAAATACGTAACAAAGCCATTTAAACGTTAATTCCGTGATATATTGTGACAAACTAATTCCTAGATAATTCCATTGCTAATGCGGAGCTGCTATAGGTACATACATATCTAATATAATATGAAGGCTATAATGGCGAAAATATTTTACACAAAGTTGTAGAAAGCTTAAAGGTAATCGAAATCGTCTGTTACGCTTTCACAGCTAAACCGCTGGACCGATTTTGATGAAATTTGTGTGGTACAGATACCTAGGCTATTTTTGGCTTGATTATAACTGATTACCACGTGTGTGGAGCCATTAGACCACAGCTAATATTAATTTATTCAGAGTTAACAACAACAACTTATCTATTACTATATAGATTCGTAAAAGTGATTGAAATAGTATTTTAAAAATGACTTTTTTCCCCAGTGTACCGTGTCACATAAATACCCCTACATCTAATACGGTATATTTTTAATCGTTATATATTTTTACGTTCATGAGTTTAAAAAACTTTACATGAAAATACGATGGATATCCAGCTTTTGCTAGTAGTTGCGGGTTTCTGTACAATATATCAGTTTGCGTGACAAACATCAGTAATGTCATTACTTTATTTCAATTATACCACCTCAAGGTATAAAAATAACACTTATCTACACCGTAGAAAAGTCACTACTATTATGTTACTTTTAATACTATTTAAGGCAGTTAAATAAAAGTCGATGCAACTATGATATATAATATGAGTAATTGTTTAATGCTTAAATCTTATTTTAGTAGATAAAAGTTTGTTTTTGTAATAAACTCTTATAATGGGTCTTCTACTTTGCTTTATGACATTTTTTATATCAGTTAAAGCCTCAAAGAAAACCTCTGGGATAGCTCTGTAAGGTGCTTACAACGCGAAACGATCGTCGATCTAAAAGCTATGTATACATAGAATGTATGTAAGTATTAAAATTATGTTATGGTACTCGACAAGATATGGCAGAGAACGCCTTTAAAATTTTAGGTTTATTTTAGGCTCAATTATAGACGATAACTTCTATGAATAACCTGCTGTCAAAAGTTGCCTCTTCGGAGACTGAAACTTAGTTAGGTTAGGCCCAGGTTATATTGAGAAAAAGAGAAAGGAGTATATTGAGAAAATAAATAACGTACGTTACGTATTAGTACTATTTACTTTTTTTGGATTTATGGAGATTTAATTTGCGAGATCAATTCTCACACATGTTCTATAAGATTGCAACACACTTGACAAGCTAGCACTAACACATACGTGGTTGTTTTTTTTTAATTATTCATCATTGATAAAAATTTTCTAACATGCAAAGTCCCCTCATAAAACTGTCACGAACGCTGCTTAAGTGGTAATGCGTACTTCCAAGTCGTCGACCAATACGGAGTGACCTCATTTTGCAGAGTGGATGCTCTGAGCCAATAATAAAACCTGATTCACATCACAGCCCTCCATTGAGAGCCCTTCAACCTGATGACGAAACAAAATGAATAAAAAAATAAGAATTGTTCTCATTCCCTTCCATTCGAGAGATCTTAAGGCTCTTTGTTGATGATGAAACAAACGGTATACAAAAATCAGCTTTGTTTGTTAACCTTTGTCGGCTTTTGATATTTATGGCAGACGTATTGGTAATTTGGATCTTTCATTTAAGTATATAGCTGATTCCAGTGGCGTTGCAGTCAACCAACCAGCGGCCCTACCGCCTAACTCGATTGCTATCGCTATGGCTATGGTTTATGACGTCATCTTGTCTTTTCGAATCGCCTAGCAAAGCAATATTGCTTTCACATGTCCAAGACCAAGACTAAAACAATGTCTTGGTCCATAGAATACGTGTAAAAGCAATATCGCTTTGCTTGGCAGTTCGAAAAGACAGGATGACGTCATAAACCATAGCCATAGCGATAGCAATCGAGTTAGGCGGTAGGGCCGCAGGACCCTTAAAAATTCCAGGTCGAATTCGTCGGTTTGGTCGGTCGGAAAGTGTATACTGCAAGAATTTTTCATAAAATGTAAAAATGTGATCTTTATACATACGTAAAAAACTAATTTAAGCACACTTACATAATTACTACATTGATTTAAGTACTTACTTATAACGTAAACAAATTAAAAATCGTCTCTGAGTATTAATAATTTTAACTAACCATGCATCAATGATCATATTATTATGTGATATGGGCACGATGCTACTTGTTTGGAATTTTTGTAGTACTACAAAAATTCCAAACAAGTAGAGAAATAAATGAACTTAGCACGTACAAATCGACACATAAATGTGATTCCCACAAGATCAAACGTAACGGATTTAAAATATTCCTTTATAAGAATCGGCTTTCAAGGAAAAATGTGTATCCAATTTGACTCACAACTCACGTCGCGAACAATTTGAGTTGGATACGAGGAGTGCTGGTTTCGGGCATATGTTACTGTAAAAGCTTCGACGATAAAGAATTCCGAGTTTCCTTACATCCTAGAATTTTTAATAATGTGACAGGAATATTGATTTACATGACATTGTTTTGATTATAACCACTAGGGATTTCGTCTCGTTTCACAGGCATTCACAGATATACATATAATAAATACATATAAATCAAATATTTTTTGTTTTGTAAATTATTTATCATAAAGCAAAATAGCATGCGAAATTACGATATAATAAAATAGACGTTAAGTTAGGTACTTATCCCATGCCATGAATGATATAAGGAAACCACAGAACAGAGAAATGATCCGAATATATACAGTTTTGTAAAGGAAACTATCTTGGGAATATTTTAAACTGTGTGATTAACATATCAAAGGTCATCTGTGTATTAACTGCTGAAAATTTACGCAATAGGTGGCAATAGGTACCTTATATACTTCTTATTTTATTTAATAAATAATATATTGTCTGTAAAGTTAAACTACATAATTATAAATATAACGGCAATACTTTATTGACTCAAACTGTGAGAAAATTGTATTTTTAAATGTATTTTGTTGAAGTTTATTGAAAGGTTTACAGGCTAGAGGCTTGAGTGAAGAGCTACTTCAAGCTTAGTATAGTCGTAACATAACTATTTACAAATGAAATGACAGTTGAATAGGATTTCTATTCACGCTAAATTTGATTTCGTAAGCAAAGGATTCTTGGTATGTTAATCTTAATGTTAACATTGTTATACAAATTTTCTCTTTGACAACGAATGTATGTGTGTTAAATGTGGTAGCAATTTGTATAAAATTTAGTTCATGTAAAGTTCAAACATAAAGGAAGGTAAAATATTTTGCTTGAAATTATTTATAGTTTGTTAGTTTGGTTTATAAAATCTTTAATTATTAATTAGTGAAGACGACTTTACAACCAGAGATAAACCCGTAATATATTTAAAATCGTGCAAATAGCCCGCCATTTGTTTTAAAAGGTAGATATTTTTCATGTTTTTGTTGTTTCACATTTCGAGCTGAGCAGTAAAGCACCTAAAAACTAATAGGTATGATATGCAATTTTTTTTTTAGTTTATTTTGACCTGTCGAATAAATGGTAATGTACAAAGAGGTACGCGAGTAGGAGCAAATTAAACGAAACTGTCGTCAACACTTTAATCTAATTCTGTAATTGATCACTTACAAACTTTGTCAATTCAGCAGACTACTTATTAAGATAATTTTTATTTTAATATATTTCTTCTTAACTAGAATGTTATATATTATAATTAAAGTTCTAAAACCCACGTCATCCTTAAAAACCAATGTTTGCATATTTTTCCAGACATTTTGTTTCTTTATTAAATAAAGTTCACATCCAATTGTTTATTGGGGGTTTAACAAAATAGTGTACATAAAACGTACCTACATATATTTGTTTCTTGATGTTATCCAATTTGATTTTTATCAATCCTTATAAATATTATATCATCCTGTGTAACTTTTTCTAGTAATACTTCAAACACAAAACAATTTTAAGTAAGATTTTCTGCAAATCTCTACAGAGTAAACTTGTCTTCTATGGACTAAACTTGTCTTTTTACGGTCTCTGGGTGACAGTAAACGTCTTTTCACTGACAGTAATTGTTTTATATTAAGAGTTTGTTCAAGAAAATATCCCGAAACAAATTATAATTTACGTCCCCCTTGGTGGGGTGCCTTAAATTAGGGGTCAACTGCGTACTCGGTGAATGGCACTTAGACGTAGTAAAGAGGAAATGAAGTTACTCACTGAATAAACTGCATTCAGCGTTTTACTTTGATGCTGGGAAATGCGTTTTTTGCGAAAAGACTAATGATAGGTACTTTTTTCAAAGAAGAGTTTTCTTTGGTTGTAAATAATTTTTGATAAGAAATTAGACAACAGAAATCCATCTAATTTATATTTAAGAATAACGTGTATTTCTCCCGACCACGTTAATGTGATAATCTGTTACATCGCGCCATAAGACTTAAACTATCTACATACCAAATTTTATCTAAATTGGTTCAGCGGTTGACCAACAGGAGATAGCATAGTTACTAACTTACTTTCGCAGTTTACAAATCAGGAGTAGAATACGAAATTGGAAAAGTAGTCTTATCAGCGTACGAACGTATGTATATATACCTACTATTACAGTGCACAAAGTACTAAAAAAATGAATAACACAAGAACGCATATTCCATTGGAGTGGACGCACAATTTAAAGGGCAAACAATAATAATAGGTTTTTATATTCATAACTTAGTGAAAAAATATTCGAATTTGTAACATTAGGGCGCCTCCACATAAGAGGCTTGGTTACAACCGATGGACACGATATGAACAAAATGCTTCCTGCTCGCGACGACCGAGTGCACAAGTTAATTATGATCTACATTCAGCTAATGTTAGATTGAAAGCAGATTAGTATGATTAACGGCCTGCTGTTCAGTTTGGTGATAGGAAACACTAGTTTTGACTTGATTAGGATAACTCAGCGGTATTTAATAATATCACTTAACGTATTAATTAATAGCCAATGGAAATCTCTAGTATATGCCTACCCCTGCGGGAGACAGGCGTCATTATATGTATGTATAATATTGAGAATAAACTAATAAAAAGATTATTAATTAAGATATTCTTGTGGACTTACTTCTGACCTACCCCACATGAACTTCTACGGAAGTACGTAGATAATTAAATTCTCGAGTGTATAATTGAAAAAATAAAAATAAAAGTTTTAGGTTTCATAAGATGCGCCTCAAATAAATTTCTGTTTTATTTCTGTTTTACCTAATATATGAATTATATAAGTATTTGAAGTTGTGATAAAATAATTGATAAACAAATAAAAATATATGACTAGCTGTTATCCGCGGCTCCGCCCGCGTTTTCAATAGTTATTAGAATCTTAAACATACCTAGGCTATTTCGGACGCGATATAACCGAGCCCCCGGTTATATCACGCCCAAAATAGCCTATGTTTGAGATCCTAGTAACTATTTCAATACTAAATTTCATCGAAATCGATCCAGTGATTTAGCCATGCATGTAACAGAAATACAGATAGAGACACACAGATTTAATATTAGTATGAATGGATATAGGTAAAGCTATCCAATTATGTGCCAAATCTCACATAAAAATATAAATGTAAGTATTAAAAACCCTTAGAAGTGGATTATTTGACTGAAACCCAGACGAAATACATTCAAATAATTCTACTGAAAGATGGTGTGAAACACGTCTGAGCTATTAATCCATAAATCGCAAAGTGCTCAAGCCGTGTCATTTCTGAATCAGGATTACTCTTTTCCAGGCGAAGCCTGCCTTCTCAGCTGTTCGGCTCTCCGCTTTACATATTCGTTTAACCCCCCGCATTAAGGCCTGATGATTAATGAACCAACCCCTACGGCCTCCAGCCCCTTTTTCGCTCATAAATAAACAGAAGCTAAAATTATAACGGTAGGTAGTCGTAATTTCGTAAGTCTAACCGGGTAATATCAGACTATTCGTCAGCAGTAACAACGCAAATCTTAGGGTTAGTTAAGAAATTACGATTTGAATACACAGTAGCATAAAAGACAAATGTGCTTTTTTAATTTAAAGAGCTCACATTCAGTATAATTTTTAGCAATGTAGATATTTGGAGTTATTATTATTTACCTAGTATAGTTTTTGAAAACAATAAGTAAATGAAATAAAAATTAAATAATACTTAATTAGTATAGCTAAATGTTTTGGCATGTTAAAACTTTGTACAGTTTAAGTCTAGATAAAAAGTGTATCTACAATTTTTAAAAGAACTTTAATAAATAAAGTTTATAGCATTCTGTAACATAATACCAAACGCAACTATCATACTAAATCATTTAATCAAACGCACATTCCTGACCTACTATATCACTATCAGTATTGTGCTTATAAATATAGTAACCTGAGACGTATACGTTATTAGAATGAGTTGGATTCTCGTATAGGTACCTCAGATAGACCAGTATAAAATGGCTCCTTAAAATTGCAAAACAAAACGTTTTTCTATTATATGGTAATTACACCGGTTTAATGTAATTTGTATTAGTAGAAACAAAAAAATTTTTTTTTTTTTATCATTTTTTCTATAAAGTTTTTTTTATTGTAATATAGCCATATTTTGTGTAAGAGTAATTCAGTAATTCGTCCCATGTACCTACGGCCCATTTGGGACGAAACGCCGAAAATCAAAATTAATCAAAATTTCATTCTGCAATTCGTCCCATTCTTTTTTTGTATGGAAATTTAAACCTTATCTACGCTTGGTACAGTCAGTGAGACAAGAATTAAGATAAATGTATATTTCGTTAGAATTGTTACATTTTGCTGTGGTTTTGTTCATAGCTAAATATAAAATAATTGATTGTGAAAAAAAAAATTATTTCTGAATGTTTTATCTAAGACAAAATAACGTAAGTTAGATACCCGAGTGAGCAACCGGAACGCGACAGACGTCGTTGATGGTCGTGTCAAATATTGAATTTTGCGGGCGAACTTTAGACTATTCTTAGACGGTTTAAATCTTTAGTAGGTAGTTTTCTGTTGTAGATTAGGAACTATTAAATTTTCTAGGCGGACGTTTCACGGCCCTTGAATTATCTTATAATTTTCTTTTGTAATTTCTAAATTTTATTTAAATAATTGTAGGTTATAAGTCTTTACGATGATTAATGTTAATTTTGTACGGAACTCTTAGTGCGCGAGTCCGACTCGCACTTGGCCGGTTTTTAGTTTTTATGTGGTCAAACTTTTACTTTCATACCGACTGATATCCACATTCTCACCTCTGAATTCCAAATGAAAGCCTATAGGTACTTTAGGGTTAGCCTCCATTGATCGTATTTTCCTAAATTTATATCAAACCAAATTATCATAAACTAATAATCTTTAAAATAATAACAATTCATTATTCAACTGAGCTACTTATACTATAACCTCATTTAAAAATAATAAAATTAAGCATTTTTTAACCTTTATCCCACACACACAAGGATCTCTTTTTTATATCACGCCACGCGGACGAAGTCGCGGGCAAAAGCTAGTCGTAAATAAGAAACTAAAACGGACAGTAAGGCCTTATGTCAGTTTTAGTTTACTAGTAAAAATACTTCTTGATTTTATGTTTTCTGTTTTTTTTAAGTCCTTTTCTGTATGTAACTATTCTATGATTATTACATTTCTTAATGAAAAATTCAATGTTTATTATTTCTACACAAACACTTTTTTTTACTGATTGTACCATTTATAAGCATGGGACGAATTGCAGAATGAAATTTTAATTAATTTTGATTTTCTGCGTTTCGTCCCAAATGGGCCGTAGGTACTCGGGACGAATTGCTGAATTACTCTTGTGTAAACGTAAGCATAGAATTAGCCGACTGCCTATGTGCCTACGTAATATATGGTGTATAGATTAAATTTGAATTTGGAAAGTATGACTTTCGTAATGAAAACGTATATTATAATGTAAAAAAAAAGAATTAACTTTAAGTTTGCATTCTAGCAAAAAATAATCCTCTCTATGTAAATGGGCCTTTATTTTAACCATACACTGCGTACTTATACCCATTCATATCGCGTGCATTCTAAGCGTGAGCATTTGTAACCCAAAAGCTTTTCCTCGGTCCCTGTCAGCCAGCAAATTGAATACAATATATCATGCGATACACGAGTTCAATGGCCTTATATTTCAATGCGACGTTTAGTTAGCTGATGATAGTAAACGATTGATGTGCTCAGAACTTTGGATGGATACGGTGGTCGGTTATAATCATTATTCATTACAAAGTCTGTCCAAATCAGATTAAGGTTATTAACTGTTGTTTCTATTACTGTTTTGAAAATATGTTTAACTGTTTGTGTGAACTGTATGCTTGGATTTTAATCAAGTTGTATAGAAGTTAGTACTATTACATGAAAAATTCTTTTTGAAGCTATTTGTGCACGATGAAGGCACTCAACATCGGAAAAGACTTGACAATTTACGTATTACTTTTTTTATGTAGGTTAAATTAAAGAAAGTCTGCTTTCGTCGTGGTGAACACTATTCAAAACCAATATGAAAATAAGTTACTAAAAGACAAAATCGCGTCTACAAAGTTCCAAAATGGATTAGAATTATGTTAAACTTTGAATATTTGTATATTCTCAACGAACTTTATAAGTGTTTTTATTGTAAGCATTGGAGTTTCGACCTAGTATGAAGATCTTCATTTGTGGCGATTTATCGGTATTTACAGTAAACTTTACCAAGTAAGACAAAGGTCTATTGCATACACTACTACTCTTGTCAAGTCGAATTAACATTAGTTTTGACTAGTATGTCGCTATGAGCTATACTTTTTCACATTAATTATTGAATTAATGCACATCGGTTGAGCTCACTTTCAATATTATTGAGAAGTAGCATTAACTTTTATGGCCGCGTTCAGATCCCTGAATGCAATTAAATTGCTTTTATTCACTGTAATTAAATCGAATGCACGAACGAATGCCTTCATCTGCTCCTTTTTTTTATAATTAAATTGAATCTCGTATAAGGAAATGTGTGAATCAGTCAAGAGCACTGATGTGTTTTATAGCGAATAAAAGTTAAAAAGCATTCATGACTATTTATATTTACAGAGATAAGGGAAAACATAAATGATGGTATTCACGGTCAATCCCACCACTTCCCACTTATATTATAAAAGCGAAAGTTAATATGTTTGATACTTTTAAACGCTCAAACTGCTGAGCCAATTTTTATAAAATTTGGTAGGATGTAGTTGAAGGAGTTGATGCCAAGGCAAATTGGATTAATACATAAGGTTCTTTTTATCCCAAAATGGAAGGTTAAAAAGTCTGATAGTGAATGACGCATTATAAAGTTAATGTCGCTGCTGTGTATGATATACCGCAGCTTATTACACTGTGGTATGAGGTGCAGCTAGAACATCTATAAAATTACCTACAGAAGTAAATAAAAAAACTTACTAAAATCCCCGACAATCATGGGGCAGACAGAACTCTCCATATGACGTTTATCGTCAATTATCTCATTGAGACCTTTCTTATGATCCCAACACGCTGATGAGTTTAGTGTTTCGTAAACTTCTTCATACAGCATTAGATTCAATTTGTAACTGTATACCAAATTCCATATCAATCGGACTTAAGAAAATTGGTGATACACTGACTGTCATCTATAGGAAATCATCTTTAGAATCAAAGTACATAATGAGCGTCGTATACGTTTTTTTTATGTTATTTATGAGTAAAGTATTTATTGGAAAGTAATGTTCATACTCATAAGTAAGTGAATAACAAACTTGCTTATGTTAATTTTATTAAGAATTGTAGAGTTCCGTACCCAAAGGGCAAAACCGGGATCCTATTACAAGCTACCTATGTCCAATTAAACATAAATAGGTATGTTAATTAAGTCGAATATGTTGATAAATAAGGGCGCTAATAGTCAACACTTATAATGCATTAACCACCTGCCGGCAAAGTACAAAAAGAAGTTAAAACGTGACACTTAACTAACATTGAGGTCTAATGCAATGGCGGTCCTTAACATGTTTATAAAAGCATCGCTTTCGAGTGCTTAGTACAGGAAATAACAGCTGCCGTATTTTGTGTATAGATAAATTTACTAAAACTATCAATAACTTCTAGGGTAATAGCACCAGTTACATAAAAAAACCTTTCTTATAATAATAATCCTTCTTCTTCTTGAGATTCTTCCCCAAAAGCACTAACAATTATATATCGAGTAAAAATTACTAATGAATAGGCATTTACTAGAGAATCCATCATTTATTCAACTAAAAATGCTTATTCACAGGTTTTGCTAAGGATTTTTTCCCTGGTTAATCTACATTGATCCCTATCAATCTAAACATTTACCATTCAATAAAATTTAGCTGTTTCTCCACAACAGTTACATACCATAGATAGTATTTATTCCAAAACTAGTCAAACAGGCAGGCAGAAAAAATATGATTGCCATATTTGATATTTGCCTACGAGGTGATAAAACCGCGGGTACAGTGAAATAGCATTTATAGAACGTGATACGATTTTCCAGAATAGTCAGCCAAGACTGTTCGAAACGTTTTGAGATATCATCGGACAAGACATCATCATATACTTTGTTGTAAAAGGTACAATATCTCAAACTAATCTACCGTTGCATTCCACAAAATGATACTTGATTTCTTGAAATTAAATTGTATTTTTCTTGGCAGTGAATGTATAATATTTTATAAATATTTTCAAGGCTGAATGGCCTACATATTAGACCGATGATAGAATTATAGTAATAAAATTAATGTTTATAAAACCGATTTTTTAAACATTTTTGCAAATAAATACATTAGTCGATTCGGCGGCGTATGAAAACACAATTTTTTTACCCGAATTATAAATAAATAATTTAAGTTTTGATATAAGTTGGTTGTCTATCAATATCTCATGTCATAAAACCGACTGCGGCTTTAGATATTGAAATTATTTATTTTCTTATAAAATAATATGTATTGTTTGATTTTTTATATTATTTTCTGCAACTAAACAAATACACAATCCATTTGTACATACAACGTATACATAAAATAAAATAGAACTTGATAAACCATTTAATTCACAGCTAAATGATTGTAATCACCTATAACGAAGAGTGACAGCGATCTTTTAGAGATCAAATATCAATGATATGTTTAATTGGTCGAAAGTGTTTTATGGAACTGCTGGTCTCAAAATAAGAAGTCATTAGACACTAGGGAGTTAGTTAATGGATCATAAAACAAACCTATAAATTAAACTTAATCATGACGAATTGAAGTGACATAAGGGTGTACGTACACATACATGTAACCAAATAACCGGGTGGTCCCATAAACTTCGGCTTTTACACCCAGATAAATAAGAAGCTAAAAGGTTAGAATAAAAATTAAGATACCGATGGAATTCTTTAAATGGGCAAACTAAATAAAACCACCGTAAAAACTATCTTTTATCAAGCCCAAACTAATGTGGGTGACATAAAGTTTTAAGATAAACACTTCATATTTTTATTTATTTGTTTTTGGTTTATCGTAAAAACAACTTTGTAACCCTGGGCTTTAAGTGCTATTATTACTCTGATGATAAACTTTGCGTTGTTTTATTTTGATTTAAATCTCACGGGTATAAAGTAATTATAATCAAAGTATGCCTACCTTTTGGAATTAGCATTTCATCAATTCCCCAAGCAAGAGTCTTCGATTGGCTGTTAGATAAATTTCAAGAATTATCATAATTCTTAAAATTCATGCCAACTACTAATATATTTTTATTATAAGTAAATTAATTCGTAAATTACTAAATGGCGAAATGAAATCAATTTATCTTGTAATTTTCTAGAAAACATTTCGCTGAGGTTTAATAGAATTACCAATCAGGTTAATTCGTCTATAGAGGTAGGATCTGAATTCCAGTAAAACCCTTCATTAAACTTATCTCAGTTGGATCTGAGCTTGAATCCGTGTAAAATAATCGATTTCGCCAAGAGAAACCGCGTAGGACAAAGTGCGGTCACGAATTTACATATAAATTCGGGATTATTTTAATTTAAAACGCATTTGGAAAGTGTATTTGCATATATATGAGGGTCTACGTTTCTTTGTCGCACCCTACTAATATAGCAGTTCGGTGAAGCATGCGTAATGTTTTGTATAGTGACCGTTGGTTAATAGAATTATGTTTCGTTTTTGCATTATAAACCAGTGTCAACTGTTTTAGACTAAGAGGCTGCCTCTATGAAATGAGTGCGTCAAATAAATTCAGTAGGCAGATCCTGAATATCGTTATATTTTGTAATAGAGTATTTATATTGCATAATATAATAATAAACATTATACTTTCTACTTAACACCCACATTCAAGCTCTCTGCTTTACCCAAAGGTTGGCTGTTAGATAATGCTTTTAGCATTAAGTCCGCCTATTGTTCAATGCATTTGTATTTTGTACAATATAGGTAAAATAAATAAATAAACATTAACTATGTTAAATTAATTTATCATCGCCATCCCAAGTAATATTTCATACTACCAGCAGTCATTACGTATACATATATTCTTACTAGTTGTATCCCGCAGTTTTGCCTGCCCCTGATGTAGGTAAGTAATTAAAACTTTCTTCAAAAATCAGGCAATAAATAAAGAAACAAAACAATTATGTAGTGCCAAAGTTACAAGCGTTAAAACACAAACTCTTCAGCTTTGTTAAATTAACAACATGTTAGAGCTTAGCGCAACTGCTGCTAAAAGTCATTGCCTTTTTCTGGTTACGTTATTTTCCGAGTAGACTTGGTGCAAAAGTATTTATTATTTACCGCGCGGTAAATTTAAATCATTGTTTTTAGCATCAAGCTCTATGTCTATACACGAGGTGAGCACTCTATGAAATTAAGCCATTTGTCAAGTGTGTACTGCGCCTATATTTACCAAGGGTGCGGAGTCATTAGCACCGCTCATTAAACAGATTTTCATAATGGAATTGAAGCGTTTATTGCACTTGCAACTGGTGTTTTTATTGTGGCGATGTTTGGTTTAGATTATCTTTGTGGTTTTCGGACACGTATATCTAGTATTTATTGTTTGTTTGCGTAATTTAAATGGCTTAAAATTTTGTATTAAATAGTTTTTTATACTACTGAGTAGGCAATCGGGCCTGAAGGAAAGAGGTAATGGTTATAGATTGTATAAAGAATTGTTTTGCTCAGAAGTTCCTTAAATAAGTTTCATTAATGTTTTTAAGTAAGTCATCATCATAAATGTAAGAGATATATAGGCTCTTGTCGGTGGAGTTCCTAAATAAAATCAAAATAATGGACATTATGCTATAACCTTTCAACATCACAACTAAAAAAAGAATACCTATTTGAAAACCACATATCGCCCGGTTTATAGTCGCTTCATCACAAAAGTATGTAGTTTTTACAATCTTATAAATTTTTATACTCTATTCTCGTATTTTTATGAAAGGCGATTCTATTTTTCATATCTTGAAAACACTTTAAATCTACGATTTCAAAGTGAATTAGAGTAAGTGGATCCCTGCTAAAGCCGGATCTCCATTTATATAGCAGATTACTGCAAGTGTCTGTTTACATTAAGCGTGTTTTGGAATATACTAATATAAATTGCATTTGAGTGAATTTCAATCGTACAATACGTGTCATACAGGAATATCAATTGGATTTATAGTAAGAAATTATTCATGTATGAAAATTTCAATTTTGGTTAACACTCTGATATTTCTATGAACTAAGTCTATTCTTCCTTTTTTACTTTCGAAAAAACCATTTGACAAGACAAATAAACGATACAGAACTGAGACCAAATTCACATCTTAATATTATATTAACGACTATATGAAAAAAGATTTCAAAGGAAACTGATAATTTACTAAACACTTTCTTCTAATAAAGTCTTCTTAATCCCATACGCTATTCACATCACTGTATCGTTTTCGGTCATGTATTAAAAAACGACCGGCTATAATAAAGGTTAACTTCAAAGGACATTAATTAGGAGTTTAATCCTGCTGTAGTATTAAATCAGACGTTTTGTGAAAGCGAGATGTGAAGTTTTGTTCTTGTTGTGGGTATCGGTCGTAAATACTTCAGCGTGCGAACACATGCGCTTGAGACAAATAGTCTCATATAAAATGTATGTGCGTCGTCTGATTGCTGTATTTTCATTTGATCTTCAATTTTATTACCTACTGAATAAAGTATTTTTTTTCTATTTATTTTTTGAGTAGCATCTTTTTTTTTCTTTATTCGCAGATTAATTATATATTACGTTGCATCTCCGATATTTATAGAATAATCTTATAATAGAATACATGTAATCACATACCTTCGTTATTTAAAATTTTTGTTTGTCTGATATTTGATATTTTAATAAAGTAATATTTTATGAGATTCTTATTCCTCATGTTAGAAATGTCACTAAGAACACTTCAAAATAATAAAGAACTCACGTACCTACTAAAATCGTTCGTTAGACTTAAAATTCGCATCACGTAGAACCGTCGTCAAAAGTTTTTTGTCGTGGAGCAAACTCAGTTGTACCAAAGCGAATAAACCCTGTCACTACGAACACATTGGCTACGTTTCCAAGTCCCGGCGACTGAAATAACAATACCGGCCATTACTGAAGAGTTTTAAGGAACGGAAACGACCCACCATACGTCAACTATCGCCGCCGCTTGACAAATAACAGCTGTTGTATCACGTATTAACTTTTTGTACAATATTAATAGGATTTAATCATGTACAACGAATTCTTGAGATGCCTTTGATCTGAGTGAGGTATTTGGTTACTACGACATCTTTTACTTTATTTCCTCAATATCAATACATATAATAAGACACTAAAATGCGAGTGTCTGTACATTTAATATTTTTCAAAAAAACTGATTGAGTGCGATTAAAAAAGAGTAACAGAAACCAAAAAGACAGTTTTTGGAATTTTTGTCTGTCTGTATGTATGTATGTATGTATGTATGTCTGTCTGGTACGTTATAACTTCGAAAATACTCAACGGATTTAAACGCGGTTTTTACAGTTGGATTACATATAATTAGGAGCGTTGTCAAAACTTTGTTTCGTCAAAATCGGTTAAGGGAAAAAGAAGTTATGGTCGATTGAAAATTTACTTCAAACACTGCTTTAAAACTTATAGACAAAACCCATTTGAAATTTCGGCAGTAACAAGCAAAGCATGTTGGCCTATCGGTAGAGGTAGCGGATCATATTTTTAAGTAGAGGGTTCGAATCCTGCTAGACATCACTTCTTTTGGTAAAAACCCTTTTTTTGTTTTGTATTAATTTTTTAGAAGTCTATTTTTTTTTAAATATTTTAGTAAAGAAATGTTTCTAGAAAGTAGCTGGAATTTTCTGTTTTCGTTTTTTATTTGTTTTCTAGAATTATTTTGTTACTTAGAGAAAGCTCTTAGCGTTAATTCCATTAATATAAAAGCATTTTGTACTTATCTATCTATACATATAATAAGACAGTAAAAATCGAGTGTATGTACATTAAATATTTTTCTAAAAAACCTCTACGGGGCAATTAAAGAAGAGTAATAAAAACAAAAAAAAAACAATATTTGCACTTTTTGTCTGTCTGCCTTTCTGTCTGTGTGGTGCGTTATAATTTCAAAACCACTCAACAGATTTGAACGCTGTTTTCACAGGTGAATAACATATAATTAGTAATCTTTGTTTCATCAAAATCGGTTAAGGGAAATAGAAGTTATGGCCATTTAAAGTTTACTACAAGCACTGCTTCAAAACTTTTAAACAGTTGAATGCGATTTACATAAACGTATTTAATTTAGATAAAGCTAGAATTTCTACTTATATCAATAGAGACAAAACACACTGCAGTCTCTATTAAATTTTAATAAAATAACACATTGAATGTTTGTGGGCGTATGATTTAGTTACATAAAATATCAATAGATGGCGCTGACTTTATTTTAATAGCAGATTGAAATTTTTCCTTACGGCAGCAATTCATTCTAATTATTAAAAAAAAATTTGGCTGTTGATTTAGTACTATTGGTTGGTTTTTTTATCGGTCGTTTGTTGTGTTGTATTGTAAGCTATTTGAATTGATTGGTTGGTTTGGTTTGGCTTTGGTTTAAAAAATAATCAAATCAGTGTTTGACGGAACATACGGTCGTGTCGTAAGGACAAATTTATCTGACTTATCACTATTTATTGAGCTTTTCTCCAATTTTCACGCCCACTAAAACTTTGGGAGTGAATTTTAGGTCCTAATGACTGTAATAGGCTGCGTCTACTCTTTTAGAGACAAAGATTGATAGTATGAATGTTAAGGGCTCCTTCTTCTGAAGGTCCGTTGTCCGTAAGCCGCGTAGTCGCGGCGCTCACTCATTTTGTAGGCATTAAGACATCATATTTGGGAAAATAACACTACAAAATCTACTTCAGCTATTTTCACTATATAAATACTTTATCTAAAGGTTGGTATAAAAAGCAGGACAATAATTTTATTATTTTAGGCATAGTATTGAAAATAAACTTCCAAAGGAGGCAACTTAGATTTTTCTATCGAGCGAATTTTGTCTGATATTGGTACTGTTACTGTAAGCGAATTTCACTCTGCTATATCCTCAACTAAAAACATATATTTTTTTCAGAATTTTACGACTGTTTAATACTGATTCCTATTGATTTTAAAAACGGTATTTGAGAAAGAAGTGGCCCTAATATTTAATGATATTGTAGCAATGTAATGGCTTTATAAAATTGGCACGGGAAAAGGATACAATAGAATTAACTATAGGTCTGGATAGTTGTAGTTTCCACAGGTAACGCGAAAAGCGACCTACACGCGGGCGGAGCCGCGGGCAACAGCTAGTATTACAATAAAACACTTCTTTAATACCTCGTTCATTAAAGGGTATGTTAATTACAGAAAATAAAAATTAAATTTTCTTGAAGGATGTTGTGATTGTACATTTGGCGATTTATGTTTTTTTGTTTTATGATTGTATCGAAAATTCTTTTGGCGCACGCTTTTGCGATTAAGAAATCTGATATTTACTTTAAACAAACAAAAAAAATATATATCTCTCCAGACCGATTTCGGCCACAGCGTTATGGCATCTGGCTACTGAAAGCAACGTTTAAGAGCTCTCAGGTGACTGACATAGCCAATTTTTGCAGATAAAGTGAATCCACAAAAAATTTTGTACGTGTTTGAAACGTTACTCTATAAACAATAAAAATAAGAAAACGAGCCTTGATAAAAATTATCAAATTATTTTAATTATTTGGTAATCTTTATCTTTAAATTTTTCATGTCGTTCCAGTTTATTCAAATTTTATTAACCACAGAAAATGATAAAACAAAGTTGACCAAGTCAATATACGGAGAGAAATTAATCTGAGGGCAAAAGAGGTGGCACTCAAAACTTATCTTTTGTACAAAGTAATTAGAGTATAGAAAATAAACTCGATACTAGTGGTTGAAAAATTAATCATCGCAACAAATATCTATTCCTATTTACTTTGTAGAAAATTATTTTAAAAAATTATGCATGTAAGGAACTATTGTCATAAGTACTATATCTCTATAATCCTGTTTAACTGAGTAAAGTATAAGTTGTATTAATATTTAGTTTATATTATTATCAGCCTATTTTTGTCTGTTCTTGGCATGTTGCATTTATTTTCGAAAAGGAATCAGTTTGACAAAAATAATACTTTAGAAGTAATTACCTGTAGTAGGTAAATTAAGGTTATAATATTTTATATGTTTGTACAGTTCTTATTTTATCTGTGGAGAAGTGAGGCGGCGTGACCTCACAATCAAATGTCAAACAAAGTTTTATCAGAACGAAGTTGACAAATAAATCCGTCCCGTCGCAACTTTTCTCATAGTCTACGCAAGACGTGATTCGGCCATAGCAATTAATGTACAAGTTCAGAAAGTAATGATTACGATCGTGATTGGTATTACCATACAAAAGAAAAAGAACAAAATTAAAGAATAGAGAGTCATACTAACTATGAAATAAATTTTATATTATGTTTTCTTATATGCATATTATAATAACCTGAAAAAGTGAGATGATTTTGATCATTTATGTGATTGGGTACTACTTAGCATAAAGTAAATGTCTTCACCTAAAGAAAGCTTACTTTTACCACAACTTAAAAGATTAAGTAACTATTGTAAAAATGATCGTGTAATATTTACTTACATTAAAATGTAAATAAAATTAAAATTATTTCGCAAATAAAAAAAATATGTTGGATGACCAAACCAAAGACGATTGATAAAAATAACACCTAACCTTCTGGTTTTTATTTGTTCTACAATCCAGACAACTTTATCGACCCTTTATTGTGTTTTCCTAATGATGTGCCGAGTTGAGAAATACTGTATATGAATTGTATATCCTATCAGATCTTGCGAATATGTTTATTTGTTTGCAGAGTTTTTGTTAAGTTTAGAAAGTTTACCTATATTGAAAACACTTATCCCCGTCATCTTATTCCCGTCCTAGAATACTAAGTACCCAAGGTGCGCTGGGAACATGGATTAGCTAAATATACAAATAAATTACTGTATAACAATCTAAAGGCAAATATTACATTTAAATTCTATTCCATGCTTATTTGATTATCCATTTCTTGATTGTGCTATTCTTAATTATAAATTCGAAAATACCTACTTATATTCTTCTTTCTGACCGTGTTGCTCAATTTGGATGAAATATTTTTTTTTTAAAGAAACTATAATGATTAAGTTTCAATATAATGGAATAGACGAATGTGGTGCCGCAGGCAATAGCTAATAGAGAACTACACAGCAGCAACAGCTGGTCTTCTTTGTAGCTGTAATGATGATGATACCCAAGTATACCTTATACCGAGCCATAAAGATTTATGAAGACGCGTCTCTACCCTACTTTGGGATCAACAAGAAACTCGTTACCGCCGATCTCCTGTAATAACAATATCTTATGTTAGAATGGTATGCTTAACTGATTAATGTTCAAGTTAATTATTGCTTCCGTTCATAAGAATAGTTACAGCTGCGTCAAGGATACTAGTCCAACAATAAATTTATGAGTATTCTAAAATAACAAAGCGCAATTGTGTAATTGAATAATACCAGACCCTGATTTTTAATTGGCATTGATTTAAATCCTTAGAATAGAATAAAGCCCTTCAAAGTGTATTGTATTTTTTTCGTAATTGGATTAATTTAGGAACAAAAAGTCGCGCTCTTTAATGTAATATAAATTGATAATGTATACATAACAATGCCCCTGCAAGTATCAATCAAAACTCACTAATTGATGTCGCTGCGGCCGATGATGTATGTAAATTGAAAAATAATTAATAGAGTCTGCGTATAATCAACGTTCCACCACATAATGACAAAGTTAACATAAATGACTTTTCTATAGTGTGAATAAATACGATAGCACACCATTGCAGAGGTCGGATTACGCATCACCAAAGCAAAAGATACTTGTTTTTAAAAATATTTCGTTGTATAACTAAAAAAATTAAGAATGTGGGACAAATAGTGTCAATTTGTCAAAAATAGTACTCGTAATAATATCAAACATATGTAGGTACAAAGCGAGACAAAAATAATATATTTTCTATCAAAACAATTGCATTTATTAAGAGCGAGATATATTAAAATCACAGATTTAGATAGATGGAACGAAAGTGTAGCCGGATGTGAGATAGCGATATAATTTGCTTTCTTGTTTTGTTACTAGAATAGCTGCATATAATTGGCTTTTTCATTAAATAACACAATTCTGGACAACCAAAATCCTATCCCAAATTTAAAGACGTATTTTTTCTATGATTAGGAATTAAAATATTAGCAGCTTTCAAAAGCCAAAAAGTAAATATGTATTTACTGCTTGCAATTCAAGGAATATTGACGTTGTATTTTTCACGAAGCGTATGTAACCCAGTCTGACGTGTGATTTAACCCTGCAGACGTCCCATAAAATCTGTTCAGTGGGATATTCCCGCACCGGGAGTGTCGAGATTGAGAACGAATTGGCATCCTCCCATACAAAACGTACAACACGGTTCGTAATACAAACATTTTTTAAGTTTTGGTGTATTTTAAAACATTTATTCGTTTACAAAACAGATTTTTGCATACTAGAGTTAGGTTTATTAGAATTAGATATTATAAGCAAACTGCTTATAAGCTTAATATATTTTATGCAAGTCGTTCCTTATGTGCGTTTAATTAATTGTACTTAATGTTATTAAATTTTAAAAATTTAGTATTATATGCATTTAAGTATTAAGCATTTAGATTAACAATTTACATTGTGATACGCTGTCTTCTCTATTTTACTTGTGATAATATATATAAATTCATTATACAAACAAATTTGACAACGCAATAAAAGATAAATTCCAATGAAAGCGCAAAAATACGTGTATAGCGTGTTTCCTGGTTACATCTTTAGTTTAGCGCTTCCGAGCCAATGGTACACTTTTTATCAAGGTACTGATTTGGCGGTACTGGTTAATACAATGGAGCACTACCATCTGACCTCCGTAATCCCCTTTTTTACAGGGAAAACAGACCAATAGGAACATGATCTGGTTGTGTTAGTGGCCAACACTATCAGATAGTATCAGATATTAAGGCTGCCTAAAGGCATCTGACAGCCTAATGAGTGCCATCTATCGAAAATTCCCGAGACCAATGGTTTAATTTTCCTTTCGAAGCAATAAGGAGCTCAAGATAAAATTGCCGCTATAATGGCGATCAATCCAAGCAATTGCCAGTGTCTCAGTCGTTTTACGCGCGCTATCGTTACGAACTCGCACGCCACGCTAGGCTATCGAACTCGTATTCATCCTCTGCAAAATTACTATCATACAAAAATAATCATATAATTTCTGCTACTAAAATATAAACCTTTCCAAGAGAATATTCAAAAAATTATATTTGAATGGTAAGTAAAATTTCATCTGAACTTCTGACCTGTCCTGAACGATATTTCACAGTCGGTTAACGATCTATTTACATGATCGCGGGCGTCCATCGGTGTCTCAAAGGAATGCCTCGAAGCTCGGAAGTTGACAAATCGTCCGACGTTATTTCTGTACTAATTAGACATAGGGGCGTAGGCGTCACTTTTGAGATAAAGGTCGATTCATACCACACACCGTCAATACTTTATTTATACACTACTGATAACTATGAATATATAATATTGTGACAGTGTAAACTGATGTGCTGACACATCAGTTATATATATAAAATGTATATAAAATAAAATATTTTTATACTACATAATGTGATGGGTACATGAGTGAACTGAACAGCTAACCGATATATTATCACTGTAAGATATTAGTAAGGATTTATTATATATTTGTAAATATAACATCACTCATTTGAATTATAAACTTATTATTGCGTCCTTAGGACACAATAAAAAACCAGAGATGTATAGATATTTGCTTTTTGCTTGGAAACAAAAAAGTGTACTCAAAAAATTTATTGGTTGTTAAAATAATAAATTAAATAATTTGATCTATTTTATTTCACAAAAGAGATCTGATCTATGATGGGATGTTTAATAAAAAAAATATAACATAATAAATATTTTTAAGTTTTTGGGTTTGTTATGAATGTGAAACAAGAGCAAAACAATCTGAATGAACCCTTACACCACTTTAGAAGATAAATGTATCTATCTACACTAATACATAATTTATAAAACTGCCAAACTATCAAACAAATTAGTTCTAAATTAGTATAAAGAAATATGTGGTAAATCAAGCTAACTCTACATCACGCGAAATCTCAGCTAAACCCTTTTGTCGACTCAAATACGAGCTGTCAGAAATGTCGACGATGCCAAGATTACAAACGGTATCAAGCCTTTAAGACTGAGACATTGTCTCTCTGTTTGTTCTGTCGTGGTATGTATAATGGATTGTGTTCTGAATTGTTTGACAACGACCACTTTCCATCATTGCACCTCACGTATCGACTGAGGATTTGAAGATGCGTTTCAATGCCTCTATTTATGAGATATTGCAAGCCCCTGACATATAGTAAAGCAACTAAACATTCATAAAGTACCTTCAGAAAAAAATATATGATCAGACTTATACACGAAATAAGGAGAGGGTATGATAAAATAAAGTGCGTTCTTAATAAATAGTATGTAAAAACAATTGAAAAATACTGACATGCTTCAGATGATGGACGTAGACTATATACCTGTAAAAATATAAATACATCAGATAAATAACAATAACATTGAAAATCCAGTTGTTAAAAAGTTGTGTGTTACATTATATTAAAAAAATATGTATTTAGTGAGTCACACTATTTTGATGGTTTTTTCCATAGAATTTTTTTATTTTGACTGGTGGCAAATATCCTATACATAGTAGCATTATAATTACTTATAATATTATCCAACAGGATATGTTGGCCGGATATAAAAGAATGGTAGAGCAACAGGGAAACGCGGATGGATGTTGTGATGGAAAAAACTAGTATTTAGGCATGCCTTACTATTGAATCCAGAGCTCCGAAACTTGATGATTCTTGGGATGCAATAGTATAAAAAACGACAAAAGAACTGTCTCGTAGGTATATCTAGCTATAGATATAACATACCTATACCGATCAATGTAACGAAAATAGTTCAATGTTTTCACTTTACGTGATCGTCTGTGCTATATCCGTTCTATGATTGTCCCCTTTCAATCAATAGTATTTCCGCCTAACGTTAGATAAAGTTATTATCTTCCACGCGACAAATAGGTATCTCGAGCCACCATCATTGGATCGGACAACGGATAACTCTATTAATTTGGGCTGTAAGAGATAGGCGCGATATCCGATGGCCATTCCAAAAGATTTTCTATCGAAATGTTCTTACTTTGTTCGGATTAGATAACATACAATAGAATTAGATCTTGATGTGTCTTAATTCTTATCAAGAAGTAACGAATGTATGATTGAATATGGCGCTTTCTATTATTATTAAATTAAAAAGTACAGTGGGCTTCAATAGAAAGCATATAATGTCTTTGCAAACTAATTGCAGCAAAAAACACTTTTCATGCTTTAAGACCTTACTCTTAGCTATTAATGTGTATATTATGAAATAATATGGTTTTACTAAACCCAATTTCAGTAGTACTCTAACCAATATTCACATTACTGTGATTGAATTTTCCTTTTTTCAACATGTGACAAACATTAATATAAATTAAATAGCTTTATTTTAATTGCTTCGAAATCAATAACATAATATTTAAACCAATAAATGCATCATTATATAAGTTAGTTACAGTAATTCGTTTTTAAAATTTTATTTAAAAGCCGATGGTTGATTGGTTCGAGAGTTGAATGAAATAATTTAATGTATATACGAGATACGGCTCATAAGGTTTAAAATTCAACGCGAAAATTAGAAATGTTTGTAAAGGCAAAATAAATAAATTAAAGAACATAAATTGGACGTCCCAGAATTCGTAATCAATCCGTGCGATACTCGTGTATAAGTTGAAGAAAATCAGCTTACGTCAATAATATTTACTGAACTGATTCTGATGACTTTTTAACACAATTGAATAACCGACCTCTATCTTAGACCAGATCTGTGCTTAACATCAGTAGAATCGTGATTTATATATGATTATTAAGAACAGAAAAATCAAAATATAATGGTAATTCAAAAAAGGAAATTATAGGCTACTTTTTGAAAGAAGTAGCGGGTAAAAGCCCGCCTAGTTTTTCTGATAATAATTAAAATGTATTTTTCATTGACTTCACTGATAATAAAATAGGATATTATTTTACTTCGGTAAGTACTTGATGTACTCAACGCACGCACTTTAAAATTAAATTTAAGGTTTCTGTGCAGTGAAAATAAAACACATTCGGTTGAAATTAAGTATGACCGTTCCACCATTGACCTCTGCTCGGCCGTATTTTGGAGGTCAGATCAACGCTTAGCAATTTGTGCTTATAAAACTGGACTCTGCTTTAACGGCCACTTTGAATCGAATTTAAATTTAGAAACTCTTTGTATACCACACTGGGCGTATATGATCAAATTTTATTACAGCTTTTGTATAAAGCGAGTCTATATGCGAAAAATAGGTATGCGAACTTTTAAAATATGGATTGTAATAATTAAAACTAGAGTGCATGTAGGTAATAACTTTTTTTTCATTTACTATTTTATTTAAATTTATTTATTTCTATAATGTGATAAAAATTATTTGCATCACATTAGCATCATAAATTTCATATTACAATACATAATTGGACGTAAATGAATATAAAATAAAATAAAAAACCCACACTTTTGTTTGAAAAAAGAAGAACGTCATCAACAATAGAGTTGCTAATAAATTAGATTCTGTTATCATTAAATATTTGAATAATATAAACGGAATACCTGCTAACCTATTTATATCATTTCCTTTCGAAAACAAAATTTTGCCACAACAAGTTGTTTGGTTTACCCATGTTAAGAAGTTTAGCTTGTTACTCCAAAATTTTGCTTTATAATTTATAATTTGTACCCAGTAGGAGTTCGTACTGTACGTAGTAATACACACAAGTTACTTACAAAGGGTAATTTTCGTTATAATGTAGGATTATGTTATGATACCGGCCTTCTCCTGTTTTCGCTTTGTCTCCTATCTCAGCTATTATACCAACAAGCTCCCTTATTATACGGCTATTAAACTGGTATTTAGCGAACACATAATAATAAACCTAAATTAATTAATTTAAAAAATATATATATTGGTTTACTTACATATGTAACATGTTAAATTAACTTATACATTATCTACCTGTTAACCAGGAGTAACAGAAATTTTGTGCGACACAAAAACTTTAATAGGTTTTCGATCTATTGAAATTATAGTCCAGACACTAGTTATAAAATAAACGCATATTCACACCGATTACAGAAATATATGATGAATGACATCCTTAGACATGTTACTTGACTTAAAGAAGTTGAAATTGCTGAAATACTATTACTCCCGTAAATAGGAAACAAAAGCTTACTTAGCTCTCATTTAAGCCGTGAAATATTACCGAGCTCACCAATTACGCTGCGGTAAAAAGGCTCAGTGTACTGTGCAAGAAATGTCCGGTAACGGCTAATTAACTGAGTGTATGCTCAGTAAGTATTAGCTGCTCAATTAGAATCACATTACGAGGAACAATTTACCGCTAACCGGTCAGGGGCGCCCGATGCGCTCGGAATAACAAAATGGCCGGCTTTTATAAAACTTAGTCTATATAGAGTTATTAGAAGTGACATTTTAGAAAATTTGCTAGGAGGATCTAAATAAAAAAAACCTTTTTTCGTGAATACAATATATTAATTAATGTTTTGCTCTCAGCTTATCTCCCTCAGATACTTTGACGTCAAGTATGTGGTAATCAAGGTTCTGTTCTAACTTTGTGACATCATTTTGTTCAAAAGTAAAAAGTTTTTAAATTATTTATAGCATAGGATGATAGAAAATTTAACGTAGATTAGGTTCTGTTTACTTTGTAATACTTGTTTAACACCATCAAAAATAACGTTACCTTAAAGTAAGCAAAGAAAGATATAAAGTATGAAGTTTTAATTCCGATTACACTTCTGACACTATCTTAAGTTCATTTTGAGCCAACACAATAAAGAACTTACTACACAGAAAATTGTGCACTTGGCAAAATTCCTAACCAACTCGGATACATCTGTCAAAATACTACGTTATACGTCACTCATTTCAAGCAATCTAGCAAAACATTACCGTCTTGGAACTTAGCCAAGCATTCATTCTCGAGTAATGACACGGATATAAGTACTTAAAACTTAACTGAGTTAATTAAATTTGAGAATGCATTTTTATTTGCATTTCTATAAAACGGTTATCAAATTGGGTATTCACACATTTTATTAATTATCTATTTTAAATTTTTGGTCGAGGTTACAGATAAAATGATTTATTAAATCAAGTAGAGAATTAATTAAAACCATGTCAACAACTACGAACAAGTATGCTTTGTTTACAATAATATCATCGAGTACGATGCAAATAATATAAACCGGCAGTTCGTTCGATTTTTAACTCTGTAGCCCAATCAGTGGAACTTATTGGTGAACACCGCATCCCGAAAATCGTGATCGGACCACCCACTGGTGCTGTGAGAAGGTAAATAAAATAAAACAACGATAAATAACAGTGCTCGCGCATAATTGATCACAAATTAAAACCCGTGCCGCGTCCGAAATGTTAAATGTGTACGTCGCCTAAAGCGAAATTAGTATACACGTCCACACAACCCAACTCACACATGCTAACCACAGGGCTGTCCCAAGAGATTGAATTTTCGGTCTAACAATTCTGATTTCCTTGACATCATTCCGTTTAATTTTGGATTAAAGCTACCTGCATGAATTGGGTATCCATAAATTTTCTAAAGATATCCGATTGTGACGTTTATTTTGACCTATTTACATTTGAAGTAATATCTTAGATTAAAGGCAGGTGAAATTGGTATATAATTCAATGGAAGTATATAAATAAATACTTAAGTAATGTAATATTATAGAGCTTTTTAGAGAGTTTGGGAAAGATAAAGGTCAGTAATCATTATCATACTTTATTCTAATATTAAAAAGAGTTTGTTTGTTTGTAATGAATAAATTCAAAAACTTCTGTGCCGATTTTAAAAATTATTTCATCGTTGGAAATCTTCATTCACCCTGAGTGACATAGACAATGTATGTACTAAGGGGGAAGCCGGGGTGTTACTGCTAGTCGTTAGATAAATGGGATTGCCAAAAAATGTAAATAAGTAAAAACTATATGGCACCAAAGAAAATACAACGTGAAATATTATTTTTAATACTTGAGACATAGCCCTTAAGTGCGGAAATGTTTTGATTCATATATCTGTGATCATAACAATTCATTATAATATAGATAAATGTTAACCATTAGACTCGAATACACATAGTTACGTATATCTTGTTTTTATATTTAATGGGACAATACTTATGTCACTGAAAATAAATGGCTATTGTTAAGACTATTCTGCAGTTTCATGATTAACATACATTGTTTTGTAGTTGAAATATAATAAATTTGTTGTTTTCGCAGAGTTTCAAACAATGAAACTTATGTCTGGGCTGGTCTGGTAATAAAAATGTCTTCAGAACAAACAAGCAAAGGCTTATATTAAAGAATTCATAACGAAAGACAAATTTATTTTGAATATTCTAATTTATAAAACGTTTAATCAACAGAACATCGATTTCAAAAAGTAAATAAGGTGAACCTGCATACTTCACTGGTCTGATGGATAGCTGTTTGTACAAGCTGTAGATGTCAACCAACACTAGGACAACTACTACAAAAAAACAAAAACTAGATGGAATTAGTCGTTTCGAACGTCGTTTCATGCATACCTTAAGAACCTATATCAAATTTTATGTTCTCAGTAAGATATAATGTCGTCATTTCTACGAAAAAGTACTAGGTACAATAATTCTTGGACGGAACGGATTTTGAGAACGATAACACAGCACTTAAACGACTTACTGGGTTCTCCGGAATTCAGTTATGCCTGCGACACACTAGCTGAGAAATGCTGAGGACTTTAAAATTATCGTTTTTATGACTTCTTACTATACTTATATTTCCTAGTAATTAATAAATATAATAAGTATTTATGCTAATAAATCTGTCCCATTCATTTGACTATTTGTATATACTTCTTTTAGCATAAGTCACAATTAAGTTGGTAGGGGTAATTTCTGATTTGATTGATTTTTTTACTGAAGCTTAATTACTTTTTAATAAGATAAAACTAGTCAATTAATTAACGTCTTACATTGCAAAAGTCAAAATATACATAATATGTATTTGCAATATTCCCGTGCGCATCCTATACATAATTTCAGCTTCGCATAGATTAAGTACACTGAAAAAAATGAATGTCAACTAAGAACGATTTTCTCTTAGTTGACCTTTTTTTGATCAAGCTAAATACACATTAGATAATTTCAATAAAAGTTGTGCAATTGGTCCAACTTGGTTGTTTATGATTGAAATAGAAATCTGTGTAATGAATAATTCCATTAAGTTTGCACGTTGTTTCTACCTTAACAAACACTGAAATAAATATGACACGTGATTGATTCTAATAAGACAGTTCACATTCAAATTAACAAAGATAATATTTGATCTTTCTACTAGATTTTGTTGATTTAAATACTTATAAATAGTTAATGCAGTTACGACAAACATTACAATTAATAACATTTTAACGCATAAAGCTACCATAAAAATTATAAAATTGTTCATGTTCAATCGTTGGTTCAATTATTTATTATAGTTTGTATAATCATTTAAATAATAGCATCAAATAAGAACTAAATATTCATCCCTAATATTTATAGATATTTCGTGCAAATATTTTACTCAGATAAATCAATAATGTCTTATTAAAAACGTATTCTCTTGTTCTTTTCTTGTCTAACTTGTTCAATTCAAAAAAATATGTTGCTTGCTTGCTTTCACCCCGCGCACTCACCTCCCCCTCGCTACCTCCGGCGCCCGTGGCTGGCCGCAGTCCGCACTCGAGATCGCGTCGTGTCGTGTACGTTTGTTTTGTATGTGACAAGCAAAGAAAAAATGGAAGAAGTTGCAGAATTGCTTCGGGCATGGGAATTGCCAGAGTTAATACCTGTGTTCACCGGTATGTATAGACTTTGACATGTATTTTATTTGTGAGTTTATTACTTTCACCGGACGGTCGTAGTGTTATAAGCATTGACTTATATATTTATTGACTAGCTGTTCCCCGCGGCTACGCCCCGCGTAGGACTCGGTTATATCGCGCCCTAAAGTAGCCTATGTTTGACCTCAGGTCGTTAACTACATCCCTACCAAATTTCATCACAATCGGTCCAGCAGTTTAGCCGTGAAGAGGTGACAGACAGACAGACAGACTTTCGCATTTATAATATTAAGACTATGGATTATTGATTACAAGCATGTGTTTGATTAGATACCTAAACCAATACCTATGTCGTCAGTTCGGTTATTTTGAACACGAACGGACCTCCTCGTTTCTGATTTAGATCACACCAGGATATTCCCGCTCTCTATGAGCTTTGCACAGTCCGTCCAGTTTGCAATCAGAGCATGTGCGCCGTGTGGCTCTGAGCGTCTACCTACCTTCGTAGGTACCTACAATTGTACAATAACCAAAAATATTATTTCCAGAACAACAAATCAATATCCAGGCACTTTCGGCATTAAGTGATGCAGAGGTTAGAGAACTAATACCCAAAATAGGCCGCAGGACTTTATTCAGTAGATGCTGGAAGACCTGGTGAAATGCATAGGTAAGTCTAATGATTTGACCTGACCTTAAGAGGCCAGTTTAGAGCTGAAACTCCTATACAAATTTGCAGTATGAACACTAACATGCACTGACTAACTAACTGAATGATACTAATCTGAGTCTGAATGATTCTTGGTTTTGAAAAAGGGCGGTTTTGCGAGCTCTAGTTAGATGTCTTTGTTTTTAATGATCTGTAAACTCAGTTACTTTATTTTCAGCACTCGACGAAGAAACAACGAACCTGGCTGCTATTATTATATTCATTTATTTAATAATAAACTTATGGTAATTATAAAAATATTCAAATGTGAACTCGTCTGATTTGACTCAAATTTTGTGAATTGACGTTTTTGAAGAAAATGCTGCTGTGGAGTTTGTGGCGCCACTTCTTTTCCACTTGCGCTTTGGAAGTGGTGGTAAACTTAAAATAAGTAACAATTGACGTCAATAAGTGATAAGAATATCCTATATTGAAAATAAACAATTTGAATTTTGAATATTTGTTCTACCAACTTTATACGTTGTGGGTTTTATGTGATTAACTGATCTCTTAATTATTAATAATTTTTTTCTTATATTTTATGCGTTTTATTTTATCTCTTTAACAACCCTGCTTTTAATAAATACTACGAATGGATATTACAGAGTCTTAGGCTAGGGTCTATGTTAAATTACGTTTTTCTTTTTATTTGCTTATTTTTATTACTTCTCTTCTTACCTGTCTTGTTAAAACCGGATTAAATATTAATGTTAAATACCTACGAATAATTCGAGCCATTAGGGCCTCAGTTGACTTACGTTTTTTTTTATTTGCTTATTTTTAATCTTCCTTTGTAGGTACAAAGGAAGATAGAAAAAATTCCTTTAGATACAAAGGAAGATCGAAAATAATAAAAATAAGCAAATAAAAAAAAAACTTATGTCAACTGAGGCCCTAATGGCTCGAATTATTCGTAGGTATTTAACATCAATATTATTCTTAGTACTTTCAAACAAGACAAAAGCAATAAATAATAGTTAAGCCAATAAAGACAGTATTTGAGTGAAATGAGTATCATAGTGGAGTGAAAAAAATACCTTAGTCAATGAAACCAGCATCTAAGTCGAGAGATACAAGTTACTTATTAAGTGTAACAAGTATTTGAGAAAAGCGAAATAAGTAACTGAGTGGTGACAAATAAGTATCTGGCAAAATGACATAATGTATCTTAGTAGAAGAAAATAAGTATTATTGTAGAGCGAAACAAGTATTATAGTAGAGCGAAACTAGTATTATAGTAGAGCGAAACTAGTTAATTTGTCAAATGAAACAAATATCTTAGTTGAGGGGAACAAGTATCTTAGTAAAGCACAACAAGTATCATGATTAAATGAAACAGTGTCTTAGTTTAGACATTAAAGTTCGTTATTCGGTATAATAATAGTAAAGAATTATATGAAACAAAATATTAGTTAAATTAAGTGTAAAATAATAGTAGCGTTATACAACCCTCTTAGTTGAGAGACAAACAAGATCAGCTTGTTTGTTTTAACCTTTCACTTTGCAGGCTCATATGCGTTCATGATGCTTGATTAAAAAGGTCACAATCTTAGTTAAATCAAACATATTTTTTTTTGAGTGTAGTCTTTAACAATTCATGTTTACTTACTGCATAAGTCCATGAATCAGGGACCTATATATATATTAGATAACTCTTAAAAAGATGTATCAACATTATACGTCTATAATATTCCTAACAAGTTCCAGTCGCTATGTTACATACCATCACAGACTAACAAGAGAATTGGCTAGAAACGGAATGGAGTCGTTAATTAGCGCAATATAATATGGCCTCTTCATTTATCGTGATAACTGTGTTCGGTCTGCAATGTGGTATTCTTACAACGATGTTGCTATATCTAATTGGGCTGATAATTGCTAATAGTTTTTACTTATTAAATTTCATTGCAATAAGGTTTGACTTTGGATTTTTCCTACCAGTCGATTATGAAAGATGAAAGTTAATTTGTATTAATTATAATAACAACTCGTTGTTCCTAACAGTTCCGCTTACGTGGATTTTATATTTCAACAAAGTATCTCATTCCAAATTGTACCTGTCTATAAGCAAAATTTCATTCTTCGATATGGCGCGATAACGTAAAAATTAATGATCATATTATGACAATGATATGTCAACCCCTGACAAAATAAATTCCTCTTGTTGCCGGTTCCAAATTTATAAATACCTACCTATTTTTATACAAACGCACGACATACAACTATGTACTTGGATACCATTTCATCAGTTTCCAAGTTGTAATGGAGTTATGAAAAATAAATTCGTAATACAGCAAAACTGTCATCTATGTGCCTGAACAAAGAAACTGCAAAGCACGAACTTTTAGCTTGAGTTAGTTAGACCTGCGAGTAAGCATTTTATGAGATCCATCTTGGTAGCAGTAGTAAGTATGTAATTTCTAAATATTTTTTACAACAAAAGAATTAATTTCTGACAGGATAGGTATGGTAAAAAAAAACTATTCGACCGTTTTATTGTGTATAACTGAAGACATCACATTAACTACAGATAAGTTTAATCCTATTTGGTTAAGAGATGGTTGTACGCACAAGCAGACCCTTAACTTCGAAACAAAAGCAAGCAAAAGAATGTACGTAAAGAACGTATATAAAAATAAGAGATAAAAAAACCATGGATTAAAAAAAAACTATAATATCATATCACTTATTACTACATCTTTACATTGTTACTACAAATTGGTAAGTAACTATTTATATGATTCCAATGACCTAAATATATTAGACGCATTGCTAAATTGACTTGCTGACGACCCGGACACGATATAATTCGGACATACTGTCTAAATTAATACTTTTTAATTTTAATATTGTTTTGTTTCGGAAATATTGTGTCCGAGTCGACAGCAAGTCGTTAACTTTGATTATAATTTTATTTAATTTTTAAATACACCAACATAGAATAATGTGTAATATTTTTAAGATGAGAGTTACTAAGTATTGGTGTGACTGTTAAAAGTTTAAGCACCAAAACAACACTTAACCTTGTTTGATAAAATAAACTGCTAAAATAAAAATCATGAAAAAAAACTTATTAACTATACGACAAACGCATTTAAACCACTTTAGTGACAGTAAAAGAATCGATAAAACTCCGTTAACCAACATTCGATCAATCACTTCTCACAATCGATTCAATAGGCCCTCTTCTGTCCAAGGTGGTTCGCATTAAAATTCATTGAAAACTTGTCTAATATGGTAGTATACGTGATATGATTACCGCTGCCTGCCCTCCCGACTAGAATACCAAAACTTACATCAGTTTAGTTCCAAACAAGGAGTAATCGATATATTGTCATACTAGCTTTCTTCCAGTGTTTTGATCCTGTACGAATTTTGGGAATAAAATATTTGTATGTTACCTTATACTTTGAGCAACTATATAGGAACGTATGATATGAATATTCGTCTCGCAATCCTTTGATTGCATCTTTATGCAGAATGACGTGTAAGTTATCTGTGAGCTGCACAGCTATTTACTAGCTGAAGATGCAAAAGAGAAAGAAAAACAAGAAAGATGAAAGAGAAAATAAGGAATGTACACAAATGACTACAATGATAGGAAAGGTAACTGGTACCTACATTGTTCTTTGGTTGCAAAAACAGCACGAATCATGGGTTCCACTTTGATGACATCTGCTGTAACTGTATCTAGGGGATTCAGACACTTATAAAGTAACCGTTTGAATTATTAGATTAAACGCATACAAACGCATAGAGCAAAAAATTTAACGGATGACATTGGAGTTATCAAAATTACTGCGCCATTAGGCCGGACGCTGCTTATCTCCCAGAAGTATAGTTCCCTAGTTTTTTTTCAGCCGTGTCCTTGCCGCAACCGAGAGCATCATTCGCCTATCGCGACAACAAATCAGAACCTCACAACTTCCAGATAAAGAAAAAAAAACACGAAAAGCAATCCTAACCCATCGGTTTACGATCGTAATTTGAACGGGTGAGATAACAAAGGTAGAAGTACCTCATTCTATGCAGTCAGGCGAAGCTTATCTGGCCGGCAATCTTGCGCGGCCACTATTTTGTTATTTTTGCAGAAGTAATGCAGATGAGGGAAGAAATATTACAGGCATTGCCCATTAAGAGATATTTATGATCTGAATACTGTTTTTCTTGGTGTTGAAATTATTTATGGCAGCGTGCATTATATTGTAGTTTTAGAAAGTTATTTATTTTCTGTAATTTAATGGTTTTACGAAGTTATGGCCATCAAGTCCCCTTAGTCCCATTTCGTAGCTAAATTTCGTTCATCTTCTGAGCGTTATTCCAATAATAATTCTAATCTTTGTTGTATTCTAATAATAATTCAAATTTTTGTCTTAAAGTTCTAAGTATGTTTTAAAATTCACGGGCGGAATGTTAGTAATCATCATCATCATTTCGAGTAGGCGTCACGGTCAATTGACCATGCACACCCTGGTATCAGAGTTCTTCGGAACCGCCTCTCGGCCTCTGACGTGGTTCTTTTAACGACTACCAGATGGCAGCCGGGACCAACGGCTTAACGTGAATGTTAGTAATTAAATTATATCGGACTATTGTTGCCCACGACTTCGTGTGCGTGGGTCTTACTTTATAACTTTTTTTTAATGAACCGATTTTGATGAAATAAACTTTAGTGTTTTAACTAAAACTGCTTTATACTTGGTGTAAAGTTAAGCGGCATTTAAAACTGGTTTATTATTAGTAAATGTTTCTCCGAGTCAAAACAAAGCAAATAATGAAAGTTTCAAATAAATCAGTTCAGTGCTTTCGGAGATAAGCGTAATTATACATACAGAAATACAAAAAATTATTAAAAAAAAAATTTGGTTTCTATTATTATCTTTTTAGGTGTCTCTCTGTCCGTTTAGTCAAAAAGACTAAATGTATAGACAAAATATTTTTACTGTTTTATCATATTAAAAATAGATTTCGTAGAATCATTATACTTTAGTCAGTTTACCGATGTATTTAATTACATGCTTAAAACAAACGCGACAAATCGAATGTGATTAATCTCTAAACAGAGTTTAATATCAGCAGTTTACTAAATAAACTCCGTATTAAATCAAAATTATATCACATGTTTGCATAAAGCTCGTATCTCTATATTGTGAATTTCTAAATAGATTTTCGTTTAGGTAAATATTGTAGGCAATTTAAGTTTTATTAAAAAAAAAAAAAAAATTTTCATACCAGAAAAACCTCAGATCACATCAAACAAGGGAGATTTGCTATCTTGCGAGTTTAGTATACGTACCCGATGTCGCCACTTTGCCACACATTTGTACTTGCACACAACCTAATATTATCTCAACAGGGCACACACAAACACAAAAGCCAACGTGATTGGCTGCAAACACAACAATAACATTGTTTCTATTAACTCACGCAAATTCATTTTTCCAATCACAGCATTTTACACAAACGCTAGTGATGGGAAAAATATGGTCGATAAAAATATTATGTATGAAACAAATACCAAAAAATGGTAATTTATCAAATAAATATTTTTTTATCGTCGGTATTATTCAGTATTGGTATTTCTATTGAAGTTCATAAAATAAAATTAAGTAAATATTTGTATACTTATATTATTAAGCTGAAGAGTTTGAATGTACTAATTTCAGGAACTACTTACTAGACCGATCTTCAATACCTTCTTAAAGAATGAATTATATTACACCTAGGAGCATGCCGTATACTTGTCTCGGATGGTGTTGGATTTGAAACGTTACTTATATTTTATAAGAGAGTTTTATATTATATCATTTTACTCCGTGCCCGTCCGGGCCAAGTACATAATTAATTTAGAAGGCTATGTACCATTAAAGTAAATTAAATAATTCTGAATTTGATCCTACCATTAATTTGGTATACAATTTTAATGTTGGAACCGGCCACTCAAATAACCGACGAACATTTTTATTGTTGCATACACCTTGGCTCAAAATGATTGTGCTATTCTTTGTTGGAAACCAGTTAGGACCTCTGCCTGTAGCATTTATCCATTTTTCTTTAATTTTTGGATCCTTTGGGTACCTACAAGTTAAAGACAAAGTCAGTTGAAACAAAAATAAAAACCCTTTATGCGATAATAGTTGAAAGTACAAATATACGGAGTGAATTCTAAAAAAGCATCTCAAGATATTCGCGATTGCGGTTAGGTACAATACAATAGTATACGAGGTATAATAATAGTGGTATACAACCATAAATACATACGAGAACACCTGTGAAGAACATAACAATTTCTTGGCAGTCGGGTAAAAATATGCCATTTATTTTAGTTTAAGATCTATTTACCTCGTGCAGATAAAGACGTTAATCTACACGATTGTTTGTCATAAAAATATAAAAATCACTAGATGTAGGTGTGTCCAAAAAACCTAATAAAATTATGCAAAAACACAAACAAGCAATTATTATAAAAACAAAAAAAAAACCGATTGCTCCTCCGGCGGGTACCATTTAAAAAAAATATATAACCTATGTCACTACCGCAGTTCTGACGAGTTGAAGGACACCTCATATTATGTCAAAAACCGTTTAGCCGTTTGGGCTGTAGGGCGTGCCAAAGAAATGGACATACATACATACGCTCGAAAAACATAACCCTACTTTTCTCTGCATCACTCATTTGGTTGACTGGTAGATAAAGCCTCAGGCTTTAAATCTGCCGTTTACAATTGTGTAATAAATAAAACCCTCCTTCTGCGCAGTCGGGTAAAAAAAAACTAAGTGTGAATACAGACATTATACAATTTGGAATGTATATCACAGAGCATTTGCCTGAAAAAGCATATAACATTTGTAATATTTTATAATGTGTACTTGAGCTCTGTCTAATTTAACTAGTCATAAAAAAAACCCGGTCAATTGCTAGTTGAACTCGCGTGGAAAGGGTTCCGTACAATGCCAATGTCAGTTTTTAAATTCAATTGTGGTATTTCAACTAACTACTACTATCGCCATCTATTGGTGTTTTAGTGAACTATTTTCCGTGAACGTTTTGTATTGAATTTACCACTTAATTGTCAATTGGCAGAGTTCTTGTAGGTTTTCCTGTAATCTACAGGCAATGACCTACATTCCGTAATTTTTTCAAAATTTTAGGCTCTGTAGTTTCGGAGATCAGGGGGGGAATGGTCAATTTTCGTCTTCTTTCCTGAATAAAATGAAAAATATTTATACTACAATATTATCAAAAATATATTTGAGCTCCTCATAACGAGCTCTTTCATTTGATATGTCACACGATATGGTTAGCGAATCTTTTTTTTTAATGTTGTGATTTACCCTCCAAAAATGACCCCCAAATTAATAATTTATTTATTTACGTTACAGATGCACCTTTGGGTCTTTAACTTACATATGTGTACCAAATTACATCTCAATTGGTCCAGTGGTTTCAGAGTAATTGGCTGTGACAGACGGACGGACAGACACGCGAGTGATCCTATAAGGGTTCCGTTTTTTCCTTTTGAGGTACGGAACCCTAAAAAAGACGTATTTCTATGCCAACCTTAATCTAAACCAATTTTAATCTGTATGGAAAAAGGTTTTGACCGTTGTTTACGTTTAATGTTCGGTTGGAAACGTTTTTTATAAGTATACCACTTTAGTATTGTTCGGTTGAAAAGCTAACTCTATTTTCATGCTTTGTTTAGCCCACAAAAAGTTATAATAAACACGCTATAAAACTATCGATAATTTGTTTAATAGTTACGACAGATTTCTCGTAAGACTACATCACTATTTTACGGCCGGTGACAGCGCCGGTACTACGCGACTGACATTAGATTGCTAATTTGAAAGTATCGGTGAAGCACGGATCCATTGCGCAATCAAGCGGACCGATTCATTCATTGATACTTACTTAGCAAGCAATGTATTGTATTAACACGTTATGAATGAATTGTCACTTCATGTCATTTACATAATAATTAATTTCATTTTTTCCGGTTTAGAGAAGAAATATGTATATAATGCAATAATTACACATGAAATGAGATTCCATCTTTCACGAAGTTCACTTTACTGCTTGTATTTTTGCAAACAACCACTGAACAACTCGGCATTTTGGCAAAATTTGAGAGATGTGCGCGAGCGTGTAGCGCGTGATAGACTGACAGCGGAAATCTGTATCAAGCCAAAATTTAGCCAGATGCGTTCGCCAGGGCCGGGTCGCTATGACAAATCTCCCTTGTTTGATGTGATCTGAGAGAAAAACCAATATACTAAATACATATAATATTTAATTTTATATGTAGGTACTTATATGAAGTATTAGAAATACAATACATGGGATTTCATAAGTCGCAACGAAACAAAAAAAAAAACAAAGTCGTAAAAGTAAAATTGTGATAATAAAATTAATGAATATTTAATTAAACCAATACAACTGACTAGTTGCACGTTGTCACATTTTTTAGTTACTTAGTAGTAATAAGTAGGTAATATATAATCACTAAGTAACACTAAAAATACTTATAAACCAAAAATATTCTAATAAATATTATAATTGATAGCCTAGAACGATTTTGACAGGAGTTACCACACATATCACTTTTTTTTTCAAAAGGCCGTACGATAAATGTGCCACAAATCTCTTAAAAGTCCTGGGTGTAAAGGCCGCTATTTCTCGAAAAGGAAATAAATAATATGTTTAATGCTTCTAAATATTTAGAATCTTTGATATCTAATTAGGCCTGGGTTATGTACTGCACTGACAGTACAATTTTCAACGTTTAAAATATTTCTAACAGGCTCGGGCATTAATGATTTAAATTGCATTAACTTTTTATGTCACAAAGTGGTCTAAAATACAACCTACATATTTGGACTCATCTTTTCAAATGAATATTAGCTAATATGCCTTACTAAGTATATTGCCATTCAACTCTTGTTTAAAACTATTTGGGTCAATCTATTAGTGCTATTTCAATCGATGCTGTTTTATTTAATTTTGTGATTAAATGCTAATGAAATTTTAAAGTGCTCTCTATTGTCTAATTGAATTTAAGTGAAATTCTTGAGTTTTTTTTTCCATGTATTTTGCATTTTTAATACCAACTAATATTTTACCTTATTTGTCTATTAATAAACATTGTATTTTTTTTTATTTAAAATCTTTAAACTGTCTAATAAAATATCACATTCAATTTATCCACCAACACCACAACATGAAAACATCACCGAATGATCAACAAAGAGCTCAACTTGTGGGAAATCGATCTCGTTTTTATAATAACATTTGGTCGGACAGAGCGGCCCGACTGCGATGCTCAACTTGCCTTTAAAACATCATAAAATAATAAGAACACAAAAAGGAAACCTAAGGAATACCTATAAATATGCATACAAATATTAATGGTATTAAAACTGACTAAATTGAACCCTTTCATCAGCTTTTTAATGCAGCCTATATAAGTGAAGGATTATAACACAAAATATGCTGCTTCTCTTCTCGGCAGATCGTTATCATTCTAAGACTAGGGATTTTCTTCTCGCAAGTGCTGGATCCAATAAATTTACAATTTCATACTGAATGTAGCTTTAAGATTTAAACAACCCAAGTCTATTTTTTGATAAAGATACAATTAAAAGTATTGTTAACACTAGAAAATAAGCTCCTTTTTTATAAGCATATATCGATGAGGTATTATGTCTGTATCAATAATAAAAAATTGAAGTACTTTGGTAATTTTAGCAGATTGGCTATCTACTAGGTACGTTATTTTTTTCTATTCTATCAAAGCGTTCTGAATACAAAACATTGTAAAAAGTGTTATGGTATCATATATTTTTTATGTATGTTGCTGTATGAAGTTTCAACTCTATATCCTTAATTTTTTACGGTCACATCATACCACGCTTGATACTCTACCAATCCATAGCCTTTTTGTCTCGAAGCAACAAAAAAATTGAATTGAATGAACACCTTTAACTTTAAGGCAAAGCACCGATCTATCAAAATATTTAACGATGGATGTACAAACAATAGATCATCAAATCACTTTGAAACTGACCTCTTACAGATTTACTTAATTATGTTAATAGAATCAAATTTGAAATTAATTCAGATGAGGAAAAAATGGCTGCCATGCTTGTAATGATTAAATACGCTTCACTTCCTGTTCTCCCGTTTTTTTCCACGTAGGTAAAAAAGCGTTCGAAACTTTTATTCAGGGTCGAGCAGCGAGTGATTTTAACGAGCTTTTATTCGCCGACTTTTTATATGAAGCCAGGCAGTATTTTTATGAAACTAATGAATGTCAAAGAGAAGTTGATTTACTTTCATTATATATTGATGGCCATTTTTCTTTGACAGCATTCAAACGGCAATCGCTTTCAATGTGAAAATCTCTGGAAATTGTTGAGGAAGCTATGAATTTATCATCCAAGTTCATTTTAAGAAATCTCGTTATATCAGACATGTCTAAATCAGAAATCTTATGCGACTTATGAGATTAAAAGATAGGATTTTTGTCGTTTCTTAATGTCATGTCTGATGCTGCAATAAAAATCTATTAAAAGAAGAGGAACTGAAAGAGGATATGAAATGTGTTTTTTTTTCACTTGTAAGCAGTAAAACCTATTCTTTGCGACACGTACCTTTATCCATTTTGCATGTTTCTGCGAACTAAACAAATTCGTGGGACTTAATAATAGTTTGCTTGCCACGCAATATTTGCACATAATGACATAAAATAATAGATCTAATAATTTTAAAAGTACATATCTGTTAATAGAAAAAAAAAGTATGGAATACAAACTACTTATAAATAATTTTATGTAAGTATATGTTTATTTTTATTGACTTATATTGTATTTACTATAAATAATGCGGCTATTAAGACTAGACTAGAAGCACGTAGGACAAATCGCTACGCTTCAGACAAGTTCAAGACTGATCAAAACTCAATTATAATCGCATTATATGGCGTCTACGTAAAACGTGCGTTAAAATTTAATTAGACTGAGGCTCCCGAACGAAAATTACGGGTTCTCACAGTGAAATAATTCGATGCATTAAAGTTGTTGCGCGTGGGCACGTATTTAGTCACGGGCTGGGACCGTCTTATACTTAATATGATTCCTTATTTATGTTCACGCTTGAAACTATTCCTCTGGTGTAACCGGTTCTGCGTCGGAGCAGTAACACTTGCTTGGTGCTCTTTTTAGCGTCGATATTTCCTTTGTGTTGTGATCACTTACAACATTCAATTATAGTTGAATGTTTAACTTCGAATACAATATTACATTTTTTATATGACGCTCCATACTTTTTTGATTGGATAAAATCATACTAATTTTCGTTAAATGAACCTTATATAAAATTTATTTGAGAAAAAAAATACTGGGATTTAAAAAAAATAAGTTGACTTAGCAAATGACTATATTTTTCTTATTTACTTCTTACAAGATATGTATTTTAAGTTATTTATTTTCAGCTCATCCTTTTTCTAAAATCAATTGATACTTTTACTTGTTTTTTACAAGATATCCATACAATTTTATTATATCTACGTATATACTTCTACTGAAATACTGTTACATTATAAAAAGTAATAAGTACTTATTTAGCCACATGGTCCTTACAAAAACACAGCGGGCGGCTTAAAAACACACTAGTTTTTGTCATAAAACCGTAATAAGCCGATGGCGAGCCGAAAATAGCGCGGCTATCGTCGTACGAAAAAACATTGGCTTATAGAAACTTTTTTGAAAATGCAACATAATGGTGACAACATCGAATAGCAATGTTGATTTTTTTTACCCTTACTTACTCAACGGCGGCTCCGCCCGATTGAGCATCTGTTATACTGCACCTAAATTAGCTTAAATCTTTTTCAATTTTATTTTATACTTTTGCGTGAAATTTTTTTTTTTTTTATTTTTCTTCCAAATAACAATAAAATGATTTGATTAATCACTCAAAATATCACAAGCGACGATAAAGTATTAATTGCAACAAATTATGTAAAGTCACAATCTGTCATTTCAAAGAATAAACAAGATGAGGATCCTAAAATAATACTTTAGCAAAAAACAGCTCTGTCGCGGTCTATTGGATTTTTTGTTTGAAGTTTTTACAAGCACAGGTGAACCGCCGAACCCACACTTAGTCGGCGCTAACCTGTAATCTAAATTCATTTCTCGATCCGACCCACTGAGCCCATATCTCTGTTTTTATTATAGTGTTAAGGTCCATTTACAAGTTTTTTCATTCAATACAAATTACCCATTCTCATGACGGGCCGATCTTATTATCCGACGACAAACGAGTCCTTTTTGGGAAATGAACACTTACAAAATATGTTATAAACTCGATTTTGCATCGACAATCGACATCATAAAGCAGCGATTGAATCGATTTGCGTTCATTGAGTCGAGTAATTGCAGTGATTCCTTAGAGGAGACTGAATTTATTTTGTTCCACCGCGAAAGCGCTTCATTGTCTCCCTCGCAACGGCATTTTTCATAACGTGGACAATGAATAATTATTTTTTATTTTTTACTTACAGATTTTGGAGTAGTTGCTCCCCGTGACTCTGCTTGCGTGAAGCATAGACAACTTTTGGGCATGATAAACCCAAGTAGCCTATGTTTGACTCCTGGTCCATAACTTTCCATACCAAATTTCGTCAAAATTCGTTAAATTTTGGGTAACTAGATAGCCACAGTTCACACAACGTGGAAATTGTATTGGCTTGTAAACTAAGGAAATTCATATTAATTCAATAAATTTATAAGAACATTATTAACTTGATGGTACGAAATTATTTTTATTAACTTTGTTTAAAAAAAGTTATATAGCATAGAAGGGTCTTAGTCTTTATCATTTTATAAACACATACAATACATATACATAAATTATGTGTTAGTCTATCCTGTATTATCGTAGACATAAATTTTCTTTACATAATATTTGTGAAAAATAAAATCATTTTTCTTGGTAGGTATATTAAAAACTTATAAAAAAAAGGAGATAGATATTATTATTTATATTGATTATAATATATGACTATGTGACTAAAAATCCAAGATGGTTTTATTATTTAAACTTCCAGAAAACCTTTGTTTTATTTTTATTTCAAAAGATTTATCCTCTGTCAATTATATTTATTAAACTTTTATCGCAATAAAGTTATAAAATGTAAATCAAGTTACTCAAAGCCTTGGGATTTCGTATTCCAATAAAAAATGAAGTGAAACAATTTACCAAGGATTTCTTTTACAGCTTTTGCAAGATTAGGGCAGACCCTTCAATCAGACACTTATCTTGCGCTATTTTTGACCATACCTACCCTTTTAGGTAGGCAGGCATACATGAAATATTCAGTCAATGGTATCTTTGTACTTTTTTGTCATTGAATAACTTATTTGATCTGTATCATAGTAGAAAATAGATTACAAATAAAAAATGCTGAGAAACAATGTAAGTTTCATAGATAAAATAATTAATTTTAATATTAAATAATTGGTAATACTAAAGCAATAATTCTAATGCTTTGAAATTGTAACTTGGACTATTACTAATTGGCTTGGTTTAATAACCTTTACGAGATAATTGTCATTTTTTTAAAAGCCCTACAACTGTTTTAGTCGCTATCTAATAAGATTTGTTCAAAAAGTAATAGAAGGCCTCTAACTTGATCGTGTCGCCGACTCTCATTATGAGCCATTACGGAGCCGTGAACTAACAAAAAATGTACCGACACCGAAATTACACAATGTGTCCCTTGCTCATTTGACAACCGTTTTAGTGGGGTCATAATAGTCGATTCCGGTTGGGTCCACTTAAGTAGCCTTTTCAAACGATCTGGTCCAGAATAAAATATTATCAAAAGCTGAATAATTCTGTAAGTACCGTCAATTCCCGTGAATTTTACAGGATTACAAACCCATGAAGGTCAATGTAGGGACGACATTCAATAAAGGTGAGAAATAGCTACCAGCACACAAGACCATGCAGTGCGAATTAGGTTTATCTCCTCAAACTATTTCAAATTATATTATCGAACTCTAGTCTAGGTGCCCAAATATAATGTTCATCATTATTTAATTAACTACTTGTATTCAAGTAGCTTCTTTTTAGGCTGACATAATATAATGCTATGGACACGAAAACAAGAAGTAGCGTGTAGCTAATGCAACAAGGTTATCAATTAATTCCTACCATCACTTCTAAGACATCATAAGGAGCCATCAACGTTGACATGCGTGCAGCACGCACACGAACACCCACGAAACCTATAAACGTTTCTCTTGAAATAATTATGGGAAATGTTTTGGGACTGCAAGAGAAAATATTGTTCGACGAACGAAATTTGATGGGCCCTGGTTATGACATCTTTATTAATTTTCAGCATGATCAAATTTTTTTTTATTAATTTTCTTGATCTTTATTTAATAAAATGTAAAACGAAACGATTATGCCATTACATCATAGTCTCTGTCAATCTGTCGTGAGAGAGAGAGAGTCTTAAAAACCGAATTAACCCTTTAAAAAATATACCTATGAAAAAGGTACAATGTCTATATGGATATTCTCTTATATGTTTAAAACTTACTCTTAAAATTGTCTGAATGATCAGCAGTGACTAAATTAAGTAGGTAAGAACATCTTCAATTTGAAAACTGATGTGAACATTTTGTTGAATTCTATTGTAGTACTTATTACAATTTGATTTGCCCAAATAGGAAGTCTATTGAGCTTATTTGTGCTTTAAAAATAGAATAGGTTGTGAAAAAATATACCGGAATTTAAACAAGCGGTTGAAACGGGTTATCGTAAACTTGCCACATAGTTAATTCGTCACGTTTTTAAAACTCCATACATTCAAAGTTAATTCGTCACATGCATAAAAAAGTATTAGTTAACTCGTCACAGGTAGGTATGCGTTATAGTTAATTTGCCACAATTAGCAAAGTACCGACAGCAAGCAAAGTGATTTATTTATTTAGTGGTTTAAATCTACGCTAATATGAAAAATGCCGAAGAGTTTGTTTATTTGGTTTTATGACATGACGACAGGTTAGATTTACAAAAAAAAACCACTCTTGTAAAGATGAAGGTATGTACCATGGGCGGAACTGAAGCGGACAACAAGTTAAATACATTTATTTACTACAAATGTCTAAAGTATTCAACTACATACAGGGGTTTATTTATTTGAATTTAATGATGGCCAAATTATATAATTTAATTTTCTATATTACTCAATTTTATTTTTCTATTGTCATGTGATCTATGTATTGGAATGCAATGTATGAATTATTATTGAATAAATTAATGATCACTTGATCAATTCAAATAGGACATCATTTTTTTTTTTAGCTGCAAAATGTTGATAGTTATCTTGAGTTCATTCATACCCTAGGAGGCTGTTGGTGCTTTTTAAATAATCCTTTATATGAGGATGAGAAAATTTACAATCAGACAGCTAGGTAGCACTCCTGCACATGCTTTTATCTCTCTCGCTCGCTGCAACTATCTCTTTCTAAATGTAACAACTAACCCTTTCGGTCAATGCATTCTTGTTATCAGTCCAGTGACTCACATGACCTTGCGAGAGGGTGGTGACGTGTTTTGCAAAATTACTGTGCAATTTTAAATGTTGTAATTTGTGCATCTTTGAAAAAATGGATAATCAGCCGGGAACAAGTACGGGAGGACATGGTGTAAGTATTTTTAAATTTAATTCTATACAAAAAAAAATATGTGCTATTTGTTTATTATTTTATCTCTCAAATGCTCTTATATAAAAGGAGTTCGATTTTAATAACAGTTATTAAACAATGATTTTATTTAATTTAACTTTAGATAGCCTATGGTTTTAAAACAAAATTAATACTTAACTGACCCCTCATTATTTTCACAGCAATGTCAATTTAATCAAGTGTTTATTTAATTGATTCTAGTAATTATAATCTGCAAGTTAAACTGCACTAGATCTAATACGAACTATTAATTATAATTAAATAAATATTTGAATAAAAGAGTCACATTTCTTATTTTATTTATTAGCAAAGGTACAGTTTAAAACTTTAGATATAATTTTAAATCATACCGTTTTATGCTGCTTGTCTTAACTAGACATGACGCATGACAAACTTTAAACAAAATGGCCGACGGCTCAGACGCCAGCGGTGGTGTGATTAATCATACATTGTGAAATTTGACATGTATTATGCTTATTGTTTTCTGTAGACAAACACAGTTACAAATTTCTATACTATACCCGTTTAGTTTTAAAGCATGTAGTAATTTTTATGGTGATTTTATAAAATGCTGACTATTTCCCGTGACTTCAATTGCGGCATTTATTTCCGTTGTTGTTAAGAGTAAAGAGTATTCTTATATTGAAAGAGTTATCAAATTCCGTCCAGTAGCTTTTTTTCCTCTTTATAGTATTAAGTATAGATAAATTTATGATACTATTTCAACACCTTTTCAGGTCACATTTACGAAAACTGAAAGGGGACGGAGAATGCTTGTGAGAGGTGGTTATATGTACACCTTTCATCGGGAAACTAAGCTTGGAACTGTTTGGAGATGTACGAATCGTGCATGCAGTGCAAGTATAAAAATTTCGGAGAATCATAGCGTTCGAGTTTTGCATGAAGCGGCTCATAAGTGTAAACCAAATGTAGTGAAAACAGAGATTATCAAGACAAAGAATCTTTGTAAAGAAGCTGCAGCAAACACCAGCACACCTATGCCTCAACTATTTGAAGAAGTTTTTCAACCAAAAAAAGACGCGGGTTACGATTTATTAAGTGCCTTACCGAAATTTAAACACTTTTCAAGATCACTTTATATCGTAAGGAATCGTGAATTAAACGTACCCAAAACACATTTTGCTAAATGTGAAGATGTAATAATCCCGTTCAAATATACAGATTGTTTTTTATTATTTGACGACGACAGTGATCCTGAGAACAGAATAATAGCTTTCTGTACTGAGACAGCTCGTGAAGCTGTAAGAAATATTCGAACATATTTTTCGGATGGAACTTTTTCAAGCTGCTGTAAACCATTTTATCAGCTTTACTGCATACATGGTGATGTGAGAAGTGACGAAAACTTTACAAACGTAGTTCCTCTCATATACGTTCTAATGCCTAATAAGCAAGAACGGTCTTATGAGCGACTTTTTATTGCTCTCAAGAAAAATTTGCCATATTGGAACCCGGTGACAATGATTGTCGATTTTGAAATTGCAGTTATCAACGTCATAAAAAAAATGTTTCCACATATTAAACTACAAGGATGTAACTTCCACTTCAAACAAGCATTGGCTAAAAAAGCTCACGCCTTAAATATGAACAGCATCAACGAAAAGAGACACTTGGCTTTGTGTGCTGCATTGGCGCATGTAAAGCTAGAAGACATTGAAGACGGTTGGTTGTGGATTATGGAAGATGCGCCACAGAGTGAAACAGTAACAACATTTAATGATTATTTCGTATCCCAGTGGTTAGAAAATAAAAATATACAATTTATTTGGAATATACATGGTTCTCGTCATAGGACAATAAATCTCGCAGAAGCATGGCATAAGCGTTTGAACAATATGATGCCTCAAAAAAAACCTAGAATGCTTCAGTTTCTGGAAACACTCAAAAAGGAAGCTGATTATGTAGATACTAAAATAAAAAAATTGAATCTAGCCATACCATCAAACTTAAGAACGCGCAGGTCAATTGCATATGACAGGGAGTTAAAAACTCTTTTAGAAAATTATAATAACATGCCCCTGTCTGAATTTATATTGAAAATTTCTTATATGCAGCATTTTAAAGAAATGTAACATGGATGTAGTTAATTCTACATTTAAGATTTAAATTAATAATTTTAATGTATGATTTCAAAGGAAAACTAATGTTATAAACAAAAAGCAATATCTTTACTTTATATAATAAAAGTTCTTTTTACTATTGTTTTATTGTAGGTTGTTCTAATTTGTTACATAGATGTAGTTAATCCTATACTTAAGTTTTAAATTACGACTTTAATCTTTGATTTTAGGGGAAGGCAAGTGATGAATTATGACAAAAAATACTGTGATTTTATCTGTGATTCATTAAGTAGATATATTTTGTTTTTTTTTTTATGTTATACACGTAAGGTATATCAATAAGGTAGGTAGGTAGTAGGTAGGTTGTGCATGTTACCTAGGCAAATCAGCCGCTTTCTATTTATAAAGAGAACTGTGATTTTTACAAATTGTTACATAATATTTTAAATAAAACAGCTGTAAATTTTGAGAACCTTCCTAGAAATTAACAGCAAATTTATTTTTGTTTGCTTCTTCTTTGGTTATATTTGTACGTAATATTTAAGTAAATCATTCAGATAGAACTGTGATTTTTGTAATAGATGTAGGTAAGGTTGATATCCCAAAACTGTGATGAAAGAAATAAATGTTGTTATTTAAATTTTTGTTTAATTTTCTTGCTGTCTGTACAAAAATAATCAGTGTGACGAATTTACTATACTAAATATTAGACTGTGACGAATTAACTATAAAAAAATAAAAGTGTGGCAAGTTTACGCATACTTTTTTTCGTGACGAATTAACTTTGTGGCAAGTTTACGATAACCCGTTGAAACAAAGACTGAGATCGACCAACCAGAGCTCAGATGTCAGGTGAAGGGGCAGGTGAGGGGCGGGGTCAATTCGCCATAAACTTAGCATGCCGCGAAACAAAGCACGCATTCGTAAGAAATAAAAGTAATTAACGAAATCAATGAAAGCTTTAATTATGAGGTCAAAGGGTTTAGCCGACATGCCAACAGTGAAGTTAATATTCAACAGTATTATGTAAATGTTGGATCATTTAACGATGGTACTCTATTTTACAGTATTTTTGTTATCATAAAATAGGTCACCTTTATTTTCTTTACCTAAATTATAAATATTCAGAACACACTAACACAAAATCCTATACGTCATATGTATTTACCGATCCATTATCCTACATCATATTACATATGCGCATTATTACCATGCAAAATGTCGGATGATTCATCTGTTTATAGCTTTAATGGCTACTTACCGTTGTAATTACCACTCCCATGCACTTTAAATTAATTTCCAAGAGCAGTGAACCGTCGGACAACCAACCATTATCTTTTGATATTACTACATGATAGGTATACTATTAAATATCATGGCACCTCCGCATATGCAGTGTCAAAGTTCCTTATGTACTTAATTCTGATACGATTTCTCATCACTTCAACATATAATTTTCGTTTCAACTTTCAAAAGCTAAATGATAAATTAATAAACACAAAAATATGTACAAACAAATTACACAGGTTGATTTAGACAGTAAGTTTGGGACTTGTGTTATGGGATACTGACTGAATGATATTCAATATATTAAATTATGTATAAATGGAAAAGATAATCAATATTTAGTTCTACTTAAATATTTTTGACTTGTTTCCATTGGATACATTTTTACAATGCTAATACAATTTTAGCTGAGTTGATTCTTGTCTCTCTCATGTCTTTTATTTATTAGTACCTAATTTCATTTGATGATCTATGTGATTTACAGATCTCTTTATGTTTATTTATTCCATACTCCGAAACAGTTACTTGCACATTCATAAAAGCAGCGTGTAAAGACTACTTAGATGTCTGGACTTGATTCTACTCAAAGAAAAAAAATGATTTTAGGGTTGAAGATGATGAAAAATTATACAAAGAAAAAAACAGTCACAAGTGCTACAGAAACAGTATCTTTTTGGTTGATAAGCAAAATTCATGGCAGTAAAAGACAGTACTTAAGACCTTTATGGGGCGTTAACTTTCACAGATAATGATGTAAATCTTGCCATGCTTACATAATATACAAAAATTACGGTACTTTAATCATCATAGATGTCATATACGAATTTACTAAGCATTAAAAATTCCAATTTCATTATTAAAGTAAACAAACTTAATAAATATTTAAATCGAATCTAAATCGAGACCAGTTCGGGTCATTTAAATTTAAATAAATAGTTTCATCGATAAATTGTAATGATGTCCGACCATTAGAGTCAGGCTGCCGTAATTATCCGAAGAGCTCGACCACTAAACTACAGGTGGTATTTAATTTTGTGGTCGTCGTACGCCACACGAGTCCCGTAATGTAATCGTGGTAACCGAGAATCGAATAAATGTAATCGTTTTGACTAAATAGATATTTGGTCAAAGAGCCATAGACTTGATGTGCGCTTAATTAAAATTTGTCTTTAAGATGTAGTAAAAAATTTTTGAGGTTAAACATCAGAAAACCTGGTATGATTTGGAAGAGGCTGGAAAATTTACTAGCCTTATGATGGTGATGAATTCAAAAACTATTTGCTACCATACAGTCGTTTAAAATATAGTATACCATTCAACCAACATAAATTTCATTAAGAATAATTTATTATTAATATATAAATATTAGTTGAATTAATTTTGATCGAGTCAAAATTAACATTTATTTTACCCCAACATTGTTTGTAGGAGATATAAATTTTACACTTGAATAACTTCTGATATTAGTATATACTGCATGCATATGCACATTCATTTAATCCTTGCGACACATGTAAAAAAGTGATATGTCAAAATTCAAATTCAAATTCAAATTGTTTATTTTCAATATAGGATATTCTTATCACTTATTGACGTCAATTGTTACTTATTTTAAGTTTACCACCACTTCCAAAGCGCAAGTGGAGAAGAAGTGGCGCCACAAACTCCACAGCAGCATTTTCTTCAAAAACGTCAATTCACAAAATTTGAGTCAAATCAGACGAGTTTACATTTGAATATTTTTATAATTATTAATAAAATTATATATTAAATAAATATTGAGGATTATAGAAATGGTTTAAAAAAATGTCAAGTAATAAAAGATGTCATGATAAAATAAAAAAATAAAAAAAAATAATGTACTGAATGTACATATGATCAATTTTTAGCTATAGTTTGGAGGACTCCGCACCAAGCTTAAGTTACACATCCTTGTCATTGAGAAAATCATGAGCGCTATAATAGGCTTTTTTACAAAGTAAATTCTTAACATGTGCTTTGAATTTTCGGTCAGGCAAACTAAGGACCGACTCTGGAAGCTTATTGTAATAGTGTATACAGTTACCCAAAAATGAGTCATTAACTCTACTTAGCCGATATGATGGGAGATATAATTTATTTTTATTCCGTAAGGGTCTATCCGTAACATCGCAAATTTTTTTAAAAGAAGAAATATTTCTCCTGGTATACATAATAACCTCAAATATATATTGAGAAGCGAGAGTTAAAACATTAATATCCTTAAACAACTCCCTAAGCGACTCCCTTGGTCTTAAACCATAAATGGCACGAATTGCCCGCTTTTGCAAAATAAAGATAGTCTTTATTTCACTTGCCCTTCCCCAAAGCAATAGTCCATACGACATTAAGCTATGAAAATAACTAAAGTACACTAGTTTAGCAGTTTCCACATCTGCTATTTGTCTGATTTTTCTGACAGCATAAGCGGCAGAACTAAGTTTTTTAGCTAGGCTTGTAATGTGCGAACCCCATTGCAATTTAGAATCAATTGTGATTCCTAGAAAGGTGGTATTATCTACAAGTTCTAAAATCTCTCCATTCAACGTGACATCAACTTGAACCTGCCTCACGTTTGGTAGTGTGAATTTTATGCATTGGGTCTTATTAGCATTAAGCATTAAGTTGTTAGTTGAGAACCAATTAGAGATGGTATACAAAATATTATTCACATGATTGGTATTTACACTACGGCGATTCATTTTAAAGATTAAAGATGTATCGTCTGCAAATAAGACTATATCAGCGTTCTTTTCAACCGCGTAAGGCAAGTCATTGACATAAATCAAAAAGAGGAATGGTCCAAGAATTGAGCCTTGAGGCACGCCAATTTTTACTGTTGATCCGTCTGATTTGACACTATTTATATCAACAGTCTGACATCTATCACTTAAATAAGATCTTAGTAACTCAATTGACTTAGTATCAAAGCCATAATGAGAAAGCTTGAGCAAAAGTGTCTCATGATCAACACAATCAAATGCTTTAGAAAGATCACAGAAGACCCCGATAGCATCCTGTGATTCTTCCCACGCGTTGTATATATGAGTGATGAGTGCCACTCCCGCATCGGTTGTTGATTTACCGGCAGTAAAACCAAATTGTTGACTGTGAAAGAGGTTGTAGGTCTTAAAGTGCAGTAGCATTTGGTTGAGCATAATCCTTTCAAACACCTTGCTCAATACTGGCAAAATGGAAATAGGTCTGTAATTGCCAGGTTCTAATTTATCTCCTTTTTTGAATAATGGGATTAGTTTACTGTATTTCATTAAATTTGGAAAAATACCTTGATCGATACATTCATTAAAAATAAAAGCTAAATCTGAAGCTACAACATTGATAATGTGATAAATCACGCTAACAGACATACCCCAGTGATCCTCGGACTTTTTTAAGTTAAGCTCTTTAAAAGTTTTAACAATATCACTGGGGTGTATGTAAGAGAAATTAAACTTGGAGTTGCAAGGGGTGACATTCTCTTTAAGCAATGTTTCAGCAGCTTGTGGGCAAGAATTTATATTTGAAGTTATTTGCAATGGAATGTTTGTAAAATAATTTTCAAAAGAATTTACTATTTCTTTAGGGGAAGAAATTTTTTGATCTTCGAATTTGATTTCTTGAATATTTTCCCTTACTTTACATTTCCCAGTTTCTTTATTTATGACCCTCCAAGTCTCTTTCATTTTGTTAGGAGCAACATTAATCTTTTTTTTAATGTAATTAGCTTTAGCCATCCTGCAAACAATTTTGAAAGTCTTCGAGTAGTTTCTAACATAATCAACAAAACAGCTATCAAAAGTGTACTGTTTTTGGGCATACAAATCGAACAGTTTTTGTCTACTTTTATGAATACCCACAGAAGCCCATTCACTAAATTTTAATATATTATTGCGCTTAAGCTTTTTTTGTTTAAAATTTTTGGAGAAACTGTCAGAAATAACACTAAATAGTTTATTATAGTGACTATCAGGATTGTTATCTGTATAAGTCATTGAGCCTAGTTTATTCTCTATTGAGTTTTTAAATTGAGTAATTTTTTCTTTTGTGATGGGTCTACACATAAAACTTTCTTCTGTTACACGCGAATTTTTATTAAGAGTTATCAATTGACCACAATGATCCGAGGGTAATTTACTGAAAACAATTTTACTTAGCGGTTTTTGGCTACTGAAAAAATTATCAATACATTTAGCCGAAGTGGCTGTAAATCGGGTTGGTTCAAAAAATACATTATCTAGATTATAGCTACTAAATAGGTTTAGAAATTGGGAGCTTGTTGCAGAATTTACTAATATATCAATATTAAAGTCGCCACAGATAATTAATCCTTTCTTACTCTTTGATGCTACTGTAAGAACACCATCAACAACTTCCAAGAAGTCACCGAAATTACTACTGGGTGGACTGTACACACATAAAATTATAAATTCCTCAAGCTCGGCGCAGGATACCTCAGCACAGCGTTCAACAGAAAGTCTAGCTATGTCTGACCGCTCTTTATAGCGTAGACCATTTTTTATATAAATAGCGGAACCTCCTCTAATTGCAGACTTCCTCCTGAAACAGCTTGCAACATTAAAGTTGTTTAGACTAAGCATTGTCTCACACTCTTTAATCCAATGCTCTGTTAAACATAAAATATCTACATTTAATGTATCTAGAAATAATTCTACTATAAGTTCTTTGCCGGGAAGCCCTTCTAAGTTTTGATGTACTATTTTTAATTCCTGAGGGTTTCCCATTGTCTGGGTTTGCAGTTTAAATCTGCTATTGCGTCTCCTGAGTCACCATTACAAGTATTTGGCAACTCAGCAGATGTTGTCCTATGACTAGATGTTTGTTTACAATGTAAACTCGTCCAAAAATTAATAGTATAAGCTACAAGTGTAGCAAGCTTATGTCTATAAAAATTTGAAAGATAAAAATTATCTTTTGTCATAGAACATCCACTAATAAAGTTATTAGTGTCGAAATAAATTAATTTTTCATTATGACTACATGTCAAAGTATGTATTAAGTTATTAAATGAGTTAATGTTCTTATTTATGTTTGGAGGCTGGCAACTAAGATACGGAAATGCACATATAATTACTTTGAAAACATTTAAATTATTTAGGATATTAATACTAGAGATAATATCTTTTTTAAGCAATTTCTTACAGTTACCTACAAGTAATACAATAGTTGTATTGCTGTTAAATTTTTTTTGTTTAATTTTTTCTATTATTTGGTTGTAGGATGCATTAGGAAAGCAAAAACTAGTACAATTGTCTAAAATATTATTAAAAATACGACCCATATTACGACCTAAGCTGTCAGAAAATATCAGAGTATTATGAGTTGGGTTGTCAGTTGCGACACAAGCTAATACAGCAGATCCTAACAAATCACTATCACATGAAGATAATACAGACACAGAGTTACATATGTCGGGTTTATTTAATATCCCACAAGTACATAGTTGTACTGCTGTTGTTAATTTCTCTTCAATATACCTACTGTCATTAATCAGTTGCTCCGTAGCCAACTCATGCTCAGTGATTTGCTTTTGCACTGAATCATACTTAATTTTAAGGCTGTAAAAATCGTCACTTAGTCTACTAATAAAAGATTTAAGTTTAGCCGTGTCGACACTGTACAACTCTTGACTTTCCGCCAATTGTTTTTTACTTATCTCGAGGTCTGAGCAAATTTTTGAATACATTTTCATACCGTTTTTAATTTTTGATATACAAGACTTCACTAAACAATTTTTTATCTGAGATTGTTTTTTCTTTATTATTCTATTTAATTTACAAATTTTTTTACACTTGTTATGACTGATTTTTGCCCGAGGCAAGTTAATAATGCTGGGAGATGTGTCATTAGTTAGATCAATTACTGAAGAGTTAGCTGAAGGAGGCACAGTGGTAGATACAATGAGCTGGTCATAAAGGTTATTCACCTCCGATGACTGATGAGACTGCTTGTCTTGCTCGCAGTTGTTTATTTGGTTTAGTGCCTTCTTCAGCTCCCTCTCCAACTCAGTGTTACGTGTAAGGATTTCCTCATACATATCACTGCATTGGCGGAAAGAATCTATTTTGGACACCAGTTGGTTAAGTTGGTCGTTTAACTCATCACAGTTTAATCTACTAGCCGATAGCTCAAGCTTCAAGTTCGAATTTATCTCTAATACAGATTGAAATTCCAGTTCGTTCTGTTCCCTTTCCAGTAGAAGTTTGTCATTTTCGTCTTTTAAAGCCTTTAGTTCGAGTAAGGCTGACTTTAACTGCATTTCCACTTGACGGGCAGTCACGGCTCTGCTTGAAGTAGACATTATAGACAATACAGAATAGATTTATATTTGCAAGGAACAGAACGAACAATTTATTTGCAATTAACCAGTAAAACCAACTGACCTAACCTTAACGTCAACTACCTACTTGAACAAAAATAAAAATACAAAATTTACAAAATATTGATTGTGAAAGTAAGTGAAGCGTATTTTAATCTGATAATCAGTGTTCAAAAAAACGTGGTGTAAGGTGAAAAGGAGTAAACGAAGCTAAATAGTTACCGATTTCGCCTTGTAAAAGTTGTAAACAAACGATACCGGCTTGTTACCCACTAACCTTTTTGTTCACTATTTATCCACCAAATACACTTATTTTCACTACACAAATATTTAAATTCACAAATATTATTACTATTTTATACAGTTATTGTACTTTTATTATAATTTATGTGCATTTAAATTTAATTAAACAAATAGAAATACGGAGCTAAATAATTGACAAGTGAGCTCCAGTGTTGCCAGCCGCCTGACGATGATGTAACATATCATAATGGACGAAGCCAATTTATAACTAAGAGTCATTTTATATGAAGTGATATTCCATTAATTTTATGAAATCTGCAAGAGAACCCAATATAAAAATAGTTTTGAACAACAAAAGTGGAAAATTCTTATGCCTCCGTATAACATAAGTCTGTTAAGAACGTTAAAAAAGTATGTTGTAAGTATTTTATTTGTAACATATTTGAGTCTAATGTACTTGAGTCTGATATAACGTTGAATGGTTTTTAATGGGCTGGCTACGCATTAAATTATAACTTTAAGCTTAGGGCTGCTTCCAGCCGTCGGCGGCCTACCCCAGGAGTGCCCGAACTGACTATTAGGTGTAATTTATTTGATGGACGACTAAAAAAACTACGCTTAAGTGTCAACACAAAGTCGTTTTGAACGTGATAAAATTTGTTTATGGAAGATATTTTTGATTATTATCTATGGGTGTGTTTTCATATGTTTTTTTTAATGAGTTATTAACTAAAGCTGAATTCAGCTTAGTAAGAATTGTTCTTAATATATTATTAAAAAATAGAGATCGATCTAAATTTTTACAAAAGTTTTTAAGATACAAAATCAAAACGTCTTGTTTTACCAATCCCTTTACTTATTTAGGGGGCACAGTTAAGCCTTTATCAATTAATCTCTCTTTACCATATTTTTCATACATTTGCTCTTTTGCTTAACTACAATACGAGATAAAAATTGCATATTTATAGCATAAGTTACTTCTACAATCTAAAAGAAAAAAATAAATTTTAAATTTCGGACAACCCTAGCTGTAAAATATGTGACGTTGCAGCTTCACACTCATCTAGCGTAGGTGGCGTTTGTTAAAAGGAATTAATTTATACAAAATGCGGCCAGCTTCTCTCACTATAAATTGCTTCGTGACAAAATATTTGATGATTTACAAAATTTAAAGGAACACGTATCGAAATAGGTACATTTCAATAGTGATACTTGTGGCATGGGGGTCAGATTACTCTGCAGCCGACTGTACGTACATACACTAGAAAATTTTATTTTATTTCTTATTTATAGAAAAAATACATTTTAAAAAAACAAACTAGTTCAAAACTTAGTAGAGACATTTATTTATTATAGTTCAAAAATAATAAGATAAATTTTATGTTTTTATTGTCAAATGTTTACACACATCTCACATATGTAATGTTAAACCTTGCAAAATAATTATTTTCTCACGTTTTTAATTTTATTTTCTTGGTAGAAGTTAAATTTTTATTGCCCACAACCAGAATACATAACATTACATAATAATTTATAGGTAAATAGTATTTTTAAAGTAATTGACGTATTTACTCCTTATACTTTTTCAAAAAAGAAGAATCAGGGTCATTCAACCATCTAAACGATTGTTTTATATACGTTTTATATAACGACATACTTTGTACAACGATAATCTACATATGCTCTTTTTAATGCCTTGAAGAATAACACTATTGAATTTCGAACTGGTCTTCGTGTGACAAGCAATAAAATGTCGATTCCCTATCGACACAATGGATCTGAATTAATTCAAGTTTAAGTGAAGCTTAGATTCATAAAAAGGTCATAAAAGTCGCATAATTTGGTAATACGATCTTCATCGACTTGTAAAATGTAAAGGTATAAAAATTTCTTTTTTTTTTCGACTACGGCGAAGCAAGAGTTAGAAAGAAGTGGTATGATTTTGACCGATATGTATATATAAAAGTATGCATGTATGTGACTTGGTATATTCATCTGTTCTCTTGTAACATGTAACCTACTTTACATATTTTTTGAGGCGTCTTGATTGTTTGCTGGTTTTATGTTTTTAGCACAAGACGTCACTGAGAATTCAATACGCTCTCTATGGTGGACATCAAATTGAAAGTCTATTAATAAACAGTTTATTCGAAAGTGGTCTTGCTGGGAGGAGCTGAGTATCAAATTGAAAGGCTCTCTTAGCCCATTTCGCAGTTATTTCATTCTGTATTGCCGTCGTCGCCAGGTCATTGAATCAACAATCTGAGTTATCTTCAAGACTAATAGGTTATCTAGGAATAGCCATACCTAATAGTTATTTTAAAACGAGAGCTCTTATGTCAGAATTCATGACTACAAACTAAAATTAACTAAGCAAAATTATTTTTGGCTTTCCAGTTAACGAATCGGTAAACTCAGCTCTTCTAACAATTCGGGTCGGCAGACTAAGCACCTCATGCATCATAATCTTAATGAACGAACAAACCATCAGGTAGCGAAGACCATTAATAAAATTTTCTATAGAGTAAGCAATAATGTGAATTTTAGACGCGTCATTTAAACAGACGAATGAAAACAAATGTACTTTCTACCGCTTAGGTTCATGACTGTTTCATGCGTGTAATTTTTCATTAGTTTAATGTTACATTAAAATGTTGTTAGATATTATTTATTATGTGTTTCCATTTCAACGGAATTCATAGGCGCTAGAAATACTTTATGGAAAGAATGGTATAAAAGCTAACATTAGATTAGTGCTTGTAGTCCCATTCGCGTTTTGCTGTTATTTAAAAAAACATACTAATTAAAAAATATATAACAATATTTGTCTGTTCCCAGGCTAAGGTCATAAATCACTAAGTAATTTTTTTTTTAGGAAATCTTACATCTAAGATGATACAAAAGTGAGGTATTACCATCGATAATATTATGTATAATCAGATGCCTAATCGCCAGGAACTAATAAAAACTTGGAAAAAGGTTCATCCTACCTATCTTGAGCTAATCTATCTTTAACGCCTTATGCTTTAAATTCAATACCCACTGTTTTAACCAAACATCAAAATGTAATGATACTAATTCAGAATAAATTGTGCAGTAAAAGGTCTTGACCTCACGGATAAACTTCATATTCTGACTTTAACTGGGTATTGTCAGAATGTTAACGCATCATTGTCATGTCACAGTTTTAAAAAGGTTTTTAGACAGTAACTGTATGTTAATTTTGTAGGGCGGTTCCGGACGACATAACACATGTTGTCGGCGGCAGCCATTGTTAAAAAACCCGATACCGACAAGCAACATGAATGTTCGGCGATAGCATCTGTAGCGGTCATTTTACTCGATAAGTATTCAATTTGTTTAAATAAATTATTTTTGTTTAAATCAATAAACAACCGTACACTAATATGGAGAATTTACGAATGTTTTTATAGTGTGTATTTGAAATTTGGATTTAAAATTTTTGAACAGTTAAAATTAAAAGCAAATATGCCAAACATAATTTATATACGTTATTAACATTAATATTGAATCCGGAACGACATCGGCTAGTATTAACATAACTGAGATAAAATCGTAATAAATTAAATTCACCAAATAGAACACGAAATAACAGAGATGCTTGTGGCGAAAACTTGGAAGGCAAAATTAATTATAAACGAAAACAGATCCAAGTCGTGATAGAGCTGGCTTAAGCAAAAGACTTTTTGATAAAGATACAGAGTTAAAACTCGTGAACGTCTGTTTCTATTAAGTATGAAATTGTGAAAAGGAAGATAATTTAAGTTCTCTAAGCTTCTTTTATAATTTTACTCGATTTTGATAATTCTGTAAACTAACACCGTTATAAGGAAATTATGTTGGCTATTTTTTTTTAAGTTTAGGTCGTGTATCAGCATTGGGTCATGCTGAAACACCTAAATCTGGTATCGCTTTTAGACAGTTATTTCAAGTTTATAATTATCTGAAATAAACACAACAATATCAAGAGTATATATAGTAGATAATATTCTTCTACAAATTTTAGTCATAATGACGGAGAGAAAATCAACTTTCTACCAAGCAAGACTTACATAAAAAAATGTGCTCCCTAAAAAAGGACGTTCAAAACAGAAACAACCGACAAAAATACAAGACTTAGATCTTACGTCGAGAATTCATTCCCAATCCGGATTCTCGAGAAACTTTGAGAGCTGGGCCAAATCCTCCCAAGAGGGAAGTTAGATCACGATTGCACTCAGTACTTTTAACTAAATTGAAGTTGTGGCCAAAGAGTGCGCCCGTTGCAACGATGCACGTGACGCATCAGTCTGTCTGTCCGCTTGTGCTTTACGTGAGTAGATTGCAGACTTCTTTATTCTAGGGCAGGGATGGCCCATTCGAAAAATAAAAACTAAAAAGATCGATTAAGAATCTCGATGTAGGAAAAATCTCTTTGATACAAAGTTATGTACGTAAAGTATTTTGCAAAATCTACCAAATATATAACAAGTAGGATTTGATAATTTTGAAAGCCGTCGAGTGCCCTTGTTAAACTTATTACTTCTATTCTCAATTATTTCATGGATATAATTAATAGGTATTGGCAGGAAAAGTAAACTAGTTATTGCTCGTTAATATATAATAATATAATATAAAATATTATAATATGATAATAGTTCGTACAATTATATCATTTCAACTTAGTATTTATTTCTATTGGCATTAAAAAAAGCCAAACTTATTTTTTACGCATGTCACCCCTATTCCATTAAATTTTAGGACGTCAGTCGATCAGTATGATAATTTTTGGTTAGTCATCGGATCACGTTCGATGTCTTTGACAGCTCTGTGGTTAGGATAAGTATTGTCCGGGTTTGAATTTGAATGCTTCTCAGAAATATGTCGGCTGAGGCAAACATTTAATCGTCTGTATATCATGCCTGATCTTTTTTTTTTTAATTTAAAATGTAGGAAAACCTTGATTTTCGATTCACCTTGAATAGATAAGATGGCCTGCAAAGCTGCAACTGACGTGGGACAAGGAAAAAGGAGAAAATGAAAAATAGGAAGACGAGTTTATGGCAATACGTTAAATTTATGTCTTTATACACTCAAAAAAAAATATGGTTGATTTAACTAAGATTGTGACCTTTTTAATCAAGCATCATGAACGCATATGAGCCTGCAAAGTGAAAGGTTAAAACAAACAAGCTGATCTTGTTTGTCTCTCAACTAAGAGGGTTGTATAACGCTACTATTATTTTACACTTAATTTAACTAATATTTTGTTTCATATAATTTTTTACTATTATTATACCGAATAACGAACTTTAATGTCTAAACTAAGACACTGTTTCATTTAATTATGATACTTGTTTTGCTTTGCTAAGATACTGGTTCCCCTCTACTAAAATACTTATTTCACTCAATCATGATACTTGTTGTGCTTTACTAAGATACTTGTTCCCCTCAACTAAGATATTTGTTTCATTTGACAAATTAACTAGTTTCGCTCTACTATAATACTTGTTTCGCTCTACAATAATACTTATTTTCTTCTACTAAGATACATTATGTCACTTTGCCAGATACTTATTTGTCACCACTAAGTTACTTATTTCACTTTTCTCAAATACTTGTTACACTTAATTAAGAAACTTGTATCTCTCGACTTAGATGCTTGTTTCATTGACTAAGGTATTTTTTTCACTCCACTATGATACTCATTTCACTCATATACTGTCTTTATTGGCTTAACTATTATATATTGCTTTTGTCTTGTTTGAAAATACTAAGAATAATATTAATGTTAAATACCTACGAATAATTCTAGCCATTAGGGCCTCAGTTGACATACGTTTTTTTGTTTTGCTTATTTTTATTATTTTCGATCTTCCTTTGTATCTACAAAGGATTTTTTTCTATCTTCCTTTGTACCTACAAAGGAAGATTAAAAATAAGCAAATAAAAAAAAACGTAAATCAACTGAGGCCCTAATAGCTCGAATTATTCGTAGGTATTTAACATTAATATTTAATCCGGTTTTAACAAGACAGGTAAGAAGAGAAGTAATGAAAAAAGGAAATAAAAAGAAAAACGTAATTCAACATAGACCCTAGCCTAAGACTCTGAAATATCCATTTATTAAAAGCAAGGTTGTTAAAGAGATAAAATAAAACGCATAAAATATAAGAAAAATATTATTAATCATTAAGAGATCAGTTAATCACATAAAACCCACAACGTATAAAGTTGGTAGAACAAATATTCAAAATTCAAATTGTTTATTTTCAATATAGGCTGTTCTTATATCACTTATTGACGTCAATTTTTACTTATTTTAAGTTTACCACCACTTCCAAAGCGCAAGTGGAGAATAAGTGGCGCCACAAACTCCACAGCAGCATTTTCTTCAATAACGTCAATTCACAAAATTTGAGTCAAATCAGACGAGTTCACATTTGAATATTTTTATAATTACCATAAGTTTTTTATTAAATAAATAAATATAATAATAGCAGCCAGGTTCGTTGTTTCTTCGTCGGGTGCTGAAAATAAAGTAACCGAGTTAACAGATCATTAAAAACAAAGACATCTAACTAGAGCTCGCAAAACCGCCCTTTTTCAAAACCAAGAATCATTCAGACTCAGATTAGTATCATTCAGTTAGTTAGTCAGTGCATGTTAGTGTTCATACTGCAAATTTGTATAGGAGTTTCAGCTCTAAACTGGCCTCTTAAGGTCAGGTCAAATCATTAGACTTACCTATGCATTTCGCCAGGTCTTCCAGCATCTACTGAATAAAGTCCTGCGGCCTATTTTGGGTATTAGTTCTCTAACCTCTGCATCACTTCTGCCGAAAGTGCCTGGATATTGATTTGTTGTTCTGGAAATAATATTGTTGGTTATTGTACAATTGTAGGTACCTACGAAGGTAGGTAGACGCTCAGAGCCACACGGCGCACATGCTCTGATTGCAAACTGGACGGACTGTGCAAAGCTCATTGAGAGCGGGAATATCCTGGTGTGATCTAATCAGAAACGAGGAGGTCCGTTCGTGTTCAAAATAACCGAACTGACGACATAGGTATTGGTTTAGGTATCTAATCAAACACATGCTTGTAATCAATAATCAAATATATAAGTCATGCTTGTAACACTACGACCGTCCGGTGAAAGTAATAAACTCACAAATAAAATACATGTCAAAGTCTATACATACCGGTGAACACAGGTATTAACTCTGGCAATTCCCATGCCCGAAGCAATTCTGCAACTTCTTCCATTTTTTCTTTGCTTTTCACATACAAAACAAACGTACCGACACGATCTCGAGTGCGGACTGCGGCCGGCCACGGGCGCCGGAGGTAGCGAGGGGTGAGGTGAGTGCGCGGGGTGAAAGCAAGCAAGCAACATCTTTTTTTGAATTGAACAAGAGAGAATTCGTTTTTAATAAGACATTATTGATTTATCTGAGTAAAATATTTGCACGAAATATCTATAAATATTAGGGATGAATATTTTGGTTTTATTTGATGCAGTTATGTAATACGATTGTACCTACTAACTAACTGTGATTATATGATTGAATAGACAATTTCACATAATTAATACACCTAGGCAATTTTCATCACTTTCAAAATTGGAATTTTATTCAACGTAACTACCTGGGTGTCTAAAATCGCCACTTTGAGCAATTCATCGAATCGATTCATATTAAGAATTCCTTAGCAGTTCTGTAGCAATTCCTCTATTTTTTGTAAAATAGCCAACTAAACTTTGCAATTCCTCTTCAAAAAAAATTAAAGAAAATAGGAATTGCTAAAGGATTGCTAAGGAATTCGTAATATGAATTCGATTCGATGAATTGCTAAAGTGGCGTTTTTAGACCCACTGGTCTCGTTCTCGTGTTACAAATGAAGAAGAAAACAATCATTTTAACTAAGACAAGTTATTGTAATAACTATATTATTCATAGATTTTTTATATTTAACTCTTAATTAATACCTATAATGAAATAATATGTTTACTATATCTATGAATAAATGTTCTTTTTTAATATTTAGTTCTTATTTGATGCTATTATTTAAATCATTATACAAACTATAATAAATAATTGAACCAACAATTGAACATGAACAATTTTATAATTTTTATGGTAGCTTTATGCGTTAAAATGTTATTAATTGTAATGTTTGTCGTAACTGCATTAACTATTTATAAGTATTTAAATCAACAAAATCTAGTAGAAATATCAAATATTATCTTTGTTAATTTGAATGTGAACTGTCTTGTTAGAATCAATCACGTGTCATATTTATTTCAGTGTTTGTTAAGGTAGAAACAACGTGCAAACTTAATGGAATTATTCATTACACAGATTTCTATTTCAATCATAAACAACCAAGTTGGACCAATTGCACAACTTTTATTGAAATTATCTAATGTGTATTTAGCTTGATCAAAAAAAGGTCAACTAAGAGAAAATCGTTCTTAGTTGACATTCATTTTTTTCAGTGTAAGTGTTCATTAGTAATTAAAGAATAACAAAAACTAAGACACTGGTCAAAATGATGATCTCTGAGTAAGAACAATTATGCTTAGTACTGATTTATAAATTATAATAATAAATATAAATATAATAATATTATATAACTTTGAATTTGGTGTATTTAAATTATCATACAAATGGTATTGCCTTGTTATGTCAAATAAATAGATGCTTGATAAATTAATATGACTAGGTACGTACTTATTTTTAAACCCTTAAAGATTTGTTTCATAATAGGTATTTTTCAAAGTATGTAGTTGTACCTACTTACTGATTAGATAAAACTTAAACAAAATAAACTGAGATTTTTTAGTATCTTTACTAACTACACTATATTTGCTATAAATACCTCACGATCAAAACATGAATAACATTTGCCGAGTCAGAATAGGATATGAATTAAGACGTAATGGTAGTTGGTTGGAAGTCAGAACTTTGGAACCCAATAAGATGAGAGCGTAAATTTGCTTTGAAAGTCCCATTGAATTTTGCGGTGGTTGTTACACGAGTAATAAAAAAGGAATATGGACGGCTAGTGTATAAAAATATAGGTTAACAATATAAAAATACATGCAGAGATTTGGTTGAGAGCGTAAAAGTTTGTAATTTCGGTTGCATTTTGTAGTGGTTTATTTGAGGTCCGTTTCCCTCAGGATTCATTCGTGTAGGTTACAAGATTATATAAACCCGCAAAAGATTTTACTGTTACTTAAAATTTACTTACATATTTGTTTGGTTATAACTTAAGGCTGCGTCAACATCGACCCAGTAGTATGTCAAAATACCTATAACAAAATGAAAATTCAATTTTAGCATCTATTGCGATAAAAAAATGTTAATGTCATTAAAACATAATTTAATTAAATGGATTCATACTTTTTACATTTGTTAGTAAACAATAAGAGATTAACACTTTTTCTGTAACACGTACGTACAATGATTTTTGCTCCACCTGGTCTTACATTCAAAGATGACGATGGTGAAACGAGTTTGCAAAGAAAATCAGCAGTGGGCTGGGGCTCCAAATAATTACAAATAATAATGTAATCAGAAATACACAAAATATGCGAGAAATTCAATAAAATTGAAACTCAGCTAAAAATAAGCTCGACGGTACCTCAGTGACAAGCACGAAGCGTGTTTGCACTTGCATTGCGAGGCGGCTAATTGACAACTAGACACCGTAGCGCCTGACCTGACCATAATATCAAGCGGCCTATATAAGTACACGATTTACAGGTATTTTACTTATTTATTATTTTTAAATCATCATGTTTAAAACTTACCAGTTTCTTAATTCAGGTTTAATCAACGCGCGTAGAGTAAATTTCGTTTAGCAGAATATGTGATTGAATAACAAATTAAAGTACTTATTCCTTCTATTTAAAACACATCTTAGGCAATTTAGCTACTAGTTCAAAAAAGGCTACAGTATAATCCTATTTATCAAGTAGATATTAGGAAGGTGGGTTTTCAAACAAAACATTTTATGTTATTGCTTTCAAATGTAAATGAATTATTTATTCCAAATAAATTGCCAAGTCTATCTTAACACCAAAATTTGGCATCGTAAATTCTTAAAAAAATACAACAGAAAAAAATCGTGTGATTACGCCATGTATACTTAATCTGGCTGTAAAAGTACCACCCCCATCTTATGTAATCCTAGCACGTGAGCTACCACAGTATAATGCAGTATACGTTTCTAGAGCCGCCATTGCTATGGAAATTACTGAAACAACAGCTCTTGAATTAAGATAAGAAATAAATGCAAGAAGCTGTGTTTTTTCTGCCAAAACTCAGTAAATATTGGTTATGATATTTAACATAAATACTGTGGATGGTCACACCATCCGTAATTTAGAGCTTTACACACACATTATTCACATGATTCAAATAAAAAGGATTACCTCTATTATTAACCTCTATCTACTACTAGTAGTAATCATTCCGCTACAAAAAAAATAACCGCTGTAGTTATTGGAAAAAATCAATAAGTACTTATCTTAAATTGAAAGCTAAAAGGGAGCAAACGAGTATAAGGAGAGCAGCGTTATTTTTACTAAAATAGCGTTAGGCTAATGCAAATTGACTAAGAAGCTCGAGTACCTACACACGTTTACTTAGCGTGAGCAAACTCAAACAATTACCTCTGTTGGCGCTGCGAATAACAATAACATTTATCAAATTACTCGGCCGAACAACTCTGGCGATACGAGGGTGAATAACAAAATAATCAAAGCACAGAAAAATAAGCAGGATTCCTCCTTTTTTCTATGTCACACACGATACGCACACGATGTTTGTCTACTCAATATTGTCTGGGGTATGAATCAATTAAAAACTATAATACACATTATCGTAATATTCATCATCACAAATAAAATTATTGTTATTATTGTGACAGTAAACAAGTCATCATCAAGGGGTGCCATCTTCAAATTGAAGTTTGGGTTTGGAGGTCAGTAAACGGATGGGTATCCGTTTACTACCCTCGCAGCTATGGGCCGCTATTTTCAGTTGGTTGTATCTAAGTCCGGTCCAATCCTTCATGTCATCAAACCACTTTTCACGGGGACGGCTAAGAGATAATTTGCCAGGAATTTCGCCTTCTAGAATTAGTTTAGATCAAGATACAGATAATAAAAGACAGTATTAGTGGGATAGAAAAGAAAAAAGTGCTTTCATAATGTTTTTGCTGGTAACCACTTGAATTTGTTTTATAATAATCATTTGATTACCAACATAATTAGGGTATGCCGCATCCATTCCGCACTCTCCTTACTTTGGGCAAAATTGACAAAGCAAGCAAAAGGCTTTCAAGGCTGGTTCGCGTGTTGCGCCGTGTTTGCATCCATAATTTGTTTGTTGGCGGCAGCATACGACGGGATACATTAATGGATCTGAGCCGTGCACGCGACCAGACAGTCATGACACTCAAGTTTGAATGTCTGCAGTCTGCTAAACAAGTGCAAGTAAGCAAAAATTTATGTAAAACTTTTACAAAAATCAATTGACCCTACACACCGGTGTCAGCTTTTTATAACCGCCTCTCGACGTCTGACGTGTTTTCTTTATTGCGTGATGGTGACCAAAAATTGATTGTTTCAAGCCTACAATGTCGTTTGTAACATAATTTTAAATAGCTAAACAAAATATGTTTTTTTGTATAAATCGAATCCACAATCTTCGGATCTTCAGTCAAACGCCTTAACCTACTCTACTAGATCACAGAAAAAGTGCCTGTATGTATACACGTTACACACAAGATAATGAGTAATATGTGCAAATATTTGTTTCTTCATTTTCTTCATTTTAATAATTTGTTTGTAGCTGTAAGATCCTGAAATAAAAAGGCTAAAAAATCATTGAAATTAAAATTTATTTTCTCATTAAACAATATTATTTCTATACTTTTTTTATTTATTTAAATCATTTTCTATCTTGACTACGAACAACTTTTTAAAAATCTAAAAAAAAGACTGCATAAGCATAAGTGCAATAGTATAAAAATACTCGACAAACTTAACGTTTTCTACGAAATTCATAATTACTTCTTGTTCCCTAGAAATGTTATAAAGTCGCGAACTTCCAGTTCAACTTTAACTTGACCACGCTCCAGATCGTAACAGTTGACTTAAAACTCAAGTTACTCTTTTCTGCCCAAGTGCAATTTTATACTAATGGAGCCGGGGATAGTTTACAACCACAGTTGTCACGTAGCTGAGACTTCCTCAATCAAGTCGTAGTTTCTAGAGTTATAAAGAAGAAGAATGTAAGATTAGGTTCATATAAAGAACCTAAATAGTAAGTTTGGAATTCCATAGATATGCATATTGTGCATTCTTTTTTATTATTTTATCCACTTGATATTGTAAATGAACTCATAAAATTTATTTACGTACACAATAATAATAAAAAAAAATTTAAAACACAATAATGACATATGTGATAGTTATTTGAATATCTTCTTCTTTCATCTTATTGGTTATAGTACGATTAGTACCTTAGATTTTGCATGGTCACCGGTAGGCATGCCTAGTATATATATATTATAATAACAAATTAATTGATTACAAAGTAACATCTAAAAGATCATTTGTCGACTGAAGTAAATAACCCAAAAAAAAAACTAACTTTCTGGAATCATCGACCGTGATGTTATGATCGTATGGTTTGCAAGTGCTCCTCTGTAATCTTATCACTTCATATTATTGTTGGTGATACTCTGAAACAGATTAACAGATTAATCATCATCAATCGATTAACCACTTACTCTACCAACGGGTTCTGAGGCTTTCTTTACTCTATGTCATCAATTGATATGACGACAATCCGTTTGGAAAACGCGACGAATATCGTGAAAACTCGCCATAATAATTCATGGTCAAGTCATTAGAAGTGACTAGAAAGATCTGATAATAAGATGACTAAGATAGACAAAGGGATATGATGTTTTTTAGATAACTTTGACAGTCTAAATTATCTACTGAGTATGTAAACGATTGAAAATAAGTCTTTGTCTAAGTTGTCATGGCATTCCTCACAAGATCTAAATATATTACCTCCACAACGTGCACCTCCATTTATCCAACTATGTACATTTATAGCATAGTGCCTTATTCAAACTTATGCAAATTGCAATTATGCAGTTCCACCGCCAGCTATTAGTATTTCTCTCAAATTATTTCTCTAAAATTGTTACCTGCCTTTCGTGTTGCTTCGCTAGAGTGAAAATGCTTGCTTCGGAATCCTAACTTTTGAAGTTGAATGCAACGTTTATAATAGCTAAGTTTTGCACCACAATATTAACTCGCTACTAAGTATTACCTAACGTTTATTTTATATAAAATAAACGTTAGGTGTATATATTTTTTAGATATTTGACATAATTAACCAAAATATCATCAAATTATACGCCAGCCAAAATACTGCTGATTTGTGATACAGTAATTACATAAATAATGCTTTTTGAAATGACTATTAAAATAGATATTAGAGTTTGCTAATGACAAATTTCTGCAACTAGTTTAATTTTATAAAGCTAGTATTCAATACTAAATATTATTCATATTCTGGGCATATGTTAATAATATAATTGGAGCATCATTTATTTAAACAACTTCATTGCATATCGCAGTAGTATACTTACCGTAGGTTTTTTCTACTAGTCAACCAAAAAAAAACATCAAATATTTAAGTATATATTTTGGTACATAGGCTATTCTATATTCCGTAACATAGGTTGACTTTAAAAGATCATAATCAGGGATAAGTTCAGCTTTTTTGTGTCTTGTATTTATTTTTTATGTTCTACAATAAATACATATAATTTTATATAATTTAAAAATTTATTTTTTAGACAAAACAATGAAGTAAAATTTTATATGCAAATATTATTTATTCCGTTTAATATTCAAAACGCTAAATAAATGTAAAATTTCACGACAATTTTAATAGAAGTCATTATTATGGTGAATTATTATGCGAAAGCTAGCTAAAGCTGTATTTCCACGACTCAGCACAGTCATATACTTCGTTTGGTGTCTTATCTCAGTCTACACTCCGCATAGTTGCCGGTCGCGTGACTTGACAATTTACTTCCCTGTAAAGGTAAAGATTTAATTTACATTTTGTTCCATGCCTCATTTCAAGTACATTTCAGCTCTTTTGTGGAGTTAGTATTTTAATACGATTACGTTAGCAGAATGAATACGACCGGTGAAAAGTGATTCGCGGTCATCATAGTGCTTATTTTAACTCATCATCATATCTTTTGTGTTACGGGGTCGAACGTTAATATCTTAAGCACTCTGACACGAGGGTGTACAGTCGGCTGCAGAGAAATATGACCCCTTTCAATAGTGATACTTGTGGCTTGGGGGTCAGATTTCTCTGCAGCCGACTGTACACCCTCCTGTCAGAGTGTTTCGGATATTAACGTTCAAATGGTAGATACACTAACGCGGTCTCAAATCTTGGCCTAGAATTTTTAGCCTAAAATAGTTTCACTCCCTCTCTCATTCTCTCTCGAAATAGGGACACAACAATGTAAGCATTACTGTTTTTTTACAAAAGCAGGTGAGAGTATAGTATCACTCTACAAAAGTATTCCTCTGATCCGTCTGATCGGTTTTATTTAAGTTGTTGAAAGATAAAGGTAGTTTATCTATTGCAAAATTGAGTAATTCTGTAATTCGTCCCATGTACCTACGGCCCATTTGGGACGAAACGCAGAAAATCAAAATTAATCAAAATTTCATTCTGCAATTCGTCCTATTCTTTTTTTGTATGGAAATTTAAACCTTATCAACGCTTGGTACAGTCAGTGAGACAAGAATTGAGATATATGTATATTTCGTTAGAATTGTTACATTTTGCTGTGGTTTTGTTCATAGTTAAATATAAAATAATTGATTGTGAAAAAAATGTTATTGCTGAATGTTTTATCTAAGACATCAGGTAATTGTTTCATTTAATAAGAAAACGCACAAGTTCAAGTGTTACCGAAATGAATACAATTGGTTGACATGTATGGCTTCCAGATAAGTAAACAATGGATGCGATTCCCCCCCTGATCTCCGAAACTAATGAGCCTAAAATTTTGAAAAAATTACGGAATATAGGTCATTAGTAGTTGTAGATTACAGGAAAACCTACAAGAACTCTGTCAATTGACAATTAAGTGGTAAATTCAATATAAAACGTTTTAGTTCACTAAAACATCACTAGATGGCGATAGTAGTAATTAGTTGAAATGTTGTGTAAAAAAATAATATGTTTTTTTCCCGCTGTCTCTGTCAATGTTTCTCTAAATTGATTATCTTTTGATTTTCACAAAAACTAGATCACATGGTAAGATCAATATTTGTAAAATTGATAACAAATAACTTAGCAGTTCAGTATATCTTGTATAAGTACCAACAGTAAATAAAATATAGTTCAAAATGAAATACCTTAAAATGCATTCTACTTTCTTCTTTCCTCATCGTTTCCGTTTCACAAATAATTTTCAGCATCGGCAGTTCATTTTACATTGGTCCTTAATCGAGCCATATATTATTACCTCAGCCCTATTACAAGCCTACATAATACCCATTTGCACATAATTTGTGCTTTGTTAGTTCATAATTTTCCAATTCTGTCTGTATATAATATACTTACTTACAAATCAACCTTTATGTTCTGTACAGTTTATTGTACATACTTTCATTATATGCTTATTCTAGTTGAAGACTATTCTATGATTATTATATTTCTTAATGAAAAATTCAACGTTTATTATTTCTACACTAACACTTTTTTTACAGATTGTACCATTTATAAACATGGGACGAATTGCAGAATGAAATTTTAATTAATTTCGATTTTCTGCGTTTCGTACCAAATGGGCCGTAGGTACATGGGACGAATTGCAGAATTACTCGCAAAATTTTGCATCAAACTGAATGAACACATATTTTATGCTTACTTTTATGAAAAAAATTAAGAAAAAGGTAGGTTTAAAATTTGTTACAAAATCACAAAACCCAACATTTATAGAACACAACGTTACGCCCACGTCGACTTTAAAGATTAACGTGTTAAATGCTATGCTAGAGAATATTTTTATTTTTAAAAGCAAATCTTTGTCGTGATCCGTACCTATTCATTATTCATTGTTGAATAGAAAACAAAGTAGATTAGGATTATACAGGATACATTTTGTTTGTTTCATAGAAATTAAATCGGTAAAGTATTCTATTTTTATCTCGTGAGTTACTTTATATATCCCTTTTAAAATAGAATATCTAAATATTTTCCTCAAACATGAATAAATAACTTAGGTAGGTAACTTTTTTAGGAAGGAAGATATATTTATTTTAATTTCATTGTACCTATTTCGTTTTTAATCTTAAGCTTAGTTTTTGTCCTATATATATTTCTTTAAAAATTTACTGATAAAGTTATATATATATAATTTGTATTATCCCAGTTAAATCGCAATCGTGAATCAGAACCACAAATTCTTTTAAGTATACCAGTGACACAATACTTATCTATCACTTAGCACTATCTGGGGTGACGTGACACCACCTATAAATTACAGCGGCCAACATTTTCCGTTTATCTCACCTTTTCCTTATCACTGACCAGCTGGGTTGGGGACAACCAAACAAACGCAAAATAACATTGCATAAAACCATAGGTTTAAAAGAAGTAGAAGTAGAAAGCAAATGGTAGTATAATAGTATTTCTGGTGATATTGGTGCACAATAGTTTTTCAATTATTGGTTGGTCACCGGGACTGACGCATCGTTCAAGGACTTACACTAAGCCAAATAATTTTCTGTTTTGCCAATATATGTTTACAGTCATTTTTTTACCTTATATTTTCTCCTGAAGGACCTTAGTTGCCTAAAGGAAAAGTATACACTACGCGAAGTTTAGTCATCTTTCGATAAGCGTGCTGAGGTCGTCCGTTTCCATAGTTCCATACACTTTATGTGGAGAGACTGTATTTTTGGAATACCTTAGGTAGCTATTTTTGTTTGCTATATTTTTTTTTTATATCAATTAGTAAACAAATTATATTACATACAATAAATATAAAATACTATAATAAATATACGGACGTCTTATTAAATACCTATGTAATATATTCATATTTTACTAAAATAACTTACTCCAGGACAAAATAAATTAAACAGGAGCAACTTACTTGTGAGGTCAAAGGCTGGGTCAACTATTTGAACTTAGCTCCGATAAAGTATAGAGTTATAAATATAAACTAATCACAGCGATAAAACGTAAGCAGGTCAATAATGAAAATTAAAGTAACTCACAGACATGGCACTTATACGAAACTTTTAAGCAAGTAGTCAATACATATATTTTCTTTTGGTCGGAATTCACCTTTCACGTATGTTCTTAATTTTATTGATTTTCTTGCTTTTTTAAGCATATCCAGCCAGCTATCATGACTGAGCTATGTCTAGTATGCCAATCCAGCGATACTTTTTAACATTACCGCAAAGCTGATTTCATTTTATTCTAATACCGTCATGGTTTTTATATAACAAACTATTATGTACTCGATCAAATGGTTCCCGTTTAATATAAGACAAGATTAGTGCTGAGTATATATTAGGTTTATTGGTCTGGTTTTCCTAGGGTTTTCCTGTAAAAAGTGTAACGGTGGACATCAGATGGCAGTTGCTCCATTGTAATAACCAGTACCGCCAAATCTAGAACCATATTGTAGTAACCTGAAGATGCCATTAAGAAACGCTTGGATGATGGGATATGTCGTACATTAGAGATACTTATTTAAAAATTTTATAGGTATTTTACATGAAGACAAAGTACATGAATGGAAGTAACTTCCTATTATTCTTTAGTTTGCAACAGTATGAAGTCATTGAAATATAAGTTTTATTGTATTGCTAACAAATACCCAGAATTAATCGTTTACATTTAAACTGACTGAATGATTCATTCTTTAGATATCCACTTCAAACATCAACATCTTTTAAATTCATGTATAACATTTACAGATGGCGATAGTAGTTCATTTCTTTATACTAATCAAGATGTAAAGTGTAGACAACTTCTTTTGCTTCGTTATTAATTTATAAAGCACTTAAAATAATAACAGTTAAAAAAGATTGACTAAATAGGTATCAAAAAAGTTATATTTGACACCTTACCATATAATAAACATAAGTAAAAATTTAACTTGACACGGACAATAACGTTGCGCAGGCTTGTGTAAATTACATCGTTCAATATTTCAACTGTTTCATAAAAGCAATAGAAATCATTTTACTGCTTGACAGATTATTATGATCGTCGCGACATAATAGCGCTTCCACCAACCCGTTAGTGACACTTATATAACCGCTATAGTACTTCTGTCTGATTAATTTTCTAAGTTCCCATTATACAGCTTTTTTAAAATACAAAATTCTTATCAAGTTTTTAATATATTACAGGTAAGTACTAAACAAATCACACGTTATTTTTAATGATGTGTGAAATAAAATAACTGCAAAAGTTTCATCTTAACTGTTATCTCAGTCATCAGACGACAGTCGTTAGGCTGTGTCGGATGCTTTCAGAAAGCCTGAAAATCTGACTTTGTTAGCCAATGTTCTTCTCGGTCTAGTTTCTCTGTAAAAGAACGTTACGTTACGTTTCTCTGTTACTGGGGTTAGGCCGCAGGTCATTCCATTATAATAACAAGTACCACCAAGTAACAGACCATTTGTACCTAACTCGGTTCTTAGCAATTTTTGTAATCTTTTACTTGTACAAGTATTGTATTCTATACAAGTAGAAGTAACATTCGATTGAAATTTCACTTTTTTTTCACTCGCAGTTTACTAAATGATCAATTAATCTTGACCATGGCGTTCTGTATACTTAGTAAGATATACCTTTTTATACTCCTTACAACTTCGAACTTAAAGAAAGAAATATCCCCAAGGTAGAATAAAATTCCTGTAACGAGATTCAACTTTCTTCAACTTAGTAAAGTCGGTCAATGCGGTCAAGTTTTTCCAAACCATTAATGGTCTTTTACTTTGAATTCGAAAGTTTGAGCTCGTTAATTAAAAAGATATTAAGGGTCGGATATAGTTATGGGACTAACTATATCATATGGTACAATAAATTGTCGCGTCAGTAAGCACCTAGAGCTGTACTGGTTGAAAAGCTGATACTAGGGACTTAAGACCTAATTTTTTTTTACCTCTACGGGATATACTCCCTTTTTATCACCCTTACTATATAAACATAATACTCAGTATACTATGCTTAAACTACAACAAAACCTATCAGTTAGGTGGGTTTAAATGTTTGGTTTACTTACGTAATTATGAATTTTTAAACCTTCTTTATAATATCAAATTTGTATCTAGACAAGAATTTGCTTATTAGAGTAACTTCATCATATTGTTTAGATGTCTTATTTCACGGTCCCAATATCACACATTTTGTTTACCACAACAAAATAAATGAGCAAAACCACCAAACAGAATAAAAATTGTCTCAGTTGAAACTAACAATGGTTTAAGTTTCTTTCACGCCCTAAATACACCATTGTGATGCAACTCCAGCACTAAAGCTGTGGTGTAAAATAAATAATATAGGAACAGAAGTGGAACTTCGTAAAGCGCTTCTTGCACTTTACCTACAACAAAATACCTATAAGGGTTTTAGCTTCCAGTGTAGTAGATTCAAAATTTTACCAAAAACAGTTTCTCGAGTCTTACTCATTTTTTTTTAATTTTCTGTTTCTGTGTAAGTACGTATTATACTCGTAAGTGTCAATTGTTTACTTGTGTGTTTATTTAATAATACTAGAGAATTTATACAATCCTAGTCCAAATCGTAAACTTTATCGTAATCGAAATAAGATTTATCTAAACGATCAAGAAAAGGGCTAAGCCAATATTCGTAAACTATAAAATTTTGGTGTGTTACTCAAATCATATATTTGTTGATATATCCTTCTAGTATCTCAGTATTTTGGAACTGTAGAGTTAAATACGGCAATTATTCAAAGAAGCCAGGCTTCATTGTTGGGCGAGGCTCCGCGGCCATAATGCTCACTAAATTTGGATTTTCATGCCTTATCATCCAACATAAATGTTATAATGCGGTTTTATTTTAATAGCACTTTAATCGGTAAAGGTATTGTCAAAAAGGGTTTAATGAATAAGGGCTACAATATCATTTGTACTATAAATAAAGTATGCTCTGACTATTGTCTGCTTTTAAATCTTTATGATAGAATCTTTGGGATAAATAAACAATATCTGGCTTTGTGATGTAAATTTTTTTATCATTAGAAAATAATTTTGTTATCATAAAATTTTAACAACTCTTGAATTAATAAAATCAATTAATTTCTTCACTAAACTTGTATGTTGTTTTTTTGTTTGTTATTTTTACAAGCTCTCGTATAGCTAACAAGAGCATCTAAAGAAAAATAAATAAAAGAAGTTAAAGTTGACTGTACTTGGTAATTTTTTCACACTGCCTAGTTGCTCTCGCCTACGGCTGCTCTAACTGTACCGTTCTGATTTCTGGTTGAGATAAGAATAACATTATACGCTCATTCTTGTCTTTTATAGTACATCTAGTGCTAAGGAAGTGAAAGCCTATAAAACGAACATACTTGAATGTTCCCACAAAATTGCATTGAAGTTAGTTGTTACCACACAATTATAAAATTTACTTAATAAAAAATATTATAGAAAGAAACAAAGTCTCTATAATATAAAATCCATTCATCATGTATTCATTTCTTGTGTTAAGAATTCTCCGCAGTTAATCAGAGATTTGATGTATTTTCACGATATAATAAAATTTTCATTTTCCCAAATCTTTTTAAGCTAAAAACTTCGACAGATATCACAAAGTAAAAAATTGTTTTCTGGGACAATGAAAAATAAATAATCACAGTATAATAATACTTTCATTTTTCTTTTTAGGAATCCAATAACAGTCACAAAAATTTTATCAGAACGTAAAGAAATACTAGACGGAGAAATTTCAAAAGATTTCATTAATAGAATTGGATACTTCCCCTCCGATCGGCGAGAAGATAAAGCATCGTAACCAGAGAAACGTTTCCCTATTAAGGCTGTGTTCATGCCAATATTCCGCAGTAAAATAGAAAAAGTACAGAAGTATATATGTTCAATAACTCCTAAAATTTAATTGTCTTTGCCAATAAGAAATACTTAAATATAAAGGAAGCAATAATTTATAAACTGTTGTTTTAATATACTTCATTATCAAACATTTTAAGCATCGTGCAACAAAAATATGATTAGCTATGAGATTATTTATATATTGCGTACATATGAGCCATCATTAACCTCTCAAAATATAATAATAATCCAGACAAATGAATAAAAGTGTTATCTTTCTAATACCACTTTATTTTCATAGTCAGCTGAGATTATTCACAAAAAAAATTGCACAGACTCGGAGATGTTTATCGCATTAATATAATACAGCATTAAGATCACAATGGGTCGGCTCAAGAGAGGTCCAATATAAGGAGCACATAGAGTCTGTTCTTTGTTGTGGATATAACTTTATGCCTCAGAAGGCGGGGACAGTATAAAGCAAAGGCTGCTTTCAATAAACCCAATGGCCCCTCATACTTTTGTAGTTCAGCTATTGTGCAATGCAATGTTCCATTATTTGGATTTAAAATGTTTGAAGGATTCACACAAATATGAGACGTTATTAGTGAGTAAATCAAGTAAACCTTAAACAATCGAGAAAGTAACTTTGCATGGAAAAAAATTCTAAGTCGTCTGTAATTTATGAAAATGACGTATTTGTTGTTTAAACAATAAAAACGCTTCTGTCATGTATTATGAATGCACTTTTAATTAAGTTAATAAATGAATTATATTTGGTTTGTTCTTATTCAACAGAAAACTTTTTTAACTTCAATTACATAGTTAGGAGCCAATATTTTGGGAAAATTTAGTACAAGGCAAGATCATAAATCATCAAAATGCCAAGTACATCAATCATATTGTATTAGATTTTACCAATAAAATTTCTTGATGTATTGTCATTCAAATTCCATCAAAGAATTAATAGATAGCCGAATTACTTAACTTGTAAGTTGTTTGACTTTAAACTTTATATTAAGTTCAAAATATACGAGTATACCTACGGTCCTTTTTTATATTTTGCGATTTTAGAACAAATAGATTAACCAAATATCCTTTCTCAGTTTTTGAAATGGTGTTATACTGCCCAACGTTTAGCAGTAAAGCCTTCAATAGAAAGCGTCAAACAACAAAGCGTCAAATATTTATGTAAACCGTTTGTTTCAAGTCCGGATGTGACATGTTAGTGCCATTGTCCCCATGTCAGTGTAAACTAAACAGATACTTGGTGTCTATGGAATTTTACAATATGCACGTGTTGTAGTCTATTGTTTAACAATAAACTGAGACCGATAGAGAGTGCACTTTATAGGTATAAGCTTCGTATCTATATGCAGTAACATTACGTGCTTACATATTATTCTTATACTTATTTAAGTAGATAAATAAAATTTATCATAATTTCATACATAACAATAACAATAAGTATTTTTTTTTTATCTCAGCAACTACACAGAAAATAAAGCAATAATTACACCGCAAATAAAGTTCTACTTTCAGCATGCCAGTGAATAATATTTAACTTTTCAAATGAATGAGATTCAGGAAATTTGAAATAAAGGGACCAAATATTAAATACCATTGAATTATTAATGGCAAATGCGTGACAAACTATCGAACTCAATAAGGACAACCTCCCTGTGTTTCAGGTTACCTCAACAAGGGTTGAACATTGAGTGTGTTTTAAAGAAATCGATTATTCACTGCTATTTCCGCTCATTACCAATAGCGATAATTTCAGAATTGGGTACAAAAATATTTATAGCTTCTCTTTCTTTTTTTTTTTTTTTTCTCTCTCTCTCTCTCTCTTTTATATGTAAAATTTGAAGACATCAAATCTAAATTAGAATCTGGCAATTGCGTAAATAATCCTAAAGAACCAACTTCTTATTTTTCTTTCGAGATAATTTCAATACGGTACAAATAAATCAATCGATGATATAAAAAAATGTTTCATTAAAAAAATATAAATATACATAATAGACCTATTAAGCTATTTCACCATAGATTAAAAAAAATTGAGACCGCGCGCGATTCGAAATTTTTTGTATTTTACAGAGTAAATTGATTTCTTTTGTTACCATTTTATGTTTATAGAAAATTCCTATTAGCTTTAACCAAAAGTTCTCGAAATATAGGTGTACGAGAACTTTTGGTTATTTATAAGCCTCGTTTGAATTAATAACCCCGAGTTAATTACTAACCTTTTAAATATCGCAGTGCATATTTTTATGAAAAACTAGTGACCCGCCCCGGCTTCGCATGGGCATAAAAACCTTCCACTTGAATCACTCTATCTATTTAAAAAAACCGCATCAATATCTGTTGCGTGGTTTTAAAGATTTAAGCATACATAGGGACATAGGGACAGAGAAAGCGACTTTGTTTTATACTAAGTATGTAATGTTAGTGGTGTGTCTATATTCAGCGGGAAAATTATGTAATTTGATATAGGTCTTACCGTGATATAGATCTATATAATTAGGGCTATCACTGGTAAAGCAACTGGAATTTGTTTCGTATTATTTTCAGAGTTATGAAGTACTTACAAGATAATCGTTATTTAGGAACGCAGTGAAATTATCACGTAACGGCGGTGTTAGTTTCGGTCGCATCATAAACTGATTTGTTCCTTACAATGCTGATTTTTTTTATTACACACCTAACCTTACTTCTGTCTTGACCCGATTAGTTCCTCGTTCAATAATTTATCAATATCTCTGTTTTGGGCATATATAGGAGTATAAAATCGCCCAGGCAATTTTTGGTCAGATTTGGGTCTTTATATCAGCCGTAAGTCGTACTTTTTGTCAAATTAGGTCCTAACCTACCCCATTAAAAATAATTCGTTAGGTATTTCAGAAATAAAAATCTCCATGGTGTAATACCAATTTGTATCATAAATTTCCTATTTGACCGTTAAGTACTATTTACATTTAATTTACAATTTACAGCTACGCAAAATTCCCAATAAATTATTGCACCACATCGCACCAGCAGTCCTGGCATGAATCAGATAGGAATCAAAGTCGCTTACATACAGCAGACGATCGCTTCGAACTCACAAATGGGATATTTGCCGCAGATCCTCGGGGAGATACCGCTATTTCGGTCCGCAGTATAATGATTCATATTGGACTGTGAACTTTGTTAAGCTACTTTACCTATAGGTATTTCATATTGGTACCTAGTTATTTCCCTTGATATCACTGAATAAATGTAAGCATTGACTGTCTAGACTAAATTCAAGCGAATCGTCATAAATTTGGAATTTGCCATGTGAAGAAAGATCAATCACTTGCAACCTGACTCAAAAGTCGCAAAATATTTATAAGGTTTTGTATCTGAACAACAAAATACAAGGCAAGTTTTGAGAAGAAGACCTACTTCAATTTACAAATAATGACTTATGAGATACAACTGCTAACATACAGACGGACGTAAGTACCAGTAGACACCGAATCAAAGGAAATCATCACGATTCGAACTTCCAACAAAAAGAGTAATGTCTTGAGCGTGATGTACCTAATCATATCCTTGATTGTATTTAAGACCACTAATTATCACTAAAATCTAAGTCAATTATGTCCGGATCAATATGTACAGTTTATAAAAACGTAGGTAGGTATAACATTTTCATTATTTTCTCATTTCCAAATTATATCTTCACTTCATTTCGTCGAAAATCCGAAGCAAAATCGCAGATCAGTATGAAAAGATCGAATTTATTACTTCATAAGTCACGGGGTTAGTAATAATCGTCGACAATGGGCAATAAAGAGTTTATAGGCACTAAAATTCGATCTACTCGCACGTCGGGACTCGGAAGTCAACTGTGCGATTGCCATTCGGATTATATGTACCGTCCGGGCCCTGCCTGGTAATAAATAGAGATTTATTTGTATTTTTAAAATAATTCAAAGCATTATGTGTATAGAAACTGCACCAAATATTATATAAATACATTATTGGACTGTACAGGATCAGAAATAAAATAATGTTCTATACTGCTTATTCTCCAATAAGTCATGCCACTTAATTTTTTTTTGGCATTAAGTCCACCCATTGTTTATGCAATTATTTACTTGTAGAACAATTAGTTTTAATAAATATTTAACTACATTACTCGGCACATTATGGTAGGTCACATAATTATTACGACATGTTATGAACTCTCATCTTAAGTTATAGCAAGATTATTTAAATTTATTATATCATCACACTTGAATTATAAGACACAAGACATAAAAACACCAATGGGAATAAAATTAATATCAAAATGAAAGATAAGAATTTTAATAGCGTTAACGACAAAAAAATTCAATCAAACTGAGAACATTGAGAAATTACTTGAATATATTAAAAGTGTCAAATCCCAGTGAAGTAATTATGTGACTTCCTATCGCATTCGTATCAGTAATCTTATATCGACAGTCACAACATAAAGTTTCGACGTAAATGTTTTCCAATTTTAAATATAAATGACCAAAGCATTTTCTAATGAAACCTGTCCAGAACTTGAAACCAGTTTATCGAAACATTTGGTTAACAAGAAGATTGCTTACAGCCATTTTAACCATTTACTTATATAATGACAACCCTCTATGGCCTATCATTTCAAGTTAATAGATATACATTTCTTTCGTAGTAATTTATGTAAGTAATATAAGTTGTAAAGCTGTGGAGGTAAATCATAAGAGTATAATCGTCTTGTCTACTTGTTATGAAATATATGAGGTATAAAAAGCTAGCAGAGGGGTACACGTTGTGGAATTTTCTTTTTTGTGTGCTTGATTTCATAATCGTTTTCAGAAATCAATTTTAATTTCATCTATCTTTAATCAGTTTTCCTGTTACCATGCTTGAGGTTATCAAGTAATATTATGATTTTCTTTACACATTTTTGAAGAGATTGTGGAATTTCTAAAAATCATTTCACCTACCTTTTTTAAAAGTTTGGGAGCGTACTCAGATATAATATAAACATATTTTTTAATTTCGTTACTTTCGTGAAATGAACATTTACTAAGTTTACGACGCATCCGCGACATTACATATTTATTCGGATCCGGAACCGGAACTGACGACGGTCCCTTGTAAACATTTTGATAGACCGTTTGTTGTGCCAGAATCCATTGGTTCAATAAATCTATAGATTTATTATTATTGAACCAATGGAATGATAAAGGCTGGCAATCGCCAGCCTTTTTACTAATTTTACTTCACCAAATAGGACAGAAAAGAAAAAAAATATATGAATCTATTATACAATCTAATACATATTCAGAAAATGTAGATATAGATATTCTCCATCTTGAATTGATTGGCGATTACCAGACCTATTTATTAATAAAACACCGGTTTATACAAAACCAAGTAAATCCTCGCAACACTAGAAACTAAATAACGTCAAACGTTTGGACTGACTATAACTCCAGAGAAAAATAACGTGCATGTATTTTTATAAACATATTAGGAGGTACTTTGTGTAAAAACAAGTGAAGTAACGTTTTCATGCAACTTATGACAAAAAAAAGGAAATTATCTATTGATATCTGTTACTACTTGTCCAAAACTATTTGAACAGAAATCAAATGATTATTTTTTTTTTTTATATTTTATAAATTTATTTACAAGACAATTACAATAACTTAAAAATAAATAAAACTAAAGACTTAAATAATACTAAATAAAAATAAAACAAAAACAAAAATACTTACCAAAAATCATAGAAAAGGTCCATGTGGCAATGTTCCGAAGATGCTGGCAGCATTTCCTCGTTGGATTGCCAAATGATTATTAGATTATTAAATAACAATTTGGGTTGGTAACTAAAATTTAACACACAAAACCACTTTTCATACCAAGACAAATGTTAAATTCTATGTTGTTGCATGTAGTTAGCCTACAGGATTGTTATTGCAATATCTGAATTTCCAAACATCTTGTTGTTGATCAATAGTAAACACGAAGTAACAACAATCAATGTTGAGTAAGATAGCCAAACTAGAGGTAAAGCACACAAGCCTAAGGCAAAATATTATAAGTAAGATGATCTTACTGGTTTCGATGAATATTTAAAATAAACAAAGACCGTTTCCTATCATAACAACATTGTTTTAATTTTCCGAAAACTGCTGAACGGCAACAAAACCAAACTTGGCTATATCCATACATATTTATTATGAACACACATAATGTGAACTGAAAGATACTATAGAAAGTCTGATTTAAAATTAAAAGTGCCAAGAATCCATTAATGTTTAGTTTCAAACAAACCTCCGAGAAATAGCTTCAACTTGCAGCTTAAACCCAAGAGACTTGAGCTAGTGAAAATAAGGATTGCTATTTCTAAGCGAATTCTGTATGTAGTTATATGTTGGAACGTATTATCTATTAGTTACTACGGTCTATATGTTTAGATTTTTCGTCCATAAGCACTAAAAAAAACTTTACATGAAAAATCAATAATCTACAATTTAAGAAACTCTGAGTGCTCTGAGTATATTTGGCGTTATGAACATGATATTTTAGTTTCTTTAATATAATGATGATATTACTTATTTTTAAGAATCAGTAAATCAGTTTATTGCTTTATTGCTTTGCAGCAGGCAAACAAACCAGTTCCTAAATTTATGTTAGGCATTACAGTTACAAATGAAAATTATAAAATGTCTCCAAATATGTTATTGTGCGAGAGCGGACTTTTATCCGTGTGAGTATTTATCTTCCAAATCACCTGTAGGAACGCAAACCTTATCATAGGAGCAACATAGGTACTAACTCTGCCTCAATGCGTCAACTACTAATTTTGGTATTTTTCAGAAGTTGAATGTATGATTTTTATGTAACTATGATGTTTTAACAAACTTTAAATTGAGTGAACAATTGATGTAGGTTACTTGCGATTGTTTTGCATAAAAGAAGAATAAAACAAGGTGACACAATCTTTTTTGAAAGATAAAAAATTGAATTAACAATGGTTGATCGTTGATACTGTAAGTATGAGTAAGTTATGTTATTTTAACAAATTACTACATATTGCGTGTATAAAATATACGTATATAAAATATACGTGTATAACAAGAAGGTCGGCTCATATCTCGCGCAGAGAATAGCAGTCGCTATTCAGGGAATGCAGCTGGGGTTCTTGGCACCATGCCGCAAGAACACCAATTTTTAGATTTTTAAGTTTTATTTATAATTTTACTATCTGTTTCCCGCGGCTTCGCCCCTCATGGGACTCGGTTATATCGCGCCCAAAAGTAGCCTATGTTTGACCTCAGATCGTTAACTACATCCCTACCAAATTTCATCACAATCAGTCCAGCAGTTTAGCCGTGAAGAGGTGACAGACAGACAGACAGACAGACTTTCGCATTTATAATATTAGTATGGAAGTATGGATATGGAAGTATGGATATGGAAGTATGGATATGGAAGTATGGATATGGATATGGAAGTATGGATATGGATTAATTTAAGTTTTAGTTTAAATTTTATTAATATTAGTTATTTTAATTTGTAGTTTTTTTTACTTAGGTTATTGTTTTTTTTTGGTTATAAACCATTTGTGTTCATATCTCTATGTTGGTAGTGCTGGCTTACATACTTTGTGAACGTGTTTTTTTATATCATTCATTGTTAGGCCAAACCTCACGATCATTCTATTTCATTTAAAGTTTTGTGGATACTGCCGACTGCAGATGTTGACTTATCATTTTTAGAAACTGATTCCAAATTTACTGACATCCAAATTCGTGGAAGCAGAACAAAAAACGGACAGCATGCTATCGTAAACATGAATATAAAAAAGCGGATACTTCTCATACGTATTCATTAGCCATAATGTAATCAAAACACCGAACATCATTCATGCATCCAGGAAATAAATCGTATAAGGTAAAGTCGGCGCAATAAAGGGTTGCTAACCGATGAGCTCCGGTCGACAAAGTCGAAGCCAGATTAAAATCCACCCTTTTCTTACTAGGAATAATGGCCAAATTTGTTGGGGCAGAAAAGAAAACAAAGTTTTTGTACTTCAAAAATATTGTGAGAGAACGATTGTGAAATGTAAATGCTAAAAATTTGTTCTTTATCAAGCCGTAATAAGACATAAAATCCTTTGCAGGATTGTGCATATTTCATTTACTAGGGATCGTAAAGATTCGCTTACCTGCTTGTTTGTTGTGAGTAGGAGAAGGGCCGTCGCGTCGCCCGTAGAACCTTTTTTTTACATTCAATTTTATGTGTGGGAATTTTAATACTGCCCTAAAATGGCACGTTCTGTTTCTCAACAGATGGGTTCCATTTGGTGCTGCTTCGCGAAACACGTGTCGCATTCCGTCATAAAAATCCGAGTACTTATTCATTTTCTCTGACTTTAAAAGAAATATACAATTTAATGAAAGAGACACATTGTGTTCCTTGTTTATTGTTTCGTCCGTAAAATAAAAATACAGCTGCATGTTTTCAATTACTAAAAATGATTGATGTACACAACAGTTTCTATCCACGCTCAAACTAGTTTATCGCCGCTATCGAAAGAGATACTATTAATTTTATCGGTGTTGCTTCGGTTATACGCATGCTGAGAATATGAAAATGCAAGTCATCGATCTCATGTTGCCGGCGGACCCTGGACCTGATCCTTCGGAATTACTCTAATCATTTAAAATAAACAGAGCTTCTCCGAAATATATCTAGAGGTATCGTTTGGACGTGCCACCGTGAGGTTTTATATTGATTTATGATACTTTTTTGCGATCCGGGGCTCTTTGTGCATCTGCCGATATTTTTTTTTTATGAACGTGTCGCACCTTGTAAAGCTAGTGAATAAACATTTTTTATTTAAAATTTATTAGGTGATATAAGTCATAAAAACAAGAAAAATAAAAGTGTATCGCCTGACATCTACTACATGAACAAGTATAGGTTAGGTTTATACTACTTGTTAAAAATCATATCGCGTACAGAAGTCATAGTAAGAAATTATAATCGTATTTCTATATGAGTATAGTGATATTTAAAAAATGCAGTTTGAGTTGAAAAAAGTCTGTCATGCATATACGCTCATGGTAGGAATAAATAAAAAAAAAAGTGACGTTAATTTTTGATTAATATCATCCTAAATTGATCGAATAAGAAGTAAGTACTTACGCCTAAGTAATGTTTGAAGCAGCTGGAATTCTAGCAAGAAATCCAAGGGGCGCTCAGCGGGACGCCTCGACAATAGCAACCAAATTAAAAGAAACCATAAACGTTTCGACTTGAGCCTTGCTAAAATTTATTGCTCCAAGTTTTTTCTCTTGTTTCGGTTGCTAATGAGATTCGAATGCTGCAGCTGTATTACTGGAGCGGGCTGAGATTAAAAAATTTGCTCAGTTCTATTTACGGCAGAGATGTCTTGACGTAAATTAAAATCCTTTCCTTTTCTTGTCCGTAATTGTTACTTCTCATACATTTTTAGCTCGGATCAGGCCGGACGAGCAAGAACCAATATTATTCCCTCTGCACGCGTATTAAAATTCGCGCGAGTAGATTGTAGGGTAGCATTAAAGGCGATAGGTTGGATGAGCACATTTGTATATTTTGATTTTAGATCTTGCGTTGCGGGATTAAAGTTGAAATTGTATTAATAACCTGACTTCGCGGGTGGTCCTAGGTTGTTGTACTAAGCTGGCTGTCGAAGCGAAGCGGGAATGCAAATTTCGCTAGTGTTTCTGGTCTATACGCTCTTGAACTTTGTTCTAATAGATATAGACTATTAACGGTAAAGATGAACTAGAGCATTAATTGGCAGAATGTTGTTTGGCTCGAACGTATCAATAGATGGATGAATTTATACTTAGAACTTAGGTAAGTATCAAAAGTTTTTGTATGTCGATGCTTATATTGCAACCCACCCTTACCTAGTGTAAAAGAAGATACCTACCTATTTGTCAAATAAAATATTGTCTCGAAGTCACATATTTTTTTATCGACAATAAGCAAGCATATTAAAATAATGATGGACTTTAGTAATAACAAAAAAAACGAACTTATAGGTACTTGGTAGAGTTACTGAAGCGACAGACCAAAAAGGAAAATGGTGTGGAACGAATGATGCAATACAAATTTAGTGCACTTAACTAGATCATGAAATAAAGAGGTTCTGCCGAAGGTCTGATAAGTTGAAGAGGGACAAAGGGACAATAGTGAAAGACTAAAGTACCGGAGCGTGGCGATCCAACGCATGCTTCCGGCAACGTGGGAATGCCTTTCTGTTGTTATCGATAATAATTTCTCTCCTTTCGATATCTGATACTCTATCATAACTAACAGATGGTGTTGGATAGCAGCAGTGTGTATAATTAGGGTGTGATTACGTAGTGATGTAATCAATCTTGCTGTGACATAAACTAAACAATGAAGGAGCCAAGGCGTGAAATGGACGGACAGCGATTTGAGATTGAGGATAGAGCAGCTGTGCAATATGTGTGTCTAGTAAATAAAAAAAATGTATCGGATTTATAATTTATAACAGAAACAGAAGACAACAATGTTTTACAACAGTATAACGGGTTTTTATCCAGTCAGTTGATAATGAGTTGTTAGTAATCTGATTCTAGACAATTTAATCTCCTAAAATGATAAATTCAATTTTATAACAATTAATTTAAGTTTATAGGTACTTAACACAATTTTTTGAAAAAATGTGTTTTTTGGTATTACTAATAAAGTTAATTCTATATTTTTTTTCTATACTTTCCGGTCTCGAATAAAGTCTAAAAACTCCTCCTTAAATGTGGTAATACTAAGTGCAGTCTTGAGAATTTTGATTTGGTTATCAGAGCGTATTTTAACCGAACACCAATCAATAGAGCTAACGAAGGGAACTTGTATTTTAAGATACGTTATGATGAAATATTTACAAAGTTAATAGGTAATAAGCATAATAATACACTGTGAAATTAATTGATACAGAGAAAGTTAAGTATGTAAGCCAATGAGCCAGAAAATGATATGTCGCACTCGCATCTCATTGATGAACTATTGTTTGGAGCGCGGATTTGCAGCGCGCTCGTATTTTCTATAGAAATCCAGGGATATTGCAGATCCGCTCGGATGTCCTTATCTTTAATTACGGGTCCATTTATCACACTCATCCCACTTTAAATGGATTAACTGTGTCGGCTTATGTATGCTATTTAGAATTTATACTTCAGAAATTGCGACAACGTAAATATTTGGTACTAGCAGTCCTCCCCGGCTTCACCCGTTGTACATACATAGCCGATGTAGCTCTGGAATAGTGTGGTTTTCAGGGGGTGAAAGAATTTTGCTAATCGGTCCAGTAGTTTCGAAGCCTGCTTATTCGATGCAAACAAATTAAACAATCTTTTCTCTATATCAATTATTAAAGACTAGCTTCCGCCCAAGGCTTCACCCGCGTGAGATTCCATCGGGAACAGTACTTTTTGCTGGGATGAAAGGTACTCTATGTCATTCTCAATACACCTAGCTATGTGTATGCGAAGATTGGTTTAGTAAATAGGACGTGAAGCGGTAACAAACAAACAAATATACAAACTCACTTTCGCATTTATAATATTAGTTAGGATTACAATTTTAGAGTGAAGCTTGATAGCTCAGATATATGTATCTCTGTGATTTAATTATAACTTTACCGCACAAAAGCAATTATTCATGTGCATACACTACAGGGAAATTTATTAAATTTATTATATTACAATTTTTCAAACATAATATCTGTTATAACTCTTATGAAACTTCCAAGCTTAAACTCAGTTACGAAATACGAACTTAATTGTTATAGGAAAGGAATTACACAAAGGGTAAACACATTACACCGCACACAAATCAGTATCCGCCCTATATCCACAGCTAAACAATAGCTCATCAAATCGTTCGAACCGACACATCATTTCATGGCCCATTGGCCTCTGGTCTATTTAGCACTTCCATTTTCTTGACGAGACCGGCGTATCCCAGCCACGGTTCTTCAATTACCCGCTTCGCTTTCCAGCGTTTGCTGCTTCTAAACGTCAAATATGTGAAAGGGCTAACTGAGTTCGATCGAAACATTGGTTGGAGCGAAAATAAACTGGCGAAGAATTTGTGCCAACGAGCGTGATCGGTTTTAAAACTTGTATTTGGATATTTTAAAACGTCTTTAAGGTAGCCATGTTCCGTTTGAATGAAAGCATTTTACCTGTTTATGATAAAAACATTTTGGTAGAGTCATTCCGCAGAGGTTTTTCTTCAACTTGAAAAGTAGATAAAGTTCTAACTTGTATTTTTTTATTAAAATTACACATCATATATAAAATCAAAAAGAGTAGAGGAATGCTTTCGTAATAAATTTAAAAAGCAGAATGTGTAACAACCAGTACCGCTAAATCAGGGCCATCATAAAAAGCGTACGCTCTGAAGCGTAAGCTAAAAATGCAACGAGGAAACACGTTCGAACGAAAATAACAAGAAGAAAATGTAAGCACACTTAACAATATTAACAAACAATACATAACTGTAAAAAATGATTAACAGGACTACAGACATTAACGTAATAGCTTGCTATTGGAATAATAAACGAAACTAATCGAACTTACAGTTGCGGCTGTCGATGGCAGACTTGCGATAAGTGTATCAGACTAAACTAACAAGCGAGGGGCTTCGGGCTTCCAAACCCTAGGAGCTGTTCAGGGTAAGCATGATTTATCGGCAAAACTTGAGCCATTACTCATCTCACCATTCGTTACTCCAATAAAAAGAACGTCTTCCTATAATTTATTGGTAGATGTATGAATTTTTATTACATTCGTCTATTTTCGAATGCACTCAGCTGTATATAAATAGCCCTATGGTGAATAAATAATCAAAGATATAGCCATAATGTTTTAATACAATGAAGTTATGACCTATGAAAGAAGAATCTTGTAAAGTAAAGATACATGTCTTCTTAACAGAAACTTTTTACTGGGATTCGTTATCTTAATTGACATTGTAGATGTCTTATTTGGAAATTGATATTTTAAGCCGGTTTCCGTGTCGGAGACAGCTGATGTTGGGCAGGTGAGAAATATTTGAAGACATATTTTTACAGTCTTCCTTTAAATTTATTCGACAATAAATTAAATCTCTACATTCTAAGCACAAATGTGTAAAAGCAAAATAAAGCTGAACACAACTGATATGACACACATAACGATAACTTAATTTCATATCTGTAAAAAGAATAATATTTTTTATAAAACTATAAAACACAAAGAGATAGCATAAACACTGATTAAAATGTTTGAAATAAGTAAATACCTGTAAGACTGTGGTCATATGTCGATATTCTTTAGAAGATTCCTCAAAAATATTTCTAAAAGCGCAAACTTCTTGAAAAGCTTGCTGAACTTCACGAAAACTGCGCCTTTCAAAAAAATAGAAACGTTACACATACAACACAAAATCTATATACAATACAAGAGTTTATGTCACTTCGAAACTACACAACACGCGACGAAACAACTTCGCGTAAACTTACACTTCACAGAAAAGTGTTAGAATTTTCACAGAAGTTCCAAATTTAAGTCGTCCACCAAGCTGAAGGTTTTTAAGTGGTTCGAGTACACTGCACAATTATTATTGGTCGAAAACACAAGCCGGCCAAACCGGTCCTCGAGTGTAGAGCAAGCGTGGCGAACGCAGACCGACGTTCAAACAGTGCGGGCGCGCGAGCCTCTCTGTCTAGAGAAGCCGAGTCACCGAGTGGCGGGCGAGGGGACGATAGACGAAAATGGCTTCACAAGTTAATTTTTTTCTCTTTCCTCCTTTAATATTCCGCATATGCCGTACGCGGCCGACAGTGCACGCGCATGCGTTCCAACCCCACGGTATGTAGGGGATGTAATGTTACCCGATGCACCGCACTTTACATAACTTATTGGGCCGTTTATCGAAGCCACTGTTTTAATGCCCTTTCCATGTCAGCTTTGTCTGTGGCTTTTTGGACACAATATCAATCCTTGTGCCAATCAAATGTAACCCTAAAGATGTAGTTTTACAAAAGATAAAACAAGTCAAGAGGCAATAATGCAATAATAAATAAGAGATTCCAATCAAAATCATTAATTTTACCCTATCCTAATTTTGGCCGTTGTCGGGAAATACCTAATTGTTTTTGTCATAAAAACGAAACCGACTCCAATTACTCAACTAAAAAGGATGAAATAGTTAATAAATTATTGTTTAAATATAGGTACTTCATATCAAACATTTTAATAAATCTGAAGTCGGTGCCGATTATTTTAATAAAATATACTAATTATCGAGCGAGCAACTAGTCAACGAATTCGTAAAATTGGCACTAACTTCAAATATACTACTCTCCCACTCTACAGTACCGTACCTTGATACGTTCATGTGTTCTTCAGAAATAAAGTTTGACAGACAGACGGACAACAAAGTGATATTATAAGGGTTCCGTTTTTTTTGCCTTTTGAGGTAACGTACACCTACAAAACCCGAAAAACATAAAAAAGCAGTGTTGAATTTTTGATGAATCGAAGATTTTCGGTGCCGACGGTGATTCATATGAAAATTATTAATTATTTTTACCTAAACCTACAAGCATAAGATTGTATAAACAAATGATTTAATTAAACGTAAAAAAATATCAAATGTCTTTAACATTAGATAATTTTGAAAGCAAATAATTTGATCGCCCGACTCTACACTAAGCCCTTTTCAACAGTAGAGCTTTTAAAACTTTAATAAAAAATGAATCCCCGAACACTGATACAATAAATTATTTACAACTTGGCACTTGAACTGCCATTAGCACGGCTATTACATTTATTTTGAAACAACCAAAGGTTTCGTTTGGAAATTTTAACATTCCGTCGGGATCTGAGATTTTTAATTAATTATTTAGGTCGGACGGAGTATTTATGTGATCGCTCATTCAGCGACGGTCCTTTGATAACAACAAGAATTATACTTTGGATTAATAAACGGGTTTTTGTGAATATTTGATTTGTGTTGTAGAGCTATGCATGAGTAAGTTAAAATGGGTTTTTTAATCGCTATGATTGCATTCATTTATTTAATTCAAGGTGAATTTACAATTTACTGCCTGGCTAAAACTAATATATAACTGTGGTTTCAATCATTATTTAGGTATGTAAATTTAAGTCTGAATTTATATTATGGCAGACTCTACGAACATCAAGGCATCAAGCAAGCCTGCTGACCTCAAACATCCCTAATCACTTAGAATATATCCTAGGTTTCTCATGAGAAATGTGTAAACGCTATACTATGAGAACTAAGTGCTGATAGACTTCTGAATAAATGTTTTTTTTTTTTCATGGATTCTTTAAAAGATCCTCGTTTTCCAGTCGTTTATCTGAATAAAAGGTTATATTCATATTATATTTTTAAGAAGGTATTATTTTTATATTTTACAGAAAGTACTAAATTGAATAATGCAGTTTGTGAAACAAAAAATTGATCGTTTATTGTAATACTAGCTGTTCTCCGCGTCTTCGCCCCGCGTGGGACTCGGTTATATCGCGCCCAAAAGTAGCCTATGTTTGACCTCAGGTCGTTAACTACATCCCTACCAAATTTCATCACAATCGGTCCAGCAGTTTAGCCGTGAAGAGGTGACAGACAGACTTTCGCATTTATAATATTAGTATGGATGGAAGTATGGATAATAAAGCTATAGAGTTTATTAGTTTGTTTGTAAGCCGATATTAAATGTCAATGATAAATAATATCCTGTTGTTGGCATAATCAGCGAAAATTATTCAATATGTATCATCATTTTATGAATTATGATACATGTTTAATATTTTTTGTATTTACAAAACCAAACTTTATTACATATTTTGCAACTCCATTGCATATTTTACAAATACTTATTGAAAATATTTTATTAGGGTGGTTTTGTCGAAGTACGATAGATAAAGCCGTGATATAGTCATATCCCTAGGGATATAATTATATACCGTAACATAGATATACCAAAGAGATTAATTACTATCTTACTAGGAATATAATTATAATACGGTTGCAATCTAGTAATATATTTATCTGACTAAACTAATCTAGTCAGATGGTTGTAAATCTGCCAGAGAATCAAAGAAAACAATACTTATTATATAGGTTTTTATTTTTATTACAAAATTAAGGTTGCAATTAGTCACAATACTTTTCCGATACTACGCTTGCCGGTGCGTGGTCGCCATTCGAGAACTTTTCTGCCCCATCGGCCATCGGTTCGTCGCGCTATGTGCCCGCCCACTGCCACTTCAAAGAGCTAATCCGCTGGGCTATGTCAGCAATCTTTGTTCTCTTACGGATCTCCTCATTTCTGACTCGGTCTCGTAGGGAAACACCGAGCATAGCTCTCTCCATGGCTCTTTGGGCGACCTTGAGCTTTCTCATGAGGCCTATAGTAAGGGACCACGTTTCGAACTCAAATGTCATCACTGGTAACAGACACTGGTCGAAGCCTTAGTTTTAAGGAACTGATTATGGTATTTTGGACGAGAAGACATTGCGGAGCTTCCCGAACGCTGCCCAGCCGAGTCGGATTCGAAGAGACCTCATCCTTGAAGCTGGAGCTATCAGCGTGGATCAACTGACCCAAGTAGATATATTGGTCCACAACTTCAAGGGTGCAGGTCCCAACAGAAACCGGCGACGGTGTAACATGGGCATTAAACATTAACAAAAAGTACTTACAGGCGCGTTTTTTAGTAGAACACTGTGTACTTATTAGATTTTTTACAAAAATATTTTAAATTATCTTGGCCACTAAATGGCAATAATTTTTGGCATATTTCTTTAAGCGACACCTCTTCATTTGGTAAAGGATCATTCAAAGTAATGATTGTTAGCTGTAATAATAAATAAATAAATTGTACTGCATTAATAAAGCTGCATTGTAATTAATCTTTCAGAATACCAACTGAAGTTACAATTTTACTAAACTAAATCCAGTAATATAAGCATATCACTAAACTAGAACCGTATTATAATTATGTTCCTAGTAAGATAGTAATGAATTGCTTTCGTATAACTATGTTACGGCATATAATCATATACCTAGGGTTATAACTATATTACGGCTATATCTATCATACTGCGACAGTTTCATTCCTTACTTTTAAATATAGTTAAGAGAATCATGGACAGAACAATTTTTACGAATACGGCGAATGTGTTTTATATACCTAGAGACACAAATCAGACGGCACAAACAGGAGTTCGTTTCGTATCAGAGACGTAATATAAAAATGGAAAGGTCGTTTATCTGTCTGAACGTTTCGATAGGTATGCAAAACAAAGACATCGAATTTGCAAACCATCGATCGACAAAAGTCCAAAGTGTGCAAGCGACTGTGAAACTGCGGAGTGACAGCACGCATGGGAACTGTATGCAAATTGTTTGGTTCTGTAAGGACATTGGAACCAAACGGTATTTGCTTTTGGGTCACTTTTTGCTAACCTTGACATATTTTTTTGCAACTAACTAGTTGGTGTGACAAGCGACGACGGGCGTAGCTTGACTTAGATTAGTCCCCTCCCTTGTAACATGCGAAATCTCTATTTTAAGTTACTCGGCATAGAAAGGCTTTGGAATTAGGCTTGAGGTGCTTCGAAAGGCAGAAAAAGCCGAATGAGGTCGTCTTCGCTTGATAACAATAGTTAAAAAGAGGTATCGGTTTAGATTTGATCAATAATGTTTTAAAAAAAATTGCATATAGGTAGAGACAGCGATTTCTTAATATTCTATTACTGATTCAATTTTATTTATCTAAATTGTATTGAAAAACAGAACTGTAAAGATTTACCATTATTGGCAACACAGTTCTGATGATTTTGGTTTGAAGCTCCTTGTGCTGTGTGGTTCGGAAGTCTGTCAGTGGGTCTGGACACGGCTCATTGTGCAAGCTGAAATATTTGACGGGCAGAATTTAGACGGCTGCTGCAGAGTTTGAGTGCTTACATAGATTCGAGGCAAGTTAGTTAAGTATGTTTAAGTCCTCTCGTATATTAAATAAGTACCTATATGTTATATCAAACTGTATTCCCGTCCTAGTTATTTTAACATTTATACAGATGGCGTCAAAAAAAAACGTCAGTAAAAACTATTTATATTTCAACTGTTTTTTTTCTATCAATTTTGAAAAATTTATATCTTTTCCAACTTTTTCCTATTTTTTACCTAATATAAAGACGAGTTTGTTTGTTCGAAGAACAGGATAATATATGTTTGTTACGTTCTCACTCGTAAATGACTTTACCGATTGGGTAAAATTTGATATAGATATAGTTAAAATAAAGAAGAAGGATAGGACAATTTGTGGAGCGATATATCTCTAAAAAAGTACCACGTCACGCAGTCGGAGCCACAGGCAAAAGCTAGTTACAATAAATCGAACCAGATTATATATATATAAGAAGTCAACTGCTAGGTATTAAATGGAGGGCTAAAAGCACGGAAGGTGAGAAATCATAGTATTATAAAGGTGCTAAAACAGAGTTTAAATATGCATTCATCGCGGTCTCTGACGCCAACGATTGTGGGATTGCGTGCAGCGACTTGATAACGAAGTTAAAAGCGCAATCCGCACATAAACATGGACATTCCAAATTTTGTAGATATGATGTTACCATTAATACTGCCTCCGTACTTCCGTAGGCTGGAAGTTAGATTGCCTTTCGAGTCCTAACCTACAGAAGGCATACTTTGTGATTTTGTTTCCAGTCACGTTAATATTTTGCAGGTTTGATAGGAAAGAAAAGTATTGATATTACTGTCGAGTCCCTTATTATACGACCGTTGAGCCATGTTCATCTGATGACTAGCCGACAGATTAATGTCTATTCCACCTAAAGAAAAAATGCACATACCCGGTTTTTTTTTAAATCTTACTTAGGTACCAAAATCTTCGTTCGAGCGTGTTTCCTGGTTGCATCTTACGCTATTAATCATAGTCCTGATTTGGAGGAACTGGTTATTTGAATGGAGCGACTGCCGTCTGGCCTCCGTAACCTTTTTACAGGAAAACCAAACCCACAGAAATATGACCCGGGTGTGATAGTGGCCAACACTGTCAGATTTTTAGGCTACCTAAAGGCATCTGACATAGCCTAACGACTGCCATCTACCGATAACAGCCAGAATCGACGGCTTAATGTGCCTTCCGAAGCACGGAGGAGCTCAAGATAAGAATGCAACTAATGGCGACCGATCCAAACATGGCCCCACACTCGCTGTCGCCGTCGCTTGACGCGCACTATCGTTACAAACACGCGCGCCGCGCTAGGCTATCGAACTCCTCACTTAAATCTTACCAGAGTATCCACTATATTCTTTCATAAAATAACCAAGGATTCTAATTCGTCAGTGTGGCTGGTTGCACGTAAACACCAAATGCCATTAACAGTTGAATAGAGGAGCTTTCACTTCGGAATTACTTTTTATTTCTTTACCATACAAATCCACTGAATCAGCTTTAATTTTTCTCTTTCTGACCATTTATCAGGGACATGACACTGCTTCCGACAAGAAAAATTTTTATGCACTGGAAATGTCTTAAATATGAAGGCTTACAGAGTTAATGTTTGTAAAATGCAAAACCAGGATACATAGGGTCGATTGATAAAGCCCGTTTTATAACTTAATCCATTAATGACTCAAGGATATTGGTAAAATATTATTAAAAACCATAAACAGCACTGTCTTAACACCAAGCAGAAAGTGGGCACACGTAACAACCTCTTGCGCCGACTTACGTCCTCTAAATGGGGAGCCTCTCCACAAGTTCTGCGGACGACTGGATTAGCTCTGTGCTTCTCTGCAGGCGAATATGCTAACCCAGTCTGGAGCCGATCAGCACACACGTCGCTGGTGGATGCAGCTCTCAACGACACGTGTCGGATTATAACAGGTTGCTTGAAACCTACACGTGTAGAGAAACTGTACCCTCTGGCTGGAATCGCTCCCCCAGACGTCCGGAGATATGTGGCCAACTCTCTTGAAAGGGCAAAAAAAGAGAATGATCCCCGGCACCCTCTGTACGACCACGTGCCGGTTACGCAAAGGCTGAAGAGTCGACATAGCTTCGTCAAAGAGACTCAACCTTTGACTGGCGAAGCCTCTCAGTCGAGAAGATCCATCTGGAAAGAGAGATACCCGTCGGCGTCACTCCTACCGCTGTGCGAGACCCTTCCCCCTGGACATGATCTGCCATGGCCTACTTGGAAGTCTTTAAACAGACTCCGGACCCAGGTTGGCCTAAGCAAGGACAACATGTACAGATGGGGGTACAGCTTAGAGGAGACCTGCAGATGTGGTGTCTCTCCCCAGACCATGGCACATCTTTTATCGTGCCCTGCGTGCCCAGCCACCTGCACGCTCGTGGACCTATACGAAGCCACTGACAACGCCTTGTCAGTGGCGGAGTTCTGGTCCTCACAAATATAAATTTGCCAGAGTCGACTCGCTAAGAAGAAGATTAAAAACCATGGTTGCATGGTTGTTAAGTTTTCCATATACCTATGTAATACCTACCTGAGTATTTCATTAGGGATAAATTCTCATTTGCATCCATAAAAAGTAGTCATCTAGACCATGTGTGTATGTGTTCTAGTCATAGTATATTTTATGATTTTTATTGTAAGATTCTAGATTAAAAACGTGTGTTACCTACCCCTGCTGGCAACCCCAACTCAACAGTGACCGGATATAGTACATTTAAGAAATGAATGCCTAAACATATATATTAATTATTACTTGATTTATTTTAAGATAAATTAGCACCAATAATTGTCTTTTATAAAATCTTTAATTTACATTGCAATAGAATAAGTAAACATGTTGATTAGTTCATTCATTCTGTTCATTCATTCACTCATTCAATTCAGTACAGTTAAATACCAAGGTTCGATTATGACATTATTCTTTTCGCTCATGAGATCTCAACCGTTACTCTGTTTAAAAATTAAGTCAACGTTGTGAAATAAACAAGTGATCGAGGTTTTAGTGTTTGAATTGTGTTACATCTCAGAAGTGGGATGTCGGGACCATATGCCGAAGGTCTTGGACAACGCAAGAGGGCGTGCAGCGACACCTCCAGCTCAGATTCCGATGAAGGTAATGAAGAATTTTTTTTTTCTTCGAAGAAGAAATGTAACAGCACATCTTACAAGAAGCGACGTGTAACGCCAACCGATGCGGAAGTTATCCCCAAATTTCGGCCAGAGGATAGCAGCAGTAATGTGAAAGGATGGCTTCATAAAATCGATCAGCTTGGTGATATTTACGGGTGGAGCAACACAGATCGCCAGTTTATTATGCAGCTTCGTCTACGAGGTGCAGCCAGAGAGTGGTATGATGACCTTGATGATTATGCTCTTTCTTGGGACGAATGGAAACGAGCCCTTCATGTTGCTTTTCCAAGATCAACGGATTATGTTGAAAGATTAGAGATGATGCTAGCTAGGACGAAACAGGATACCGAACGAATGACAAAATATTACCACGATAAACTTTCGCTTTTGAAGAAATGTAATATTGATGGTGAAGATGCAATTTCATGCATAATACGTGGCTTACCGGCTGAGTTGCGAGCCAACGCCAAAGCATATACTTGCGACAGCCCGGAACAACTGTACTATGGATATTTGTCTTCACTGGAAAATTACAAACGTGTAGAAGCAACTCATATGACGCAAAAAACCACATGGAGAAGAGGAAATGCTACGTCAACGATGCAACCGTTAGCACCGAAGATCTGCTACGTGTGTCGTCGCGCGGGACACGAGGCACGAGACTGCAAACTGCAACAACGCTGCGACGTGTGTAAGCGCCAGGGACATACGAGCTCGACGTGCTACTTTGCGGCTGGCACTTCACGACATCAGGAACAAAAGGTCAGTCGTATTTTGCATATTACATATGAGATACATTTGGATATTTTTAAGAAAATCATTACTGTAAACGGATGTCAGTTACGTGGCTATATTGACACCGGAAGTAGATTAAATATCTTAACTTTTACAATGGCTAAGAAATTAAGCTTAGATATTCAACAAAGTACAACTATAATGAAGGGTTTTGGGGGAACGTGTACCCAATCCCTTGGTGCTTGCCATATCACGGTATTGGTAGACTGTGTGTCGCTTCAAGGAATAGCCGAATTAACTGACATCTTGACTTCAGATATAGACATGATAATTGGACAGACTATGATTAATAATGAAGGCGTTAGTTTAGTAACTACATCCGATTCAGCGCAGTTTATACCCAGCCCAGTTGTAGAAAATATGCTGATTAATTTAAAACTCAAACGGACAGATTTTAATTCAAAGTATTCGGTCTATTTAAAACATGATTGCACTATATCTAAAAATAGTTATTGTTATGTCGAAGTGTATGTGGATTATGAGCAAGATGTGGAAGAAGAGCATGCATTCTTGACTCACGCTGTGTGGTTCTAATTGGGAAGTAAAATTTATTATATACCATCAGTAATCATAAGTTTGAGTAATTCTTTTTTGAAGGTGATTAATTTAGGAAGTGAAGATATTTCATGGGATGCTAATAGGTTGATAGCAAGAGCCGAATCAATTGTCTTACCGGTTAACAATGAAGATCTAAACGTACTCTCTATAAGATCAGATACTTGTAATTTAGAAATTAAACTTACTGATATCGATAAAGGTCAGCTTAGTGATAGTGAGGATGAACAGTTAATAAACCTATTAAATAAGTATTCACATGCATTCGCTAGAAGTACCACAGACCTAGGATGTACAGATTTAATTAAAATGCACATCAATACTAAAAATGATAAACCTATTTATTGCAAACCATACAGATTATCACAAAAGGAAAATGAGATTGTTAATGGAAAAATTAAAGACCTTTTAGAAGCAGGTATAATTAGAGAGTCAATGTCTGAATATGCTAGTCCTGTGGTGCTTGTTAGAAAAAAAAATGGTGATCATAGGTTGTGTATTGATTATAGGGCATTAAATGCTAATACGATTAAGGACCGGTATCCCTTACCTCACATAGAGGACCAGGTCACCCGCCTTTCTGGTAAATACTTCTTCACGACACTTGATCTTGCACAAGGCTACTATCAAGTGCCACTAGATGATGAGTCTATTCCTAAATCAGCCTTCGTAACTTCATCAGCTCAGTACGAATTTCTTAAAATGCCCTTCGGCTTGGCTAACGCTCCTGCCGTATTCTCTCGCTTAATACAAATGACTTTAGGTAGACTTAATCAAGATATAGCACTGTACTTGGACGATATTATGATTCCTACGATTACTGTAACTCAGGGATTAGCCCTGTTAGAAACTGTCCTAGAACTATTAACCGCAGCTAATTTAAAATTAAATTTAAATAAATGTTCATTCTTAAAAAATACAACTACATATTTTGGTCATGAGATATCTGCAGGAACGATACAACCAGGCCAGGCAAAAATTAAATGCGTTTCAGATTATAGGCGGCCACGAAATGTCCACGAAATCCGACAATTCATTGGCTTAACATCATACTTTAGAAAATTTATACAAAATTTCGCTCAAATAGCACGGCCTCTGACTGAACTTACAAAAAAGGACACTCCATGGTGTTGGGGTCCTGAACAAGAGGAGGCCTTTAAAAATTTGAAACGGAGATTAACCGCTAGACCAGTCTTGGGTATATATAATAAAGATGCCGTCACTGAATTACATACAGACGCAAGCAAACTAGGTTTGGGTGGGATTCTCCTGCAATACCAGCTTGATGGCACCTTGAAACCTATAGCCTATTTCAGTAGAGTAACTAGCAACGAAGAGAAAAATTATCACAGCTACGAGCTGGAAACGCTTGCCGTTGTTGAGTCCCTTAAACGATTTCGTATATATTTAATTGGTATTAAGGTTAAAATTGTGACTGACTGTGCTGCGCTTAGGACTACGTTAGTAAAGAAAGATTTGATTCCACGCATAGCAAGGTGGTGGCTCACAATTCAAGATTTTGACTTAGAGATAGAATATAGGCCAGGCGAACGCATGAGGCATGTAGACGCCTTAAGTAGAAACCCGGTTACGAATTCTGTTCTTATGATTGAAAATTCTAACTGGTTAATTTCGCTCCAAATGGAAGACGAAAGCATTCAAAGTATAATCTCTCAACTCCGGGATAAAAGTAGTACAACTCTGTCCGTCGATTATATTGTCAAGGACAATATTTTATTCAGAAAAACAGTTTCTGGGGAGCGTTTTGTAATTCCTAAGTTAGGTAAGTATGGGTTGTTGCAAAAGCTTCATGACCAGATTGGTCATCCAGGTCGTGAAAAATGTGAACAAACAATTAAGGCACAGTTTTGGTTTAAGGGCATGACTAGGTTCATACGTAAATATGTTAATTCGTATCTGCAATGTGCCTATAACAAAGGGAATTACGGGAGGTTAGAAGGAGAACTTTATCCAATTGAAAAACCATCAATTCCCATGCATACTTTGCATGCTGATCACTTGGGTCCTTTTGCTAAAACTCGTAAAGGAAACTCGTATATTCTCGTAGTTATTGACGCCTTTACGAAGTTTGTATTTGCTCGTCCAGCTAAAAATGTTCCTCGATTGAGACAATTAAACATTTTAGAGAAATTATAATGCAATTTGGATTTCCTGTCAGAGTAATTACAGATAGAGGTAAAGCCTTCACCAGTAGATATTTTAGAGAGTTTTCCCAAGAAATGCAGTTCAAGCATATTTTGAATGCCATTGCTAGCCCCCGTTCGAATGGCCAAGTCGAACGCGTAAACCGATCTTTACTTAATGGATTGAACACAATGACAGAAAGCGAATGCACTTGGGATAATAAGTTAGATGACGTTCTTTGGGGAATTAATAACACTCCGAATGTGACCACAGGGTTCGCTCCCTTTAACCTCATGTTTGGGCACAAAAACTTACGTTATCCATCCTTTCCATCTGATGCACCTTCCACTTCTGAAACTCAAATGCATGAACTGAAAGATAATAGGGATACTGCGAAGCTTCGCATAGATAGGAACATGACAGTAATGAAAGCTAAATTCGATAAAAAGCGTAAAAAATGTACAAAATACAATACCGGTCAGTTAGTTTTATGGAAAGGTGGTATTTCTAGGGATGCAACGACTGGCGTTACAAAAAAGCTCAATGGCCTTTACACAGGTCCATATAAAGTCACTAAATCAGAACAAGCTTTGGATCGTTATACCATCACTAGCATTAAGGGTATGAAGGGGTACAGAAAATTCAGTGCAGTAGTGCGAGGAGAAACTCTTCGACCTTATAAGCCAACCATGTCAGGGAGTGATAGCTCAGGTAGTGATCGTGAAGTAGATAGAGATGATTTAATTGATCTTCTAGAAAGTTAATGACAGAATATGTGATCGAGAATGTTAGCTCATCCATTAGATTAAATAATTCATGAATTAGATTATATCCCTTATAACGTTTACACAGGTCATCAATTATATGTTAACCATTCTATATGCTTCGTTGTAAACCTAAATGTACCTGTATGTGTACAATTGTGTTATTTCCTTTATATAAAAATATAATATAATTTCACGTTTATGAACCTATTCTTTTTTCTATAATTTCTCCTTCGAAACATTACTATAGTATATTAAAGTAAACTGTGTGGTACTAAACAGACGACGGCTGTGTGATCAAGTCTGCCATATCAAGTATATCTGTGTGACTGTGTGATGACCCTTGGAGTAGCTGTGTGATCAAATTCCTGGAAAAATAGTAATTACTGTGTGGCAAAAATAAACTGTGTGATGTATATCAATGACGGCTGTGTGATCAAGTCAAAAAGTAAAAAAAATATATAAATATAATAATACGATTATTTTTCAGAATATCAAAATCGAATCAAATAAGCAACATGTTTTATTTGTTCTAGCAGACAATTAAACATTTTAGAGAAAATATAATGCAATTTGGATTTCCTGTCAGAGTAATTACAGATAGAGGTAAAGCCTTCACCAGTAGATATTTTAGAGAGTTTTCCCAAGAAATGCAGTTCAAGCATATTTTGAATGCCATTGCTAGCCCCCGTTCGAATGGCCAAGTCGAACGCGTAAACCGATCTTTACTTAATGGATTGAACACAATGACAGAAAGCGAATGCACTTGGGATAATAAGTTAGATGACGTTCTTTGGGGAATTAATAACACTCCGAATGTGACCACAGGGTTCGCTCCCTTTAACCTCATGTTTGGGCACAAAAACTTACGTTATCCATCCTTTCCATCTGATGCACCTTCCACTTCTGAAACTCAAATGCATGAACTGAAAGATAATAGGGATACTGCGAAGCTTCGCATAGATAGGAACATGACAGTAATGAAAGCTAAATTCGATAAAAAGCGTAAAAAATGTACAAAATACAATACCGGTCAGTTAGTTTTATGGAAAGGTGGTATTTCTAGGGATGCAACGACTGGCGTTACAAAAAAGCTCAATGGCCTTTACACAGGTCCATATAAAGTCACTAAATCAGAACAAGCTTTGGATCGTTATACCATCACTAGCATTAAGGGTATGAAGGGGTACAGAAAATTCAGTGCAGTAGTGCGAGGAGAAACTCTTCGACCTTATAAGCCAACCATGTCAGGGAGTGATAGCTCAGGTAGTGATCGTGAAGTAGATAGAGATGATTTAATTGATCTTCTAGAAAGTTAATGACAGAATATGTGATCGAGAATGTTAGCTCATCCATTAGATTAAATAATTCATGAATTAGATTATATCCCTTATAACGTTTACACAGGTCATCAATTATATGTTAACCATTCTATATGCTTCGTTGTAAACCTAAATGTACCTGTATGTGTACAATTGTGTTATTTCCTTTATATAAAAATATAATATAATTTCACGTTTATGAACCTATTCTTTTTTCTATAATTTCTCCTTCGAAACATTACTATAGTATATTAAAGTAAACTGTGTGGTACTAAACAGACGACGGCTGTGTGATCAAGTCTGCCATATCAAGTATATCTGTGTGACTGTGTGATGACCCTTGGAGTAGCTGTGTGATCAAATTCCTGGAAAAATAGTAATTACTGTGTGGCAAAAATAAACTGTGTGATGTATATCAATGACGGCTGTGTGATCAAGTCAAAAAGTAAAAAAAATATATAAATATAATAATACGATTATTTTTCAGAATATCAAAATCGAATCAAATAAGCAACATGTTTTATTTGTTCTAGCAAAATACTGCTTGTTATGTTTTTCTTTTTACAGGCTTCCAATGCAACTTCAGAAGGAAGGGACGAGAGCCGTGGGACACGGCTAATGCAGGATGGCCGAATGTTACCTACCCCTGCTGGCAACCCCAACTCAACAGTGACCGGATATAGTACATTTAAGAAATGAATGCCTAAACATATATATTAATTATTACTTGATTTATTTTAAGATAAATTAGCACCAATAATTGTCTTTTATAAAATCTTTAATTTACATTGCAATAGAATAAGTAAACATGTTGATTAGTTCATTCATTATGTTCATTCATTCACTCATTCAATTCAGTACAGTTAAATACCAAGGTTCGATTATGACATTATTCTTTTCGCTCATGAGATCTCAACCGTTACTCTGTTTAAAAATTAAGTCAACGTTGTGAAATAAACAAGTGATCGAGGTTTTAGTGTTTGAATTGCGCCATCCGAATTACCGCTCGTTACACGTGTCTGTAATGAGTTTTCAATTAACATTCGTTATTAATAATGAGATTACAAAGTATTAATATTTTATGAGTGCTTACTATGTTGCTGCATTTTTGTAGGCTGTTGAACATTTTTTTTTTATTATTATTTGTTTTTGAGATAATCAGGTATTAATATTGAATAACTTTTAAATAAAAATAAAATAGACTATCTGTTAAACAATCTTCTTTTTGTCTATCAACATTTTAGAATCATGAAAATTTGTATTTGTTTGTGGGTTCCCGCGTCCGATTCTGCAATAATACCAATTCCCTACCACCAACCCCATCACTCAGTGATACAATGAAACTAAAATATAACCATCAGTCATAGGTGTATAACAGTGCCCTCATAAAATTCACATGATGATTCATGTGAATTTCACTTACATACTTTAAACCGCAGTACCAGATTAAGAAAATATAGTGTGTGCAAAATTATACTACCTAGGTAAGTAGTTTAATTTTAATACGTCAAAGATTGAGTTTAATTAACGAAATTATTTTTTTTTTACTAATGTTTCCCTTATTATCTGTATTTGTACCAAATGAAATTCAAAGTAAATAAATAAAATCCTTTCTTATCAAGAAGATAACATCAGAGTTTTAAAATAAAAGAAATAAGTATACTTCATTCAGAATTAATCTTGTAGACTTTCGGAGTATAAAATGGACTAAAGATTATAATAATAGCATTGAGAACGAGGCAATCCATCATTGATAAATTAAAAGGGAAGTTTAAGCCGGAGCAACTTTGATAAGCAAATTAATTGATTCACTCTAGTTATTGTAAATTATACACGTCAGACTCATGATTGACACCAAAACGTAAACAAGACGTAAAGAAGCCACTAAATGAAATTGCTAATAAACGAAAATGTCAAGTTATTCCAACTTCATTTCTTTTCTTTTCAGTTTTAATAAACAAACAAAGAAATAAGGAAAGTTCCACTGCGATTTGTTTCCTTTGACCTCGAAACCGAAAAAATTAGAACCGCCTAGAAAATTTGACGCTAAACAGATTTATTACAGTATTTCAATTAATTTGTACTCTTTGTGTTGAAAAAGGTAATTACATTTAGATTGAGTTGGTGAAAATTGAAAGGCTATTCGGTAATTTGTTTCTTTTCGCATTAGGATTCGGGTGTTTTCCGAGTAGGTAACATTCGATTTGTTGCATTTTGGACGGAATTGTGAAGCGTTGAATGCCATGATTGCTTGTTCGCGTGCGCTCTGTGATGGTTTATACCCGGTAAAAACCATGTCGGATATCTACTTCTGTAGACGAAATGAACGATGCCTTCTTTGGGCCGTTCCATGTTTATGAAATACCTGAAGTGCGTTATATTAGGTATTTTCTCAGCTACCTTATAAGACACATTATTATGTAGTGCTGCTGAATTTTCTCAATTGTTAACACTACATCATCGTCAATGTACTCTGAGCGTTATTCTAATTGCATACCAATTAAGCCGTGTATAATTATCCAATCAAGCCGTCTTAGTTTTAACTTTTTTGACCCCAAGAAAGAAAAATACAATATTTAAGTATGTAGTGATACATTTACAAATAATTGTCGTTATGCCGACCCCACATAGGAAAGTGGGATATGGTAAAGGAAAAAAAGAAGTAAATTAATATTTAAAGTTACAGCACATCTCTTAGGCGGGGTATCTCTTACTTAGTCATTATTTATTATTACTTATTAAGGCTATGAGCCTCAATAATTTTGTTTTGAAAACCATAATATTTGCTCTATGAAAACTCACTCATCGAAACTCATGTTTACTTAAATTGTTTTTCACATAAGTAGTTATTAAATTCTCAATTATTATAATTTATTATATGTTGTAAAAGATTCGTTTCTAATATTTGTAACAAACGAGTAACTTAAATTACTTTTTAAAAACTTGATTTTGCTCTGCTCATAAGATCTGACACGATATTCAGAAAAAATAAAATAAAAATATAAGTCCACCAACTTAAAACTTGTTGCATTTAGTAATACTCGTCGTACAAAAATAGAGTACAATAGGAAATAACCTTAGCAGTTAGTCCTTTCCAAGACATTTTATCCGAGACCTTATCACAATGCCCCTAATCTGTAGAGGCAGCGAAACAGATATCACAGCAAGCAGTTTATTCCTCACAAGTCTACTCTTTCGGCCTTCTGACGTCATTGAGAATAGAATAAAAGTAGACTTAAATTTTTTTTACGCCTAAGGTTTTATACTTTTCTATGCCCACGTAAATTATGCAAAACTATAACATCTTAAAATCTTAATAGTACACTTAAAAAAAAAACAATATGTATGTGGATATAGGACAGAAATTGGCTAGGCTGAAATGGGGCTATGCAGGTCATATTGCCTCCAGAAAAATGGGCTCATGTTTTTACTGCCTGGGTTCCTTCTAGTAAACGAGGAGGCCTACAACTAGCTGGTCAGATGAACTAAGGGTTTTCGATAAGAACTGGCGAGAAAGCACCATGGCTAGAGATAAATGTTAGGTTTGCCCTGCAAGATGACATTAATAAGTTGTACACAAACTTGAGCACCTCGCAACTTTTCAGAAAAAGTAACCACTAATGCATCAACCCTTTAAAAGAAGATTGCTAAATTGTAAACATCCTTAATGTTTACATTAAAGTGGTCAGAAAGTGAAAAATGTTGCTGCTAGTGGGAAAAACAGGAGAAGACCCAACCCAATATTCTGCTATACGATGACTGCTACGTGATTTTCTATGTATACACGTCTTTATTTCACAATTCCTTTGAGTGTTTTAGTGTTTCTGCATGATATTGACTTAGATTCATATGTGGGTGCAACTAAGCAAAAGGCAAATTTTATTAAAATTTTAGGCCAGGCAGTGGCTACCTATATGTTGCTGCTAAAAAGCCGCCTGCGTAGTACTCGATTATATCGCCCCAAAAAGTAGTTTATGTTTGACCCCCGATCTTTAATTACATCCTTACAAAATTTCATCAAAATCTTTCCCACGGTTTAGCCGTGAAAGCGTTACAAACGGACTTTCGCATTTATAATATTAGTATGGAATGCTACGAACGCTAATAGCGTTTGGACTTTGAATTTCTGACGTGGAATTGCTATTAGTACCAATGGGAGAACACAAACATATACGCATTGTCACAGTTGGCTTGGGGTCCGCTGTTCTTGCCAAATAAGTCGTAACAGATAGCGAATGCGCCGCCAAGATTTACTGCTAAACTAGCTCTTGTTTGCTAGTTTACTCGCGTGATATACTTCCTATGACATAATTGCTCTTCTCCTGTAATTGACGTTCTGTGGAAATGTACAAAATAAATAGTTTATTTTTAAATATAAATAAGTAGAAAAGCTTACCCTCATTTACCTTCCTACTTTCACCTGTATATATACAACATTTTTATGCTATGGTTATATACTTACCGATATATTTTGGTCATCTAAAATAATGTCATCGATATTCGTGCGTCCATTATCCCCCCCCCGGTTTGACGTCAATTATCCTTGGTAATACTATACATATATATATATATATATATAACTAAGACCTTTTTAAGGGAATTTCTAGTCGTCTTTTATGACATCCACGGAAAGATTTCACGATTGTCCAAGTTCTGTTCCTCTCCTTTTTACTCCTAAATAGTTTTTTACTATTTAAGCAAAGAGAGCAGATAACTACGACAGAGTTACCTACACCAATTTACACGTGTAACTAAAACGTTAAGTATTTTTTTGTTATTGTATGTATCTATTACTATTCTACTCGCTTATTCTTATATATCCTCAATCAATCGCAGGTTGAATGGAAGAGATCCCCAGATAGAAAAAGTTCACCATTTTATAGTGTTTCACCGACGTAGGTATAAATATGTTTTCTTTTATATAATAAAGGCTACTGTAACCGCTTTCCATCATGTGGGCCGTAGGCCGTATGCCTTTTTGCCTATTAAATAGTAATTAAAAAAAGAAAAGATTGTAATATCTTTTCTTTTATTAGTAATCAATTTAATAATTAAATTAATTTAATAGTAATTAAAAAAAAGAAAAGATTGTAATATCTTTTCTTTTTTTTAATTACTACAAACAAACACTTTAAAAATTTTAAGGTCTAAACACATCAACTTAACAGACGAATAACCAGTAAGTACAACATTTGTGTTGTATTCAGAGCATGCTCAGTCATTTGCCATGCCAATAACTTGGGCACGAAAACTTGCATTTCCACTACCACCGAAAACTTGCCTGATTTACTTCGGAAATTTAAAGCAACATATTTGGTAGAATTTGGCGTGGCAGATTTAGGTCATCATGTTTATTTATATTGGTCACATAAATCAATCCTGGCAGAGATATATGACTTCTAGTTCTTCCTCATATATTATGGTTGTGTATGTCAAGTAATTCAGTAGACTGGCAGCGGTAGCTAATTTTATTCGGAATAAAAACTTTTATCTAATTCTAATATTGAGATGTTTGTCCCGAGATTAAAGCCAAAACATAAATTCCCAACGCCTATTTGATTTTTTTACCAAAACTGGATATGGTGATATTGTTCCTATTTATCTAACTAATTCTTTTTCTCTTGTCGAGACAAAATTACTTTATATAGATATACTTACATTGAATTTGCCCACTACGTGGTCACTTCTACTGCCCGTTGATTCCTCATATTTAAATCCTCTCTATATGAAAGAGGGGCGTAACGTATTTTTATGGCCAGGTACAGAAATTGGTAATTTTATAACGATTATAGCAACTGCCAAGATTTTTATAAAATACTAGCGACCCGCCCCTGTTTTGCATGGGCATAAAAAATTCCTCTTGAATCACTTTATCTATTATATATGTAGTGATAGTGATCAATTTTTAGGCAACTTTTTAGTTAAAGTTTAATGATTTAGTCATTATTTTTGGCCATTTTAACCACTTCATAACGGATCCCTGACGATAACATTATCACAAGATCTGCTTAATTCAGACCAACAAATACGTGGTTTAAGCTAAATTCAGAAACGATCTACTATGCAAACACCGTTTTAATTTGCGGCTCAAACTAGAAGCAGGAGCACTCCACATGTCGCAGAGGTGACGGGATCGCATTTTCCGCTTAACCCGTACGCACACGGACGAATGCACACAAAAAGCGAACATGCGCCCACATTTCTGCATAGTGATGGCAACTATTCTAAAAGGAATAGATCCAATTATGGTATTTCTATAGTTGTTTGTATTGTTTAATTGTGACTAAAAGAGTTGGTATTGAAGATTTGATAATTCATGAGGACAACATTGTAAGCTAATGCTCAAACAAACAAGTTGCGTTATATTAAACCACTATAAATCAAGGTCTTGAAAATAAACCTACTCGTTATGATGGGCGAAACTGTATAAACCTTCACACGATATCACTTGGCGCTTATATTTATTTATCTCTTACAACAAGATTACAAAATTATCTATCCACAAGTATAAATACTTAGGTAATATTGATGGAGTTAAAACCTTTACAAAGATCATAAAGCTGCTAAAATTAAAAATCATAAATTGATCACTATAAAACTATAAACTATTTCTACTCATATGAAGATTTATAAAATTATTCGATTTTGGTACCGACTGGAGCACGGATTTTACCTACATTTTTGCAGTGTTACTAATATAGGTCTCACACGCGGGGTAAAGGTGTACCGTGATTTATTTTTATACATTTTTTCCAACACTAGTATGATGAAGTCCTGCAGTTTCAGTATGCATTTCCCGTTCCACGTTCACGCATCGCCTCGTTATTTCGCTCCAACCTCGCACCAAATGTTATTAAAAAGCGAGTAATATTTTTAAAAGGTTAAGCGTATGTCGGCTTGAGCAATTAAGATTTGTAAACACGTGTTTCTTTATGAAATCGGTTTAACTTTAAATTTTTGAGATGTAAGTAATCAGTTTTAAACGTGCTGTTGAATTCAATTGAAATTATAAATTTATACTTTAAAATTTTCTAAAAGTTTATTTAATAATTCAATAAAGTTTTTGTCGCATTTTACGTTTCATTCAGTATTAACGTCATTTTAATATTATATGAAATTCATGAATTGAATTTATTTTTATCCAAGTTGATAAATTAAGACACATTGAGCTTACTAGGTTGAGTTGAAAAGATGAGAAAAGAGCCTGATGGGCTACAACTTGGTGAATAGTAGATAATTAGTTTCCTTGGGCCGAAATTCAGAGGTTTTCATAACGCGCTAAGTTTACTGAACTTCGCAGTTTCGGGTTTTGTCAGGGTTTGGATGAGAGGACGCATTACGCATATTTTAAGAATAACTATTTAAATAATGACGAAACTTGCCTAATTTTGACGAAATAGGCAACGTGTTGTATGTTCCTGTGGTAGATAGTCCTAAGTAGAAAGCACAACATCATATTATATAGACATTTAGACATAAAACATGAATATTGAATACGTCTTAATCCTTACGGAACAGGCAGAGCTTCGGGCTTTTGGTTAAATGCGATCATTTTAAAATAATTTGAATTAATAACAGGCATAATTATCCGGCGTGTAATATGAAGATCTATGTCAGACCTTGCAATCCATTCGATAATATATTATGCTCTGAGAATATATTGTAATAAATATAAAAGAATATATAGAACAAAACGATAACAAACTCCACATTAACTTTTACCAATCCAACTAGAAACAAGTCAAAAAACTTAACTTGTCTAAAGGCGACCATTTGGAACAAAAAGCGAGGCGGGGCTTCCTTTCCGACAGAAGAAAATTCAATAAGAACGAATTTCCTCTGATTTACGACCACTATTTTCTCGTTAAGAGTTCTCAGCCTCGAGGTGTGTCCGTGCACGAGATTTCATTGTAAAGACAATTCTGTCCTTGGGGCACGTATTCATTAGGGGCATTCGATTTATTGAGAGGGTCATATTTATTGCTGGTCACAAAAAATATACCTACGAACTTTACATTCCATCATAAATAATATTCATAAAATATATGAATATATTTTTTTATATTTTAAAATATTCTATAAATATTTTACTAGATTTATGTATCAATCAATCAAATTCTTTATTTGCGTATATGGATACAAGCATGTTACAATATTTTTTTAAAAGGAACTGCCATACACTACCTTTCGGCATGCAAATTAGTACACATTACAAGAAACTGAATGTAAATTCAATTATCCTTAATAATTATATTTACAATGCATGCTTTCTATTTAGATCACATTTGTGAAAATTTTAAACAAATCGGTTCAGTACTTTCAGAGTAGAGCATTATTATACATAGAGACAGACAGAGAGACAGACATATACTTAAAGCTTTAGAGAAACATACATGCCTCTAGAAATTGCTTACAATTTTTCTTGGTTACAGCAAATGTTCCTGATGTCTAGAAATATGACGTTGTTGACTTTATATTAAACAAATTTGTTTGTTTATTTTTGATGTAGTTGTACAATTATTGCCAAAAGAGTATTCACATAAATTTTGTTGATATTGAATATTATTTCAAAACAATCTGACCAAAAAAAAAATATTTTATCAATAAAAGATTATTATTTATCTTTTATTATGCCTGAAAATCGCAAAAGCATTTTTTACCATGATACATTATATTTTAAGTAGACACCCTAAAGACAAATTAGGGTTCTCCAAAACCATTCTAAAAATGTATACAGGCGGAAACTTTACTCAGACCAAATAATGGCGGATAAGAACGTATGTGACGTTATTTATGTCCAAAATTTCCTCGTAAAAACTTCGCCTGCCTGTATAGTTTTGTGTCCTTTGGACCTTTTTTTGTATTCCCACTTTTGGATTATTTTTTTCGTTTATTTTGTGGAGCTGTCTCCACAACTTTTTCTTTAAAAATATTTTTTATTAATTCCCTGTATACTCAATACTTTATTGCACCTTAAATTACATGCAGATTATACAATATTACAGATATATAGTATTCTACACTGCTTCAAGGACTCTAAATATCTATATTAAAGTAAAGCATATGATTTTTGAAAAAAGGAAACAACAACTTGATTGATGAAAATTAAAACACGCTTTTTAAGTATCGTATAATGCTATCACAAACTGATTGGGCTTTAATTTTATAAGTTATCGGATTTATAAAGACTTTCATGGGATCGATGTATTAAAAATCTGTACTAGTATTATAGTCTGTTTGTTAAAAATTGAACGAAAAACGATTACTCGAGTCATAATCATCACAATATTGAGGCTTCTTTGTCACAATAAATAAAACTTAAGTTTGTTGTGCTTTATTATTTTATTAAAATATTGGTTTTGAAATATTGCAAAAAAAAGAATGAATTTCCATTAGGTCACAAGAGGAATCCGTTTATGTTTTTCGTAACATGAAGTTGCAAGCTCTCATGTCGCGGGTATCATTAAGGGCTGGATTTTTAAGCGATCGAGATTATTTTTACACAGTTTTAATTTGTTCGAGGCTCTAGGGAAATTGTTTGGTGGTCTGTGATAATTTTGATCGGTACAAAAAGTGGGTTCATATTTTTTTTACTAGCTATTTAGGTGCTGGGCAAAGGCCTCTCCTTTTTTCCATGTCTGTTGATTCTGTGATGTTACCCTCCAATCCTTATCAAATATGTACCTATATTATTGTTATAAATTTTAATTAAATTAAGAAGGTAAGCAATCAATCTCTTTGCTTGTAGTCAAATTACTCAGCTTTTAAAATGTTGACAAACAGTGTGAATTAAAAAATTAAAATTAAAAAAATTCGTTTGGTCTTATATTATTTAATTTGAGATCAAAAGAATATTTTCAATTTCTCATCTCACTCATCGTTGTAAGGTTTATGAACTGATTATTCAAACCGAATGAATATTATTTAGATAAACGGTAAAACCAATTGTTTAGTAAATATATCGATCTGGTTTTTCCGACTCTATCCCACGTAGTCGCTAAGCAAAATATATTAAAAAACTTTTTGAGTATAAGCACTTGAAATTATTTATTAGGATAACAGACAAATGAAGTTGGAAATCGCAGAAAACTAATAAACATACTTACCTCAAAGGGACTGGAGAGCCAAATTCCAACGTTCATAATAAACTAGAGGTTCTGTGAATAGTAGATCTTTCCACCCTCCTCCGTTACCCCCTTTCCCCTTTTTTCATAACTATATATTGCCATTCTATTCATTCAATTTCTTTTTTTTACCTCTTCTGTTCTCAAAAGTAGGATTTTCTTTCATAGTTACTATTCTGGTCAGACGGTCCAAATAAAACGAAACCATAGCGCGTTTTGATTTGCAAAAGAGCCATCTTGAAGCAAATGACAAAAGCAATATAACGCTGTGGCAACCATTTACCCCCAAATCAAAAAAAAGCTTTTGACAAAAAAAATCAAATGAATCAGGGAACACATGTTGCGTCAAGTTACAGAAGGTTAAGAAAACTATCCCCCTTTTTCCCTCAACTTTCCCCATAATCGAAAAAATCTCGACATTTTTTTGACTAAATAAAGGAATACATGTGTCGAGTTTCATTAGGATCCGTTCGAAAATGCAACCTCCAACCCGGAACACAAACAGACATCCGGACGAAAGTAAAATTGGCCACTCTCGAAAAGGAGACTCGCTCGCTTCGGTCAATAACAACATAAAAGACAGGGGAAAACCTAGAAATCGGAGATACTCGTAGGATTGTCTGGAATAAGATCTGAAGAAGCTGAGCAAGAAAATATTTTGGAAACCGGAGGAGAAATGGAAGAAGATTGCGGAGGAGGCCAAGAAGGTTGTAGCGCCCAGGAAGTAAGTAAGTATTAGTGAACGTATAGTGAAACGCATAAAAAAGGAATAGGTACTTCCTTTTTTAGGTGTGAGTATAAGGTTAAGCTGGTATAATAGGCTAGTTGGCTTGTATTTTGTTTTTGTTTAAAATAATTGTTCTCTATTTGTTTAGATTGAAACCATTTTTCCATATTTTTCCGAGCCCTCTAAAGCAGCAAAATTTAATTTCAAAAGTTTACTTTTAGAATCCCATTAAAAACACCGTCGGACATTGCAGAGTTTTGTGACGTCATTATTGTGTAAGGTGCTATTTATGAAACCTGATTCTCGCCAAGATCCACAGAGTCGCATGAAAATCATGTGATTCCACAGTTTTGTCGAATGAAAATCATTCAAATTATTGACTTTGAACGAATGACAGAAGTCAAAAATAGGTCTGAACGTCAGTTTACCAGAATAGTTGCGTCACGTCATGGCAGTTGATGGCCGGCCTGCGTTTTGACAGTTCCGAATTTTAAGTAAATTTGAAATTGAAATTATAATGCCATCTTGCATTTTTCTTAGCGGAAATCAATATATTTCGGTTTCGTGGGTCAAATACTGTAAGAAAAAAAAAACATTTATTGCATCAAAATTAATATGATTCAAGTAGCCTATTGTATGTGTGACACAATATAAACTCCAGTACAAAGAAAATTTTGGAGTACTGACTAAATTATTTTGCATTCTTCTGCCACCAGTTATTTCATGCAAGCTACTGCCAATTTGCATGAACTAACTCGTGGCGGATGTACTCAAAGTAATTTGATAAGTACCTACTACTAATAAGGAAGTCAAAATTAGAATTTTGACTTCCGCAAAGTAACGCCTGAATCTATTAAATAACCTAAAATTTGAAGATAAAACTTGAATCAAATTTAGGTTTATGATAGGTATAGGTAATATTTTTCCGTCTTTGATGCATTTTTTTTTAATTTCCATTCATTGTCATTAGGTTTTAGTCATGATTCTGTTAATAAGTTTAGGATTGAAAAGTGAACAGACAAAATAGAGTTCTTTTCGTTGTATTTATAATACTCACCTACTATTTTCGTAGTTCGTAAAAATAGTATTTGTCTTTCCCCGAGACTCAAACTATCTCCATAATTCCATCTGAATCGGTTTCAAAACCTCATTATTCTAGTCAAATACTGTAAATATAACACAAACTTATTGCACTAAATCAACACGACAAACGGAACAAATCTTAACAAATCATTCTGTTTTATTACCGACATGCATCGAACTACACGAGTTCTCAGAACTTTCGACTAACAAACGATTGTAGTTGAAAATCTTAAAAAGATTTACTATACTAGACTCGAGCCAAGCTAAGAAAAAGAATATTAAACAAAAACGTGTGTCTAAAATGTACTAATTGGCAGATACTTTTCTGTGTTAATGGTCAATACGTTTTTTTAAGATTTATTATATACTAGCTTTTGCCCGCGGCTTCGCCCGCGTAGGCTTCCCGGGATAAAAAGTATCCTATGTCCTTCTCCTGGCTCTAAACTACCTCCCTGGCAATTTTCATCTAAATCGGTTCAGCCGTTCTTGAGTTATAAGTGGAGTAACTAACACGACTTTCTTTTATATATATAGATATATGAAAAAATTTAAATATTAATATTGCTTTTCTGTAATAAATAATCTTAAATAATAACGCTTGCTATACTTCACATACATACATCATTTATCTAAACATAAATAAATATTGTTAAATTATTTACCTTAAAATATGTAGATGATAGAAAAAAGCAAGTAAGTACTTATCATTCCTTCTTTACTAATAAATAGTAACCGTGGATTTCTTGCCCACGGTTTTAATTATTACGTTCATAAGAATATCAATAAATAGTTCCCTAACATGTTTGACAACATAAATACAAAGACCATTTCAAGTTCAAAAGTATGAATGTACCGCAACTGCGTTAGATAAAGGGTAACGAATTGGTTCACTCACACTCAAATGTATTCGAAAACTCAAGATAGATTTACTTCCACGGAAACTAATAGTGTTCCTACGATGGATTGTCCAAATAATTTGGTGTGGAAGCAGCTGGTTTACACATGATTCTTGGCACCGTCTCCGCGCTCCCGTTGAATTTACATAGAAATTTTGTATTACCCCTGACTTACAAGCAGTCACCGAGAATATTAAGCAAGGAAGAAGTGCTGTGATATGTGTTGACTCAGTTTGGAACTGTGAAAATCAGTAGCACTTTAATTTTCTAGATTTTGGTCATGGTAAGCAGAACAAAAAAATCTAGTTATATTATTTTATATTTACGTTAGTGTAAGAAGGCTTACCTTATCATCAGAGCATATTACTTAGTTGCTTTTTTAGCTTACACTTCAGAGCCTAGGGTCCGCTTTTAATCATGGTCGGAAATTTGACGGTACTGGTTATTATCATCGAGCGTTTACAGGGATGTTTAAGTATAAAAACACTTGTAATAGAATATGCCATGTCACTGTTATCCAGCAATTTATATTTTTTAGTCCGTGCCTCCGGTATAGAAAAAATATAAAACTCATAAAAATTAATACCAAAGTTGGTAAATAAATAAATGTTGCTCATGTAAACTGAAAACATAATATCCCTACGCTTCCAAAAAGAGCTGAAAATCAGGCTAAAGGAAAAACTAAAACGGTAAGTTTTATACCATAGCTGGTGGATACCCAATATTGTTAAAGGATACCTCACAAGTCAGTACACAAGGCAAGTTAATTGTTTGGAAAGCAGCATAAGTTTGAGCAAGGCAGGCTTCACTTGTAAAGTATCTGCTTGAACAATCGTCCATCCTTTTAAGCTACTAAATGCGGTCTAGCTTGAAGTAAGTGTAGTACGTAATTCGCTTTAGATTCAGTACAATCTCAAGTGGATTAATTTGATGAATATTACACGAACCTTTGATACTCTTCTAAATGTAATTTGTTGAAAATAACAACTTCAGGTGATACCTCGGTGAACACTAGCGCCACCGTCATTTAAAAATCATTACTCACTGAAAACACAAGTTATCAAAAACCCCTCTGCTGTAATTATGGTTCTGTATCTGAAGTCAATTTTAATCATATTCAATTATTAAATTCTAGTTCCATATAGTTACAAATTGCAAAACTGCTAAAAGTGGCCGTTTTAAGCAATAATGCAATTTGTAACTATAGGGAATTATAATTTAATAATTTAATATGTTTAAAATAACTTCAGATCCAGAACCTTAATTACACAAGACCGATTTTTGATAACTTGTGTTTTCAGTGAATAATGATTTTTAAATGATGGTGGCGCTAGTGTTCACCGAGGTATCACCTTCAGTGCTTAAAATCAAATTAAAGTATACCACTGTCTATCTAAAATTAAAAATTTGATAATTTACATCAATGTGATTAATATCACCTGAAAAAAGAAGGCATTTTAATGTCTACTATTTACTAATTTCTAAATACAAAAAAAAAATTATATTTAAAACTGGAACCGTAAAGAATACCTCTAAATCAATGAAGGAACTAATATAAAATTTAGTATAGAGATCGTTTAAATCCCACTAGTGTAGTGTTGGGCGAAAATGGTAACAAACTAGTTATCACCATTTCCACGTGAGGAAATCATGTGTAAACCACAAGATTTCTACCTAACGTAGTAATATTTAAATAGTATAAAGTAAAAACGGTTGAAAATGTTAACACATAAATCTAAATATACATATACTTACCACTATAATATTTCTTAGTTCTGTGCACCAAACCCCCACGCAGGTGAAACCGCCAATATTATTAGTGATTTCTGTATTTTATAAAAGTTTACTTAGCTAATTTGTTTATTTTTAAATAAATCTTTGGTGTGCTTTTTATTTTTAAAAACATCAATTAAAATACAACGATATTGTCGTTATATTAAAAAGGTTGCTGTTTATTGTTTCACCATGACCTTGTTTGGATTTCCCTTTTCCTTCAACTGTCCCTTAGGAGTTAAGATAAACAATGTTCTGAAATTCCTCCGAAAGCCAACTTTGAGGTAGAGTGACTTATTGTATCACATCACATCTTTTATGTTTACTGTTATGTTTTTTTTTATTGTATGAGAACTTTGAAGGGTTATATCAAAGGAAAAATATGTAACATCATCTACAAGTAGTACTAACGGTTAAGAGATTATTAATTAACGTGTTTCTATTTTATTGAGTTAGTTATTTTCAAGGAATTAATAATAGTCACAAGAGAAAACATTTATTTTTAAGACATTTTCATTTTCCTCCATAAAATGCTCGTAAGGCGGGTTTAATAAAAAAATCGGAACGATGCGATGATATGATTGATGGACTGAAGTTTCATTGAGTTGAGGAAGATGACGGTTATAAAAAGAAATTCATTTATTTACTTGGAGGTAAAAAATACAAATTAAGATCGATGAAAAAGAAGTAGGCATATTCGGATAGATTATCGAGATTGAGTATTTTGATCAAAATGATCAAATGTTTGGATAGTACAAGGGCCTATAGACAATGTTTTATATGTTTAGAGTTCCGATAATTATTTTGTTCTTTTTACTATTAAAACGTGAAGAAGTTATACATTCGAGCTTTATTTAAAATTTATAATTTTCTGTTCACTGCTCATAAGGCTGAATGTAAATCTAGACCCAATGGCTGAATGTAAATCTAGACCCAATTGGACTTCTCATACATTTAGAAAATGCGATTTCGTAATTCTATGGGGTCTCTCTTATGTAACGAATCAGGGTAAGAATGTTACTATAACAATCCATACAACGCAAAATATCTGTCGTTCCGTACGCACCGGTGCCAAAGCAATGAACTTGATATCAGCTAATTCGTTTAATAAATAACCAAAGGTAATAAATTAAATTAAGGCAGTTAAGTAAGCGGTCTGCAAAAGATAGGCGCTAAATTAAAGAAAGTTGTATGTTTCGAATAATCCACGTTTTAATTGTCTCTATCCTATCAAAAGTGGAAAAATGATAGTATAGTAAAAAGCACATAGCATTTAGTACAAAACAAACGCGTCGGCAACACGCGAAAAGTGTATTAATCATAGGAGGGTAGGACAAAGGCGGGTTTTTTATCGGAATCCCGGCCCTAAGGGATTCTGTCGCATTACTGATATTCACATTTGTCACATTTTGTCGGCAACAGCCTTTATCTTTCAACTTTTAAAAAATAGAATGAATGGATTTCTCTTTTTAACTTACTTACTGTTGACGGCGATTGCAACTGAATGGGCCTGCTTTCTTCCTGTTAAAAATCTGTCCTTTAGTTTAATTTTTTTTTATCAAAATTAGCTTAAGAGTGATAAACAAAAAAATTCGAAGTTAGAGAGTTTTTGACAAGCAAAATTAACATCAGTAAATCTTTTGACAAACTAATTATCTTATTGATGCAAATTCATATATAAGTTATACTTGGACATAATCAAAGTAATACTAAAATCATAATTTGTATACTTGTATATTACTTTCTTAATGTATTAAATTCAATATACTTAGTGCAGACCATTTTGACTCGACAAGACGGAGAACGTATTAAAAATGAAAATAGTTTATTGAGTTTTCGAAACTATTTTCCATCTTGTATTATGTTCAGTACTAAAATCAAATGAAACATTTGGCTGGCACGCCTAGAAATAGAATGCATAGTTCCCTCAAAAGGCCGCTACAAAGAGTTCATAAAAGATACGAGGCACTTCTACGTAGTGCTGAATTGCCTTCAATTTCCTATTTCAACTGCCCACTAAAATGGTTCGACAATATTTCAACAAGCTCTCTCTGTTTTGGAGTTCATTCAAATGAAATGTAGGTACGTACTGACTTTAAAATAAGTAAACTAAAGAATAATATAATAATATACGATACAAAAATATTGTTATCCGGCTTAAGCAACGTGCGAGAGATGCGTAAGTAAAATATGTGATGTTAATTGAAAATTAATACATTATTCCGTAAGTACGTAATGTAAGAAAAAAGTTTTTCACTTACAGCTCTGTAGTAGTACTTAAAATATCAAGTTAGAGGTAATAAAATATCATGCCAATATTACCCATCATACTATTCATTATACAGAGGTGGTCTGTTATTGAAATTTATATTGCGCAACTGATTATCGAAAAAAGTATGTCTAAGAAAAATTCGTCTGACGCGGCGAGTGGCGCGGTCGCAATTTATTCCGCTCACAAACTCGAACCGTACTGATTCAATATTGACACTGGCTGAAAACCCTGCCTAGGCTATTCCCCCGTGCTTCAGATAGAATCTAACTTCGAAGATACGACTTTGTAGCCGCTTTTTAAGTTGCAAACATGCGGCCAGCCCTGTGGGATACGGTTCCGACTTCCTCATTATATTATCGTTTGTGATTTTGAGTTGACTCAGATTTTTATGTAGATCACTGTTGATTTTTGGTATAGAAAGTTATTTATGTAAACCACTTCTCTTGATATAACGGAAGTATTTCATAATTCAGAAAACTTCCTATATCTATCAAAATATAAAAGTTTATTTCATGAAAATTCCAGATTTTTTTTATATTAAATCTAAGTAGGTAGGTACCTACGTCAAATGAGTACCCTTGCCTGTTTTATCTATCACCTCTAGATGAAAGGTTTTCTGCTACAAACGGGACTTACAAGATAATAATTGGCTACATTAAAGGTTTTTTAAAAGCCTCCAAATGACTCATTACAATAATCACAAAATCTAAATCCGGACTGAGAATAAATTCTTATCCAATTTATTAATTACTGGTAGTTAAGGAAAACGCAGGGAATCCAGGCGAAGTGATCACCCTTTTCGCATCTGATATTAGCTGTGCGCAGACCATACATCTTAATAGATGTCAGGCGAATTTTTCCTATGTGTCTTTTGTTGTTATGTGAGAAAATATTATTTATTTTTGACTTATCTATGGCCTTACAAAGCAGAATATTTACTGGTTATGATGTTTATTTTTATAAAATAATGTTAGCGCCCGGTAACATCACGTGACAGATATCTCCCCACTACAGGTAAACCCCTCTTGGCAGTAGTAGTGTCGGGGTGAGTATAAGTGTAACGCTCTCTTCTCCTTGGGTTCGCCGAGCGGTGCAGACGTGTATTGTGCTCTAGTGATTTAACATGGCCTTTATTAGTACTTGATATTGATATGATATAAGGTTAATGATAATATTTGGTTTATTTAATGATTATGTGAATTATTTGTGTTTTTCATTGTCTTATCCGTGAGTTCTAAAACGAGTGATAACTTTGATAAATCTACTTTGGTATCTATTGTTTATTTACTTGAATATGTGGTTTAATTATGTAATTGCTTGAGTTCAAATATATACGAAATAATTATCAGTAATTAACACAAAGTGAGCTGACCTACGCAGAAACAGCAAGCGTTAATAATGTTGATTAGTGATTAATATTCGTTAAAAATGTATGAAATAAAGTTAGTTACTGTCATTTTCGATTTTAGCATAGGTGAGGGTTCCGATCAGTTAAAAACCAGAAGTGACTGAAACGGAAAAGTCATAATGGTCTCGGAACACTGATAAACAACCCAAGATACTATGCATTATCGAGATAGCGAGGTCATTATAGAAAAAGCATAAATGGTGATTTGTATTCAATCAATGTATTATTGTTTCATGGTTCGAGCTCGACGGTCGGGGACGACCGGATTTTTCAGGACGGCCGAGTGTTAGCGCCCGGTAACATCACGTGACAGATATCTCCCCACTACAGGTAAACCCCTGTAGGCAAAGTAGGTAGGCACCCCTGTAGGTAGGTGTTAAAAGGCAGTAGTAGTGTCGGGGTGAGTATGAGTGTAACGCTCTCTTCTCCTTGGGTTCGCCGAGCGGTGCAGACGTGTATTGTGCTCTAGTGATTTAACATGGCCTTTATTAGTACTTGATATTGATATGATATTGCTGTTGATAATTTTAATATGTGTTCAAATATAACTGTAGATTAACGTAGGTAGGCACGGACGAGGGATTGGTACGCTTCAGGCTGGATCCCAGTGATAGGAGCGGGGTTGGTGCTCCTATCTTTACCGTGATTAGTGCCAAAGCTTAGACACGAATGGGTAATTCGGTCGGATAGCTAATAATAATTACTTAAATAATAATAATACAAAATAATAATATAAATTTTAATCTATCATTATATCATCATTAACAGCAGCTACTGCAAAACACTATACTTAGATTAAACCTAACAAACTTACAATCTAATGGATATCTTACAATTTTAAATCCTTCTTTACATCTATTTGCGTTGCAATTAATGTTCTAAATCTTTTAGTAGGTACCTGGGTGACCGACATTCGCTCATTTTATGCAGAAAATCTTTTTGCGTGAAAATATGGGTAAAATTAAAAAAAACTAAGGGATTTTCCCAAACATGGAACCCAGCTAGATTATACTTTTTACAAATAAATTTATATACAAATATTGCTCGTTTAATAGAATAGGATTAATGTTGGTCTGATCAGAAACGAATGCTTATTTGCCTTATTTATTTGGTTTCTAATCCTTTAAGGAAAAAGTTTGTTTGATCTATTTCTGTTTATGTCAATAAGATGTTCAGAAATGAACGCGATCGGTCAAAGTCAGCTTAATCCTGTCTTAATGAGTTCTGAAGGAGCAAAGGACCCAACCCTTGCCTGGATCACAGTTTGAGGGTATCATTGTGCAATTGCTTTAAATTAACAGACCAAACTTGCATGTGACAGATCTAAGTGATGCTTAATGGTTTGATTCAAAATAAAATATCTGAAACTAGCTTTTGCTCGCGTCTCCGCCCGCGTGCAACAGGGAACAGTGTTTTCTCCCGTGATGAAAGGTACCCTACGTCCTTCTCAATACTTCTAACTATGTTTATGCAAAATTTCAAGAATTGGTTCAGTATAGATAAGTTAAAGCGTAACAAACAAATAATAAACAAACAAACTCACTTTCGCATTTATAATATTAGTTAAAAAGTTAAAATGTACCTAAAATTGTGAGTCCATTCGTGTATTATACTGTTATCCATACTAATATTATAAATGCGAAAGTCTGTTTGTCTGTTACGCTTTCACAGGTAAGCCGCTGAATCGATTTTTAGTTTTATTTTAGATTTTTTTTTAAGAGGTCGTATAACTACAATAATAATATAATATATATTGATGAATTGAATTGTAGTACTTCATATTTACATAAGGTACACTTGTAAAAAAAAAATCGTTTCATATTCTAAGGAAAACCATCGTCTGGTTCCATTCTGTCCATACCTACCTGTAATAAGTATAAAAAGATTTACATAAACTCTTATAACATTGATATCCTTAGGTAATTATCAAAACTAGAATGATTTACATTTATAGACACAACGGCTCAATCAAAACATTATTCAACCCCTCAGCAATATTTCAAGCTATACGCTGTGTGTACAGTGGTCATAAAAGCTAAACGGCGCGGTATCACTTCCACGGCATTTGATCCGCTATGACGTCATAAACGAACGACCCGACACATCCAGTTTCGCTATTACCGTTGGTACCTACTGAATAATAAACAGTTGTTATTGCTTGTTGTGAAGAAAGATCACATTTATCATTGATATGATAGGAAGGTCTAAAACTAGATGGTCAGACTGATAAAGACTGACGAGAAAATGCCATGGATAGAGATACATGGAAGGTTAGTGGGGAGGGTTTTGCCCAGCAGTAGGACATAATCAGCTAAAAAAAAACCAAAGAAAAATGTATCTGTTGACTGAGACTTCAGGACCTGTAGAGTATTTCAGTCCTCATATAAACGTCCACTAATAACTTTCCTAACGCCTTTTCCCCGTTCGGGTACGCAGAGTTTCAAGTACTTTTAGGCCATATTTTACATCGGCTTTTTGTCTAATAGTTACCTACATTTTTAAAGCTTTGGAGATTTATTATCAGTATATGAGAAACTAAGAGAGAGCGGGTTGCCTCAATAGGCATTTAAAATATTTAAATTTTTTTGTTTGTAATTGTCCTACATTTAAGATATTATTACTGGTATATAATCTTTTCATTATCAACCTCATTCAATAAGTACCATACTGAATGAGGGTTGATTTGTAAAATTTAAAATGGAGAGAAAGAATAATATATAGGTCTTTGAGGTCGGTACATAAAAGTTGTACTTACCTACATAAATGCGCAAATAAGAAAATGTAGCTCCTTTCTGGAACAATCAAGCAAACAAACTAATCTGTATTACAAAACCATTTATTATTCCAGTACAAACATCGCAATCGCAATCGCAATCCTGAGGTCGCTAAAGTAGTCACGTAGAGGACTAATCGATGCATGTTGATCAATGAAAGAAATTAAAGCAGGATTTTCCAATAGTCTTTATTTATTAGTAACTTGCTGTTTCTCTCCCTCTTTACATCATAGCACCCAATGTAACCAGCATTTTTTTTTTAAAAAAGGACTTATTTTAGAGATAAATCAGATTTTGGATAGGTAGTTGGAAAAGTACGTATTTTTTTATTTTCTAAATTGACAAAATCGTAACCCTCCTTTGGGATTGTTTAGGTTTTTGCATTATGCCCATTATTGGCCAAATATGGCTGTGGCATCAAACACTATGGTAACAACTTCGCATTTTGTTTTTAGTGAGGTTGAGATATTATGGGGTTAATAATGATCGAAGAGTTGAATTATGTGATAGTGATCATCACACTACGATACGATATTATAAGATAAACGATTTTATAACGCTGACAAAGTTATGATGAAGAAGTAAGTATTCTATAGCACGTAAGTAATATGTGCGCACCGAAATTATTATTTAAATACTAGAAGACGGTTAAAATATATACTTACATGCGTTTAACTGTTAGATTAATATTTTCTTGATTTCCACTACAGTAATGTTTGCCGTGTGTTAACCTCGGTTCCTAGAAAGCTAAAAGTTAGCGCAAAGGACGTAGATGTTTGATGTAGACAAACCTTGTCAGACTTCCAGAAGATCGCACATATTAAGTAACTAAGCATGCTAAAGCCAGTTGATACAATTTATAATACGATGAGTAAGTGTAAGTATAAATTATTCGAAATTCATACTGTAAAAGTGAGTTTATTTGTTTGTCCTTCTTTCAAAATTTAGTGATGTGTTGAGATTATTTTTTCTATTAGTTGGATGGTTGAAGTGTGACTTCATAGTTTAACAAAAATTAAAAAATTACTTCAAAAAAGGTTTTGGTAAAAATATTTAGTTACTTATATTTGATAAAATAAATTATGATTGTTTGGTTATTTTTCAGTATGATAGGTATTGATAATTGTAATTTTAGGAAACTTCTATTTATGCTAGTATTAATAAAATATCTCAAAGATCTATAGGTACCTTGTTATAGGTAAATCAAAATAAATATTTACACAATTATATTATATCTATTAATTATCACCCGTTGCTTTGCGGAAGTCAAAGTTACTTACTGCGATGGCTCAATGGCCAAAAAAGGATTTGAGCTACCGACACCAGAGCACTCCATCGTTCCATGCTCAGTGTCTCCTCTTACAAAAAAAAAATAAAAAAAAATTGTAGGCATGCAAAGTAATTTGAGAAGTACTTGTTATTATTTTAGACTCTACATTCAACAATGTTATTAATACTTACAATACTTTGTCATATAGAATCGTACACAAACATCAGCAGACTGTAACACGCACAATAGTGTCGTGTAGGCGACATTAAAATAGCACTAAACAGGTACACCATAAAATGACGTGTCGTGGAAACTATGGCCGGCAGTTTTCAAACTATGTTGTGAAGACATTGTCGTTTAAAAGCTTTTTGTTAAAGTACTTTATGAAGCATATTCTTTGTGGTTTTACGCCTATGATATCGTTCTGTTTTATGGTCCATTTTTAGCTTGATATACAGGGTAAACATCGTTATCCTTGATACTGGAGTTTCAGTGTCATAATTAGATTTCGAAATCATCATCAATTCGATATGGTCAAATAATACATATTTTTTGTAAATTATTTTGAATAATCCATGTCCTCAAAATCTTATATAGTCACCAGCACGGTACCTCATTGTTTTATAATTTTTAAGCTATTGTATAGCTTTTATCGCGGGCTTTGACACGGCGAGCAAATCAAGAAAATCCGTAACGAAAATAAAACCTAACCCTTCCTTTCATGTACTCCGCCTACCATGTATATGGCCGAACGTTCGTAATTATTGCATAAGTTGATAAAAAATGCTACATGCAATAGCTTTACCGCGGTAGTCCCCGAGTTTCACACTTTTTTATTTATTTATAGCTTCTTGTTAAGATGTGTTTATAATGAAAACTTCATATCTTAATCTTGGCTTAGTACCTAAAAATATTATTGTTCTAAAATTTCATGTGCCTTTAAATACCTAATTGTTCGGCGCGTTAAACCACGAAACAAAACATCGCGTAACGTCCTCCATTCGTTCACAAAAGCGGGTCTGCTATTCGGTCCCAGCAGCACAACTTTTAATTAAATAGAAATGCTCTTACTTGCACTTGGAAATTTGTAAAACACTCTAAAGATAACAATGTTTAACTCGGGAATACTTAGACTGAATAAGTCCGAGACGCATTCAAAAACTTTTCTCTGGAGCAAATCATTGTGAGATATTTCATTATTCTTAGTTAATGAAGTGAAGCTGTTTTTTTTTTTTAATTATTGAGAGAAGGGTGTCTTAATTCCATGCTCGTTAAGGTGTTTATAATGATATTGACCACCATTTTTATAGATTTTCTAGTGTTTCTACAATATAGCTATTGTTAGTGATTGTAAATAGGTACTATTTTTATTACAAATTGCTTACTTACCAATAAAAGGAAATACTTGTAACTCATTGTCACATAAAATCAACACTGTATTCTATGTTATTTTTAATTTAGAAGGCATTTGAAACTAGACAAGTACCACAATTGATTCAGCGAAAGCCACCTCTTATATTTGTATTATATAGCTTCGATACTGAAAATGAATCTATTTGGACTAAGTAAGGTTATGTTAATAATAGATACAAATATAGATAACCTCTAATGCTGAAAAAAGAAGTGGCAATAAAGATTTTATCAGATGAAAAGAAATAAAGCGATTGGCGGATAAAAACACTAGCCTAAATGAAATGAAACTTGATAGCCTAGAAGGGCGTGTGTTTGTAACGATAACGCGCGTCAAGAAAGTTTGGATTGGTCGCCGGTAAACCGTTGGTCCCGGCTGTTATCGAAAGTTGTCGTTAGGCTATGTTAGATGCCTTTAGGCAGCCAGAATGATGTAACAGTGTTGACCACTAGGTTTGCCACTAACACATCCGGATCATATTGTAACGAAACACTTAATCGTGAATTCGTTTTATTCTCAATTACCTATTTTGCTTTTGATTGGAATCGCACTATATCCACTCTCACAGTTTTTCTCTACTCGACACGATTACAAAACTCGACTTATTTTATTTTTTAGGACTAAATTACAATTTTATTTCATGAAATTTGGCAAATAGATATGATAAGACTTTTGACTAATGGTCGCACCAATGTTCCACTGCTCTCAAAGTCCCACTAGCTTAGGGTTCGTGTTCCAATAACTTTAAGGCTTACATTACATCTATATTACACGAAAATAAATGTATACTTACAGAATTAAAAAAAACTAGGTTTGGAATAAAGGGCTTATATAAATAAATATACTTTATATGCTACTACTCGATACATACTAAAACCCCACGCAGGCGGAATAACAGCTGCACTTCACATTTACCTACCTAATACTTTTTTAATCGGTGACGAATAATTGTAGAGTACGACTTGATACCTACATAAATAATTTGTTAAAACAAAAAGCCATTAGACGTTAAAAGCTTGTTACGAGTGATTTAACAAATAATCCAGTACATGAAATTGCTACTATTAAGCCTTCTGGCTATGTCTGTCAGCTCATTAACGAACATGAGTGACAACCACACCTCACGTGCTTTCCCAGTTTCAGAGATAATAAGCTACATACGACTGACGAGTTCAGTCGAATGATTCGAATCATCGAGTAGTGTTCAAGCTACGATGGCTAATTTTTTTAAATATATCTAATGAGTTTGATTGCCGTGAAGTCGATATTCCGATTCACATTCGGAAGCGTTCGTATCGTATAATAATCGTGCGTATTGAGCCATGGCTAGCTTGACCTGACTTGGATTGATAGGGCAGTTCTTGTCAATATTGGGCTCCTCCGTACGCTGATAATTTAAAATCTCTATAAACTAAAACAACGAAAACGGATACCCTTTGAGAATATAAAATAAAGAGTGAAATAAATTTCCGGGAATAAATGAATTGCGTGGTTAGAAAAAGCAAATAAATATGAAGAAAATGCCAATAGAAATAAAAATATAAATTTACACTCGCGAAGACAAATGATAAAATAAATCTCCATTGCAGGCTTCCAATTAATCCGATTAGGATTAGTTAGAATAAGAGGCAATGAATTCGTCTAGATTTGAAATTCAAATGTAAAGCCGTTCTTATTTGAAAACTACACTTTTGTTTTTTATCACGGATCTTTTAAAGAAACTATGCGATATAATTTCCCTGAAGATTTCTTCGTTGTTCAATTATTCTGGACGTATATAAAACTTTTCTCTCTAGATGTAGTATTGTTCGCAATTCCCGTAAATGGCGGCAAAAGTTGGATATCTTTGCTAATGTTATCTTGAACAATTACGTCTAACAATATGGTGAGCAAAGGATTCTGAGATCTCCCAGCCTGCATGAACTCCTATTAACGTAATACTGTTTTGCTACTTTTATTTTCCTTTAAAATATCTCCAAGATAATATTGCTTTAGGATTCTATTCAACTGAGGTTCAATAATTGTGTAAGTTACAAAATAAAGCAAAAATATATAAAATTTAATGATCATTCACATTTCATATTTTTAAAATTGAACGCTATTTAGATTTAATGAAAGGAGAATGTTAAAAATGAACAACTTTTGTGAAAATTGTGAAGCTTGCACGAAATGTGTCTAGATAGGAGATAGGCCCGACACCTATCACGTCTGAGCTGTAAAAATGTGGGGAAAATGGAGGCTCGGAATAAAAGCTCCCCAACATTCAGTGCCGACCTCTATTCTTCTGAGATAGTCATATTATCTATAAACATACTATCTACCTTTATTATACGGGTATATATAGACCCGTCAGGGAAGGTACTCCTTAAGAGCTAGAATTACATTTGTAAAAAGTCCTCAATCTAATTTATTTATAGCGTCCTCAGTTTTATCTTATAAGAAAGGAATTAGTCTTCTTCTAAGCCGACAGAAATTATATAAAATATCATGTATATAAGAAGGTTATGAGAACGACGTTTTATCTTAGGGAAAATATAAATAGCAGAAAAAGTAATTATTCAATTTGCTACAAAAATATTTCATTTGTGAATTCAATATACAAGAACGATTTTTATCGCAACTTAACTCTATGTAATCAAATGTCGATGGTCATTAAAAATCCGAGGTAGGTTTGCAAAAAGCGAAACGAAAGCTAGTTGTTTATATGGCGTAAAATTTATTATAATGATAACATCTAAAAACACCTGGCTAGATGATCAAAACTAAATACTAAAGCTTTAAAAAATTGACATCTTAAATACCTATTAAGATTTTTTAACTGAGCGTACATCCACTTATGTTTTTACAGCTAGTAATTGGATTATTGCAAATGAAAAATTTGATTACGTACAGATTGTAACGAGCTTTCGATTTTGATTGAAATTGGTATTGCAAAGTTGGTATCCTTTTATTCTTATTCGATTGGATAGCTGCCTAGTTCTCTTTTCTTTATGACCAATTACTTGCCAAGCCTACGTTTTATTACTTAGCTCGTCAGTAATAAAATTAAGGATCAGTATCCTTTTTCAGATTTGCTATTAATAAATTGTTTTATTTAAATGTTATTTTAAAATTAAAATGATTCTTAGAGAATGACTTCCACGAACCAGTGTAATAGGCCCAAATATTTTTATGAAGTCGAAAATGACCTGTAATACTCTTTCGATTTGTGAGCGTTTGATACAGAGGTTTTTTTTTGCAAATTTGAGTCCTTTAGGCGCGATTGGTCCAATTCGCGATTGGTCCAAAGTTCAAAAAGATGTCCAATTCGCGGTTGGTCCAATTCGCGGTTGGTCCAATTCGCGATTGGTCCAATTCGCAGTTGGTCCAAATATACGATGTTTCCGAAATTGTATAATTTATATACCTATACATACCAATCACGTCTTTATCCCTTACGGGGTAGACAGACTTATATATAGATTTTATGTTTTTATATATTTTTTTATTTTTATCTGCTTTTAAACCAGCAAGGTATATAACATTGTAACAATAATAATAATCCTATTCTACTATACTTCCTACTATCCTACTGATGTTATAAATGCGAAAGTTTGTATGTTTGGATGTTTGTTACTCAATCACAAAAAACGGATGAACGGATTTGAATAAAATTTTGCACAGGTATATAGTCTATGACCTGGATTAACTATGGGATACTTTTTTAATCTTGAAAATTACGCGGACGAAATTTCGGGCAAACATTTATATAATCACGTCTTTATCCCATACGGGATAGACAGAGCCTAGGACCAGAAGACCTTAGACCAGGTTTAGCATTATGATAGTTGAAACAGGAAATCAATAGTAGTGGGTTGCTAGCCGCATCGCCTATGTCATGATTTCCACATTCGCCAATTCCCCCAGTCGACTTTTACGGCTTGCGCGGGAAGAGAAGCAGCTGGTACATTCTTTCTATGTTTTTTCTTTTTCTCCCAGACCAGCATGGAAAGATGTCGCGGGCAATATTAAAATAAATTCGCTTAGAACATTTACATAGTGCAAAACAAATAGATTACAAAAATATTTGTGTATGTTTTGTAATTTTATTGATATTGGAAATAGTTTATATTATCGTATAATTTGTTTGTTTATGGTACAATAAAGAATTTATCTATCTATATTGGACCAATCGCGAATTGGACCAACCGCGAATTGGATCAACCGCGAATTGGACCAACCGCGAATTGGACCAATCGCGAAAAGGTGAATTGGACCAATCGCGAATTGGACCAACCGCGCCTAAAGGTTATTATTATAGCGTATCCTTGTAAGAATGTAAAGAAACAAATTTCACCAACTCATTATGAACGCACACATTATATAACAGTTTTTTTAATAATTGTGTATATAAATGATATCGTTATTGGACGCGGACATTGACTAAAACTAACCCACATATATCCAATCTATTGTAATCTGGTATGTACTACGCCTGTAACAAATTCATTAAAATCAGTTCTATGCTAAAGTTGTAAAAGCATATGAAACAAACCTTCGCATGTTAGGATATACGCATAATAATAGCTTTGTAACGTGCTTGTAACACAAACGATAATTTATGAATGTAATATGAGTTTCATTTTACGTAAACCCAGTTATTTCCTAATAACGTTAAACGTCCGGTCGGATGTTCCAAGGCTTTATACACGAAATAGAAATTTAATGCATCCATAGAGGCTGAACTAATGAAAGTGAAGCTCGCACTCGGTGTTAGTTATCAAAGTTAATTTTCTAGTTTGTAGAGTTAATTTACTTCGTCAATCAACCGCCAAAGTTTCATAGTTGTAAGATACCATAGAGTTAAAAAAATAGAGCAGCTGGAAGGATAATAAAAGAGAACCTGAGGTCCACTCGTAACGTAGCAGATGCGCTTGCATCTAGCTTACGCTGCGTGGTATCCGACATACAAATGGTACACGCAATTTATTGATTAACATTGTGTTGAGCTATAGCTAAAAAGCAGGCTTTACTATCTCTTTTTGCTCGAAAATATTTATCAGTAAAATTTTTACTACCAACAGTGCCAACTGCATTTTTGACATAAATAGGTTATAATATTGAACGAAATTCTACTTAAAGCCAAGACTGTATTAAGAAAATAAAGCTATTAAAGTAAATACATTCACAAAACTTTGTTTATTTACAATTTAATGCTATATACTTAGGATCATATCTCCACAACCTAATCCCACTTTTCATGTAAAATCGCCAGACTATTTCACTTTTTCTTTGATAAACATATATATCATTTTTATTTTATTAGTCCTTTAGTGTCCCACTGCTGGGCAAGGGCCTCCTCTTTTGTCTTTCACTTCATTTTTCTTATACTAGACTATTCTTTTTTATAAAATCCCTTTAATACAAACTCGTACTTAGATCCAAATCTTGTTTTCCTTAATTCTGAATTTCTTTACTTATGATTTTTGTATGGATATCAAAAATAATTTCAGCCTTTTGAAGACATATTATTAAACTGAACTGTTTAGCTCACATATATTAGTTTTATACCTACTTTTAATAAACTTACAATAGAGTCGTATTATTCGAACATTATTATTAAATATTTTTGATAATAACATCATAGCTTTACAATTTTAATATTTTGTTTTATGCTATTCCCTTCTCTTTATAATGTCTATGTAAGACGCAATCGCGTTAGACTTTGAAATTGCTTTTACAATGAAACTTGTGATATCATTGAACAGATTACCTGTGACCTCATATGTAAAGGTAACCACTGTAACCAATAACTTAGAATAATAGCAAAAATTCGTTATATTTTCTAGTGAGCATTATCTATTTTAGTATACATAAGTTTACTTATGGACATAAGCTATTATAATAGTTAGTTACACATTTTCGTCGATGGTGGGAATTCTTTCGGTCTTTACTAGGTAGTTGTTGGAGTGTATCTACGATCTTAACAAGGTTTTCAGACAATTTGTTACAGCAGGTAGGTGAATGTAAGTACAATTTCTCACAAGTCGGCTTACTTTGCCGATCAACCATTCAATTAATCACTGGTTTGTATGTAATGAAGTTAAATAAATAAATAAAACCATTGTAACTCAGCAATATCCCGCCGATTTTTCGAAAGGAAACCAAACAATTTGGGAATGCTTTAACCGAGCAAGCGGAGTAAATCACATGATCCACCGCTCCACACCCATAGGCGATACAGAAATATTTTCCGTTTAACTAGCGCAGTTCGTGTCACCGGCGACTAACGCGATTTCAAATTTATTTCCCTGTCGCGGCAGACTACATAACAGAAGCATATAAACACTTTTACAAAAATATACGTACCAAGCATATATTCCATTTTAATCCCTGATAAAATAGTTGTATATCTATACAATGGGCAATAAAAAAAATATACAGCTTTTTGGTTCCATCTGTCCTTCTGTCAATCTGCCACAGTCATTTTATTTGGAGACTATGCATGCTATAAGGTTAAAATTTGGAAGGTATGTGTAATGAATGAACCGCTACAAAATGGTGCAGTATGATTTTGAAAAATTTAATAGTAGTTTTTTTTTAAACATATCCTTGTGTGGTATCGTTGGATAGGTCTTTGTAAGTATGCCACCTAGCAGCATGAAAAGACTTGGAGAAAAAATATACTTTAAAGTAAGTAGAAAAAACAATTTTATATACAAGATTAAACTCTTTAGAAGCAAAACTTTCTCATTATTAGCGTGCAGTTATTCACTAATTTTATCACTTGTCTGATAAATAATTTCCGTGAAAATGTTGACCAATCATAACATGGAATATACTATTATAGAGCTTCATAGACTTTATAAGATATCAAGTATAAAACCGAATGGATGGCGATACCGGCCGACCACCTTAAGTGCATATATCCATTTCGAAGTAATGGAAGCTTTCATCGTTTAACTGGTAGATAAATGTGACGTGGTGCAATTTGCTTTGAAGTTGCAAACGGTAATGCACTGCAACGATATTGATTTGAATTTTCTATATTTATACTGTAAATTTGTTATAAGAGCTTGATAATTCAGCAGAGTTCATTATTCTCAATCATTAGAAAATCATGGTATATAGCAGTCACTCAGATAGTTCTTGAGTAGGTAATGGCTTTTTCTTTTTGCTCTTATAGATTTTTTTTTATATTTTAGGAAATATACAAAAGAAACATATAGGTTAGCTAGGCTGTTTACTGTGGATGGATGGATAAGATGAAATATCTAAAGGATGTTCTTTTTATGAACTTACAGGTAGGTGATCAAGCATAATATGGTTACTACCTATAGACATTTGTAAAACATTGTCACTGTGTTATGTCACTCACACGCTGACAATTTGTGCCTACAGTATCTACTGTATATGTTTATTTTGTGCAAAAAAGTTAATAACAAATATTATATACTCTAACTTCACAAAAAGGAAATGTTTGAAAATTAATTCTCTTTGTTCAAGTTTTTATAATGAATATGTCATTCAGCTTATTCATTAAATATTTAACTAGGTATCCAGGTGTCTGCATTGAATAAACACAAAATAAAAAGGCATATGACTCACGTCGACTTCCCTGTACCCTGCCATTTCGCCAGTATTCTGAGAACTGTTATAAACTTGAAAGCCGGCAATGTGTAGCAATTTACGGTAGTAGCAGTTTAAATTCTAAATGACATCGGAAACATCTTTTCTTCACATGAATAAGTAATTATAAATCCATACAATTTCATTTATACCTAACTTAAAATTGTCGTAATTGAATATTTTTTATTTATCGTAATAAATAGTGATTTGAAAACGTATAGTTACAAAAACACAGGGGAATTATTAAAACGTACATCAAAAACTAATGATAACTGTAGGTATATATATACTTTTTATACTTTTTGCAATACTGGAAAGATATCACGCGAAAAATCAGCAAAGCCTTTGAAGATCATAAAAAACATCCCCAATATTTGTATAGGGCCCATCACGTCAACTTCTTCAGTTTATTTTCGCGTTGCCGCGAGTCGAGATTGCACTCGTGTTGCGCTTGCAAATTTCCCTTTACACTCAAATGTACATCACGTAACCCTTATGTTGTAAACATTAAGAGTGGGGTCACCCGTAGAGATAAACTTGTACAGGTCATAGTGGAATGATGCATTTCGCGACGTTCACAAAACATCCGATAGTCGAGCATAGTAGAGTGTAATTTCCTCCAAGTGGGGCACTCTTCGAGTCAGTCGAGACACGGTGGCAATCAACTCATAATTATTGTGCTGCTCCCCTAAGCCTAGTTTAAAGTGATATGAGATACACCCCAATGGTTTTAAGGTATATAAATAATAGATAATGTGCAAATGATAAATGTGTTCTAAAGAATGACCATGTATAAAGACTACTCACCAAGTTAAAAGTCTGAAAATATTCAATGCAAAGATATAAATAATAATTAAATACCAATATAGCCAGTTATCCATCTTCGCAGAAGCAATGGGATGAGCCGCTTTGCAGAATTACACTAGATAATTTACTAGAAACATCTAACAATTCTGTAGATCGTGCTCGCCTGTTGGCTTCGGCGGAGTGGGAATCAGGGCTTTGGCTGCAGGCACTACCATCTGCCAATTTAGGCACATTGCTGTAAAATGACGCCTTCCGTTCGGCAACAGCATTACGTTTAGGTGCTAATTGTACAGTCCCGCATCGTTGCCCTTGCGGGGATACCGTCAACGCCCTTGGACACCACGGCTCTCAGGCCCCAGGAGCGCCGGCCGTTTAGAACGTCATTCTGTCCTTAACAATATAATCCGTCGGGCTCTTGCCACCATCCACGTTCCAGCAGTTTTAGAACCAAACGGTCTGGCCCGGGATGATGGCAAGAGACCAGATGGAATGACCTTGGTGCCCTGGAGATTGGGACGGCCGCTTGTGTGGGACGCTACTTGTGTCGACACACTTGCTCCGTCTCATCTTCAGGTCACTAAGTCCAAAGCTGGCGCTGCTGCGGCTGAGGCAGAGAATCTCAAAAGGCGTAAATATGTAGGTATAAGTAGTAACTATATTTTTGCGCCTTTTGGGGTAGAAACTCTGGGACCGTGGGGTCCATCGGCTCATCAGCTTTTTCAGCTTTTGTCGAAAAGGCTGATAGAGGTATCCCGTGACCATAGGGCTGATAATTACCTTGCTCAAAGGATTAGCATTGCCATTCAATATGGCAATGCTGCCAGCCTTCTTGGCACATTACCGCAAGTGGAGCCTTTAACGGGACTGTACAATTTAAGTTAATAATTTATTTGTTTATTTTTTATTATTATTATTATTTTTAAGTATATGTATAGTCCGCCAATTGTAAAAACATTATATAGCTAAAAGTGACTTGTATTGTGACAAGTCAACTTACTACTTGAATACTTATTTGTTGGATATTTTCTTTCAATTTGGATACATTTTCAAAATCAAGGTGTGTGTGTGTGTGTGTGTGACCTATTTTATACGCTACTGGATCAAGATGCGATCTGGTACCTAATGGACGGAAAAAATATACATCTTGATTTAAAACTCCGTTCTTTAAGCCGGATACCACAATGCTTAGGGATTGGGATGCAACCAGTTAAACGCTGAGATGATGATGATCTTTTCATATTTTTTGCAAAAGATATTTTCATGAAACTAAATAATAAATCTGCGGGATAAATTGTTTGTAAATTCAATAGGATACAACAAAATAAAACGATCAACGGTTTGGATATAGAGCTATAACTATTAAATAAATAATATATACACAAATCTTCAAGTTTTACCAAATATAAATCGAACAATGACATCATAAAAAAGAAATCAAAGAAGAAAAAGTAGATTTTCTCGCAAAACAAGCTGAATTGCCGGAAGCGACAGGCACTATGCTTCCGATTTGAAGATATCGAACCCTTACAACTTGTCGTCGCTGTTACGATGACTTCGCATCTCAGTGGCTTGTTGACTCCGATATTAAAAATTATTCTGTATATCAGGTAACGTGCGGTGCAGTACTTTCCTACTTTAATTATTTCTAAAATGAAACTTATAATTGTGCATGCACATAGTTGAAATTATTTATATTATATGATTATAAGTTTCAAAAAATAAAGGAACTTGCTAAAGATCCATAAAAATGGAAGGAACTCCACCGACAAGAGCCTAGCTCTTAAATTTATGATAATGATAAGTTTTATTCATTCAAATCGTTTATGGGTTTATTTTTGTATTATTTTTGATTTCATTGTGTATATAACATACTTACGAAACCACGATTAACCAATAGATTTGCAGGTGTAAAAATCGGATAATGCTTTATAAACATTGAGTATAAGGTTACAAAGGAGATAAAATAACATAAGTATTCCGATTTAATGTTGTACAATTTAATGTGATTAAATAAATGAATAATATTTGATTTAATAACAATACTGTTACTTATGTAAATAAATTAATTCATTCATTAATTCAATATAAATGTTACCTATTATATCATCTTTTACATACAAACGTTCAATATTTTTTATTTTTTAGCAGCTATCGCCCGCGACTTTGCCCTCATGAATTTCCCTCGAGAACAGTGCTTTTTCCCGGGATGAAATGCATGTACTTCTCAATACTCCTAGCTATGTGTATGCGAAATTTCAGGAAGATTGGTTCAGTAGATATGGCGTGAAGAGGTAACATACAAACAATTATACAAACTCACTTGCGCATTTATTCATTTATTTCAGGCAACAAAATGTACATTATTGGCCCATTTGGCCTTATTTCAAGGTTTAATAATTTCAAATAAGTAATGAGTGATTTGAGGCATGGGTGCGACTGCAAGACCTATTCGTGAAATCAATATATATATATATATATAGCTGTGATGGTTTCCCTTCAAATATTTTTCAATAATGATGTTTGTATAACTCCAATTGACTAAGTTACATTGTTGGCACGTTATATTTGTATGCCATTACCATATAAAAGGCGATTTGTTTATCGACTATTATCTGTTCGGATTGGCATTTTATTTTTGATATACATTATTATTTCAACATTTTGGGATTCAACATCATGTGAATTCAACATTTTGCAAATTCAACGTTGCGGACCTGAAGGATTATAATTCAATTTTGTAAATTTGTAAGTAAAATCAATTGACTTACAGAATTTTCTCATGCAATTTATTAGGTGATGTAGAATATTTGGTGTAGACTTTGCCTTATTCGCTGTAGTGAAATAAAGTCTGTATATAAATAAGATGAATAAAAAAAAAACCATTTATTTACACCAAATTAGTTTGAAACCCCCTTACATAGAATCCAGCAAATAAAGCAAAAGTACTTACTTTAAAAAATATCTTATTTACAAATATTTATAAACCGGCTTCAAAACATCCGTTTAAGCCAGAGATCTGAGAGCTCTAGGATACTGCTATTTTTCTCGCACTAAATGGTAATGTCGTTTTCTTACAAAAGAGATCTTTTATATTTAGGGTACGAAAATATTAAGGAATTTTTTTGTACTTCCATTTTATTATAATCAAGCCGCATTTTGGATTTTCTTAAAATGCCTTTTACAACACCATGTCAAGGGCATATAACGAACATCTAAACACTAAACGTCTAATTTCTTTGGGAACGCTTCATTAACTTAAAGTTTTTTTTTTTCAATTATACCTTCATTTTACACTTCAGTCAAAGGTACGTTTCATTCATGGTTCCAGTCCTAAATACATGTCAGTACTAGTTAGTACGACTGCCGTTTGATCTCAGTTTATTCCTGGGTGTGCTAATAGCCAACATTGTTTCATTAGCCAACATATGTAATGGGCAACATAATTATGAATTCCCGATTATAGTTTTGTTGGTAGAGTTCCTGCGATTATCCTGACACAAAATCGCTTGAAAAATGATGCGGGACCATCTCTCTAAGCGTGGACTCGCTCTTGAATATTTTTTTTAATATACGGTCACCCCGACGGGTTCATCTAGAAGCAGTCTTAAAAGCGAGCTTTGTCTGAGATACCCTTTGTATGTTGATGGCAAGCAAACACGATAAGTGGATGTTAACGATGTTTTATACTTTTTCATTTTAAGGCAATCTGTCTAAGATGTAAACAATTTTTTTAACGTTCATTATAAAATAAGTGAGTATGTTTCATTAAATTGTACTTACCAACCTATCTTTTTTTTTATATTTTCTTGCTAATTAAGAATAAGTAAGGCTGAAAGGGAAGGAGGAAAATTCCATGTTAACATTATGTTATTTCATGATGTTTACATTGAATTTCTCAATAATGAAACTGAATATAATTTAAAACTGTTGTTTTCTAAAAATCATTAAATCTATATCTGTACCTACTATTGTTTTTTTTAAACTTCAGCATGTAGATGTAGATTAGGTTATCTGACTAGTCTAAGCAATGTCAATAGCCACTGAAAAAGATTGCATTCCAAATCGGGCATCGATTCAAATTGAAGAACATTCCGATACACGTAAAGCGAGTAGTATTAAAGTAGTGTCTAATTAAATTTGTAGGGTGTCAACATAAAGTTTCGTCCACGTCTGCCGGCTAACATTTGAATCGGAACGCGGCTCACGTCTCGCACTGAATCAATTTCGCGTCAGCCCTGGCTCGGCGCTCTACAGTGTGATCGGCACTCGCTTTGCTTACAAAGCGTTTGACGCTTTACAAAAATGGACATCTTTCTTTATTTTGCATAAAATTGGTAAACTCTGGTATTAGATTTAGTGAGAAATTAAATAAATTTATTTGGAGGTGAAAACGGTGCAATATAGTTTGTTATTAATGCACCATATATGGTAGATAGAGCAAGATTGTATCAAATATTATAAATTGATATGAACAAGCATATCCTAGCCAATGGAGCTGTACAAAAAAAAATACCATTAGAATTAAATTTATTTACTTATCAAGTTATTATATACTTATTTAATTTATAAAATAATTATTAAACTACACGAGTGAGCATCATCGACGCCATGTTCTTACTAAACTCTACTACTACTAAACTCATCAATAAATTAATTTAGGTGTAGGTAGAGTCTATCGTAGTAGTATAGTAGAGTTAAGGAGCTAATTCATCAACGCGAGTGACCAGGATGGTAGCTGGGCTGCACTTACCACCATAACGGTGCAATAAATTTCAAACAGCACCACTATCTCGTATAATGTAAACGTTCTCTAGTTAATCTGAAAATATTCGCAACTTCGTCTTCTAACTTGTGAACTATGTAAGTTCCACAAGTATGTGATTTAGGTTTCATTTGCCTCATATATCGTTATTATTGCAAGAATTTTGGAGTTTCGGAATGAATTTACTTAAAAGTTTAGTTGAACTGAGCGAAAAATACAGTTTTTATCACAAAATTCTAAAGTTTTAAGTGTGTTTTGTACGTTGGTATATTAAGATTGATAGAAATTACCTAATAATAGGCTTTTCATCAGTAGAATTGTGGAGTTATTTGCCTATTCGTTGATATTAATAAAAATGTTTCGATGGAAGTTGATTGTAAAATTGAGATAGAGGTCGTGAAAAGTTTTTTTTTATTCTGAAGTCCACTAGAATACCTAATTAATTAATAAATAATTGTGTCACTGAACAATAACTGACATTATTCTTAATAGAGTTTTCACGAAGAATTCTTAGTTAATAATCATTATTATATACACTCGATTCTTAAATGATTTCAGTTACATTTCATTTCGACGTTTAATACCACATAGGTACGAAAAATACCAACCATTAAATTTTGGGTATTTTGTTGTATTTGTATACCTAATAGAAATTTATTTATGCATAATTTATATCAGAGGATTTGCTCGGCTTGGCTTATTTCATGCTTTGGAAGACATTGGTCATGACTTTTCTTCATACTAGCGCTTTCCCAGTGACATCCTCAGCTTGTTGCTTCAGAGCCCAGGGTCCACTTACATTGGTCATGTGACTGCTATCACTGGCAATCATTAATCGCCTTCAAAAGTTAGCTAAAAAAAAAAAAATATTTTTATTTCTTACTGTTTTACAAACCTAGCATACATATTTTATATTCGAATAGTTATCGTAAAGCACAATAAGCATCCCCTAGGAAATTCATAAGTATTGCACACGCGTACAAAGAGTACCTACATGCGTGCTTACTTATGAACAATGCACGTCATCGCTGGCAGCTCAAGTGTTATGGCCGCTAAAATGTCGCTTGTTATACGAAAATGTACAAAAATACATTCGAGTTTAAAAATAAATTAACCATAATTAATCATTCATTTTATGAAGAATACCGAGGACTTTGAATACTTCGTTTTATTATCTAGAACTCAGAATGGCTTAATAGTTTTGCAAAGGACAATGATTCCTGATTTTTAAATAATCGCGCCCAAATAAAAACAGTGCTTGATAATGGATAATTTTATCTGAAAATATCCATACCGTGCTACTTTATAATTAAACATTTAACTAACTGTTGGTAAACAAACAAAACTCCGTAAAATTATTTGTAAATAATAATTCTAAAATAATACTGAAATAATAATTGTATTACAAAAAATTCAAAACATTTTCCACCTACAGAACTGTTTATAAGTACGACAAAGTCTTAAGATGTCTCATAATCTTAGAATATTGATAGGAATAAAGATTTAACATACAGGATTATTTAAATTTAAACTTGTTATAATGAAGAATAGACCTACAAAATGTAAATTCTTAAGGGCTTATCAACTCATTCGTGTAAATTTTTATCATTTAAATGTAACTACTACAGTGCGTTAAATATGCGTTAGACAACATTTTATCGCCCATCACAGTTACATAGAGCAAGGTACGCCACCCCTGGCGCACACACATTCTGGCGAGTAGCCCACTTAAGCAAAATTAGCTTCTTCTGTACTCGTAAAGAACACTATCGGATGTTTTGTACTAAGTCTAAGTACGCCCCCGTTTCGCTCCCTAGATGAAAGGGAAGGCTGAGCGTGTAGTTTGCCAATACGCCTAGTTAATAATGACTCCGTTTTGTAAGTGGTGCTCGGATATGCGGGTTTATTCGTTATTTAACATTCTGGGACGGTATTGTCATTCATCGTCATCATTTCGAGTAGGCGTCACGGTCAATCGACCATGCACACCCTGGTGTCAGAGTTCTTCGGAACCGCCTCTCGGCCTCTGACGTGGTTCTTTTAACGACTACCAGATGGCAGCTGGGACCAATGGCTTAACGTGCCTTATTTTATTGACATTTATTTTATAACATGAAAATGTAAGTAATAATTAGGATAGGAAAATACTTTGGAGATGTGCTAAAAACTAAGAGCATTGTAACGAAACACTTATTTGTGCATTCGTTTCATTCTCAAATATTCCGCTTTTGATTGGAGTTTTAATTGTAATCCATAGATAATATAAAATAAGGATAGAAATACGCGTGCTGCCATCTACGGAAAAGTCAGTAACTTTTGCTTACGCACAATATTATATTTCACTCCGTCTAGATTAATGAGGGGGCAACACTATACGTTAGTGATGATTTATCAATCAAGGAAAATATAATTGAGGGGCAACATTGTACGTTAGTGATGGTTCATCACGCAAGGAAAATTTAATTTGTAACTATTATTTATGAATTGTTTCTGAGTTTAAATATTTGGATTTGAATTTTAAGAGATAAAAATGCTAGTAGTTTGATTATATTCTTTTAATTTGATTTTAAAGAGAAGAGAAAGAGACTTCATTGTTAAATTTTGCTCCACCTGGTGACAGATGTGGTAAACTATCGCTGCGGAAATTAAGATTGATCAATTCAGGTTTTAATAAATATTAATTGTTTAGAATAAGATTATTTGCTTGAATTCAATAATATATAATGAAATGACAAATATATAAAATCAATAATTTAATGTTAAAAACTTAAATTATCTGAAATTAAGTATTAAATGGAGATGTATTGGTCACGAACAACGAATGACCTCGTTTAAAGATTGAACGTATAGTAGGACGCGATAAATGTAGGTAGTCATGAAAAACCGAAGCCTCTTTTGAAAACGGAATATGTCGAGGACGCGGTGAATGTTGACTAACTTTTATTATGATGATATCATAATTTAATAAATTTATACATCAATGAATGATGAATATTACTTATAAAATTTGTACGTTAATATTAAATCTTGTATAATGGGACAGGCTTAGCTTTTTAAATTATTTAAGTACAAAATAGAATAAAGAGTATCTCACGAGTCGCCGGTAGATGGATATTAGCGTCACGGGGGATGAGGTACGGGGTTAGGTGATAAATAGGCTTGCGGGAGGCCGCAAGGGACACTTTTTCTTGGACGGCTGCGGAGGACTCTTATTCTCGGACACTTGGGGACTCAACTCGGAAGAAAACACAAGAAGATCGTCAACATTTTCTCTGTAAAGTATTTTTATAATCAAGAAAGAAGAAGTTATTTGCGTGGGGTTGATAGCACATTTTTAGCTTAGGGCAGTGTAGATTCGCGGTAGTTTAGTATTATTCGTCTTAATTTCAGACCTCATGGTGAGTATAACAGGTCTGAGGTTAAGGGCGTCATTTTGTAGTACACTTTAGTTATTTTCGTGATTATTTTTGGTTAGTTTTCATGGGACCTAGAGGATAGCCTAAATCCAGGCGTCTCGGGGTTTTATGAAGAAAATTCTTTTAAATTCTGCTTTATGATCGGGGAGGTGCTATCAACGGTCATCAGTCTTGCCCTGAAACCCAGCGGTGTTAACTTAAAGGCTTGACTGTGTGACAAGGTAGAAAGACAAAGTCTTGTGGCGAGGCTTTGGGACTCGCATTTCAGAGTCTAGTTAGCTACCTGAAGGGATGAGCGAGGAAGGATATACATGCGAATCCGTCTAAGTACGCGTTTCTCGGTCGTGTTGTTCCTTTAACGCTTCATAACTTCAGACCTCACCAGGTTAGGTCAACTGATCCTATCCCATAAAGGTTGACCTACTTACACGGGTTGCTAGAATTAGGAGGGATCTGCCCAATCCAGTTTGTAGTGAGACTAGAGTTCACTGGCTTTGGCTAAGGTCGAGTGGACTATTACAGAGCTAGGGTGATTAGGAGCAAATACCTAGATTAGCGAGAGAAAGTCTCTCAACAGCTTATTCTGTAGCTTTAGACAGCCTGATTCTTACACCGGAATCAGACTTACACATATCACACTTTCGAAATGACGCGATTAGCTCTAGGGAATGGTAGTGGATAGTTAGTATAGGCATAGTTCTAGGAAAATAGGTTGTATAGTTAGTAGGCGTTACGGCAATCGACAGTGTAGTGAAAAGTGCGAAAATAATAGTGGAAAACCTTGTGTTTCTTGTGAAATTAGTAAATTCCAAGGACATAAAACTATAATTTATGGGGGTAAGCGAACCTAGGCTCCATATTCAAATGGCCACGCCCAAAACAAAAGAAAAAAAAATAAAATAAAAATTTCTTTTTCCTATTTTCCCTATGATATTGTTTCTTTGCAAAGAAAGTAAAATAATTTAATTTCAATATAAATATCTATCAAGGATATCAGAATTGTCCAAGAATATTGTGGTATCAAACAATATTATCTACCTACTTACTTATTTTACAAATTGTCTTGTTCATTCTAGAAAATAATAACAATTATGAGAATACTACTTTAATGTTTATCTGGTTTTCCTGGAGGGATTCTTGAGTGTGGAGGTCTTATCTGGTGATGCTATGGTCAAGCCAAGCGAACCTCTGTCTCCAAATGCAGAAGCGGTGAGATAAGTTTGCTTTTCATGAGATTTCCCATGAGACACATTTTTTCCTGGATACCTATTATTTATTATTGAATTAATCTAATTACAAGATAGTGTACATAGCTTTTGCCATGGGCTCGATCCTGTTTTATAATACTCATGTGAATGTAAGATTGATTCACTTACTTATAAATTACTTGGAAAAAGATTCCTAAGCAGAGTTATGTCACTCTTAAACTACCTACATAAATGAATAATTTTTTATGGAAGGAACAAGAACAATATAGTCTAACTAAATATCACTTATTAATCAGATATCTTGGATAATACTATATTCTAACCTATTTATAGTTCTAAACTACTAATCTGAATATCAGATTCAATATAATATTTTGGTTACTACCTGATCTATCTTCTATTTTAAATGAGAAGTACTCTCTTCTTAACTGACACTTACCTACTTTAACTACCTATATATAACTTGGATCTCTTCATATGTTACTAAAGTATTCCGTCCTAGTATAAACATATTAAATTCATCTAAAAATCTAGTTATCCTAACAAATATTAATTTAGTAGACAATCTATAGGAGTGGATTGTAAGATTGAATTCATGAAGACATAAAATAAGTCTTGAGATAGCAAAATATGAAGACATAAGATTAGTCTATATTTTGTATTATGTTAAATTCATTATTTAAAACAGCTCAGCAAATATCGCAGTGATGTTGAAGAAATCACACACTGTAGTGTTGGGATAGCGCTTGGAGACACTTTGTCTCTCCTCTTGTCCACTTAAGTCTACAATACTGACTTACTTAAACTTCACCGACTATTAGTAGAATGGTCTTTTGTGTAAATACAATAAAGGCTGGGTTGCAGGAGAAGTCAGGCCAAGTAAGGTGACGAAGATTATCGGTATGAGCGGTGGCGGTGCTCTGCCCTTGCTGCAAAAACCCATATGTATGAGCTAATTATCATTTGTAAATAATAAATATACCTTTCAAGTAGGAATGTTATACTTGTAGAACATTCCGTAGACCTGTAATACTAATAGTAAATCTATACTTACTACATTAACTATTACTAGATTCTAATTAGATTTAACAAACTATTCAACATTGCTTATGAGACCTACATCTATCTAACAATAAGACTATTGATTCATAATCTGAGACTTAGAAATCCAGGCATAATAACTTAGATTTTTAATGCAAGTGAACACCTCTTTTGCGTAGTAGGATAAAGTCCAATAAAATACTTCAATTTCATAATCATGGTTGACAAATAATTCAGTTGGAACATGTAGGATGATGTCTAATCTAGGACTTTTAATGTAAAGGTCTATGTGGATTCACTAAACCAAATTTGATAAAACTCTTATTTATATTTCATTCATTTATTAGGGCAAGTAATAGGTTGAGTAGGATATTAAATAAATAATAGTAGCTGAGGAGATAGTGTGAGAGTAGGATATTAATAAAAGTTGGTATTTAGTAGCATTGTGTATTTATAGATATTGATAATACTCTTAAAAGAATCTGGTTAAGCTTCGGATTGCAACCAGGGTATTCCTCCACTAGATATCACAAGCCAAATTTTCAAGCCAAACAAATAGATATTTTAAAAATAGATATTGTAAAATAAAAAAAAATAATTAGTAGGTTAGAGCATTTTAAAATTAGGATTTTAGGAGAGTAAGTATATAGTAATTATATATAGATTTGGTGTGCAGTGTTAGGTATATGTATGAATATTTAGGTATATTAAGGGTGCCGTTACAGCATCAAGAGATCCGTAGTAATTTTTCTTTGGTCACAATGACCACTCCTGCGGGACAGAAGAGCTTGCAAATTAAAAAATCACATCGCAGACCTAGGTAAAAAGCAAAGATGAATGAGGAGGATTAAAATATAAATGAAAGTCTGAAAATGGAAGAAAATTGAATTTTACACTGTTCCACTTACCATTATGTCATCAGTCGTCAACAATTAGGTCATCACATCACGGTATTACGCAATTAACGAGCGATGAAACTGTCGTCGGCAGAGTCGGCACTGCACCAACAGCCAATTATCTTATTGATGGTGATTAAATTTCATATTCCTCGTAGAATGTAATACCGTGTCTGTTGTTGACTATAATTAGTAAAACGTTATTATGTAGGTTTAGTATATACAACAGAATGAAGAAGAAGTTTATCGACATGTGAGCACAGCAACAATCAACTGAATACTTATCCCATATTATGTACATTTTGTAGGCGTTTGTTGTGAAAAAGACAAGGTCAATTTCATCGTACTTACCTCTTTCCGACAGGTATTTTTGGCTAACAATACGGGATAATACAAAAGTGCTCGAAGTACCATTTTAAAAAGACAAGAATATGTAAAAAAAACACCCATATTTATCAAGTTGAAAAAAAAAATTTCATTGAATTTAACAATGCATAAGTAAGTAACCTTTTACTTTTATATTTAAAAAAGATAATTAATTATTTGCTTTGTTTCAACTTTACAAACATCTAACTTATTTAATACAAAGTTAAATGTGTTAAAGAATAAAGTAAAGTTAATCTAAAAATAACAAACTCAACTGCTCGCTAAACTTAGTTGTGGGGGCGTAGCGGTTTGTGGAGACCACAAAATAATGGATCATGGAGATACACGGAGACAGGTCACTCAGACTGCAACTGGGAATTATCTTTTGCCTTAATATAAACACTATAAGAATAACACAATTTTTTATAGATGAACTCACAATTACATGTCATTTCGCGGTATTTATCTTCTAATGTTTCATTTATCAATAAATATAAAATTTTATAATTATGAGTATATATGTAAGATTCAAAAATAATAATTAGATAGGAAGTACTTAGACTTCTCATTGAAAAACTGTAAAAAAAACATCACCATTATCTTACCCGTTTAACCATCACATGTTATTTTTTCGAGCATAGAGCAATTTGTTTTTTCCGAGTGGAATACCATGTTGATCTTTGTTCTCGAGAACAGAATAGTAGTCTACCACGACTTTTTGTGTTTTCAGCAGCATTGAGGAGGTCATGAATTTTTTGAACTCTTCCTAGCTTCGAAAAGCTTTTATGAATTGAGCTGTTAAATATGCATTTCATAAGTTATTTTTAGTAGCGAAGTGTATCTATACTCGTATGGCAAAACATTTTGTCTGATTTAATTATGTCCATATTAAAACGAAAAAATGTCCAAAATTTTCGCAGAACAAATAAAATAATCTTCTAATAACAATATTAATATAAAGATAACAGAAAAGTTGTTCAAACAATACAATGTCTCCAGCAAACAAAAATTGTATTATCTTTGGGGGTGGGACGGCCTATCGCCTTGAGTAAACAGAGTTTGTTTAGACAACCATTTTTTACGTCTTCGACTTGTGTGCCTATACATTTTATCGATTAGCGTAACAAAATTAAAAGTAAACATATTTTTAGAGGATAAAAAATCGAAGATTTTACACAATTAGGTGTCATTTAGGAGTAAAATTAAATGTTATTTCTTTTCTACTTATATGAACCGTGTTAATAGACGTTATTGACAAAAAGCACTGCAATGATTATAGTAGCAAGAAAAGAACAAAATTAACCTAACAGTATAAGCCTAGCTACCTTGGTTCAACCGATATTAAAAAAAACTCAAAGTAAAAGTTAAAACAGTGTGAAAATGTGCGATTCTTATTAAATACTTTGTTGAATTTGTTCGTTTTGTACCCAGTGGCGGCGTCGGTAGTGCGGCAAATCCACATTTAGAGCAAGCGCCTGCGATTCAATTACAGGCAAAGTGCGCCAGCGGTGCGTATTGCATCGTAAACTGTCGGCAATAAGGCGTTATGACTACCTACGTCCTAAGATATACTCCTCCTAGAATAGAAGTAGAAGGTTCTAGGATGTGATTATTTAAAAAGGTTATATATTTATGTGATGATGAGTAAATAATGTTTTATGGGCAAATGTGTATTTTAATAGATCATAAACTATCACTTCTTAAATGGTCGATTGACCATGACACCTACACGAAATGAATGAATGAATGAACTTCTTAAATGTATGAATAAGTACGGTCACAGAGAATCATATAAAAAAGATGAATTAACCTAATGAACACTGGATTCATTAAAGCAGCCTTTGATGAATTCCAGTTACTCGCTAAGAGTGGTCAGTATAGAACTTCCTCCAAAGAAGTCTAATCTATCACTTCCCCATTATCATTAACACGTGTTTACTTTGAACGTAGGTATTCGTAAATTAATAAATAATTGTAAAGTGGATTTCGAGGAAAAATAATGAAATATAGATAACATTTCATTATTTTCCCCGAAAACCGCTTTACTTTACTTTCACAACTAAGTTTATATAGCAACAAAAAATGACTACTTATTTATTCACGACTTATTCATTTTTCAATTTATACTTAAATCAAATAATGATAGGTCCGTGGCGTGCTATCTAGCGTCGAGTAAAACGCAACTTTATGAAAAAGATTCAAATGTGTTCTATTCCACACTAGATGGCATTTTAAAACATGTTTGACCTATTTCTTTTTAACTTCTCCACACATCGCTATCCTTCTCATCTTTGCTTTTTTTGCTAATGGTCCGGAACCCTTTGGGCGTGAGTGCTACTCGCTCTTGGCCGATCGCTGATCAACACACGAAGCTTATCAAATTGAAGATAATCTAGTATTCTTTCTTCTTCTTTTTCTTTTTGAGTAGAGCTTAAGTACCTATCCCACTTATGATTTAATTAGGCAATATCTACTAACTAACTTAACTATAGTTTAAGTTAGTACTAATATTATGTCTAGATTTCTTATTGCAACTTAAGTTAAGGCTGTATTATTATTATTAATATTTTAACTTAGCATAAAGGAAGGTACACTAAGATTTTGCGCTAATACTTAAAAAACTTGGTACTTATGGATGGAATGGCAAGAGAACAAAGCTTTCATGTTTATGAGTACTTCCATAATACAAAAAAAAATTGTCAAGTAAAAATTGAACCAGCATACTAATGGTTCCGCCGTACACACTTAACACAATGTTTTAAAATGATTTGTAACTCTGTTTTGATATGTAGGTAGGTATTAGTTAAATCTATGTAAAAACAAGTAGGAACTTAAACCTACCAAAAAAATTTAAGAATTTCATTTTTTTTTAATTCTATTGCGATTTGTACGCAATGATAGCCACATGATACTTACATACGTTTCCCTTACAAAATTAAACAATGATTTGTGGGTTTAAACCAGTTCCTCTGTCTATCCCTGATAATTAAGAAAGACGTAAAAATATATATCTTATCTATGTATTATAATTTGATTATACAGCCCGCGTACAGAGTGCGTAGGTTTTTAATATGTAGATTCGAAATTTTGTTGTCAAGTTTTCCTTTTTATACGCATTATGCGAATACCTTCGTAGATACCTACCTACATACCTATGCAGAAATTTTTCTTTTCCTCATTTTTTATACAAATGAGTACCTAGATAAACAAGCCACCAGATGGAAAGGGTTAACGTAGCAAGACACCAGGGCGTCGATTCTGCTAACGTTAAGACAAAATCGTATCAAAATAGTGTTTCAATAGTAGTGCTTTTTACACACTATTTACAAGAGTTATGACAGTATGATGTGATGTGAATGTAGTGTGTGGTGTGATCATCAAAAGTGATATAAAAAAAATATACATTTCTTGTAACTAGTGTGTAAAAAAGCACTACCATTGAAACACTATTTTGACACGATTGTGATTTAACGTTAGCAGAATCGGCCCCCTGGAACCAATAAGCAGTTAATTTTTGCATGGACAACATTACTGCTAAATTTTAATGTTGTTTTATATTTGTGTTTGTGACATGTATTACCCTTTCCTTTCAGCCTGTTTGTAACGTAATTACCGACCGCACAGCGCAACTTGTCTCTTCAAACCATGACATTGACAGAATCACCGTAATATCGGTGGAAGCCATAATTTTAAAAAAGAAAGAAAATGAACTGAGAAGACAATGACACAATCATGACACACAGCAACGCCTAAATTAGTATGGAAAGTAATTGCCCTTGCAAAATTTAAACAAATTTCGACAAGACATTGTCAAAGCCTAGGCTACCCATGTTTAACACCTTGACATGGCGGGAAGATCTCCCCTTTGTGACAGACAAGCATATCGTTGTAGCTCCCGTTTATAAATCCGTTTTCCTTTTTCATATTCGGATCCCTAGAAGTCCGATAGTGTTTATGGTTTTGGCATGTTAAAACTTTAATATTGTACGTTTTGTAGAGGCTATTTCTGCTTCTCATAATCTCCTGTCACGCGAGGCTGTGAAACAATGTGCCACTATTAATAATGAACTGCTGGTTTACGTGTGATAATTGAAATTCACACCTTATTAAAATTATTAATTTTACCTATAAGTAAGTGTTTGTTTTAATTAGTAAAAACTTATTAATAGTTAAATTGAGAAGTAAGATTAGGTGTAAAAAGTCAATAAAAAGTGATAATATATGATGTATTAAAATGAAAAGGGAAGATTTTGCCGCTTAGGTAGGTATGCTTTATTAAAAGTTTCCTCATCGGTCTAGCTGCCGCCAATGTCGATTAATTTAGTCCTTAGTATTGCACGTGCTGATTATAGAAACAATAACACAAACCTTAGAATCATAAACTAGGCATAGGCCTAGTTTATGATTCTAAGGTTTGTGTTATTGTTTATAGATTCTTTGTAACACGTATATATTTTTCGATAGACTGAGATCGATAAATGTTAATAGGTAATTAAGTAGCCATATGCGATTTTAAGGATGATGTGCGTTATCAGATACAATTAATCATGTTTAAAATCAATATTAGGAAATTATCTGCACATGCAATTTTTTTAATATATTTACGAGTAGATAAGGTAACTTATTTTATTACGTAAAATATTTGAAATTGAAAGTAGTATTTACTGGAATAGCAAGGAGGCCAAATGCCACACAAATCTTTTTAGAGCCATTCAATCTTTCACGCCCAGGCGAACTTTGGCCTTTATATGATACTGAATAAGTTATTGTACTTACCACAACGGAAGAAACAATGAATATTTTTATTTAATGTCCCTTTCTGAATAAGGTTACTTCGTAAGTAAACCTACTAAAGTTGAAATCGTATTAATCCATATCCATACTAATATTATAAATGCGAAAGTCTGTCTGTCTGTCTGTCTGTCTGTCTGTCTGTCTGTCTGTCACCTCTTCACGGCTAAGCTGCTGGACCGATTGTGATGAAATTTGGTAGGGATGTAGTTAACGACCTCATAGGCTACTTTTGGGCGCGATATAACCGAGTCCCACGCGGGCGGAGCCGCGGGCAACAGCTAGTATCTATATATATAAAAATGAAACCCGTTTTCCGTTGTCACGACATAGCATGAAAACGGCTTGACCGATTTGGCAGATTTTTTTTTTGTAGTTTTCTAATACTCTGTACAAGGTTCTTACGGAAAAAAATATTAAGAAAGGCGGTACGAAGTTCGCCGGGTCAGCTAGTTTACAATAATTATGAAAGCCTACGACTAAGAAGCGATAGAAGGCCATTTAGAAAAATTATGTGAAAGCGATGAGCAATACATTGTTAAATTTAAAAAATACCTACGTTCTTTTATCAGAATTCAAAAAGATAATTTACTTAGTTTCGACCTTGCTGCTGGAAGAGATTTCTTTAGAAACCGGTACCTTTACCAACTTTCCTTTCGGTGAAAAATCTTGTATATTATTTGTTCTTATATAAATTTAGAAAATAATAGTTATAATACATAATGTTTCAAAATTTTCCAACAGTCTATTTAACCTTAGCTAAAACCAAACATTTAAAGGTCAACAGGCCGATAAATTATCAATAATCATCAGGATTTTGTTAAAATTTAGTATCCGTATGTAGGGCAAAGTGAAAATTCCATTTATATTTTGATCGCTGCGCCCCGACGTCCCTAAGGGCCCGGTGGCAATAAACTCTTGCTATTGTAATTTTGTTTTGTTGCAAACTTCTCGCCTTCGGGCGGCCGGGACGAAACTTTCAACATTTGCTAGACTACAGCGATTCGCATAAATTTATAAACCCCAAAACGAAATTTAATTCTAGCCAACTTGGCGCCGGCACTCAATCTTGAATAACTATATTGTAACGACCATTAAGCGTAAGCATCAAATTATTCGTATACTTACCAACTTTAGGGTGGGTTTAATCACAGTACCTAAACTAAATTTATGTTATTTCTTTGGTTGATAATAAAAAAAAAACTCTCTTGGTATGTTCATGGTTGCATGCTTAGCCTAGCTTTTGAGACTGATGTCAATTTTGCTGCTTTACTTACCTGTCATAAAGACGGAAACCCTATGTTTTTTTTTGGTTAATGGTTCAGTTCAGGTATCATAAATTGAAAGATACGAGTATATGGACTCCAGCAATACAACTTGGGATGCAACCAAAAATACCCAATGAAGAGAAAGAGCTTAACGATTGTGTAAAAATAAATATTTTTTGGAGTATTCACTCGATATAACTCTGCGAATAGAATCGAGCGTAACAAATAAAACGAACGCCAAATTTCACAGACTAAACTAGACACGTCGTTCCAATAGAATTGAATCGAATAAATCTAACTGATCCTCGGACAAATTGTTCCAACTGGTCAGTGGTCGAAGTTTTAAATCGATTCAATAGATATCGGTGTGTGGTGTGCTAGTAATTCGTCAACGTCGAGACATAATCCCAGCCTCAATGAGTTCTAAGCCGGCTGCGAAGGATGTCCCTTCATCCATCACCGGCCGAGTGGTACCCGGGTATACGCCGAGTCATCTCATAGAAACTATCGTACTTACTTGAAAAAATCGATTAAGTTAATGCTATCGATTCAAGTTTCGACATTGTCATTGTTTACGGTAGAAACAAAGGCGGTCTTTGACGAACAACGAGCAAGTGATTGAAATCGATATCTTACGAGATTAAAAAGTCGGACACGGTTGAAATTAATATTGATTTGAAAGATTATTAAAGAAATTTGGTTCCCTACTACAAAACCACTGGATCTATTTGTATGCATATTTGTCGTAAAAAGCTATAAAGGACAATCAAAGATCTGCCAAAATTATTCATAAGTTTCAATCTTAATTAAACTTATATGTATGTTGATTCGGCAAAATTATCTTCACAGGATATAATAGAAAATGTTGCACTCTTCCTTAGTTCTGAAATTAAAAGCTTTCAAACAAACATTCTGTTAAGTTTTACTATACCTATTAATAGTATAGAAGTGTAGATAGATTAAACGTGGTATCTGTTAAAAGGGAAATATTTAAAAATCTAGATTTACCTCTGCCCAATGATCCACAAAGTTCCGCAGTAGCTCTATTTAATAAACAAATAATTAAGCGTTCGAAATAATGTAGAAATAGTTCAACATCTAAATATTCGGTCATGTAGTGGCGTACCCATCTGCTCCTGAATTCAATTTATCGGGAAAACGTGATGCTCGCGAACTGAATCTGTGTCGATGAAATACAACCACAGGCGTTACATTATTTGTTTTCTTTATTAATTATGACAACAAGAGAAATACATTGAACATGACTATATTTTCTATGTAATTAACTGAGGTAACCAACCAAGTAGCCCTTGTGAAATTGGCGCGCGGTCATCATAACCATTTTGACGCTTGTACTTGTACTGCCTTGAGGGTTCTCGCCTGCAATCCATTCAAAATAATGCATCTCAGTGTGTTCAAATTCTTCAAAGGTCTCTTCCCCTCTATAAAATTCTTATAAAAATTATAGTCCGTTCATTTAGGTAACACACTATAAAACTAGTATTTCACGAATATGTCGCTTATTGCTGTAATAGATAAAGAATCATGGTTATGATAAGGGCCGGTATTTTGCGTACTTCTAATTTTGTATGAAAACCAATTTTACACACAATGTCACGACAACACTGTAGTCCAATGCTACAATAACTGTATATTACGTTAGCACATTGCTGGACACACTACGTCTATAGACGTTATAACAATTAAACTTCTATTGTGTTTTCAAAACTGTCCAGCAAGAAAGACAGACGAGCACGAAAAATTCCTTACTTGAATGAATTAGTCCAATAAGTACAAACTTGTCTGCCAACGTAATGGTGTAAAATAAAAAACGCTTTATGGGAACATAAAAAATACATACTTACATTGAAATAGAACAAGATGTACATACAAAAGTAGTACAATAGGCGCCCTTATCACCAGTGCAATTTCTTTGAGGCCACCTTAATGATAGGACAATAATATTATGTTGCCGTCTTATTAACTTAGTCATTTTTAACTCAAGGTGTTGAAAAAAATAATGGTTTACCTCTTAAACGTATAGAAAAAATGACGGTATTTCTTAATCTAGTCTTAGTTTGGGCAAAGTTTCCCCGTTCCAAGTCCAAGTCAGCCCCGTTGTTTTAATTTCCGGTACTACGGAGCGTCGCCAGGTTAGCCTTGGGCATCGGCACTTCCGCTTTTCTTCGGAATTTCAATAGAGCCTGCCTTTTAAATTCGATCCTTGGCATATGAATCGAATTACCAAAACCTATACCAAATTCATGTATGTTGGCGGAGATATATTTGATTAGATATTTTTTATACTAACTTTATATGCCATGATTTTTTTTAAGATAGTCTACAAAGATGCATTAAAATCTACCATTATCATAAGTATCTTAAATACGCCTACCTAATCAGATTTATGGATATTTATGTCGTTACTTTAAAATAGTTACTAATTTATATACATATATTACATGGAACATATTTTCACATAAAAAAGGTGAAATTTACAAAATAAGGTATTTGTTTGCTGAAATCTTTCAAAATTATATTATTTCTATTAAGTATCTGAAAGGTTCTCTGCACAAGGTCGTAATATTTTTAGAAGCCTCTCCAAATAGTATAAATGTCACCTTTTTATAACCGGGATCGAGTTTATGCCGTTGCTCGGAAATGATCTGTAAATCTATCTATATATTTACCTATATGTACTATATTTTATTTTATCTGTCAGTTCCATCAATTCGCAAAGTTTATTTGAATTCAAGTATTTCATTAAACGTCTGTTATGGTGTAGACTGCGTCTTTATTCTTTTTCGTAATTGAACGGTTTTCTTGTATGTCTTACCTACTTACTTTTTCACCAAATAAAACAGAAGTGTACCAAATAAAAAGTTTAATTGAATTTCTTCTAAACAATAAATGAAATGACACCATGATAGCTTTTTTTATTATTCCTGTTATTAGAATAATTATAAATTGGTAGAGCTTCAACCTATAACCTCAACCTCCCCGAGTTGCTGGTAATTTGCATGTATTACTAGCAACTCGGTGAGCCTGCTGGGAGGCCGGCATTTTGTTCCCATATTTATTTAGTTATTAACTAGCGGCCCGCCCCGGCATCGCATGGGCATAAAAACCTACCTCTTAAAACACTCTATCTCTTAAAAAAAACCGCATCGAAATCAGTTGCGTAGTTTTAAAGATTTAAGCATACAAGGGGACATAAACAGAGAAAGCGACTTTGTTTTATACTATGTAGTGATAGTGATTATGTTTAAAATAATAACACTAGATCTACTAACAAGATGTCGCAACCTACTAACTCACTGTATGGACTTTGATGTCTGAAAATATATTTTTTAAATTATTTTATTTTAATGCGTCTTTTTATTCTTGTCACAGCATCAAATAGCGGTAAAATACTAATAAACTATTGTATTTCCATATATAAACACGTAACAGCATTTACCCAGAAGCTTTATTTAATTTAGGACGTGCCACTACCGTCTGCTCCAGAGACAATATCCTATTGATTAATTAAATGCTTCAAATAGCTGGACTTTGGATGTCCACCGGCTTCAAGATTAATACCTGTTTCATCTGCTTTCAGTCTGCCATTCCTGGGAAATTGGTTGCGAGGTTGCGATGTCACACACAAATAGACAGTGTTGATAGTGATTGGTGCCAGTCAGTTAAAAGGATTTTAAAATGTATTGCCGTATTTCTGTGTAAATTCCAGCCGACGTATCCAATTATATATTAACATTGTATGCATGGATTGTTCGAGTAATTTTAGATAATATGTTCGGTGTAATTTGATTGATTCCTGTTAGTTACGGATATTCATTTTATATCATCTACCTACAGTTAGTTAGGTAGCTATTCATTTACTGTATTATAATTTAGTAGACTAGACACAGTCATAGACAGTTTTTTCGTGTTTTCTCAACCTTCTATAAAAGCTCCCGAAGAATTGATAACTTCCTCAAAAAATTGAAGTTGGTTAAAAATAATATGAGTCTACCTTTGATAAAGACTTACATAATAACATTATTTGCAGTTGACATTGTTCACTAACTTTAACCTTATTACACGTGAAATCGAAAATCACATCTATATTTATTATTTAAAATTTAAATCAATGCCATTTTTCGTTATAATTTTATAACTCAAGAACGGGCGCAACTATCCAAACCGAATGTTTAGGCTTTGTTTGGACTATTTAGTAGATGGTTTATATGAAGTTAGCACAAAATCGGTCGAGCGGTTCTTAATTATTTTATAATTTTCCTTTATACGAAGCGAATCACGTACTGGGCCTTTAGTTTAAAATTATAATAGAGAGACAGGCAAAAATAAAAGACTAAACATTTTTATTTTGGCTTTTGTTGATATAATAAATGCCCCCAATATTATATTGTACTAGTAGTAAATACTAATATTGGGGCTCAAAAGCTATCAAGCTGAATTTTGCTAGGTTTTAATTTCTATAAATTTGAATGAACATATTAAAATTTTGAGAAATCCTCACTGACATTTGACTATATAAAATGTCAGCTAAGAAAAGATTTCCCAAAATGTTTAATTAATTATTACTATTTCGGTAATGATTTGCCGAACTGGACTTCTTGTAAGCTTTTTAGGGTATTTTTTATAATTTAAGTACATAGTTTAAGACTCTAAATTGTAAAAAAATAATTAATTTCAGTAAATATCAAATAAACAATATTTTTTTTTTATATTATACCTAAATACAAAAATCGAAACAACGCTGAACTGAAACAAGACGTAAAAATTAACAACTTCGGAAGTTTTTCCGTAAAAGCTAGTTGTATTGGTGTACAAAGCGAGTCGCGCCAACATTGTCGCTGGGACCGTAAAGCAGGGCCGCAAAGCGTTTAATGGCTTTTTATGGGCCATTGCGAAGCACGGTTTACGTGCTACTCCTTGTCAGCCGTTTTTATAGCTTTTCAAATAATCACAAGAGATTTCCAATCACTAAATAGTTTCTGGGAACTAAGATTAGATTCGATCTGAGTGTCACAAACTTTCGGTGACAAGGGAAATAAATAATGATGTCCTTTTATCTGAACGACTGATGTTTCTGAGTAAAAAGTTTTACAAAGGAACACACGTTGACATTTTCACCGTAATATTAAAGCTGCTTTTATAAGAATTAGTGATACCATGTCATACAGACCTGTAGTATGACTATATGTATGTATGTAAAGAAAGAAACACAAAAGAGAACCAATTATTTTTCTTGGTCAAAGCCCGTGCTACAACCACATATATTTTTCTGATTTCAAAGGTTTTGTCCATATAATCTTCAAGTTTTAAGCAATATCATATCAATTAAAATAAAATATAGCAGCTGCTTGGGGCTCAGTCCTTGTATACATTTAGGAAAATCCGCTGACGTATCCTAACTTTAAAAAACCTACCTTTTAAAATGCAGCTTTACAATTCAAATCGTTTTTATCAATCTGTGTTCATTTTATGTATTGAGTGACCTAGTTTTGATGTGGACAATAATTCTTGAATACACAAAAACACCCACGTACGATTCAAATAGTAAAATATAGCTTATTTCTTGAGAAAGTCAGAACGATTGTGTAAGATAAGGAGGTAGCAAACAGGCTGACGTCCCGGACGCCCTCTGCCCCGTCAGTTCCGGTGCAGGCGGGGCGGAAATCTACCGTCGACATTAACCTCGTAAATATAAGAGAGAAATAACATGTACCTTATAAATGTCATATATGAGAGCCTCTTAGCTTGACCTATTTCATTGCGCTACTTGACTTACAAGAAGTGACTTTTATTTATTAAAAAATAAGTCCTAAGAATGCGTGGATGGAAGGCATGGAATTCAGGAACTGTTTTCTTTGACTAGTATAGGTACTTATTTATTCAATAAAGAGAAGTTATAGATAATATAAGAGAACCTATCTGAAAAACTATTGATGAACTATAAAAAAAAGAAATATTGTGACTTTGTAGTTAAATAGACAGAGGTCTTGGGTGTATCTATGACTGAAATAAAGTTTTTTTTTATCAAAAAAAATTTTTTTCTTCAAAAGTGGCACTTGACGAATGAATCTTCTGCAACACCAGAAGTGTCGCGAATGCGTTACCGATCCTGAATAGATCTTTTACCGCCCTGCTTCCAATAAGACTTCCATGTTGTGTAGATGTGTGAGGAAATATATCGTCACCATTACCGCGATAATATAATATAGGCGCTAAAGAAAATAATACGAATATATTAGATTATTTGATATCTGAGTAATAGGTTACTGAGTAATAACCAAATAATATCGCTTATACGGGCCTGCCCAGCTTACTACTTAACTATTACCAGGTAATGTTTAGCCTAATATTCGCAAACTAATATACTCGATATAATATGATTACCGATATTACATCTATGTTGTAGTAACTTGGAAAAACCATGTCAGAGGAATATAATAAGGGGTAATTTTTTCCTTACAACGTAAAGTTTACTTTGTATGAAAATTCGAAAATTTTCATTCCTTGACTCCATTTTCAAGAGAGTTCATAGTTGTTTGTGTTAAGAATGTGAGTAACTTTCAAGAACATGTTTACATGATAAGTCAGCTCACGGCACGTGGGCGGTTTTCTTAAAGTAAGGAAAATATGTTGGATCCGAAACATCGTCAACAAAAACACGACTGAATTAATTTGGATAATATACCTCTATATTTTCCCTAACATACTTAACTCACAGTTTGAATATACGTTTATGTCGTCACTATTTCAGAATTTTATTTTTCATATGCATGTTTATCTGCTAGTAAGTATTATTATTTAGATACTTAGCTTGTTACTTAGTGTAATATCAAAGCGAATATATATAGGCACAACAATGACCCAATATAACGACATAAGCTCCAAAGCCTGCTAGTTAATTGACGGGCTCTGACACAACCACTGGCGATCTCAATACCAGGAAATGCAGGAACGTGTATGATTCAGCCACTCTAGCTGACCTAGCTAATTGACCCCATAAATAGTTAATGCCATCCACATCTTCAGCCTAACATTTTTTAGGTTGTGTTTCAAGCCTCATTGTTTTCAATTCAACTCAATTTATTTATTTCAGACAATTATTTCGATAAAACGTCAATATTTGTTAGTATTTTTTTCTATCCTACGTTAGTAAAATATTGATTTTTGATTTTATATTATACTAGCTTTTACCCGCGGCTTCGCTCGCGTGGAATTAGAATTTTTTTCCCAGGAAGAAAAATTTATTAGGTTATATGGCCGATATTTGGTGTACACATACAAATATTCCAGTAATCTCCCTTGGGAACTTGATGCTTTGTCAGGACCAAAAGTAGACTATGTTACTCTCCATCCTTTCAACTCACTCTATGCCAAAAATCAGGTCGATTAGTTGCTTAGCTACGGCGTGAAGGAAGGACAAACAAACAAACAAACAAACAAACAAACAAACAAACAAACAAACAAACAAACAAACAAACAAACAAACAAACAAACAAACAAACAAACAAACAAACAAACAAACAAACAAACAAACAAACAAACAAACAAACAAACAAACAAACAAACAAACAAACAAACAAACAAACAAACAAACAAACAAACAAACAAACAAACAAACAAACAAACAAACAAACAAACAAACAAACAAACAAACAAACAAACAAACAAACAAACAAACAAACAAACAAACAAACAAACAAACAAACAAACAAACAAACAAACAAACAAACAAACAAACAAACAAACAAACAAACAAACAAACAAACAAACAAACAAACAAACAAACAAACAAACAAACAAACAAACAAACAAACAAACAAACAAACAAACAAACAAACAAACAAACAAACAAACAAACAAACAAACAAACAAACAAACAAACAAACAAACAAACAAACAAACAAACAAACAAACAAACAAACAAACAAACAAACAAACAAACAAACAAACAAACAAACAAACAAACACACTTCCACATTTATAATATTAGTATGGAAGTATGGATTTGGATAACAAATTGGATAAATAATTTTTTTTTTCCGTCTATAAAGTTATTTTGACTTGAAGTGGTATAGAGTAGTAGAGATAATAGGAGAAAGATGTGTGCGAACCCATGGTAGATGCATGCATGAACTTAATGCAAAATTGTACAAACACTGATATGCATGTCTTAATTGTTATACAGTTGTACATGCTACGAATTTTACGATATAGTTTTCAACCTGCTGCTAGGCACAGACTTAAAACTCGAATCCAGGTAGGTATCTAGGGAACTACTTTTAATTAAATCGAGTGCTCTTACTCCGGCTCTGAAACTCTTTTAAGTGATTCGAGATAAACTTCTATACAAAGTGGAACAATAGATAACTACTTTCAATAGTCTGCTTCAAAACTTAGTATTTGACATTTTGTAATTTACGAGTATTTACATGGAACTTTGCAAAGATTCATTAGTTTCTTTAAAGTATTTTCTAAATTTAAAAAATATGCAATATAATCTCAACAAATATTAGTTTTTAACTGAAGAGCTACTGCTCTTCCCAATTGTATACTTCCAAAATGATTTCATGTTTTTTTTAGTTTCATTTGTAATCAGTTAATCAGACTATAAGCAGATGTGGTGTATGCTTCTTAGCGTGTCTGGTGCTGCTCCCATCAGAGCAAGCCCACTATTTTCTTTTTTATTGCCAAATAGGTCAAAAATGTACCGGCGTCCTTCCGGGATTTCTTAATATAAGTACACAAAGAGGAACTCTCGGTTTCTCTTTAGATAGAAAAAGAAGATACGAAAATAAAAAATGAAGATTGGGACGTAAATATCCAAATCTTCTGTACTTCGTCTATATATGTACCACGAACTGAAATTTATGTTATAATTTTAGAAATTTCTTCAGGGAAAAATTTAAACTCTTAGGATCCGGTCCGGGTAAGTAATCATATAACTAATTTCAAATCTCATAACGTTAACTTTAAGCCTAATGTCCAATAAAATGTGACACATTAAGAAATTTCATTTTACAAAACTAACGTAATATCAAGCACTGAAAAGAGCTTACAAATTGCTCTAGAGACATAGTCATCCAACAAAAGAGTTATGATATTCTGATATGACTTTCAAGTCTTCCGACCCTAATAAAATCCGTTATTGCTGAAACAAAAAGTATAGGAAGTGGCTGTAAAAACGTCTATATTGCAACGTGGTGACCGCAAAAACTTTAATGATAACTTTTTATTGTCTATTCGTGAATCATGCTCATCCTTTTGCAATGCTAGTTCTGATGTCAGGATGTCTAATAAATCCAATTTTACGATAGATTTTTCTTTCGAAAAAGTTCGTTATTAAATATGCAATTGTTCCAAACAACTTCAGCGGCAAAATCAAAAAAACCTAATTTATGTGTTCTTTAATTGTATCGATAATTCAATGAAACAACCAATTTGGCAAACAAGCATAAGACTCATTGAGTTTGCTATCGCCAAATGGCAGATCAAGCTCTTTTAAATATACTTTGCAGCTTGATAAAGAATCCAGTACATTCGAGAAGAAAGTATCGAACAAAGTTTTTTTTTTAATTTAATTTGCCTAATGCCTTAAGTGCTGCTTAAATATAATAAAAATTGTGTCATGTATATATATATATATACATGGCAGGTACGTGGACTATGTGGTTACTTTGGTATCTTACTACAAATGCAAATTGGTATGTCTGTAGGTACATGTAGAATTTATTGCATCACTAGAATATGTAAAACAGGGTGAGTCTGCTCGAGGATGAATGTAAATAGTTACACTTACGTTAATTTGAAACATTTTAATAATATCTTATTAACACTTATTTAAAAAGTTTTATTAACACATACACGAATATTTAGTTACATCTAGGGTCAGGGCAGTTCCTCCGACGACTGAGCAAACGGCACGGCCATTCTTATTCGTAAAGCCAGTCTTCTGGCCACTGTATCTCAGTGTCTGTACCACTGTGTACACACCTAAAAATATTTATCAAAACTAAATATTTTTCTTTAGCCTGAAAATCAACTTTTTATTGCTATATTTTAATATGAATTGCAATAAATAAATTGAATTGAATGATGTAAAATAATGCCGCTGATTTATTTAATTTCGCCTTGTTATATTTTCACCAATTGCACCAATATAATATGTATCTTAGTAGATCTATACTGTGAATTAGTATATGTAGCAATCAAATGAACTATTGAACTTCATTTATTTTCATGTATAATTTCTCTGTGAAATGAATTACTCTTAAAAATAGGTCTTACTAATGTCAAAGAAAATATACACTACTTACGCGAATTAATGTTGTTGTAAACTCGTATCGCATTTGACGTTAAGCCACTTTGCACAGATGTGGCTCTATCTGTATTTCATGAAACAAACCTGAGCAGTTTGATGCTATCCAGAACTTTTGATGAAATAAATTTTATGAATATATGAAATTTATTGCTGTAGACTTCCGCTCTAGATTTTTTGTGTGAATACGTAATCTACTTTAAATTAACCCAAAACCACGAAGCAAATACAAAGAGGAGCTGGCCTATTGCTCTTTCCCTTAGAAACACAGGGTCTCCTAGTTACGGGGGGTCGGGGTCGGGAATCTGCCATAATATCCCCAAATAACATTTGGAGAGCCATCTATTAGTGAATAGACGAACTAAAATAAACATAGGCTGCTATCATAAAGGTCGTTATCGATAAAAGTTCTGCCTCTCGTTACTAGACGTCAAGGCCAGGATCGTATTTAAGTATGTTATAAAAATAATTAAACGAATTTAAAACTTCTAAGAAAGGTTATCTGTTGAACCTGTACGTGTGCAATATTTTAAAAATAACTCAATTTCGAACCAACTTCTAAGAAAGAGGTTTTTTATCAATGACAATCAAACAGTGTAAAAAGTGTTTCTACTCGCCGCTAGATAGCGCATTATTTTGGCTGTCACTCCATGCCACAGTAACATAAAATTATAAAATGCAAATTATTAATTACTTACAGATGAAAAAATAATCTTTTAGCTTCAGTCAGTTTAGGTTTACATGTATAGCTTTTACACCCGATAACACAACACTTCATTTTGTCAACCAATGTATTATTTATGATTTATTATATAGTTGAGCAAAACACGTGTTAGAACGACGTCGAAAAGTTTTGTACTGATTTTGGCGATACTGGTGGCGAGAAGCTGAAACTTTCAACGTGACGTCAGAGGCCCCTTTGATACATACTCAACCTGATTGCTTAATTCATCTCCTCTGTGTATTTGCTTCGTGCCCAAAACATAATTATTTATATACATTGAATGTAAAATGCGTATTTATATTTTTTTTACTACTAAGCAAGCATATCCATAAGGCCTACCTGATGGGACTCTGTTGATGCAGCCTATGCATGAACACCAGTAGTCACGTGCTCGTTGAATTACCATGAAGAAAAATGTTCACGCCCTTATCGTCTCTTATATGTGTGAAAAACACACAGAAAGTGGAGAAACATCTACTATAAAAATATTTTTAATTAGGCAGTATTATCCGCCTATTTTCCTAATGCATCCCTTAGTCTAGTTGTAAACTACTGTGGAATATGCGGGGCTTTAATTCTACGAATGTGACTGTAATGTAGTGTGACGGTGCTGCACTAAATGTGTTCTACGAAATACGTACAAAGTTCAAATAAATACTAGAACCGTCCTAGTCGCTGCAATTTGGAGTCACATGTGTTTTGTTGCTTTTGATTCGGATTTAAAGCATTGTTAATGCTAATAGTACAAATAGTTTTGTAACAGACAGATAGGGCGACAAGCAGTCAATGTGCAGATCTACGGGGGTCCATGGAAGTTCTTACGTTCAAAAGCAAGATATTATTCAAATTTGGTAACTTATCTTTCTACTCTCAATTATAGATAAAATACAGTTTTATTTGATAGATTTTTTGTCTGATAAATTGATTAAGAGGAAATGCGATTTCATTACGTCCGACATTTGAAATACAAAATTTACACATCTACTTGTATCTAGTTTTTGTTAAGACAAGTCTAAGTCATCCGACTAGAAGAATTAGCAAAGAAGTCTAATATCCTGAAAAAGCTGTAAATGTACTGAAAGCGCTTATTACTCCGGAATAAAAACGCAATAGTGGCGTTTCCATCTCGGACGACACACTGCCGTTATAAAACACGCCACAGACCATTTGAGACGGGCAAGGAGGTTTATTTCCTTTGTATCTAATTAATGTACTCCTTGTGTAAACCTATAGTATACACAACACAAGCAAGAGGGGTGGACAGCAGCGTTGAAGTAGCAGTTGGAAGCAGCGTAACAATATTTGAAAAAAAAGTGCTGCACTCCGGGACCGCCGCGGTAAAGCTATTGCATAGCATTCTTGAATAAATTTAGATTAAAAAAAAAAACTAAATAAAAACAGCGCGCGATTTCATGTTCTATATGAAATTAGCCAAGTAAAGGGTATTTTTATTTATTTTGATTATTTTTCCGAACCACCTTAATTTTTTTATTAATAATAGAATTTGAAATCGCGCACGGTCTCTACCGAGGCAATTTTTTTTATCTATGCCTTTTACTAACGGGAATTTTGGAACTATTTAGAAAAGGCATAAGGAACAAACTAACAGGATAACATATTATGAGGATACTGCTGTTATTTTTGTAGCAAGTGCCCCGGACGGACTACAAATCAAGATAACAAGCCCAGATAGAGACGAAGGAAATATTTACACATACAGCCATGTTATGTTCTGCTTCGTAATTGGTAATGGAGGGTAAACAAATACGTGTTACATTTATGATAAATACATAAAGAACTTATACGTATAAAATTGTACCATTATTTAATCGTAAAAAAGTATTTTAAAAATCGTATTTATGAATGGTTATAGGAATCTATAATGTCACACCAAAATAGTCTTAATAATTTTAAATCATAATACCTAATGCTTTAAATTTATAACGAATGTATATTAAATATATGAAACCATAAACATAACCAATTTAGAAATGTTTCCTTTGTATGTGATGAAAAATGAAATAACATAGGACTGAATAAAATAACAAAGTAAGAAAGAATAGTAAGTTTCTCAGCGAACCGATATTTATAACTCGCTTCTTCGCTCTCTTATAACAAGAAGGAAAATAGCAGTATTTTTGTATGAGGATTCGTTTCCCCCGCTAAATAAACAATTGAAGAGCAACGGTAAGTGGAATGAGTGGTTTATAAACATTTCACCTTACCCTCGATTTAGATTCCAATAAAATAGTAATCTTGGCCCATGCAGAATCATCATAATATCTTGTGTTAGTTTATTATTTAAATAATTATTAAAGTGGTAATTTTTAAGTAATTCCAACGTAGCAATGCTGTCAGCCTTCTGGCCACCCTACCTTGGGGTAATGATTTGCCGGGACTAGAATTATTGTAAGCTTCTTTTTTTAATATGTATATCTTATTTTTTTTTAGTTTAAGTAAGTAATTAGTTTAGGATTTTTAGGGTTCCGTACAAAAATGTAAAAACGGACCCTTATAGGATCACTCGTTCGTCTGTCTGTCCGTCCGTCCGTCTGTCACAGCCAATTTTCTCCGAACCTACTGGACTAAAACAGATGAAATTTGGTAGGATGGCGTAATCCTGTGACCCAAACACAGATGTGCAAAGTAAATATATTTTTTTAATAAAATAAGTACATTTTCGGGGACAAATTAGGAATTTAAAAAAAAAGTTCAGCAAACCTTACCGTGTTATATATCAAAAGAAAGGGCTCGTTTTGAGGATTTCAAATATATTTTTGTTGTTATTGTAACATAAATAATCTTGATTTTATTCATGAAAGAAGACAAAAATTGACCATCCCCCCCCTGATCTCCGAAACTGCTGGGCCTAAAATTTTGAAAAAAATACAAAAGTAGTACCTGTAGATTACAGGAAAACATACAAGAACTCTGTTAATTGACAATTAAGTGGTAAATTCAATATAAAACGTTTTAGTTCACTAAAACACAACTAGATGGCGATAGTAGTAGTTAGTTGAAATACCACGAATTTAAAAACTGACATTGGCATTGTACGGAACCCTCTCCACGCGAGTTCAACTCGCACTTGACCGGTTTTTTAATTATGAAAATACTTGTCTTTATTTAATATGTGTAAATCAGCTTGTGTTTAATTAAATAGCTGCGGAGGTCGATGCGATAGTATGCTGCGTCGCGCATCGATAGGAAATTGAAGGAGTAACTTTGGTCATTCCTCAAACTGAAAGGTTGAACTCCACTCACTTTCTTGTGATTAACTTGGGGATAAAGCAATTCATCGAAAGAACAAGTTTATTACTTTCAAGTTTTCCCGTGAATGCGGAGGTCCCTGGAAATTTAGACGCACAATTGGTCCAATTACAGAAATCGTAAAGATTCAGAAATTCGACGTTTTTCGACGTTTGAATCGCTCTTAGTAAACTTTCTTGTTTCTGTTATGATTTCTAATTAAACTCAATTACATAACTGCTGTTTATGAATATCTGTGAGCCTATATTAGACGAAATTATACATTTTGCTTAGTAGAATTGTCAGCATATTAAGAAATAATATTCATTAGACAATCATTCTGTGATAACTATTATAACTACAATGTAAACCACTAACATACATGTAGAATTTTAAGCATCATATTTAAATAGAGCTCGACGAAAAGTTTTAAGCTTTGAGTATTATGGCTGGTCCTGATCTGCTTGTCTTAAACAAGCAAATTAGGAAATTTCAGCGTACCTATCATGATCTAGGTACCAAAATAGATTTCAATCAGCATACTTCAACGATCAGCATTGTACACAAGAATATGTAACTTCCTGAACTACCCAAACACTTTATCTTCATATATTTCCTTCGTTATCATATCACTTAGAGTGCATTATGCAAACTACTATATTATTTTAAATAAAGGAATAATGCTGAGCTTATTACGTTATGTTGTTGTTTACAGATATTTCAGCGCATAATATTTTTACCGAGGATTTCAGAAAATTGTCTTGATACTGTTATGCTTAGCGCGAGTATGAGATACTAAGATTGCGTTTGTAAGACTTTGCAGATGCAAATTCTTTCATATTTCATTTACAATGATGTTATTGTTGCAATGTTTTAATATAACATTAGCAGCACAATGCTTGATGACTTGCCCAGTGACAGTAAGGACACGTTGGTCACGTAAAGTTGTTGGTTTTGAATGATATTACTTATGTGGAATCTAACACTTATTATGTTTGTATTGTTAGTTACAAATATAAGACACATACTTATTAATAATAATAAAGAAATAATTTAAGGTGATCCTGTGTTGATAAATTTTATAAAATTGAACATCACGTTCATCTATAATACTAATAAAATTAACCTAAAGATTTCGTTTAAAACTCGACCCGAACTACAAAAAGTATTAAGATGAAATTTGACTTAGATTTGTATTTTTTCTAGTCTGTACTTCTGCGGTAGCCAATAAATAATAATAATAAAAAATGACAAGAAGAAACAATCAAAACAGCAATTCGCCCCCTAAACACAGACATCAAGCAATATTATTGAGACGTGGTCATTTTTCTTGCCGACGCTAGTCCCCGGCAAACACATCGTAATTCTACTGCTGAATGCATAATGAATTTGTAGAGGAGTCTATGAACGAGCAATTGGAGTAGTTTTATAGCTTGTTGAGACGACTGCGACATTATACTTCCATAACCTGTATTCTTAGAAGGATGTTGTCTAAATAATATTGAAATACCTCTATACTGAAAACGAGGTTATCACTTCACTATCATTACATAGTATACTCGTAAAATAAAGTCGCTTTCTCTGTCCTTATATCCCTATGTATGCTTAAATCTTTAAAACTACGTAACGGATTTTGATGCGGTTTTTTAATAGATAGAGTGATTCAAGAGGAAGGTTTTTATGCCCATGTGAAGCCGGGGTGGGTCGCTAGTAAATTGTATTATAATTTAAGTCCTTTCATGTCCAGATAGAATAATAATTTTAATTTTTCATTATCATCATCTATTATTCTTCCATTGAAATAGATTTCAAACCGTACTTACAGCTTATTTTTTCAGCTTTTTCTTAAGATTGCTTGAAATCTAGTAACCAAGTTACCTTCCTAAACAAATTCTGAAATTTAAATCTAAATTTATGTGTGATATTCTAAGAACTCCATATACTCAATCAACTAGATACACATCATAGACTATTCGATACATACGATACTCCACCTTACATTACGTGTAAAAATAAAGATTTATTCGCACACAACAATATCACAAAGCCGCACAGCGATCCACTGGCACAGATAAAATAATTTTATTCGAGCTTAACCCCGGTTTGTTATCAGAGCGTCTGGAGCGGTGCATAACAAGGAACAAGAGACAATGTTCCCTTTTGTATTCCACTCCACATGTACTCGAAATAACAAGGGCTCTATTTTCAATTCCTCCATCGCGTTCTGCGGTTTATAAGCATAGGGTGGAAACCCTTGAAATGCACGAGTTTTTGCATACACAAGCAGTTTTCTTTTGTACAACGTAATAGATATGCGTTTAAGCGGAATGAAATTCAAATTGGATATCATTCGGTCGAGATTTCAATGTTTCATTGGATGGTATAATAATGAATATTAAAGAGAAGTATGCACTCGTATATTCAGAGAATTTTATCTACGTTAATGGCGAAGGAAAAAGAAAATTCCTTAAATTTTATACAAATCAAAGGCAAATAAGCTATAAAACCAGGAGCATTACAAAATCTTTCATTACCTTTTTGAATACTTCGAATTAAAGTAAGAAAAAATATTTTTTTCCAAAATTGTTTTTATTGTATTTAAAATGCACAAACATTCTAATAATATAGTGCGTGATGATCGTTTTTAACATGGCACACTTTACAAATTAATAAATGGATAATATATTTATTCGTGTGAAATAATAATACTAAAAGGAAGGAAAAGTACTTATGATGGGGGCTTCAAGTATATCTAATGTCATTCGAAACACTCAGGGCGCCAGTAAAACTCACAAATTGTAAGATTTTTTCGCATAAATCCTACAGTGTTTCAATATGTCATTAACGCTATTCACACGCTCTCAAAATGGAACCGTACCAAGTTATTGTCATTTTCCCAACAAAGCGTTATATTGCGAGACATTTGCGTCGGAATGCTCTATTTAACTCTCTTTGATTACGGACTGTCTAATATCCTGCTTGTGATTACCTCTTTGATTACAATACACTCATATGTAAATTGGAAGTACCACTTATGACAATTCTTGATGATAATACTGTTGACAAATTGATATCTGTATTAATGATTTATATAGTTAAATGAAATTTGTGCTCTAACTATTTTTACGAGATTTTTACCTAACATTAAAATAAACCTTCTTATAAATTAAAATTAAAATGTATCGTGGCAATGTGTGCCCTAAAAGCTGGCAGCATTGCAACGTCGTTAAAAAGCCAATGTCTAGCAAAATAACGCCATATTGTAAAAATTTTCATACCAATACCAGTATAAAACAAAAAGGTCACTCCTCTTGCTGTCAATACAAAATCTATAACCCCTACTGGAGCTATAAAGCTGAAATTTGGCAAGTACCTAGGTATAAGGTTATTCTAGCCAGATTTTTTTTCTTAAACCTTATAAATAAATATAAGTAAAGAAAATGAATAATTTTTTTTGTTAATTATTAAACTATCTTCCGCCCGCGGCTTAGCCCGCGAGTATGTCAGTACATTTTCTGGATGAAAGGTATGTATGTTCTTAACCGTATTACCTTACCAACGTGTGTACAAAATTTCATGATGATCGATACAGTAGAATGGGTGTAAAATCGTAACAAACAAACTTTTTTCGCATTCATAATATTAGTTGGGAAGTTAGGATTGTTATATTAAATTTTATGTACATGTACATTGCATACATATTCGCTTTGCTAATGTTTATCTATTTTGTGTAATCCTCTTGAATTGATACAAATGCAAATACTGCACTGATTTCCATCGAATGTAGACTTTTTGAAATGCACCGATGCAAATATAATCGTTATTCCAAAGGTGCCCCGGACCAAATGCAAAATGCATTATTCCTTTTGAATTAATACGGACATATATTTCCGGGAACTTTCCTCTAGGAGACACATCGAAAAATAAACTTGAGTAAAATATGTGAAGTATCTTTTATATTCTGTTCATTGATCCTACACTTTCGTGCCTGCTCTCTCATTACTTAATGCAAATACATAGACTCTTTTCGTTTGAGCCCAGCATTATTTTCGTCACAGCTTCTTTGATGACCTTTTGATGGCTGGCAAGTTTACCCAAGTAGTTTTGCGCGGCGACTGCGGTGAAATAAATAAATAGGGACAAATCACACAGATTGAGTTAGCCCCAAAGTAAGTTCGAGACTTGTGTTATGGGATACTAACTCAACGATACCAAATTTTATAACAAATACATATGTAGATAAACATCCAAGACCCAGGTCAATCAGAAAATTATAATTTTTTCATCTTGACCTGACCTGGGATCGAACCCGGGACCTCCTGAGTAGCGGTCAGGCATGTTAACCATTACACCACGGAGGTCGTCTCCGTGCTGCGTAACTGCGGTGAAATTTAAAATCCTCTATTAATAAATCCGTATCCGTATTCAGCAGTAGACTTTTGATGTTTTTATTATAATAGTTTTTCTTAGTTGCATCTTCCGTTCAGATTCAGAGCCTTGGGTATGCTTTAATCATGGTTCTAGATATGGCGATACTGGTTATTACAATGTAATGATTGCCGTCTGACCTCTGTTAGCCCTTTTATATGTAAAGTAGATCAATAGTGGTAATATTATATCGATGTTGTCGTTGTTACGATACATACTAAATATATTCGACTTAAAACATAAAGTGACAAGTTGGATGTCGAATTGTTTTTGCGGGGGAAAACTTGTGGGGAAGAAAATTAGTGGGGGAAAACCCAAAAGATCGTACCCCGGGTTACGAAGCTGTTATTTAGATACTTAGAGCATAGAAAACGATATGTCGGAAATAGATATAATTAAGTACTTTAGACACACTTATTATGAGATTTGGCTATATTTTTACGACCGGCTGAACTGTGTGAATACTTCTTAGGTTGCTTTTGCTGGTAGAAGCCAACGAAATAGTGAATTTGATTAAGAACCTTAATACCTAGAAACTACAGTCTACATATAAACAGTATGACATGTTCGGTCATCAGCATCGAAGCTCAAAACACAATAATAAATCATCACGCCTCCCCCGGGATCTTCCGCCGGGAGCCGACAACGAGCGGAAATTGCAGCTTAGTAATTTATTAATTTGCCTAGTTGTGGGGTAAAGGTGTTTAGTAAAATTGTCTCGTTAATTAAATGTCTTAAACATTTTTTTTTAATTTTAGCGAGTCGTTTTGCTTTTGTTTAGTTCAATAATAAATGCGAAAGTAACTAACACTTTTTGAGTTTCTGTTTGCTGAAAGCTCACACTTGAACTGCTAAACTGGATTTTGCGCCAGTAAAGAATTTATTTTGCTAGAAAAATATGTGACGCATTTAATAAATACTTACGTAAACTCATTTAGAACTTGTACAGAAGTAATTAATAGCTCACACTACATCAGAAATGTATATCGCCTAATTCATATCAATTGAAGATCGGATAGAACGTCCAATTAATCCCTAATCAAAGGATCTATAATGAAAGATGGAATCAGGAATCAATTTATAACGATCAGTGGTCTTGTCCTCGGTATTGTTGGGTGATTCGTCACTGTCGAAATAAAGCCCCGTGTAGAACATTTCTTAAGCGACAAAAACCGAATTCGCCAATGTCTCTCTAATACTTCCATTGATTTATTTATTACTAGTTGTTGGTCGCGGCTCCTCCCGCGTGGGATTCGGTTATAATGCACCCAAAAGTAGCTTATGTTGAACGCCCCCCCTGGTGATTAACTATATCAATACCAAATTTCATCAAAATCGGTCCAGCCGTTTAGCAGTGGCAGCGTAACAGAGAGACCTACGCATTTATAATATTATTATATAACATATAATAATATTATGGTAGGTTTCGTACAAATTTGTTTACAGAAAACATTTTCTTTATATTGTTTGGGAGCCAGGGTCTGCCAAAAGAAAGGTATATATATCTCTCTCATTTAATCTGTAAATAAATAATTCACCTAAATTCAATCATTATAAAAATGGTGTTTTTGATAGATTCCGCCACATACAGGCGAAAAAACAATAGTTAAACCTCTTTTTGTCTCCTTTTGTTGAAATGTCGTCTTAAACTAAAAAAATTCTACATTTTATTATCGATTTTAAACGAGGTCAAAATTGACCCAATTTATGCCCTGTTACTTTTTTCTGGATGTTAGACACTCAGGCAATTGCCCCCCAGGGCGTTTCAGTACAAATCCAATTATTTCCTGTGGCGCCGCCTGGCGGTGTGTAATTGATTTATTTGCTCATTTCTTGCACATACAACCTATCTCCGCTCCGCAGAAAACCTGTTTTCTCTTCAGTACCGCCGAGGACCATAAATATTAGGTTCAACTTACAATTGCTGTTACTTTGTTTTCAGATCTAATGATTCCTGTTAAAGCAAAAAAATTCAATTTTTTGTTATTCTTTTAGGAATTATGTTTCCATTGCTAAATAGTATGATGTATTTCATATAAAATACTTTGTTTTGTTATTTGTTTGAACTCTATATGATCCAAAATCAGTATTTTTAAATAAAAAAATATTTTGCTAATCTTATCAGAATCAGATTTGGGAAAATATTTTCGATTTTACCTAAAAATGTCTTGAATTGTGAAAAGTAAGCCACCGGCTTTACTTTCATCAGCCATTCATAACAGTATATAACACTTACATAAAAAAATAATAAAAAAATACAAGGTATTAGAATAAATAAAGAACAAATAATTTAATAGTAGGTGTAAGTATAATTAAAAAAAAAAATTTGAAGATCCAATGTCATTCGACAGTACAATCAAAACAAGTTCTTATTCTTTAATATATATTATAACTACCTAAACCAACGTCGAATGACAAATTTTACGTCACTATAAAAACTTGTACGTAATTAAACTATAGAAAGTTGTAAAAGTGAGCCGAAATCTTTGTAGACCGCCTTCGAGGAAAATCTGAATTTCCCCTCCACTACTCGTTAATCCTTGCAGACTAGCTACTAACGGTTTCCGAGATAAATTTATTTAATTATTTATTAAAACTTTATTGTTACATCAGTACAAAATACTTAATGAAATTAATCCTAAAAGCATTCTCTACCAGTCAATGACAATTCAATACTAGCTACACTTAGTGACGGTTAAAAACTTGTTTTTATCATTATGACCCCATAATGATAAAAACAAGCTTTTAACCGTTTCTACCTTTATTTATTATAATCCACATAAACCTTGGTAGAATACCTTAGTAGTTTATTAAATTTAAAGGTAGAAAATGGTTAAAAAATTATTTTTTTTACCATTTTGCCCTATTATTAGCTGCATTTTCATCTAAAAAGCAACAAGGCTTTACGCTTACTGAAAACAATCATAAAGAAAAATTATAAATTCAGTAGCTGTAAAGAAATAAATATATGAGGATATCAAGTTCGGAACATAATTGAATGTATTATGTTAATTTTCATGCAGCGTTATGGAAAGCGACGAACAGTTAAAATTACGCCACCTTTTATAATAATTATTCTTTCATTATAATACGTCTGATAATTTTATTTATATGTACCTAGTATCTTTTATAATATGCTTCATGAAAATCGCATACGATCAGAGTTCAGATCGCTGATTAAATAAATGTAGCTCGTCTATATAAATCTAAGAAACTGGTGTAAAAGTTTTAACTACGTTTCACGATAATACTACGAGTCACGATTTCCAACACACATATAAATGAAGTTAGACTTCCGGCATGTAATGATGATGTGAAAGAAAAAGAAACACTAGTGACATTATAGTTACGGAAAAGTTTTTGATGAAATTTATACTGTGGATACCGACATCCATCTATGTGAAAGTTTGTAACAAAATAAATTGATTTTTGATATGCAATTGTATTTACCTTACTAACCAACATTTACTCCGCTTACTCAGCAACCCGAAGTGGATTCTAGCCATTAAAAGCGCAGGCTTCTAAAGTGTATTATACAAATCTGTGATTTATAAATATGGTTACTATTCGAGTTTTGTGCTGTACAAAAGGTGAAAAAAAATGAACTGCAAAAATTTTAAGGACAGATTCAGATCACTATACAAAACAACTTCCAAATAAACTTACATCGAAATATTTTTTGTTTCACTTTCCATAGTAAGCTATATCAGATGATTCTCAATTTGTACGGGAGGTCTAAAATAATTATACATAAATTTCAATATACCTAAGTTCATTAAGAAAACTTGTTCAATGTTCAGTATGGTGACCAAAACCTGCCCTTAAAATATTTGTAGTTAACCTTACACAAAAAGATGTACTTTCGTCAGGATTTCATATCTTTGCAAAAAAATCTAAATCCACATCCACTTGACCGAAACTATCAGCTTTAAGTCAAAGTAGTTTTACAAAATTCATTCACAACATTGCACTAAAGCAGAGTGGCCGGGGTCAAATTTATAGCGAGGTCACCTAAGTACCCCAGTTGCAAGACCCGCACATCTAGTGCAGTTTGTATGCGAAGTGCAGCCCTCGTACCGAGTATACTGCATTTTAAATGCAAATTATTCGAAAGTGCAATCGCAAATTGGGTAAATCTGGGCATTATGGAAATAAGAGAAGATGGACTCATTTGCAGCCACGTGGAGCGGGGAATAAACCCAGTGATTTGCTCATTTTGTTTAGCACTCAATTGAGTATATGTAAAATTTAATTATAGTTTATTGGACTTTTAGAAAGGCTTCGTCTTCATAAGTAAAAGTAGCTACTTATTAGTATGAGAAACAATTGAGATGTATCTTCTGCCAGCTCGAATAGAAGGCAGTGGCACCTAACTATTATACAGTGGCGTTGACGCCAATATTGAAGAAATAAAAAATAATATTTCTAAGCAGCCTTCGATGGCAGTGTAAGTTTATCTAATTTTTGTTTATTGAATTTAATGGACCAATAATTTTAAACAGTCATAACATAATAAAATGGTTTATGTTTCGTGTGTTAATTTAGTTTATGTAAAAATCGCTCCGATACAGTGTATTTTACATATGAAAATGGAGCTATTTATATTGCAGCCTGATTTTAAGTTAAAACATATCGACTTTTGATAAAAAGAACTACTATTTACTAAAATATCAAATAATAACAATAATAAGAAATAAAAATACTCTTATGAATTAAGACGTTTTAATTGCCTTATTTATAGTTCAGTTTTTGTATACAAACATTTGATTTAGAAATTGTGTAAGAAAGATTTCTCCTCTACCATTTCACATTTGTAAAATAAATACGCTTAGCTTCTTACGCCCTCGCCTCGTTTGTATCGATAACGCTCAGTGCGTATATCGATTTTTCAAACCCATTGAGCATTGTATGGCATGCCATTTGCGATGATCTACGACCCCTATTAATGTTGTCTCATTGAAGTACGCGTCATTAAGTAAAGGTAATCGTAGCAATCATGTAAGCTCAGGTAGCGGATGGCTCTATCCATGTTTAGTTGTTACATTCATGTTAGTTATTTTTAATTTAAGTAAGTAGTTGCAGAGTTAGATAAGATAGGCATATGATATCTGATATGAGAGATACTATTATAGATTCACTTAACTTTAAAACTCGATAGGCTGGACATATCTGTCGCAGATGATGAGAAATTGAGCCGAAAAGTCTTTTATTGGTGTCCCCAAACAGGAAAGCGAAGTGTGGGCAAACCTGCAGCCAGAGGGTCGGACGATATTTAAAAAAACAGCATGGCCGTCCTAGAGCAGAAACACCATATTATGTTTAGAGAACAGAGATGGAGGGCCACAGAAGAGGCATATGTCAGCAGTAGTGGACACAAATATGCTGAGAAGAAAAGAAGAAAGAGATATTACAGATTTAGGAAATGGGAGTTTGGTGCCGTGATTTTTGTTTCTATTATAAATAGCTACCTATATAGTTTTAGTTAAGTACTACGCTGAAATCATTAATTGTTTATACCTATTATGGTCAGTATAAATAAAACCAAGAACACCGACTGAAGTAATAAATAACATATATTATTTACTGTTTTAATACCTTTACTGTGCTTTACTATTTATCTTTTCATGTATTTTTAATAAAATTTTAATGTGAAATAAAATAAGTCTCCCGAGGTCGTGAAATTACATGAACAAGTCCAGAAGCCTGACGTCTGGTAAATGCGTCGGCGTCGCCAAACGAACTGTGAAAATAATGGCGCGACCGACGGTAGACTTGAATCGACTATTGCACTCACCATTTACCAATCCAAGCCATATTTACCAGAATTTAAAAATATATTGGCAGTATATTTTCCAAAGTAAACTAAATATTATTAATGCGTGATCAATACTTCCGCTCAGTTTAGCTTTCGTACTAATGTGAGATGAAAATGTAAAAGTTGTCAGTCTGGTGATTTTTCATGTCTAATCGGTGATGTAAAGAGTATGGAGCATGGAGCCCATGTGCGCGCGATGTCTTATTTATTTTCTCTTTATATAGTAAAATTCTGCTTTAATTTTATGAACAGTTGTCTACTACCAGCTCACCAACAGTTGATTGCGTTGATCAATTGGTCGTCTTTTACAAAATCCCCGGACGAGAAGGGCGACAATGGTTTTTTCTTGGGTTGGAAATCACATACCTAGTCATCTATTTTCAACAACATGAGTGCGTTTTTTTTTCTTAATTTTAACCATAATCACGCGATGTTTGTATATTTTGACTTAGTTTGCACCCCATCCATCTCTTTTCTGAAGTGTATGGTTACTTCCCAACAAACTATTTCCTCGCTGAAAACTCCGGAAATTAAAACCAGAGAAAATTCTCTCAGGACATTAGCTCCGGAGAGAAAGGGATTTAATTTAAAATTTGTTTTGTGGCTATATTTGTTTGAACATGAATAAGTGCACCGCTTTCCGGCTACAGCAATAATAAATGTTCTCAAGTAGTGCTAAAACGTTTAGTAGAGCAATGAGAAATGTATTTTTCAAAATAAAAAAGAATGTACTTTATGTACTATTTACTTATAGGATTTGCACACTTGAGATTTTAAAGAAATCAATTTAATTTTTCTTAACAGAAATTGTTAAATGCTTGTGTTAGATTTCTTAACAAAAGTATTTTCTCAATTCCGTAGTGCTTTTACGGAAGCGTCAAAATATTCCTTCACATCGCTGTCCATCGACGGCAAAGTGCCCAGAAGGCTGGCAGCATTGCCACGTTGTATGGCAATGCTTATGTTTTGGGCTAAAAATAGGCCAGCCCTCTGGTCACGCGTGCCATCGATGAGGCGCTTGCTGAGCTCCCAGGTACAGAGCCCGCGCACTCGGTCCCCACGGTCCAAGCGTTTCGACACCAAACGGCTCAAATACATAGTTACCTACAAGTCTTGCGTATACCCGCTGCTGCGGCAGCAGCGCCTGCAAGCCCGGCAGTGCTTGGAAAATGGGAAGGCGCAAGGGTATCGACGCAGGTAGCGTCCCATACCAGAGGCCTAGTTTATTGTTAACTTTACAGGTGGGTAATAATTAATGTTAAATATAAGTACCTATTCAATTGTTTTCTATGCTATCAAATGGACAAACCATAGAACAGAGAAATTATCCGAATATTTCCCAATTTAATATTAATATTTCTAAATTATGTGGGTCAAACAGACTACCCAGCTGAAATGTATTTTTCTCAAAGTACAAATTGATCCAAGATAACGGCTTATGTTCTACTGCTATTTTGTAATGTCTTTAAGGGACATTAACTTCTCATGAATTAAGTTGGTTACGCGTCCCACTATAATCATGGAAATCTGCCCTAGCTCTACGTCGCTCTGAGCCAAATAAATCCCCTTTGTTAATCTGACAGGCGCAGGCATAGTCACCTAACTGCATTAGTCTCATCTCCATGCTGCAATAAGCTTATTACATACTGTGACTTTGTGACTATAGCAATTAGTACTGTTGATAGGTAATGTATTGTTTGGCATTAATTATTATGTTACATCGTATAATACAAATTTATAAGTAAGTGCAGGTATACTTTACTAGCGAACCTTAACCTACACGATGTGATAAATACTTATGAGTATATGATTTAAATATTATTGATTGTCATTATGTGGGATATGATTCAGTGGTACGGTTTGCAGTTCTTGTCTATATATAAGCCGGAAATGAGGCGGCCTAGACTACAAATTTATTTTTTCCTCTATTTAATAAGGAAAGAAAGTATTACAGAGATTGTTTTTATGGTTTCGAGTCTATGTTCTGCGGTTTCCACGGACTTATATATTTTGATTTAGCCAGGTGTATATTTCCTTTGTTAAAGGATTAAAGAATCATTGTTATAGGATGTTAGCAATGCCCTTTTCTAATCAAAATTAAGTTTATAACATAGTTGAAATAATTTTAAATAAAATGTGAATTGTTAAATTCAAATAGTTCTTTATTTTTTCAACATACATGAATCATCATTATTTTTTTTAATTCTCAAAAAAAAATATTTTGAAAAAACTGACATTTTATTCATATGGTTATTTTTTAATATCTTTATCTAAAGTGTCGTGATACAGTAATTTCCTTGGCGACTTTTGTTTCAAACAAGTTAAGCTCTTAGTAGACTGTGAGGTGACAATGTAAAACGAAAAATTTAATTACATTTTTCATCTCTTTCGCCCTAAGTTATTGATTTGTTCTGTCTTTGAATAAAAAGGATGAGAACGTATATATTTGTATCTAGGAACACAGGCATTGCATGCAATGAACAGTAGCATGGCTCAAGTTAAAAAGTTAACTCGCACGCAAACTTTTAGTCCGTATCTGTATGCTCAGCTTCAGTGTAAATTTGAATTCAGAATGTTACATTGGAGCGCTATTTCTGAATTATTGTTTGGAGGAAGCAACGATTGTAGCTGACCTACTTTCCATTATTTAAATTGATATTATACTGAAAAGGTATATTTTTATCATTATAAGTAAATTTCTGAAACCGATCAGGTGAATGTGCCGGAAGTTCTTCTGTATTGACGATGATTTGGTAATTAGTTACAGTTCTAAAGTTTATTTTTTACTAGCTGTTCCCCGCGGCTCCGCCCCGCGTGGGACTCGGTTATATCGCGCCCAAATGTAGCCTATGTTTGACCTCAGGTCGTTAACTACATCCCTACTAAATTTCATCACAATCGGTCCAGCAGTTTAGCCGTGAAGAGATGACAGACAGACAGACTTTCGCATTTATAATATTAGTATGGTTATGGAAGTATGGATTCAACGTGGCTTCTAGGGTAACCCAAAAGTAAAGGCGTATGATCTAGATACTTGCCAGATTCTTAAATTTACTCGTTCGCAGGATAAATACATTAATTGTAAAATAAACTAATTGAAAGATGCTATACTCGTTGACTTTATTTAGTACAGATATTTTTCCATATCCATGATATTTGCCATATTAAATGTTATACCATATATATAGGTGAGTATCTCTATAAACTGTTAACATTTACACAGTATTCAGGTCAGGTAAAAAATAATTTTTATTTTTGTTACAAAAGACGTAAACTTAAAAAAATATTTTAATAATTTAGAGTTTAGACTTCTTCAAAGCTTTCAGTGTTTCTCCCATAGCATCTGCAACCGCGTTGACAACTGACATTGTCGAATTGACGCCCATTAGGCCAATACGAAGAGATTTGCCCACTGTTGGGCCCAAGCCAGCGAATATGAGAATATTGTAGCTGAAAAATTTTAAAATAATGTTAGAATAGGAAACAAACATCATTACTTAAATAAATAGTTAAACTAAGACAATAAATATAAATAATCAAAGGTTACCTGCATAGGGATTCAAGACACCGAAACATTTAAATTATTTATATTTATACCATAACATGGGAGGTACTAATTCTATGAAAAACCTGTCGAGACTCCTTGCTTGAGGCCTTTCACTACTCTTATTAGTGTTTAAATGTTAGTGTACATGAATAAATGAATAAGTACCCAGTTTAATTTTAGTTGGTCTATAAATTGAAACAAGCGGTACTCACTTTTTCCTCATATATTGAACAAACTCCATATAATCATAGCCTTTTGGTAAAACAACAGTCGTTACAGTGACGAGTCGCTCCTCTGGCTTCGGAACCAGCAAATCTAAGGATAACTGTTGTATACGCTTTTGGAAGTGCGCTGTGTTGGCTGCGTGACGCTTCCAAGACCGCGGTAATGTTTCCTTGATAACTTCTATCAAGCAGCATCTTAGTGCCCAGATTAAAGGAGGGCTCAATGTGTGGTGATACCTGAAGAAATTAATATATCATTCTTTAAAAATTATTTTTGTGCAATTTTAAGTGCTAGTTAAGGTCGCAGAAAAACACTGGTATGTTTTAAATACGTTAAGTTACGTTACGTTAGTTATTACGTTTTGAATCTAAAAAGTCCAGTCCGGTTGAGGATATTTTGCAGCTGAAATGTTGAAATCTATATACAAAAAAGAAGTCACCAAGACAATATTTTTTTTAAGCCTAAAAAAATAACTAACAAAATATGGACTTGTATTCTTTACAGTCTGAAATAAACAAATTCATTTCATTTCAATAATAAAATCCAAAAATATGTATATTTTTTAAAAAGTTTAGAGATAGGTGGCCTTCATCATATTTTTTGTAAATTAAATACAAGCAGTAAATTTGTCACACATTTCTTTAAGAGTTTTACCTGCATCGGTATGCTACATAAATATTTCTAAATTATTAGACTTCTTAGAATTCTTAGACGTAAGATATAGGTTTGATATTTAAAAATAGATGAAAAATACCAATAAATTTAATATCCCTTCAACAGCGTCGGAGCCAAAAAAGACTTGCCATTTCGGGTAAACGGCGTACAACTAATACCACAGATTGTGGCGCTATATACTCACTTTCTTGTGTTGCCAAAGCAGTTCCATTGTTCAGCCAATAATTTTGCATCGAAGTAAAATGGTGGCTCGAAAGTTCTTGTTTGTAGCTTTTTTCTGAAACATAATGAGTACCTATATATTATATTCTTCATACAAAATAGAAAGGGAGAAATCATATTTTAGTTAAAACTAGCTTTTGCCAGCGGCTTCGCCTTCCCCACCAATTTTCAATCAAATCAGTTCAGTCGTTCTTGAGTAATAAATTGTGTAACTAACTTTGACAGGACCTACAATATTAGCTTCTAAGAGCTTTAATATTTACAGCGGGACGGTTTGAGGCGAGGGCTTGACGCCACTCAGCCTTTTCGGCAAAAGCGCAAGGGGCTCCCAGTTGGGACGAACCTCGGCCATGGGCTTTGCCTTTGATCAATGGCGAGCGATGCAAACTCGCGAGCGATGCAAACGCTCATTGCCTTAAGGGCCGACCCTAGAGTGCCTTAAGGGCCTAAGAAGAGCCTACTGGTGGCGAGAAGCGCCCTGGTACATTTTGGTACCTGGAAAACGAGCTACTATTCCTACTTCGTCGCACTCGCCGGCGAGTGCGGTGTGTCGGTGTGCCTAAGGAAAATCCCCGTCTCCTTTGAGACTGGAGATTTTCGTATGGCCGATTAGCTACCGTGATGGGGTCGTCGGGATCAAAGAGAACATTCCTCGGGCGTCGGTGCCGCAAGGGGACATCCTTGGACGGGCTGTAGTTAGCAGCTTGTTCCACTAACGGGTTCGGATGGGAAGAGCATTTCTCAAAGTAACGTTTTGACGTTTCTTTGAGGTATCTCAACATGGATGGGAGCTCAAGGTCCTTGTGTAGATCGCGTGTGCGTAGACCTCGGGGGGATCCCGTGGCTCTACGTGCGAACCTATTCTGAATGAGTTGGAGTTTATTCAGAAGAGATGGTGCTGCGTGTGCGAAAATAACGCTCGCATATGTCATGACAGGTCGGATGCACAGCTTGTAAAGAGTCAACTTATTTCTAAGCGACATTTTTACGTTACTGATCATGGGTGAGAGTCTGCCTAGATAGAAGGCTGCTCTGTTGCGTACTCTTTGGATGTGGTGTCCAAAGGTCATCTTGCTGTCAAAGATAACGCCCAGATATTTTGTGCGGTCAACCCATGGAATGGATTTTCCGAACAAAGATATCGTTTTTAAGAGCGATTGTGTGCTCCATGCCGGGGGTCGTGTTGCACCGCGGGAGTCTTTGGAGAAGAACACTGCTGCGCTCTTTTCCGGATTCACCTCGATGCGCCACTTCCTGAACCAAGCGCCGAGCGCGTCGACTGCTTGTTGGAGGCGTTTGGAGATAAGCTCCTTACTTGTACTGGATGTGAATAGAGCAGTGACGTCAGCGAAAAGGGCTAACTCCACGTGCGGGGTCCGGGGTACGTCATTGGTGTACAATGCATACAGTATGGGAGAGAGCACAGACCCTTGCGGGACTCCAGCTCTTAGTGGTCGGGGGCGTGAAAGAGTTCCTTCGACTCTGTAGCGGAAGGATCTATTCGACAAGAATTCTCGTATGATGCGCACGAGACTGTCAGGCAGGCCCATGATGGCCAGCTTGGCTACCAAGCCGGCATGCCAGACTTTGTCGAATGCCTTCGCTACATCGAAGAAGAGTGCTCCTGTGGGTCTTCCGCGGCGGCGGTTGCCTAGGATGTGTTCGGTTAGGCGGTGCAGTTGGTGTACGCAAGAGTGTTTTGCGCGGAAGCCCATCTGCTCATTCGGGATCAGATTCATAGATTCGGTGTAAATCTTGAGTCTGGCCGATATGATTCTCTCGTATATCTTCCCGATGCAGCTAAGGAGGCTGATTGGGCGATATGAGGACGGATTTTTCAGGTCTTTGCCTGGTTTTGGGATGCCTATTACCGTTGCTTGTTTCCAGGCGTCTGGGAACGTACAATTAGCTAGGCAAGCATTGAAGATGCTCACTAGCAGCAGTAATAGAGTCTGGGGTAGGCATTTCAATATGCCGTTAGATATTCCGTCAGCTCCGGCGGCTTTTCGGGGTTTTAGGGATTTGATTATCGATTGTACCTCTTCAATCGTAGTGGGAGGGAGTGCGGTCACGGGGGGAGCCGATGCGGAGGCGGTGATGCTCTCTACATGCGATTCTACCCGTCGTAGGTGATCTGGGTCAACTGGTTCACGACTAGGAGAGCATTGGCTTTCCAGGCTGTCTGCTAGGCATTCAGCTTTTTCGTCATCATCAAAAGCGATGGAACCATCCGGATATTTGAGAGGAGGAGTGGTTGAGATCTGATCGCACTTGAGACTTCGTGCCACACGCCAGTAAGTGACGTGGGACGGTGACAGTTCAGAGAGGAAGTCGCCCCACCTTTCGTCCCTGAGTTCCTTCATGCGCTCCTTAACTCGACGTTGAAGGTAGCGTAATCTAGAACGGGCCTCTTCGGTGGGGTAGAGGTCGTGTTCCCTTGTCGCGGCGTTTTTCTCCGTCAGCAACCGCCTTGCGTCTTCCGGCAGTTCGAATCTGTGGTTAGGGTCCACAGAAGGGACCTGCCTGGAGCAGTCCTTGATGGCTGCTTGCAAGTGGTTGGTGAGGGAGGAGATCGCCATGTCGGTCTGTTCGGTGGACGATATCCTTTCGGGTATCGCGTCTAAGTCGGGGGAGGGCTGGTTGAGTGCTTTCGCTAGTCTCTTCCAATCCGTGATTGTCCTTGTATGAGCGGGGCGCCCATTGTCGGTCTGTCCTAGTTGGAGAAGGACCGGTCTATGGTCCGAATTTAGGTCTGGGTGCACCTCTAATGAACACACTGTCAAGGTGATATTCTTTAGTAGGGCAAAGTCCAGGACACTGGGGTTTTGGCCTTCCGCGGTAGGGTAGCGGGTCGGAGCCAGGGGCGCTACAACGTCGAAATCCAGGGACTCTTCGAGCCTCATTAGGGTTTCGCCGTTCGTCGAGTTGGTTAGCGAATGCCACCTGGTGTGTTTACTATTGAAATCGCCAGCCAATATGGTAGCGTTTCCCATAGAAAACAGGGCTTGAAGGTCGCTCTCAAGCAAGCTTTTGGTGGGGCTGAGGTATACGGAGGCGATGTTGATTGGCGGGTGGCCAGTCATCGCTATTCGGAGGATTGAGCATTCCAAGTTTGTTAGGGAAGGAGGGTCGAGTTTGCTGCAGTGCAGGGACCTCTTGTAATAGATTAGCGTTCCGCCTTTGGCGTTTTCTAATCTATCATTGCGAATGATGTTGTAGTTCGCAATTTTTGGGTCTCTGTGCGATGGTTTGAGGAAGGTCTCCTGCAGTAGGAGGATGTCAACCTGATGTTGGGTGAGGTACTGAGCAATTTCAGTCCTTTGGTCGCGAAGATTTCCGTTGGCATTGTAGAATGCCAAGGTCAGCGATCGGGGTTTGTTCCTTTGGGCCGTACTACCCATCACGGACGCTGGTTGGCGCGAAGATGTGCTGGGATGTCATACGCAGTGATCTTCGCAATTTCAGTTCTGTAGCTCCTAATAACCTGCGTCCGGGCGATCCAATCGTTGCCGGCGGCTATTAGGGCATGGCCAAGTTCCTCGATGATGTCGAGGTTGACGTCGCGGAGGACATTGAAGCAGACTTCAATCGCCTCGTCGGCGGTCGCCACACGGGGGACCGCGTTCCCACGAGGGGTAGCGGGCTCCCTGCGGGCAGCGACGGCGGGCGGTTGGGCCTGCCTCGTTGTCTGGGGGCGGGGGGCTGAGGGTTTGGCAACCGCTGCAGCGAAGTTGGGGGCCTGAGGGGCAGCCAGAGGGGCTGGGGGAGGGGGGGGCCCGGATGGCCTCTTGTCGAGGGCCGGGAATTCGGAGGGTGCGGCCGAGAAGGACGGCTTGGGTTTGGGGCTGGGATGCTGCTTGGGCACTCGGGGAGAGCGACCGGCCGGCGCCTGCCTTGGTTTGCTCTTCGGAGCTTTCGGGCAACCGCGCCAGTTGGCCGGGTGCCCGGATTCTCCGCAGAGCACACACGCAGGCTCGCCCGGGGACTCCTTTGTGCGCTCGCAGTCTTTGGTTGCGTGGTCTTCCGTGCACTTAACGCAACGGGGGCGAGCGTGACAGTTACGGGCGGAATGCCCGTAGTATTGGCAGTTGTGGCACTGCCCTATGATTCCGCGTTTGCGGGGGGTCTCTACGGAGAAGCCGGTGAGGCCGGCGACGGACTGGATCTTAAAGATCCTTTTACCCTCCGTGGTCTTGTCGAGAACGACCATGACCATGTCGTAGGGGGTCCGAGGGGATTTGCCCTTGTACATCCGGTGGACTTCCCGGACGGGAAGAGCTTGGGCTACGAGCGTCTCTCGGATGAACTCCTCTGAGACGTCGTGCGGGATTCTCCTTATTACTACCCGGAGGACTCGGTCTTCTTCGAGCGTGTACGAGTGCCACTCGTACTTGCGCTCGTGGAGGAGGCTTGTCAGGGCCTTGTGGTCCCGAAGGGTGGGGACTGTCACCCGAATACCTATGTCGCACTTGTGCGCCTTAGAGTATTGGATGTGTCTATCATTGAGAGTCCGGGAAATGGACTCCCAATGTTTGGAGTCGTGAATGATGACCGGGGGTGGGGGTTTTGGCTTAGGGCCGGAGGTCTCTGCGGCCGTGGAGGGGCCTTGAGTGGGCTTGTGCGGGGTGGGAGGGCGAATGGCCTTTCCTTCTCCATTTCTGGAGGTTTTGGAGGGCGGTTGCCTCTTGTTCTTGGGTTTGGGCCTGCGCTGACGCTTGCCACCAACTACGACGAATTCCTCGTCGGAAGAGGACGCTCGTGAGGCGTCCGAGTGGGACTTGGGAGGCGATGTGTCCATCGGACACGATGGCTCCTCATCGGACTCCGGCTCTGACTCTGCCATTGGGGACAATGGCGAATCGCGGACGGGAGGACGTATGTCCCTGAGGTGTACGGGGGATGGAGGGGGTTGAGAGTCCTCGACGGGGAGGATCCCATATCGGTTGCGGGAGGCGGTCGCGGGCGCGGTCGGGGGTGGGGGAGGGGTTGCAAGGAGGGCCTCCTTGTAAAGGAGAAACTCTCCTAAATTTCCTTTCTCGGTGAGGAACCTAATGAATAGGTCCTCATCGGGAGGAGGGGTGGGGGCCGCCATTACGGCGACAGTGTGGCGATTGAACGCCAAGGGGTGGGGGATAACCCGAGGGGTCCACTCGGGTGTCCTAATTCTTCCTTCTGCCGGGTGTAGACAGAAGGGTGTGTGCCTATTGGCCCTACTACGTGCTGTCTGTAGGGGTCTGTTGCCAACCTTGTTAGGGTCAACAGGTGTGTACCTATCAACTTAACTACCTAACCGATACCCGGGGTTGACTAGGGGACCTCCCCAAGGCCAGTGGTTCCGGGCCCAGCCTGTTTCTGCCCGATACCCTGAAGGGGTAAGAGGGCTAGTGCCAGGGTCCGCACTACCTCCGGTGAGCAACAAGCTCGGCCTGCGTTCGTTAGAAAACAGGCCAATTTGCTTTCCGGAGGGCCCAACTAAATGTGGGACTCAACCACACTGAAGGCGTGTGGGCGTGTGAAAGAGGTTGACGCTCGGTATGCCCTGAAAAGGACGCTACACGAGCTAAGGCTTTCCCGTCCTTTAGACACGTACAAGTACGGTCTAAAATTCGGGGTCACCCGTCAGTCGCTCTTCGCGATAAATGCAGGGCCACGCACGCCGATACGGAAACCGCACCACAGTACGACGAATCGTAGAGAAGTTTGATATTCCAGCAGCGACGATACGGAGCACCAGCAGATGTCGGTCAGAAAATTCTAGATAGTCTCTCTCAGTGACAGACAGCCGCGACAGCACGTCCGTTCACTTCGACAGCGCAACCCAGAAACTGTGTAACTAACACGACTTTCTTTTATATATACACTAGCTTTTGCCCGCGGCTTCGCCCGCGTGAACTTCCCTCGGGATCTTTTTCCCGAGATAAAAAGTATCCTATGTCCTTCTCCTGGCTCTAAACTACCTCCCTGACAATTTTCAGCTAAATCGGTTCAGCCGTTCTTGAGTTATAAGTGGAGTAACTAACACGACTTTCTTTTATATATATAGATATATATATATATATAGAAGATGTATGTATATTTGGTCCATTATGTCTTAGTCTTTGAAAAAAAATATATTTCGTTCCTCTCTCTTAAATCTAGTTTTAATGAGAAAGGACAAAACTCATTTTAGTTAAAATGAGCTATTTTGGAACTCTTACTCAAAACTAAATTTAAAAAAATCTATGTGATTCTTTGTTTTTGTCTCATAAATAAAAATGTAAATAAATAAAGAGAAAAAATTTGGAAGTAATCTCATGTATCAATTTAAATTTAAAAATAATATCCGGTTTCTTACTGAGCTCGTTCACTGAATGCTACAGGAGATATGCCAGCAGGTCCGCTGAGAACTTTTTGCGTGGATGAGTACACTCCATCTACTTCCCATTCGTCCATGAAGAAAGCTTCTGCACCTAGAGAAACTACGGTATCTACCAGCAGAAGTGTTCCATATCTGGAATAACAAACATTGCATGTATTTATTGATATAAATATTACTATAATGGAGAAAAGTCCCTATTGGAGATGTCCGCCTTTTCAATGTTATTTCTGTACAATAGTTTTAACATGCATATGTGGCTTTACTAGAGATCAACGGCGCACCAATATAGCACCAGTTTTGTATCAGACAGAGCCTAAGTGAATTTCCTTTTATAAGTCGTCGTCGTATAAATTATATTAAAAAAAGTATCGATTATCGATATAGTTTTTTTGGCTAATGTAGAGTCTGTGGACTATTCTTTTGTTAAAATAATTGTTTAAAATGTATTTTTTCACAAAAATTACTCATAATAATATATAATGTATAATGGAGTAATATATAATGGAATCCTTTTTTATACTTTTGATTTTTTTTTTAAAAGTTCCCGACCATCTACGATATCAAAAAACTATGAATAAAAAGTAGAGACTTACTCGTGACACAATTTACCAAGTCCTTTGATTTGTTGCACAGTGCCGGTCGAGGAATCCCCATGAGTGATGAATAGAGCAGCAGGTCGTATTTTCTCCAAATAAGATCTCAGACTTTCCAGACTGAATGTAGTATTTAATGGGACGCTGCATATTTCAGTTTTAATACCTGCAGCACAGATTACAGAATAATATAATAGTTCTTGCAGTAAATTCAGAGTGTAAGTGTACCTATAACTAACTATATAAATAGAGCGGTGCTTTAATATAATCTATATCAGTCAAGGCCTCCGCCGGATAGTACTAAAATTACTTTGTGAAAGAACTTATTAATTACTATTGTTTCGGTTATTAAATTGGTTTGACGTTTCAAAATTTAGTTACTCACTTAATAATCTAGTGACCGCCTTAATTACACCATAGGTATACCTTTGCATAAAGATTTACTCGGGACATCCTAGGCTACGAGTTAGCAGTGCGCTAGGGACACTCTCAATGGTGTCACAAGCGTACTCGTAAATAGGCTACGGCCATCGTGCACCCGTCTTTCGTGGGCCGTATGCTTGACTGCCAAACTAATGGTAAGTATAAAAAAGGGTTAATTTTAATTTAAACAAAAAATATTTTTTTAGTTAATAACCGCTAAGCTACTTTAGCGTAGTCTTAAGGAAAGTAGCTTAGCATATTACTGATTTAATGGAAATGGATCACAAGAAAGGTATAGTCACTTCCCTTCCTCATTATGGTGCCATCAACTCGTTCCATCAGTGGAACTAGAATAACAATTCCTGTCTTGTACGACAAGGAATCACTGACTGAGTATTGTTACTATACTTAATTTGTCTTTAACAACTCAGGTAAGGGGTGAGAGATTTTTAAATTTTAACAAGTAAACATACCATATCTGGTAGCCATTTCCCGTGCCCTTTCGTCCCAGATCCCCCTGCTGGCAATGAGCAAAGTCTCTTTTGGACCCACAAGGTTAGATATCAGAGCTTCCATGCCCGAATGCCCGGATCCACTCATCGCAAATACCATCTTGCTCTTAGTTTGGAACACATATTGTAGACCAGCTCTTATATCATCCAATACCTGTGATATATTATATTTAAAAGCTTTTTAATAATAATCTAATAATCAATTTTTAAATTAATCTGTGTTAAATACAGATTTTATAATTATTATAAATAATTTTAAGTTTATTATTAAAATTATTGAGCTCTGGCAAATGTGGCAAGAAAAATCAAATTCAATAGCTAATTCACCTCTTCGAAATTTTGTTTGAAGTACCTACATGTCTATGCTTATCAAAAATAAAAAATTGCTATGTTGATTCCTTATGACAGTAAACAAATATAGTACAAGAAAATTTAAACTCACATTAAATTGTTCATCGCACAATGGAGACACAACAGGCCTAGTTAAGGCCTCCGTTACTGAGGGCCAGTAGTCACAAGGCCCTGGACCACAGAGTAAGGGTTTTGTGAAGTGGCGATCCTCTATTTTAGGGGCAGAAACTGTTAACTGTGTTGTGCTCATCTTGTATACTTATTTGAACTGTAAACAAAAAAAAATGCAGATACCAAAAGGGAGGTACAAATAACTAAATTAAATGAAAGGTTACGTGCATCCACCTTTACATATGTACCAACGTTATATATTCAGCGTAGCGAAGGCATTTGTTATTCTATGACGCAGTTTCAAACATTTTTATAAATGCTTCGTTAGTTCTGGACCATCAGCATTCACCTAATATTTGAAAATACTTAATTTTGTAATATTTACATTGAACTATAAAAGTAGCGATTCCGTTTAAATTGGGATACCGACGATTTTTTTAATATATAAAATTATCCAAGTACAAAGAAGTTACTAAAAATGTTAACACCAGAAACGTAGCCACATCCACATTGTTTGATTATAATAGAATATTTATTTAATATATGGACTTGATACAGAAGGTGATATTCTTAGACAGGAGTCGTTTATTAACGAGATATATATATATATATATATAATTTAATCTTTAGATACTCGTTATCTAGAGATTTAAAAAAGTTAAAAAATTAAAAAATATATATATAGTTTTAATAAACATATATATTGCATAGTTCAGAAGTGATACACTAGCTTCTAACCCTTCTATGTATAGACATTAAATTGGATGTAATGTATATATCGAACCCTGCCTTATTAACAAATTACCATAGACGTTAACAGCACTGACGCATCAATAACCAATAATGCTATTAATCTGCTGTTAATTGCATCAAAATGTTTATTGCTCCCGGACGGTGGCCAAGAGTATGGTGTGAAATTATCCGGTCCCGTGACCGATATTTCGGGCAAGTAACCGTGAAGTTTGGTTAGTGGAATCGGGTTAATGTTTAGATTTAGTGCTAATAGGGTAGTTGTAAATTTGCTGCAATGTTCTGGCGCTATCCGATGGCACATTTGGCAAGGGGACCCCGCTCGAGGCAGGCGACGCGTGCCAGCCTCATATTTGTTCCAGTCCGTATCGTTCGTTGTTCGCAACCGCGGTCTAACAATTGTTTTAATATACCTTTTAAAAGGAACATCGTGTGTAAATGCTTTGAGATTGTTTTGAATGATTCATTTTATTAAACAATTTTATCAATATAATTATGTTTTAGCACCTAGGCGTTCTCTGGCGTAACATTATGGGTTCTATTATTCCCTCCGATAGCCGAAGGATTTAATATATTATTATAGAGAACTATTAATTAATAAAAGTAATTAAACTGGGAAACACGCTTGGATTATGATGATAAATGAAGCTATGTATAAGTACATATTATTATAACACATCATAGCAAATACTAAATAATCTAGGAGCTGCTTCGCCGTGCGCATTATAGGTATAAATGAGAATGTAAAACGTTTTGTACGAGTTATTGAGGTTTTGGCCATGTTTTTATCTTTCACTTATATGATTTGCCATAATTATATAAGTTGTATAGCGTAAATTTTTTCATCAATACAATATTTATAAACATTGCCTACAAAGCAATGAATATGACGTTAAAGATAAATAGGTCAAAAGTACAAGTTGGTAACTTGGGAATGATACACAGACGTAGATAAGAATGTTTTTTCTTATATACAGGGATTGAAACGAAGATTGAACAGCGCTGTTGCTTGAACAAATTGATTTGATTCCCAGCGAGGGCCGTTTCTATAAGAAGTTTCAACGGGACGAAACAGGAAGGCCCGTAGAGAAAACTTCACAGAAAATTTATGATGCTAGTGATAAATATTTTTTGTGCTAAAAATCTGAGTTTGTATCGTATTGTGATCATAAATTGTATTAAGTAGCAACATATTTATTTATCAGCCTAATGACACTAAATTAAGTTTGTAAATGTGAAAGAGAGAGAGAAAGTAGTGGAGAATGCCGTACCTACCTGATGCTCTGGTGTGCATCATAGTAGCTGATGTAGCCTATATATGCTTTTGCACACCAAAGATATGAAATTATTAAAGATAGCAGCAGGTGGGTGCCACTCTGGCCAGTATTATACTAATGTTCTAAAATCCTCCTGACTTCTCACGAGTGCAGTCATTGTATTTTTTTCTTTTATGTACGGACGCCATTCCTAAATTGGGCGATGGTGCAATACAATGTTAGTGAACTATCTTTTTTCACCCAAACCCCTGAATGTAAAATGACACCCTATAAAAAATATGTTATTTTTTTACCTATATTGTACAAGTTTTTACAATTGTAAATCTATATTAAGTAAATAAATGTTTACCGACCTTTTTTACGTCACAAAGAGGAAAACAACGCATATATTTTGGCACATAATATAAAACTATAATATAAATACATACACTTTATAGGTATTTCCTGCTATCGAACAGTCTATGTAGAGCACTTCACCATATCGGTTCATACAAAGCACTGAGTGATAAACAGTATTTACCGTCATTAGTTCAGTTATTATAGGTATCTATAATGATGCTGACAACAATTTAACGTAATTTAGCGATATGGTATTTTAATGGTGCTTGTTAATTAACTCTACATAATATCCAAACCTAAACATCATGCACAAAGTGCCGTTTCGAAATCAAAACTAATTTATGAACTAAACTAAATGTTGTTCTTTTTGTATTGGCTGTGAATCCGTTTGCATCGTTTTGTTCTCGTAAAAATTTCGAAGATATAGTGTAGTCCCGTGGAAGCTTTCATACAAAACGCAGACAATATTGTATTTCCTATGTAGATAACCTGTTTGGTTGCTTTTTGGCAGCTTCCGGAAATTACAGCTGTGAAGCTGTTATTTAGGATTTATCTATTCCTATAGAATTAGGATCGATAGAAATATATGCTCATGTCTAAAGATAAACAAAAATCTAACGTCTTAAAAAACAAGGTCACATGTCAGCGTCTATTCAATGAGTGCTGAGAGCCCGAAATTTCGTCCAATTTTATTTCATTTTTACTTACATAAGTACTAATTGTTAATACGTCTGTCAGTACAGCCGAGTCTCTTTTCACCTAAAATGTCTAATTTTTCGGCAACGCGCCTGCAATAACTTCTATCTGGTAGGAATCATAGGTAACCGTTTTCCATCAGGTATATATTCTAACGGTGCACAGTAATAAAAAAAACGTTTTCCATTTCCCTTAATTAATTATTTTTACTTATTTGTGTACTTACTTAACACTGTGTAGTTTTCAGCATATGTTTCTTTTGTATGAATTCATTCGGTTACCTACAAAACTGTAACTAGTTTTAATGTGGTTTGAATATCACTTTAAAAATGTTTATAGGACATAAGCATTATTACATTATTCCAGACATATTTTTAATTAATTAAGTAAATTTGCAATACTAAGTACTTGAACTCGTGGTCACCAAAGCTACAGAATATCATTGCCATTTATTGATGTTATAATGATTTGTTAAATTTGGTATCAGTAAGGATGACGTTAATAAAATCACTAATTGTGTTCACAGGTAATTTATTTCATATAAACTGTACGATGTTTTACATACTATTGACTGATTGAACCCAAATTATACAATAATCAAGGTTAATATCGAAAAGGGCATGTTTGTAAACTTTTATCGATTTTAAGAGTTAAATGTCCCTTTGAAGGCAAACGGGAATAATGCTAATAATTATTAAATAGAAAACAATGCAATACAAGCAAATTCAGAGTATCCTTTATGGCTATTAGTCATGTTATTAGCAAGCCATAGGTGACTACTTTTCTATTGTTAGATAATACAAAAATATTAAAACAAAGATAACTCTTCTTTAAATCGAATTTCATCGAAAACGTAATATAGCCAATAAAACTACACATCCTCCTCACAATTTTGATGGACTAGAACCCACAACAAAAGACGAATTTATACAAACTTTACACATTTTTGGCAATACCTATAAATCTTCCAAATTCATTTTACTTTGAATTCAAGCAAAATGTCAAAGGCTCTACATCCACTGAGTCAAAAATAAATCTTATTTGGAAACTTTTTTAAATCCATTAAGATTGTTGATTTTTTAAAACGCTACAAATTTAGGATTCTTTATATATACATGCTTTATTTTACTTGCTGTTTTATGGAATATATTATTGTCGTGAATCAGCTCTTGTTTTCGCTTACCATTATGAAAATTGTTATATTTATTAAAAAATAAATATTTCTCAGTGGAGATAGCACCTGCATCGAACTTATAATTCCTAATCAGTGTTGAAGACAGATTTAACACTATCTACCTACATACATGGCATTCGTTTCCATCACATCAAAACATTTGGACTAGCTTCCTTAATTACAAAACTGAACTATGAAACATAACCTAGTATTTAAACAAAACTAGTCATGAAATTCGCATAAATTCTACTTAATTAATGATTGAAATCGGTATAATCCATTGACAATATAAAATAGTATACAATGTTAAAAATAGTATGTCTAAAACAAATATTATGTCGTATTTACAAGGTAAAAAAGATGAAAATAATATTGTATTATATCACCAGGCTCGATGACCACAAAATAAAATGCATTATCATTTATCATAGTAAAATTTCTCAATATTTTTCAATATTTCATAATTTTTTAACGTTTTATTTTGTGGTTGTATATTTCTAAAATCCTGTTTCATTATTTCTATTTTTCTAATATGCTTCATGCCAAAACTTACTCAACTCGAAGCATTTAAAATACATTTGCTTTAACGATGTGGAAATGCACTACAAAAAGGCTGAAACATAATTAAAATGGATATTTCACTTTAATGGATAAATAGGCCCTTACAGCAAAGGTATGTACGAGTACGACTATTATGATACAGGATTTACTACACAGTTATTGGTAATACCAGTTTTACAGTAACTTGTAAATAATTCTGGTATTAATATAATACACTAAAAGCAAATGCACAAACAAGGCATCAAATAACAAGAGTTTGTGATGGTTCAAACCCGAGTACTTGAACATGTTCCCGTATAAACATTACAAACGTAAATAAATATGCACATAAGTAATAATAAAGTAATAATTTATATTTACATTACGAAAATATGGCACATCTTTATCGACCGCGCTCGCACCAGTTTTACATTCCGAGCAACCGAGCCGTACGACTAATACTAAAATCTGTATCGGGTGATATGCGCCTATAAAATTTCGGGATATCTCATAATACCAATTAAAATACCGGTGGGTAAGTATTATTCAACATTCAGTGTTACAGTAAAGCTACTGTCGTTTGACTCCAATCAATCGCGCGGCCGCTCACCGCCTGTCGTTAACTCACAGTGATGTCACATTGCGACAAAATCGCCCGACGTCATCTTATAACATTACATTTTTAAACGCCAATGCATGTTTATTAAAAGCATTCAATCAAACAATCAAACATTATTTGCTATATACATTATAACTGGTGGTAATATTAGTTTATAGTAAGTACATGTATTTAATTCCATTACGAGAAACATGATATCAGAAATCTCGGCTTCCTTCTTCCTTCGACGACCGAAGGGTTTTACCAACTCTATGTGTCGTGGTCCTATGATTGGTGGTGATAGTGGCATGTTATTATGAGTTTATCCATGGCTCGGAAGTACTGTTCTCCGTTTCCTTGCGTCAATAAAATAGACCAACCACAACCAATTCATAAACTTCCAAGCAACAACTCATCAATCGGGCGATTTATCAACAAGGACGCAGCCTTAATCTATACACATTCGAATCGCACTAGTACATAAAAATATATCAGTCTATAGAGCGAGTTCACTCACTTAGCCTACAGCAGTCTGGGGTATAGACGGGGGTGGCCCGGGCGGCGGGCGGTTCAGCTGGGCGGCGGCGGCGGCGCGGGCAGCAGCGCGCGCGCCGGCCGCTGTCGCCGGTGCCGCGTGCACGCGCAGCACGCGTCGCCGCGCTTGCGCCGCGCGCACGCTACGCGGCTGCACCGCTTCCGTACGCATGTTACTTCGCCGTCCTGTATTTAACAAAACATCATATTGTATCATTGTCGCTGTGGTAGAGCATGACAATTATTAACTAATTCGTGGCTAGAGTTTAATTTTTGTTTACGTCGTGAAACGTAAGTGTCCAAAAAAAGGGTTAACAACTCTATTAATAATAGTCTCCATAACCTAGCTGTTCATAACGACCATGCATGTCAAGCTACGACAGGCTCGACCTATCTTGGATTGGTCCTTGGGCTACGGTTACCACTTTCTGTAAGTGGGCCTTGTGCCAACATAACGAGTACTAACTGCTTGTTAATTGAAACAACAGCAAAATCGTTTAGTAAGAGAGGTAGAGTCATTAAATCTAGAAGGACTGTTGGTAACGATAGCATATATCAAGTTGCTTAATTTTTATATAATAAAAAAAAACTAACATAGATTAAGAAATAATTTTATACTAACAAATGGGCCTTAGTTGCCAGAAATAAATGCTTTTATTATATTATTATTATTATTAATGAAAAAGTGGCTCAAGGCCCTTAATCCATACTAATATTATAAATGCGAAAGTCTGTCTGTCTGTCTGTCACCTCTTCACGGCTAAACTGCTGGACCGATTGTGATGAAATTTGGTAGGGATATAGTTAACGACCTGAGGTCAAACATAGGCTACTTTTGGGCGCGATGTAACCGAGTCCCACGCGGGGCGGAGCCGCGGGGAACAGCTAGTTGTGATATAAAATGTAATTTACCTTGCATCTACAAGTAACACATCTCTGCTCGCCGTGTGAGTGTATGGAAGGGTGCACCTCCATACCGTTCATCAGAGGTCCGTCGGGGAACTTGCAGCCGCCTTCCGCGAGAATCTCTTCTGGAGTGCGCGGCGCACCTTGGTCTTTTGGTGTTAACTCGTCTGGTTTCTTCGCTTTTACCTGGAAAATATAATGAAAATACAATTTATTTCTACGTAAAATGACCAATATTTCAAACGCTTTCTTATTATGGATCCCTTGAGATTTACTCATTTGATACACTTGATATCTGTAATTTCCGCTAGAGATCGATTGTAATAGATTATTAGTACTTTATGCCGTCTATCCGAAAACATCCTCCAGGAAAATAGCTACCATTGCTGATATAAACAACTTGTGACATTTGTCCCCAGTGGTGACAAAGCCAGTGGTACTGAGATAGACGCATTTAGTCATCTACTATGATAGAGTGCTATATTCTTAGGCTGGAAACCACGCAACAAGATACAAAACGTTTAAATAACGAATGTCATACAATTGACATCTAATGACTTTTTCTTCACCTCAAAAACCAAGCCCAACTCACCTCTGGACAAACGCGACAGCAAGCTTTCTTATCAGGTCGATACGCATCTTTCTCGGCACATCTCAAAGGTGGACATCTGACTCTCGGACAGCGGACTTGTCTGGTGGAGAACTCGCAGGTACACACTGCGCATGTGTCGTATCCCTCGGGAACCAGGTACGGGTGCCAGGATGACCCTGGAGCGTGATACTGGCCGGCTAGATGACAACCATGAGACTCGTTCCAAACGGCTGTTGTCGAATCTGAAAAAGTTTTAAATTAATCTCTATTAGTCTTCCCAAAAAATCCTTTTTTTTTTTTTTTTTTTTTTTTTTTTTTTTTTTTTTTTTGATTTCGCAGGGGAATGCTTTTACGCACGGAGTGTGGGACTCCTGGGCCGCTACTCGGCCCAGACTACCCACTAAACCCCTGCGGGTGCCGTCGGCCGCTTTGCATGGAGGCGCCTCGGATCTAACTAGCACAAGACGCCTCAGCGACTGGCCGGTCTCTCATCAGAGACCGGACTCTCCACTCTCAGAGGTTCCCAAAAAATCCTAATTTAGTTCCTTTCAGTAGGAAGAGAGACAGAACAGTATTATAAATATTATACCAATAGTATGACAGTATGTAGTATGTAATATATGTAGTATGTAATTTCGCATACACTGACTGAGTATTGAGAAGGACATAGGGTACCTTTTATCCCGGGGAAAAAGCAGTGTTCCCGAGGGAAATTCACGCGGGCGGAGCCGCGGGCAAAAGCTAGTCTATAATAATACATCGATAATAGATATTAAAGAACAAAACTTACTTGTACATACAGGACAGCACTGCCCCGGCGGGGTGATCGTCGGCACAGTGCAGTGTACCGGTGGGCATCGCACCGCATCGCATCGCAACTCGCCGTGAACACATCCACAGATAAGGCAGGACTGGAATAAACATAATATTGTCAGTTATTAGTCATAGAATAAGGAAACGAAAGCAGTTTTTTTTTAAATATATAATCTAAGTAGATGACTACACCGCGAGCTACAGCTATTCGTCTAGTGGTTAGAAAAAGTAACTTTTGTCCTTTCTCAGGACGCATAAGTTACCTCCATGCTGATGCTAATCTTCTTTTTTTTAGCAATATAAGCGTGCCCTTCCTGCCTGTTACCACCAATGATAGAAGAAATAATAATGTTAATTTGATCTCTTTTCTCACTACTACAGTAGTGAGTTGTTAGTATTTATTACTATTTATTTTCACATTGATAATATTAAGTAAGAAAATACCGTAAAATAGACTATCAATTTGCTAAGACGAAAAAATCCGTGTATCAAAAAACATACATAATTTAGCCCTCTAGCATATCGGTAAAATTGATAATAAACCGAACAAACTAAGGACCATCGACCGTAGAGCGAAATTTGACATCGCTGCATGGATTTATTGACTCATTCCGCCACATAAAGCTATAGAGCGTCAAGTGTATCTACGCTACGTTAGTAATATCTCAGATTACTTTATACTAAGTTTTTTGCCTTAATAATATTAGAAGACCAGGATAAAATACCTCAGGGACGGTCCATTGAGACCCATCTGTGTACAGTTGTCCTTTGTAGAAACACGAGGTAGTCTTTAGCAGAGAGTTCATGTCACTAAGCCGACGATCCGGCTGGTACATCTTCACGATGGTGTTCGTATACTTGGTGTATGAGTTGTCAAGGCATGACACTGGGACGTTTATCTGAAAGTATAAACATTATGATATTGATCAATAAATTCTGATTTTATTTATAAATTGCACCTGATAACTAGTAGCACTCACCTTATGATTTCTCCGGTCTTAGCAAAAACAAAGTTGAATAATTAGTACGATTATTAATTTATAAGTATAAATAAGTATCATTTCCAAAAAAGTACGTAGGTGAAACAGTCAATCGACCATGGACACCGTGGTTTCAAAGTTCTTCGGAACCAATAAATACCCAGTATCCTATATCTATGGTTCTAAGTTAATTGTAATCATCGAAAGCATTCCCAAACCATGCCATTTTGTTTGTTTCACGAGATCTGCGGCTACATAGTTTTTACAGGCAGGAATCGTATAGAAAGACCTCATCGCTTCCATACATTTTGTTAATTTATGTGAACAAGGCACCACCTATCTTTGATTGCTTACAATATTAACGTACACTCCCTCCACCTCCCATGGCCTTACCAACCTCTTGGTTATACGAGCCGAATCTCGGGAGAGTGCGCTGTATTTACATTTCGCAACTCTTTCCAGTCGCACCTGCTTGATCTCCCTACAAGTTCTCTATAGTGTCGCCTATCTATGCAAGCAATATTAAGGTACAAATTAAGATAAAATATTACCTTGGGTAGAAGTGTATTCAAAACCACAGTATAGTTGTCCGTTCCTCTAATGCCAAGGAAAGCAGATCCAATGTAGAGCGAGCCCAGTTCCGCCGCCGACGGCTCCAACACACAGCCTTCAGCGCCGATCAGTGGGCGAATAGTGCCACCTTCGACCGCGTGAGTGTCCAACCACGCTGTCCATGTACCAGCATTCCCAGTGATTACCACCTGGAAAATAAGTCAACAACCTTAAGAAACAATTAAAAAGCAGATCATCAATGAAAACAGATGAATTTAGGATGGAAGAAGACGGAACCAGTTAATATGAAAATACTTCGAAGGTGACTAGCTGTTGTAATAGGCTTGCCACTGTCCTATAATGACTGTTCCATCAGAATCATTAATTACTATCTTTCAATCGTCTAGGCGACATTAAAGGCAGGAAGGCACTGGATGTGCCAGGAGATTGGTCAGATTGGAGGAATCAATGAGGCAGGCCTATATCCAACAGTGAATGCCACATGCACTCATGGTATAAGTGATAATGGTGTAACGGTCGTTTTTTGGCTGAATTGATGATGCGCATAAAAAGGCAACATTCATCTACAGATACTTTCGCATGTATAGGTACATAATATCTGACGGATTTATTGAAAAGAGAAAATAGTTAAGCATCAAAGAGAGCATAATTCTTACTTGCCTAAAGTCTATATATCCAATCTCGCTGTTCATTATCTCTTTATGGATTACAGGGAATCGCTACAATTGATCACAAACGCACAGCACACGCTTGATAATAAAAAGAAGATAATCACCTCATAATGCAATCCACATAAAGCATCGACAGATATCCATGCAAGGCCAGCGGGTGGGTTGTCAGCAGCCGGTGCATCGGCGTCTGTGCGTCGCAGCAGAGCTGGTCCACCACCAGCCGCATCAGGTATTGGCCGGGAAACCAGCCTGCCTCGAAGAAGAGGAGGACCTGATGGTAGATAAATATAAGTGTAAGTTTTATCTCCAAAATTTAGAAATATGAATCTTAGATTCAAGAAAATAGTTTTTCTATTTATTATTGCCTCAGTACCCAAGCGGTAAATGGTGACCTCGTATAAAGTTATGGGTTCTATTTATTTCATCCGGTACCTGAGAGATTACAGCTATTTACTTGCATTCGTACGACTTCTTCTTTAATATTTATCGTGTTGCTTGTAAATTCAATCAACTCTGCGAACCTTGGCATCAAAATTTTAGTCTCCTTTCGGTTTTTGTTCACACTATTAGGACGACTCTCAGTTCACAACCAAAACTAACGGCTGTGTGCGTTTCAAAGCCAGGAATCAATTTATTATCAGATAATCAGGTGACTTAAGTCTGCAATATCCTGATCCAGACTTGAAACAACTTATTGACGAAATACACTTTATGGGATTCGAACCCAGAATCTCCAGATCGTTAAAAGACCGTCAACGCTCTCAATATTTAGAATCAACAGCATCTTGATAAATATCAAAGCTAGGAAACACATACCTAAGTACAATGAGTATGCATGCAGTAAATACTTATTGCGAAATATTTTCTGCAAATAGTATGATGTAATCCACAGCTGCTGTTTATATGTTGATCACTGTTTATGTAGCTATCTGAACGATGGACCCTAAACGAACTTGGCTCACAGCGCAGCAGATGTAGGTGTACCTGACCTATCAGGCCTTGAACTTAATAAGGAACGGTTAGTAATTGTTTTCCCGCTTTGATTAACTACTAGGACTTGTTAGTTTTGTTTTCAGAATTAGTTAAATGCAAAATTATTTATAGATAGTGTCATGATTTTTATGGTTATGCTTATTTATATTATATATTTTATGATTTACTACGCAATGATGGTGATAATAGGCTTAAATAATAACAACTGTGGCGCCATCTTACGAGAGTCTGTCATTGGTTGATCAACTCCCCGCTTTGACACCACAAGCATAGCGGTGGGGAGGCAGTGGAGATGGTACTAACAAGAAGGGATCGAGGGACATTCTTGGTTAGAGTCTCAGACTGAGCGGACGGTTACTTGACTACCGACAGCACCAGTACAGAACCCATCACATTTCAGAAGTGCTCTTATCTCGCCCGCAGAAGTGGAAAAAAGATAGAAATTGTAAGTACTTTAATGTTTTAAATAAATATAATGAGTTTTTGCTTACAAGCTTTACAGATAGAAGTTAAAATTCAGACTTTTTTTATTTTTACTAAGTTATAATAATATGTGTGTCGCGTTAATGTTTTTATTTCAAGCCATCAGTACAGGCTGACAAGTTATATTTTTGCTTTGCTTCATGATTAGATTTGTTGTTAATGATTGCTACCCTCAGTTTTGTTAGTACGTCCTACCTACATTTACTTGTTTTGAAGCCTTAATGGTGGAACCTTGTTTCTATTCTTCTGGACTGATAATAGTGAGATTGGTTAGCTTAAAGATTAGTAAAGTGCAAATTTATTGATGATAGTGTTTTAATCATGTGTTAGTTAACGTATGTTTATCACAAGAAAAAAAAAAAAAATCTTGTTCGAATTGCCCAGTCGTGTGGTTGCGGTAAGCCCTTTTTATTAAAGAGTGGTTTCGTTATTTTGATGGAATAATTATTCTAATTTTACATTTATGTAGTGTAAAGTTTAATTTAATAAATTTAATTTAATTATTAATACAGTAAAAATAATTTTAAAAAAGTAAAGGTTTTTATAATTGTCGAATTTAAACTTATCGTACTTTTTAAGTAGACATTGTTAAAGTGTCGCTTTTGTGTGAAATAATGAAATACTCACATCATACATACATCACATGAATTGTGACTAAGGTTGCGTGGCCAGCCAGCCAGCCAGGCCTGCTTCTGGCCGGGCCCACAGAACACACACTCATTTTATTATGCTTGTTTTTCTGCTTTCATTTCATTCTTGCTAATACATTGTGGTTAAAATATTAATTTGCTTAGCCTTTATTTTTTTATTGTTTTTATTATTAATTGTACAAGGGGCGTTACTTTTATGAAAATTTAAAGTTTTGTAAGGCCAGATATGATGCTTATAGATCGTATCGATGATAATGATGACGATGGCTTTCCCCATTGATAACTAGCTGTAGCCCATGACTTCGTGCGTTTGATTATGTTAGATGTGAGAGTGCATCTTTTTGAGTTCTGTAATAACGTGAGCGTGCGTTTGATTATGTTAGATGTGAGAGTGCATCTTTTTGAGTTCTGTAATAACGTGAGCGTGCGTTTGATTATGTTAGATGTGAGAGTGCATCTTTTTGAGTTCTGTAATAACGTGAGCGTGCGTTTGATTATGTTAGATGTGAGAGTGCATCTTTTTGAGTTCTGTAATAACGTGAGCGTGCGTTTGATTATGTTGGATGTGAGAGTACATCTTTTGAGTCATGTACTAACGTGAGCGTGCGTTAGATTATATTAGATGAAAGTTAGCATCCTTTAAGTTCGTTATTAGCGCGAGCGTGCGCTAGATCATGTTAGATGTTAATGTGCATCTTTTGAGTTTGCTATTAGCAAGAGCGTGCTTTATTTTATATATAGATGGAATCGTACATCCTTAAAGTTCTGACGAGCTGCATGTTAAAAGTTATGGGTAAAAATGTCTTGTTATGTACAGATGAAGTCCATCTAATTAATTATATTTATGAAATTAGTGAAAAGAGCTAATGTTTACATTTTTTTTTTGGTTTTATCTACAATCAGTTCTCTGGACTATGAGCCTTGACGATGAGCAATAAGATAAAAATATGTGTCCCTTGTAAAGGCTCAGTAGAAGTAGCCTTCTCTTAGAATCTTGAAGCGAGTCCTTGAATATCATATCATAATTTATAAGATTAAGTGCCAGCTCATTTGGGTGGTTCAAGAATCGATTTCTGTAGTTTCCTAAGTGTTGATCTGCAGTGTGTCGTGGATTTTTTATGATTGGTTATGTTTGTATTACAAGCACTGCCCTACAATTGGAGGCAGTATGTTCAAATGAGTTTCAAGATTTTTGATGTGCTTCTTCCATGTTAGTTTGCGATCCAAATGCATTCCGAGATACTTGACGGAGTCATTCTGTGGTAAGCTCATGTCCCTTGTTTCTCTTTTTTAAGCAAAGATAATATGGGTACAATTTTGAGTCACTTGCTATGATCGCCATTTGTGGAGCTTTTCATCAATCTTATCAAGGCAATCTTGTGATGCCAATAGTTGACGCCAAACCTGGATTTTTGTTACCTGCTAATATAGCCGTAACATCGGCAAATTTAGTAACGTTGGTTGGTGATATTATCGGCTTCAGGGAGATCAGATATATAGATCGTGAACAATTTGGGATCTAAGGCTAATCCCTTAGAAACATCGCTTTAATTTCATAGAAGTCTGATGTCTCTTCATCTATTTGAACCTGGAATAATGTATTTCGGCTATGCATCCACTAGCAAAAAGTTACTGTAAGGATACACTTTCCTGATTTTGTAAAGTAGTTCTTGTGCCACACTTTGTAAAATGCCCGCTAATTGTCCAAGAAAGCTGCTTAGTAGATTTTCTAATAGTATCGCATACTCTGTGAACCTGTTATATTGTAGAGTGATATTTACTAAAGCCCAATTGGTGTTTTGGTATTGCATCAGGTTCCGAGAGGATACGCAAAATTCTAATTAGAAATCTTTCGGAAGATTTTAGACAAGATTGGTAAGAAACGAATTAACTGTAAGAGCTTGCAGAATGAGGTGGTTTGCCTGCCTCGTAGAGCATTGTTATAACTGATACTTTTCACAGGCATAGAATGAATTGGACTCTCAATATTCTGTTGAATAGAGTAGTGAGATAGACTATGGCCTTTCTTGCTGACTATTATTGTGTTGCCTCTAAATTGAGATATGGTATACTTTTTGGGGAAATGCTGCAACGATACACATTCTGCTGCACATTTAGGGTACAAAAAAATGTATCCGAGCCATGTTTAGAGACAACAAAGAGATTTGTGTATCAGATTTTAGAAAATTGAACTTAGACTTTACCCTCACTGTTCATTTTTGAGGCATGATTGTATGTGAGGCAAAATATAAATAGTTTTAAGCAAATTGTTAATAGACGACCAAAACCAACAAGAATTATGGTACAAATACTTCCTCAACATGAATGAATGAATGAATGAATGAACACTTTGTTGCATCAATTAATGAATACATCATTGGATTGTATATGAATCTAATCTTGCGTCGTAAAGTAGGACAATATATGTTTTGGAACCGAAATTATTTAACAAATTACCTGACAGTATGTAAGAGTTAAGATATAGAGCATTTAAAGGAAAGTTACGAACACTGCTAATAGATAAACATTTATTTTACTAACACATTATGACTACTCAGATTATTATACTTTTATTGGAATCATTGCAAGTTGGAAATTATGATAAAATACCATGTTGACTATATCTTTTTAAATTTGACATTGTTTTAAATGGTGTATCTTTATAATTGAGTATTTTTAGACATGATATATTTGCACGCCTTACTAAGGTAAAATGTATTCGCACATTCATATTTTTACACCATCATTTTGTACATACATTCATGCAAATAAAGAGATTTGATTTGATTAACTCTTCTAGAACTTCTTTGATGATCAAGTCAAAACCAAGTGACTTATGTCTTTGGAAATTAGAGATGACCTGTTTAACTTTTTGTACTATCACTGGGTTAAGTGGAACAGATAGTTGGAAGACTTGGTTCAGCTCTTCTATCTATTTCAGTTTCCACGTCTTCATAGCCTTCATTTGGTGCAAACACGTCAGCTAAATGTCTTGCAAATATATCAGCTTTCTCTTTTCCAGTATGTGTCCACCCAGTATTAGTTTTAAATGGAAACTTCATGCCTGTGGTTTAAATGGACCTTTAGTAGTTTTCCACAGTGAATAGTTGGTGGATGGTATCGCAGTAAGGTATTCTAGCTGGTGTCCAATTGTTTTGTTCTGGACGTCTTTCACAGCAATCAATCAAATTTTGATCATTTAAACAATCACCGTCTCTGTACTATATTTCATTATAGCAGATAATAGTGGAACTAATTGTCAACAGTATAGGGCTATGATCAGAGCCGCTATCATAGCAAGTTTCTGCTTTCAGATAGTGTACTTCAGGACCTTTTGCAAAAAAAAAAAAATTCAGAGAATTTTAACATATCGCCAGTATGTTGGTTCACAAGTCGTGATTACATTAAGATTGTTATTGCCAAGACACAGTTTGAGCAGTGTACCTTTGGTTGAGGTCAACCTTAATCCACAGAATGTTTGGCACCCCAATCTCCACTTGAAATAAGTCTGCCTCCTAGTGTCAAAACGTACTTACTGTAAGTAGAACAGTTACTCTTGTGCCTTGGATGGCATTAAACTGCAGACAGATTAAGACTTCCAAGCTTACCTTTAATAGCTATGGTGGTTGCTAGGATTCGGAGTGTTTATACTCTGGCAGCAGGTAATGCTTATGGACTTACATGACTCATTCCATCAGGGTGGTGTGTGATATAAGTGTTGTAGTCCTTGATGGAACGTTACTTTGCTTGATGCAGTGTGCTTTTGAGATTAAGGTCACATCTAGTTTGTGAGTTGCAATAAGTACTTCAAGTTCAGATTTATTTGGAGCTAGCCATTTATGTTCCAGGTAGTAATTCTTAATGTCTTCTAATTCTTAATCAGTAGTCATTTTATTCTTTTGACAATTAAGTAGAGCGAAGAGGCTTATAAAGTGCACTCATATGTTGTAGGAGCATGTCTAATTATTGAGGTTGATGCTTTAAGCAGTTTTTTTTTTATTATTTATTCTTCAATTTTATTGGTTAACTTAGATGACACTTCAGTATTGCCTTTTAGGATTTTGGCATAGAAAGTTCTTTTTTTTTAATATCATGTGTAAAAAGTTTAGTTTCATTTGAGTAGCATCTGATGAAATCAGTCTTAGATTTTTGTATAATATATGCATTTGAAGTTTTCGTTGGGCATTCAAGCCTTATTGGTTTGGCTTTCGACTTGCTAGAATCTCCTTGTAAACACTACATTCCTAGTAGTTGCAGGATGCTCACCTTGGAAAAGGGCGCATAGTGCTGGTGTACTACTGTCTTTTTTTTTGCATTCTGAAGCTTGATGACCTTGAGCACATTTCACACACTGATATAGTAAAATTAAAACTTATTACTAATTAATTGACAATGACAAAGTTTACTATAGTAACGAGGAATTAATGGACTGATATTAGTTTTATTGTACAAAAGGTACGATGTACATTAATGTAGTAATATTTCAGTATTAATGATGTCAGTGTATCAATTTTTGATTTATTTCTCATTTTTAATTTTTATTTTGAATTTGACTGCTGCTATTTGACTTGATGTTAATTATTATCATTATTTTTATTAATCTATTGTATTGACGGGTAAAAATAAATGAGTATTATGAGTATTTTTTTTGAATGGCAAAGTTGTTGGCATCTTTGACACTAAGGAATTGTATGCCTCGTTTGAGGACCTTTTATTTTTACTGCTTGGTGGTGAATTTTCGTTATTTTTAACTGCACTATTGCTATTATTGCTAGGACCTGGAGCAATATTTACAAAAAAAAGTTGACGTTGGTTTTCTTTCTAGTCCAAATTTCACATTGATAATTTATCCTTGAATGATGTTTCCGGTTTTTTCTATCTCTGCTTCAATTGCTTTGGAAGGTGCTGTGTAGATTTTTTTTAAATAACGATTCTGTAGCTTCGTTGATCTTCTTGGATGAATTTATACCCAATCCAACCATGTCGAGTAGATATTTTTTTTATAAGTTTCTATACCGGCACTGATTACTTGAAGTTGATTTTTATTTATTATCCTTAGGGTGAAACTATCCGCACTGCCAGATGAACGAAGTAGTTCTGCCAGCTTATTGACTTCCTGTACACCTTATAAGAGTAATGGTGGTTTACTTGGTCATTTTACTATTGGCTGATCTTCAGATTCTTCATCTGTAGGGTGTATGGGTAATCCACTAAAGCTGTTCTGCGTGTTGATTGAATCTGGACATGGTGATTCAGATAGAATATACATTTAAATAATAACAAACGAAAAACAACCGAATGTCATGATATGATTTTATTGTGTTTGATTTAGTTTATACTTGAAAAAAGATTTGTTCATTTGATTTGGCTTATTATTTAAAATGTTTAGAGGAAATAATTGTAAATATTTAAATTTTGATATTATTGTGTTCTATGTTAATAATACTTATATATCTTTGTCACACTATGTAAATAGACTCAGATATGTTTTAAAAGGTGAATAAGGTATATTTTGTATTGATCATCCAATTGTACAATTTTTGTAACGTGCGCCGGAGTCTGCACGTTGTCCGATGGCCGAATGTCATGATTTTTATGGTTATGCTTATTTATATTATATATTTTATGATTTACTACGCAATGATGGTGATAATAGGCTTAAATAATAACAACTGTGGCGCCATCTTACGAGAGTCTGTCATTGGTTGATCAACTCCCCGCTTTGACACCACAAGCATAGCGGTGGGGAGGCAGTGGAGATGGTACTAACAAGAAGGGATCGAGGGACATTCTTGGTTAGAGTCTCAGACTGAGCGGACGGTTACTTGACTACCGACAGCACCAGTACAGAACCCATCACATTAGTCTGAATATAAAGGCTAAAAATATCCAAGGCTATTCTATAAAAAATGTGTCAGAAAGCTTGGTTGTCGGCGTAGCAAACTCATGTGCGTAGTACGTAAAATGTCTCATGTAGTAGTAACAGAGTTGTTTTACATTGCAATAATAAAAGAGGGTCGATATAAGGTACTATACTTAACAAATGTACAGTAATCAGCAAAAGTAGTAATATAAAACTTTAAACCTGTGGCTTTAACAATGGACTCAAGCCCATTGTTTTCTACCATTTTATACAGATTGGTTTTTGTAAAATATATGTAATACGCTGTGTGAGTGCGATTGATACGCTGGTTACAGTTATTTTGTTCACTCCATCTTATCTTTTCTAGGTGACTGTACATGCATGAAAATAGAGAATGAGCGTAGGAACCTTATTTTGTTCTGCAATAATGAGTAAGAAAATGCCGATATGATAATAATACTTTTGAATAATAAAATCACTTACCCAAATCGCCATTAATGTGTACTGCTAGTTGATCATCATACAAGGGTGGGAAAATCCTAGCACTCGGTCTGGCCAGCACTCCTGTCCTGGTATCCAAAATCTCCACTTGTGAATGACGTTTGCCTTGCTCTTCCACCAGTGTTATCTTTGGGTCGACTATATTCAAATTGTAGGCCTGAAATTATCACACGTCTTTTTAATTTGCCAGATACAAATTTATCGGATTAGTAAGCTGATATGACAGGGGTAGGTTACATGGACGAAAGATGGAATAACACAAGTTATCCGACATCCATTCTACTAGCTACCTGCTTCATGTCGATCGGTGTAGAAATCGATATTTCTTTTGTGAATGGATTATTTAAACTGTCGCTTCATGGTGGCAGTGGAATTATTGTAAATGATTTTGAATTTATCTCCCAATTTTTTTTTAATACCCACCCACCTGTATATCATAAACAAGCGAGCCTTCTTTATCTATATACAGCATGGCTAATCCTTCGGGCACAATAGTAGCTGGTAACCTCTCCGTTACCAACGGAGCATGGTACACTTCACATGCAGCTCTTTGTCTAATCTTCCCAGTAATGCGACGTTCAGGAGTATTCATCTCTTCGACTGATAATTGAAGACGACCTCTTGACAGTGACCTTAGTTCAGCAGCAGAAACGGGAGTGGATACTTCAAGAACATTCAATTCGTAATTGGCTTTGTTCAGTTTTTGTACCTTAAACAAAAACAAACATTTATTTTACGCACATTTTAAGAATAATCATTAATTACTAAGAACTCAAAAGATCAACAGCGTGTAATAAATATCAATAAAAGTTGTTTAAGTGCTTCTTAGAACTCAAGTCAATAAATTTTAATGTTTTCGCATTTAATTAGATTTATATGGAAATCTGATTAGTGTAATGATTTTGGAAAAAAAATTACACGAATCATTCTGATTTATCTATAAGTAGCAAGATTATTCTATAATCATGCAAAGTCATGATAGTCCTTTCCTTAATTGTAAGAAACCAGACACGTGCAGTCGGACTCGCGCACTGAAAGATCCATAGCACCACAAAAAATATTTTTTTTATCTTTTCTTAGGTTTGACTTTTGATTGGATTAATTAATTGTAAATATTATTTTCCTATTTTTATATTTATTTTACGGTTTAAATATCGTTTTTTGCCAATTGTCATGATTGAAGGTCAACGGAAAGTATCCTTTTTAATAAAATTATATTTCCCAGTTTAATTTATTACGTGATGATTAAAATTACTCTTTAGCTTTATAATTACCTCGTCGATAATAGTCTCATTTTTATCTGGCAGTGACAAAATAATCCTGACCAGTTGTTCCTTCCCTTGAGATGGCGGGAATATTCCATTATAAGCGACAGCTATATGTAAACTAGGCGCAGCACCAGCCACCCCAGTGACCACTGCAGTGCCTCCCCAGCCCTCTTGCTGGCCAAGCCTGTAGTGATCGTTACAAGCGCTGTTCCCTGAGGGCTCTGGGGCATTTTCAGGTTCGAGGAGAGATGTGAACATTTCAGATGCTAAAGCTGGATATCTGCAAAAATAATGTACTTAGATTAAGGTGCAAAATCTTATTTAATTACTTATGTGGAAGCACCAAAATCACTAACACACAAAAGCCAATAAGTAAACATAATAATGACGATAATATACATGTGATATTAATAATAAAAATAAAAGAATAATAATGTAACTCAATGTAAGATTTAGCTATTAAATGTGCATGTTGTATTTTCCTAGACCATATGATCAACTACTTCGAGGAGTCTAGGGACTTTCCGTTACTAATCACAAGGCTAATTTAATTTGCAATCAGCTCTGAACGATACTACGGCTATTTCCAAGGAACGGCAGTTCAAGGTGAAATCTATTGCATCAATGTAACAGTATTTGATTCACAGTCCATAAAATATATTACTGCAATAAAACACTATTTTATAAATATCCTCAAGCGTTTTATTGGACTATCAAAGTCGTACGCACCTATCAATTCGTCCACTTAATGCGCTGTCCATGGTGTTATTTTGTGCATCTCCCCATATAAGTGCAACAAATAGCGATCCATCTCTTAGTAACCGCTTATATTCCCGAGGAACTCTGCGCCATACTCCACATAACTATAATAGAAGAGATGGACTGTAAAAACAATCTGCTTCATAATTTACTCTTTGAAATTATATAATTTATTCACAAAAACAAAGCAACGTGTGTTGAAATTGTAAAAAAAAACGTTATGTACGAGTACATTTATTAGATTATGCGATTTCACATCGCATCGATTACTCTGTATCGGTTAAGTAATCAATTACAAGCCAATGTTTAGTATTTATTTATACTGTCGTGTTAATATCTCACCTTATCGGTTTTTTCCTCGTACGTTGCGTGAATTCCAGGGGCTTTTGCCAAAGGATGCTCAATGAGCATTCTTCCTTCTCTATCTAAGAAGGAGAGAGCACGAGGTTGTGCTGTGATTGAGGATCCTAGTAATACGGACCAATAGAGATGGCGGCGGCGAAAGATGAATCGAGCTGTGGCCACTCCTTGGGCGACAGGCACGCCTGTCATGTCGTCACGTCTGATGCACAGCGGGGATCTTCCAGTGAGTAAAGCACCGAAATCTGTAGAAGAGTTACATCATTTTTTTATTACATCATAACAATATTCTGAAATAGACAATTTATAACTAAATACACCATGAATTTTATTTGTTCGTAATCTCTTTATTGTACATAAGTAAAGTCATGTTTTGTTTGAAGGTTTTTAGTTCAGTTGAAGTTATTCAGATGAAAGCTTGACTTCTAGGTAAGGCTCTAAGTAAAGATATTTTTGAATTAGCATGCCAAGATTCTAAAATAGACAACAGCCACTTAAAATTAATCATATCTTATTGTAACTTACGTTTCATACTTAGGTTTTCTTCGCTATCGGTGAGGATCATCACTGGACTATCTTGCTGCACTATATCAGGTGCTGAAACAATAAAAATTAATCCATTATCACACACGTTATTTATTATACTTTCAATATATTCTGTGGTCTACACATTAGTACACACATAGTACTTTGTTTCGATTTCAGATTTTTTGTATAATCCAACTGCAAGTGGATGTTATTGATTTTGTTCTTGAGCTGTTGGACAAATGGATATTAAACAGACTAGTGGTTTTCAAATAACTCTAAAGTCGTATGTGTAGGAATTTTTGATCTTGCAACCTACACGAAGAAGAAAACTTGAATATTAGTAAAACGGCATATATGCATCTGCTAGTTTAGTAATGATTTACTCTTTTGAGTTGCGAAGAACGGTATGATTATACCTAATTGCTTCCGTAAATGCCATAACACTCGGCTAAATATTACCAAATCAATTTTAAAAAGAAGGGATGCGTCGAAGGCCGTGACATTGATAGCAACTAAATAATACCTACAAATATTGTGTTTCATCATCCCTGCATTAAGACCATCGTCTCATAAAAAGGGGTATTTCAATCAATTGATCGCGTATGACAACTGTGTCCGCTCTGCTGTTCCGAGAGGAGTTCGCAGGACCTTTCGACCCTTCCATTCTGGTTGATTGGATTAAATGTTATTCAATCGTTATAGGATCGGCCGCGTCTAGACGGCGACGACGACGGTAGAATTTGCGCTTTGCATAGCTTTCTTGTTGGGTCTGCTCTGTACAGAAATAGAGGGAGCACTGACATTTCGCGTGACAATTTGATTGCACGAGATTTGTCGATGCGCTCATTAAATGCTCGTAAATTAAAACTTATATATCATAAAGAGAAAAAGTTATCTCAATCAAGCTACATATCTCCGCTTTTGGTGACAAAAGGATTGGTTCGTCTAAAATATGTGACACAATGGATCACCAAGCCAATTGTATACTTGCTACTTGACTCAATCACTGGTACCACTTTCTTGAGTGTTGCTTACAATTTTTGCTGATTTTATTAATACCATAATACCATTTTATAAAAGTACCTATTTAATATCTATTGATATTATGACTTTTGCAAATTTTTGTATAAGTAAATTGTTGGTGTGATCTTACGTCAACGATTTAATAGCTCCCGGGCCAGTCGTAAATTAACTAGTGTCATCAGATTGTAATGAATGCATCAACGCATTCTTGTTTAAATGTTTAGCGTTGCAACCAGTAGTCACGTGCTATAAATAATACAGCACACCCCGAGAATGAACCTAATAAATCGTTTTATCTGATCATTTGTAGTAGGCAGGGAAATGGCATGATAAACAGGCAAACAGAATATCTAAATAGTTAAGAGTATGATGAGAAGACCTGTTTACGTAGATATATCCGAAGGCAGATTGTGATCTAGCATGGTCGGGCGCCAGCATTCATAATTCACTCTGTAAATTCATTTAATACACGAGACAGCCCTAAATTTATTGGCAAATGGCGCCAGTGTGGCGATGTCTTGGTCTAAGACACATTGAATAACAACATTGCATGGAAAGATATGTGTGATATGCAGAGGATTGATCGATATAAGATGTGATCCTTAAAATTTGTTGAAACTATTTAATGGGGATTTAAATGAGATAGTTGATGTCTGTTTATCGTAAGAGTTGTCTTTTTTGACAACCCTGGGTAGAGCAGCGAGCGGCGCCGGGGCACCTTTGACTCTGCGAGCTTAGAACTAGGCGCCCGCGCGGGCACACTTGTGTGTGTGATGAATATTTTATGCACGTTTACACCGTAGTCGCAAACCCTCCGCAGCGCCTTCTTGACAAACATCACTCATTAATGTCATTTAGCGTAAATTTAAACTTTTGAAATCAACCTCCGACCGAATCGAAAACGTGATGTGACTAGAGACAGACATTCATTCTGAGTCTAGTCGCGCCCAGCCTTCTTTAGGCCTCACAGACACTGCGAGTTTTCCAATAGCATGATGTAATAAGGCGCCAAAGAGGCGACGCTTTTGATTACTATGAATAAACTGTCAGGTGTTCGATAATTTACTACTTGTCAGAAAAACATTTTATGAGCTATGCTGTAACTGAAAGCTGGAATGAAAATCTAGTGAGATTATTTGGAATATGGTGCCCAACAGTATCTCCTGTATTTGTCGTCCTTTTAAATTCGTAGTATTATGAAAATGTGCCGACTGACTTAAGTATAGTTGTTAGCATAGCAAGTTTAGTGTTTATGTCGCGACAGTTAACGGTCGGGCAGATCATAGTGTCATAGAATCTAAGCAGAGAATATCAGGCGTATAAGTTAGGGTCGAATATTGTCCTGGCGCCAGTGAGGCGGAACAAGTCTGGTTGGCCTCTCCTACATGGGCAAGTCATTCGTACATACATAGCGATGTACCTGAGAACTCGATTGCGCAATCAATCGGAGCGAAATATACGACTTCTTGAGGTGTTTTAGTACTTCCTATGCTGACCGCTCTGCATATTTATGAGACGTCTGAGAAGGACTGGATAAATAATTGCAGTTACTACTGAAATAAGTTATTTACTATTCACTTCTTAAAAGAAGCAAGCAGAAGGTTGGGTGGATAGATGAAATAGACTGCAACAATCTTTATGAAATTTGGTTACTTAACGTTAAAATCTGCATTGGAATTCATCAATTCAGTATTATTGTTCGATCTATTACGCTATATTTACAACATCACAATTGACAATGCACCGCACCTTGACCTCGGTTGGCTGAAAAAATGTGAATTCGTCCAAACTATTCTGAACGCATGACGTGGCGTCTGGTCTGCGGTGACGTAACGGGCGAAAACTGAAAAGCGGCGCGTCTCGTGTCATTTCTATCTAATGTCATTAGTAGTAAGTATGCCTGGAATCATTTCTTACTTCTTTATGAAAATAAAAACGTGACTAATATTTTTGCAAGAAGAAACGCGCCTGCCTTTTGATGAGAGCGACCGCGTTACTATATGGCCATGGCGGTAACATTATTTAGGTACAATCTATGTCCTCCACTCACTGAAAACCTTCATGAAAAAAACTGAAATTTTCCTTGCAGATGGGTAAACAGTTTTGCTGCAGCGTTTCGTTTAGTAAGAGTAGAAATGTCGAGGCTCATTTCCTTACAAATAGGACAAATGCCATTCGCAATAGGTAATGATTGCTTTCCTTCCGACTATCACTTATACCTATAATCTAAATACTATATGATCTCTTTTTCGACACAATGTCCAATAGATCGGCATCGCTCCTGCAATAACTATCACGTATTGCTGGCGTTAATCGTTAAGACTGTAATCCTGTTTGTTAGTAGTAAAAAGACATTATAGCTTTTTCAACCACGGTCAAACAGCTTGCCCTCTTTTATAAAGATATAAAAGAATATGTCACTGCTTTAACATATACGTGGTACGTGGGTACTGATTACTTTATTCTATTTTCCTTTTAAACCTTATCGAACTCTTATAAAAATCACAATACGCTAATCTAGATTACACATGTTTGCATATCACTACCTCGTAATCGTAATCAACTTCTCAATCGTGAGTGTTCGACCTAATTAACCATTTACCTACATGTTGATCACACAAACTCGAAGATAAAATGATAGTGCGGCCTATTGTTTTATACATACGATTTTCTTATCTATATAACCAACTTATAAAATGGTAGTATACAGAAGCGATAAAAAAAGTAGTACGATAAAATTTGGATTTGGCTAAAAAATGATACTTATCCAATTTTTTCTTTCAAAGGGCAAGTTCTAAAGACATATTAAAAAAAAGTTATTTACAGTGGCCAGTGCATGGTAAATCACACGGCTTAGATGATGAAGAATGACGTTGATTTATATCACAATATTTATTTTTTAATTTAATATATAGCCTACATTTGAGCTCTGGTCCTTCACTATAACCATACCAAATTTTATCAAAATTGGTCTGGAGGTTTAACGTAACAAAGCGTAACATACAGACAAACTTCCGCATTTTTAATATTTATATAAGTATGGAGTATTGAAGTATGGATGTCTGCCTACCAATACAACTGTTTAAAAGTAAAGCTTAGAAAACATTAAATCTAATGGAGTCAAGTCCACTACAGCTATCAATATTTATACAGGTAAGATTACTGAATTAGATACAGTTTGTTTTGCATAATTAAAATTTATGTTAGCTAGGAAAATTTTGACACGAATAACTGACAATCGAACTTATTGGTCGTAGCAAATCGACTAATTTCACGCACAATTACGATACATTAAATACTCGATAACTGTAACTCTGTGTCTCAGAACATAGTAAGAAAAACAAAACCTCAACAAATAATTAGATCATAAACTCATATAAAGAAAGAAAACGTTAGTTACACAGTAGCAAAATATGAAAAGACAATTAACCATACAGACCCATTGCAACTGCCTAGTTTTCACCTACTGTAATCAAAACTAGTAAGCTTTTTAGCAAATTTTGAGCTTCGGTGCTATACAGCATATAATGTAGCCAGGTCTTGATCATATTCCTCAATAACAAAGATACGACTCCAACCAACGCATTATGACAGCTAAACAATACTGCCAAAGTGCCCAATGATACAGGTGGACCGGAGGGTAAAGTTGCGAAAACAAGAAAGGCTGGGAGGAAAGAAAAAAGACTAAACTTTACTAGTTGGGCAGTTAAAAACCCTGTAGAAGAAGCAACCAGTTAAACGCTATGTCATTAAAGATTAATAGGACAGTATGGGTAAAGCGCAGGCCAAAGTCTAATTGGCAAAGCTGTGGCCAAAGAGACCGCTGCAGTAGCGATAGCGAGCATAATCCTCAGAGGCCGCAAACGCTACGACGATGCGGCCCGACCCTCATTGCGAATTCTCGCGGGCGGCGAACCGCTTGTTCTCAGTCGGCTATGTGCTAATTTATAGGTTATATTCAAAATGGTTGTGGCAAAGAATGTTTATGGCTCAAGGCGCGGTCTTATTGTTGTCTATAGGCACGACGCGGCATTCGTGCTCACACACACGCCCGAATAACTGTCGCACCGCGAGCATGCAGCCGGCATTGGCGTCGATTCAACATCAATTTCCATAAAATATAATTTCGTATCGATGCTCTCTGCGCATCCCGATGAATGTTTCATTGCGATGATAATCCATTAGGTATTCGAATTGCGAAAGTTGCATGACGTAAATGGCTCTACGTATGGGAAGCATAACATGCTTACATACCATCTGTAGTCTCCACGTTTGTACAAAATATAAAGTGTGATTTTGAAATCGGCTAAAATGGTGTGGACGAGTACTTTGGTATATGGAATAAGCGAGAAGAAGCCTTGTAGGGCGGCGGCGAATGAGGCATTGTGCCGCCCGCAGTATTTCTGCGGCGGCCTATACAACACCGTTTAGGGACAACCGTTTACCCAAAAAAGTAGAACAACAATCCACGTTCGCGCTGTTTACAAGACGTGCAACACTCCGACTGCATTGTCCTTCGGTGAAACTTGCGATTTGCATTTAACGCCTACAGACGCCGCCAGTTGCATTCGTATGTTTTGCATTTCTCTTACTACCTAAATAAACAAACATTTTTATCGGCAGAAATAAAAGAACAAGGACTTCTTGTGTTATGAATGGGCCTGTTCTGGCGTTCGAGTTGATTACTTCCGCTATATTAGTTAATCGGGCATTACATTACACATACTCGAAGAGAATAAGGTGTGAGTGATTACGACGAACAGACACCTCATTGCGTTTCCCAAAAACACTAACCACTATATAAAAGAGAAATGATAATTATGAACTGTGGATCCTTAGAGATGGACGACACGTGTAACACGTTTGAGTGGACAATAAAAAACTTTCATTATTATCACTGTGCCATTTTGTACTGGATATATATATTTTTTTTAATTTACCTTTATTTTTTGATTCGATAAATGAACTAGTAAAAGGCAAACAGGCATACAGCCCACCTGAGGGAAAGCTGTAACCGCCTATGTCTCTATGAGACGCCTGCAACACCAGGAGCATAGCGAGCGCGATTATATCTTTCTTATACCATAGATACAAATGTTGATTTTGATGTCAGTAAACATTGCTATTTTTTTTAATATTACAAGTTAAGCAACTCAATTCAATTGATATGAAGTTTTATTTTTATAGTTTCAGAAAATGGCAGAGATACTTATACTTTACACATCTTTACATTCTGTTTTTTTTACTTGTACGATTTGACTGACCAAGAATATTATGAAGCCTGATGGCATTATCCAAAAACAAAAACGAAACAAATATATAACTAGCAAATACTCTCTGGGAGGGGCCTATATTTTATTATTTACCAGGCTCATGTCTTTCATGTTCTCCATGAAGTAGACATATGATAATAAGGTTTGGTATAACTTCACTAAACTAATTCCTATATCTAGTACATTACTAAGTAGGTATATTATTTCTATTTCAATTGACGTCAATTTAAATCTGTTGATGAAATCTAATTAGAAATGCAGTTGCAATCGAGTGGCGACTGACGAATGACGATGCATCAATAGACACAGATTCAATTCTGCGAGGCTCTTTTAGGGTGCAATATTCGCATATAATAACGATAGTAAAACGTTACTAAATACATTCATAGAGCAAATTTAATATAACTATCAAAATGTCGTTTGCGGATAAAGCTAATATATAGATGTAGAGCACAAAATGCTTTATCCGCAAACGACATTTTCATAGTTATATTAAATTTGCTCTATGAATGTATTTAGTAAATAAAAAATAAACACTATAAATAACACAACATATTAGAGAATGTGCTTATGTTATCCTGAACTGAAGTGTTTATCTTATAACATAGAATTTGAAATCGCGCGACTCTTATTTCTTTATTAATCTATGACTTATAAGATATTGAAAGAATATTTGTCAAAATTTAGTCTCTCCCTCTAGCCGGTGTCCTTTTTCCTTATTATATTTAATGCCTAATTTCTTATTAAAGCTTTTAACTTCAGTAGATGCCGATTTGAACATAAAATACCAAAGTATTTTATAACAAATTGTGTTAGAATTTGTGGCACAACTTGAACCGAAATCATAAAATACCTAAAAAACATATTCAAGTGTGCGTTTATTACTTAGTAGGTTTATTAGATGTGTGTGTGTGCAACGCATGCTCTTATGCACGTACACGACATTATTTAAATGGATGCAATAAATCAGTGATGATTCAATGATCTAAAGGCAAACCTATTAGAGTGAACACATCCCCCTGCCTGCATGTCATAATTTTCCGACAAATCATTTTAAGATCACGAATAACCACTTATCCTGTGTACATGCATAGTTATGCCTCATTCCATTGATTTATTAACCAACAATTTAGAAACAATGAAATAAAATGTAAAGATAACAAGTCTAATCGAAATGTTTTAAAATTTTAATGCACCTCTATGTCCTCTATATATTGTACCTATACTAATAGGATTTTATATCATACCATAATTAAAAATAGGTTAGTTTATATTGTCTATTCTTTACGTTATTAGTTCGATGTATTCGAAAACATTTATCTTCAACATCGACAGTAGGCCATGTCGCGTGTTATTCCGTCATCACGTTAAGTATAAATAATAATTAATTAATTTTAATTACATACTCATTATACAAGATAGTTAATTTATTAAATACAGATTTGTCATTTTATAAAAAAATGTTTAATATAAAACTGTTGAGGAAGTATTCCATTTTGTTGACAAAGTTATTCCAGCAATGAACTTCTGTGCTGATTTTGATTAACTTTGTTTGGGATCAAATAATAAAGTATCCTTTCAAACAACAAAACAAAACCTATCGGGCTTACTGAAAGACAAAGATTAATACTAATTAGCATTTTTTATAAACTGCACTTATATTCTCAAACAATTATTGTAATAGGCCAAACATTCCTATGTTTGACGAAACAGTAAATCAAGAACCTATAATGGCCACCCGCGATTTATAACAAGCATCAATCTTCATTAGTGTATTTATTTTAAGAACGATCGCCGCTAATATTATATCCTAATACATTTCGCACTAATTAAACCAAAGTTGTTTTTATTTATTTTAGGTACAGACCTGGATACAAGAGGAAGTCAATATATCTAGAACTTAGTTAGAATTTGAATAAAATATACAGTATACTTGCAACTTTCAATTTTTAAAACGATATTTTGTAAATACATTATAGCATCGCACCTATTTAGGCAAAATAAACATTGCACTGTTTTAATACACTAAAAAAGTAACTCTACATTCTGTTACTTACTCGGTTATCATGATTACGGTAGGTGTCCGATTTTCTATGAAAATAGCACAGTTTAAGACCCTCCAAACAACTTTTCCATCGCCCATTCATGATATACATTTCATTAATAGGAAGAGGTCCTGATACTTTCTTGTATCCCCCGCGCAAGCCACTCTAAATACCCATGATCCACACAATGGAATTAAGTATAAAAAATATTGCACTTGGTATTTACATAAAAATTATAGCAAACTATGTAGCTACCTGATGCCAGTGAATTCAAATTTTCTGTGGTGGTTAGTGCACGGACTATATTTAAACTGGTTAGGTAATAAAATTAGGATTATAGAAATTTATTGATTAAATGAGCTAGACGCATTATGTGGCGCCTCGAACGATATAGCCATAAAGACAGGTTGGTGGGTTTACCTTTGAAATCAAATTTTTAATAGTTTACAATTAAAATATCAGAAATATCAAAATAAACCATTTTTATTTCAAAGAGGTAGGCGTAGCAATTCAGTTAGCGTTCTTGGCACAATGTTGTATAGTTGCATAAAAATTTAATTTTCTTTGCATTTCTTTTTATTTTGACACATTAACAATCTTATTTTAAAATATTTATTAATGTTATTAAAAGTAATAAGTACGAGCTCTCCTGTATAATATGTAACAATAACACGAGTTCTAGCATCATTTTTATAAAAAAATGCTAATAATATTACAGTATTAACTTTACAAACGATGGTATTCTCACAAAACGTGATGATCACATTATACAAATGTGTCGTGACTTACTTAAACAAAATATTTTATAAATGATATTTAACATATGAATCAGCGGTTTGCAAAAATGTCTTAAGCCTATCCTGCTATGCAAAGGTCATGAGATTAAAGCAGCCGCCTGAGTGTAATCGGCGACAGAAGTGGCACGATTTGTTTTAAAATCCCATTGCAATGAACAAGATAGCAGTAAGTTCAAAAAGCATTTAAACGTTTAGCGGTACATGTTATGACCACGTGACACAGAAGACATTTTATATATAAGAACTGATGAGCAATGTATAGCTGAAAAGTAAGAAGAAAATACACAGAATTTTTGTTTTCAACTTGCAATATTTATTATTGTTCTAACATAGGTAATTTTCTTATGTGATGCAGTTTTTTTTTCCAGGCAAACATTTTAAAAATTTTCGAGCGAGCCTAGAATATTTTATACTTAGCTCATTATCACCCCTTATCTTCCACATAATTATTTAGTCACTTTCTCTCTAAATTTTCACTAGAATCAAGAGTCCGTGGCGTCTGAGAAGCGATAACATGGCGAATGCACACAATACTCCGCTAAATTGAAGGTTTTGGGTTCGTTTCCCAGTTAGGGTAAGTTGTAAATTATATCTCTACCTATATCTATACCAAAGTTATATAAACAACGACTGGGCAATAACCCTTTCTTGCATGCCCAGTTTATTTTAATAAACAAAATTATTTTCACATTTTATTTTTAACGAACTTACATTGAACGTTGATCTTGACACTAACAATATAAGGCAGACGGATAGATCGAGATCTGGTTCATGATGCCTCAATGCGGGGCTTTGTGCGGAAGCGGTACGGCGCCCGCGCAGGCGCCAGGCGCTGGCATTGAAACGTGGGACAGTAGGGTCAAAGTTCTCACTCCGTGACCTCCATACTGAATACTATTCCTAGGTATTTCGGTACGTGCGCAGAACTTCAAACTATACTGATATTTAAACAGGAAAGTTGATCTTGTTTTTGCTAAAGGATATTACCGGTTTCATTGACGTTGGAGCATTTAGGTAACAAGTATAAAAACTACTTACTGTCGCCAGCCAATCCTCCCCTTGAAACTTTAAAACAATACACTGAAAATATATTATACTAACTGTGTGATAAATTTCACCAGTCCTATATTTTATGCGAGAAACGTAACAGACAGACAAATTTCAATATTGTTGAAAAAGAGAGGTGAATAAGTGACAGTTGTAACTCCATCCATGATTAAAAGCAGAAAGTAGATACCTCAATTTCTAAAAAATGTACTATAGGTACTAACGATATATTTAAAGATGCATTCATAAGTGAGATCGTAGGTCAACCCTTTGTATGAATCAATTTATCAGCATATAAGTTAATTGTGCTTCTAAATACTATGTACGTACACAATTTATTGCATTGATTATGTTTGCATAGCAATAAGACAGGGTTAAATGTGAAGGGAGACAAATATGTTGATAATATGCAAATTCGTAGGAATGTAGCAACTTATTCTACTAGACAATTATAAATTTGACTATAAAACATCGCTTAAAACTATTTCAGTTAAACTAAGTCGACACACTTTAGTATTATTATTAAAATTATAATAGTAATTGTATGAGATGTAAGTTCGCTTGTTAAGAACTAGCTGTTAGCCGCAGCTTTGTTGTTACCTATGGTATCTTTTACCTAGATAAAAATTATCTCAAAAGAAATTATAGTTTTGCCCAAGCAATTAATTTTATTACTTCTACGAGTATATCCGCTAAAGAGGTAAGTTGTCATAAAAGCGCACATTTACATGTGATAACTGCAAGGAAACCCCATACTACTAATCTTAAATTAATACTACCTCTAGATTACTAATTAATATTGTGTGGGCCACTAGGTCAATGGACACCCTGGTTTCAGTGTTTCGAAACCGCCTCTCCGCCTCTGACCCGGCTAAGTCACTAGAGGGAGGGAATAGGGGTTAATATTACATTTAAGTGAACATATGTAGGTATACAGATAGTTTACTTGGAATGCGAATTGTAAAAATAAAACAATATAAAGTTAATTTATAACATAGTAGTTTATATCATTGCAAATTAACATCTTTATGCGTCTCAAGTCAATTAATCGGATTTATGGGGAAATTAAAACCGTGTTTAATTTCCAATAACTTTTGTTATATTAATAGCGCTGTCACGTAATTATTGTTTATGGAATTTAAGATTTAAATGTATGTATGGATCTTATTGGTGAATTTTATATAATGTAAACTCACGTTATTGGATAATTATGCCAGAAAAATAAGCTAAGTTTTGAACTTTTGGCTTCAAAGTAAAAAAAAAATTGAATCTGTCGATGGCAAGAGATGTGGCAATAGAAAGTGTTAATTGGCAACATGCCTTCATTTTACATTCATTCATAGATTTGAAAAAATAGTTGCTAAATATTGGATGGCTACCAAAAATCAGAGACATTTTATCCAGCAAGTACTTTCTAAAGTACTTCAATCCCATTGAGGAAACTTCTTTTTTTTTTTAATTTAATATTTATTCCCGATTTTTTTTTTAAACATGGCGATCATCATTTTATCGAAAGTGGTTACAACTACAGGTCTACAGTCAATAAAAAAAATGTTAAAATGAAATCATTACAAATATTTTTCCGAATATGTAGGTAGTACCAAATAAATAAGGCTGCAGATCCAATAGGGTGATATACCATTTACCAAGTATCTTCTTCAACTGAGCTTGTTTCTATGCGCGTATATATGCGCTTCAAAGTAAAAAATACACTTTTAATCATGGTATCATTAGTTAGAATATGGCAGCACAGAGCACTGGTTATTATTATGTAGTGACTTCTGACTGATCTATGTGAAGCTTTTTACAGGGAACCCAGATTACCAGACAAATGATATGGAAAATAAAAGGACGTACGTAAAAAAAAACTTAATTGAAAAGCATTTGAATACACACTTTGTGGTATTGCGGTTGGCTTGTGAATACATCTCTCGCCGTTCCCGCATGCGGTTGCTTATGTCTACCCACAAACAACTACAGAATAAGGGTAGGTCTTGTATTAGCACATTTTTAAGCCCCATAACAAATTTGTACAACAATGTTCTTAAGTTCAAAGAACTAAAGATGGGTCATTTACTAATTTGTTAACGGGTTAATTAGTTTCGGCGCTCTACGTTATATTATTAAATGCGAAGATATCATTCACGTTTTGATATACTTTGGTAATATTTTGCCTAGCTATGATATCCTCATAATTTTTTAAATAAGAATATCATCTCTATTCACTTCATTTAGCTCTTTTATAAATACCTTTTACGAAGTAGATATATACCACAAAATACAGAGATAGCTTTTCACGAGAATTTCTATAAACCGGAGTTTTAAGAACCATGGTACAAGTAATCTTAAGTCGTTACATTGTACTAATGCAAGGGCTTATGTCGTACATTTAGTATTATGTTACATGCGCAGGCGCAGGGTAATCCTATTATGGCCGCTATCTATAGAAATCTGATCGTGAGACTATCTTCTACACGGAAATTGTGACTATGAAATAACTATTAAGGAACTTTAAGATGATTTTAGTAATGTTTTTAGTACTGTGATAGAACCGTATTCGAAGTGGCACTAAATGAAGAGAAATCTCCTCATAAGGTTGTATTTATCAGTATTAACAACATTATATCAATCAACAAATGTCAATACAACCGTAAAGATTTACTGACAACTTCCATACTACACATTTTCCACATTTATAACAGAAATCAACTCTAAAATTAATTTGCAAATGGAGCAAGTAAATCGGTGTCTACGATAGCATCTGCTTTGGATAAATCTCTCAACACGGGCTTGGAATATAACGGACGCATACCTCAAAATAACCAGAGCATAGAATGATATCACATATAAATTGTTACGAATGATATTTGTATTAATGGAGACTACTACATAAAATATAAAGAGTTTGTTGTGATAAATTTATAGTTCAAAATTAGATATGTATTAATTAATAACATTCAATTCTTACATATCACGATGGATCAATGTATGGTAAAATAGGTCTGAAGGTTTTATACGGGCAGTAAACATGCGGAATAACTTAACTCTAACTTTTTCTTTCTCACGTTAATAAAATTTCTTAATTTTTATTCTTTGTGCCATAGAATTAGGCAATTGTTTTATCTTTTGCTTGGTGGTATTCAATGCTAAGCATTTGTTTTTTCTCAACGTTATTGGAACTTATTAATGTTTTTTTAATGCCCGATTTATATTATGATGTACTTACTGCTAACTGTACCTGTTATCTGTTGGGCTCTTTAATTTGTGTGCATATTTTCATGTTTACACAGTCCACTCATCGGGTTTTCGCTCTTGCATAGATGATTCAATAAACATATGCCTTAATTTATTATTTACTAGCTGTTGCTCGCGTGCGCCTCGGTTATATCGCACCCAAAAGTAGGCTATGTTTAACTCCTAGTGCATAACTATATCCATACCAAATTTCATCACAATCGGTCTAGCAGTTTAGCCGTGAAGAGGTGACAGACAGACAGACAGACAGACAGACTTTCGCATTTATAATATTAGTATGGATATGGAAGTATGGATATGGATTTATAATACTTCTTTTTTTTTCAATAAATGGATTTTAATAAGTAATCTTTAATTAAGTATTTGATCAAGATTTTAAACCCCATCGTATTTTTTAAAAATGATTTTGAAAAGAGATCTTATTAGGTTTCCATCCGTTGCCATTTTGAAGAACAAAGGATACTACAAATATTTTTTTTTATTGCTGTTAGAGAAAAAACGCATATTTAAGCTAATTTGACGCTGAAATACCCCAACTTACTATTTTGGTTATCAAGTCATTGAAAAGCACGGCGGTGTGACTAAAGATAATCTCAATATGACCCAAATCTCATTCAAAAACGGCGCATGCGTCACTTCTTCCCGATTATATAGTGCACTTAGGCTGCGAACCCGATTGAGTAACCAGATGTTTATTGATGAACTCGATAAACGATCACAAGAAAGCATAAAATCACTTATGTTTACAGAACAACCGCGCGAGACTACTTCATACTTAACGATTTTTCTCTATTTTTGTTTTGATGTATAATATAGGATATAATTTCATAATAGGATCTATTGAAACGTCATATACTTGAATGAAATTCGATGCCAACATCTAAAAGGCGTCCTCTTACTTTAATATCCCTTTGGATACCAATCCCTTTGAATATGTAGAGAAATGCAATGTAGAGAAGCCAGCATTACCACTGTCCACAGGACGACTAAATGCTAAAGCTTTTTCTGCCAGTCAGTGTATTTATATTGAAAATTTGAAGAAAGTTAGCGAGTCTCACTTCAATCTTATTTATTTGAATAGATTCCTTCACTTTCTGAGTTGCACGTACGCGTGAAATTTTAAAATTCCGAACAACATCGTTGAGGGCGACATATACAATTTCCTATTCAAGATGAGAAAACAGCATTTGCATGCGGTGTATCATAAAATTACATTTGAACGAGTGTCGACCGGCGCCACCTTACTTTTAACAATGAAATGGCATGAAAATGGCGCCAAACGCACGATCACAAGCTGCGCACGCGCGCATCGTAAAATCTCAAGCAGCCCTCTCTTTTACGACCTCCCTACTATCTTGTTTGTGTCCTTGCTTTCCTTAGTGAGAATTCCTTGTCCTTTTTCTTAGCTAGTTATTAAATAATATGATTTTGTTTTGATTTGAGGGTAATAATGTAAAATGGCGCCGCGAGACGTAAGTATAATCATTAAAATTATTTGCACAATTCAAAAATACAGCTAAAGACAAAAAATAAAAATAACGTTTTACGATAATCTCCAATAAATGGAACTCATTAAAATTTTAATACTATTTGCTATTGCGACTTTCATGTTTTAAGGACCGAGTAATGTATGTTTAGGTACTAAAAATATTTAATTTTAGCAAGTAGATATTCTTTAAGCATTGTATTTTTTACATTAATAATCCAAGGTCTGCCAAAATAACGTTACTATCTGCTCTATATAATTAGTTACATATAAAATTTGTCAACAGCACGTTAGATTTGCGAACCTATCAGTCCGTACACTAGTAAGTACGTGGCTTACTAGTTTCTTAAAGTTAAGAAATGTTAAAGATAAGAAAATATTATATAGTATATTGTTCAAAATTATTATTTTATATTAACTTTCAGCTGCCATCACAACTGTAAATGGTTCGTAAGCAGTTGAAAAGAAGGAAGCATAATCTTTGTACGAAACTAGTTCGGTTCATGAGATACGCCTTTCACAGATGGATAGAACGATTATAAGATTGACATTCAAGCATATCGCACTCAAAATCTTTGAAACTACCACACTAGTCGGATTTGAGACATTATTAACAGGCAGGTAAACCAGCGAGTGACAGCTAGAATCAACTTTTTATTAAGACTAAAGCAAACATATTTACTTTGTACTATCCCGTCATCGCCGCCAAATTTGCTTAGAGCAAAGCGGCGCGGGCGGCGCCAGTCTACTTTCCAAATAGCCTTCAAGTCTCGCCTGTGACCTTTTACGTTTTACGCATATAACACGCGACTTATAGCGTGCTGCACGCCTAGCCAGTGCTAATCGCTATTTAATTTGGAACTAATAAATAATTTATGGAACAAGTATTCAGTATGGCACTGCTGTTGACAATATTGGCTTATTCTCACTTTCAAACTTTGCTATACCCGGAAACGCCGATTGAATATCATTTAAAGCAGTTTATAAAATTTTGGCATAAAAGGAATGGCTTATACTTAATGATAATTGCTATTTTGCTTGTCGCATAAATGGTAGATACATAAGCCAGAGCGTCCGACATGTACGCCTATATAAAATTAGAAATTTTTAACTCATATTGTTTTCAGATTGTTTATTAAGTATAAGGATAGACATATGTGAGAAAGTTAATTTTCTAACTGTACGCCATTAAAGTTGATCAAAAATCTTAAAATAATGTTGTTACGTGTGTCTACGACAGCTAGACTATCCAGTAGTAAACAATGTGTGGTGTTTAAACTTCACCCTTTGCAGTAATACATATTAAATTGTTCTGTTATAGTTTAGCTATTCCACTGTTAATATTATTCTCCAAAGGTAGGTCTTGATTTTTAATCAAATTATATTATTGACAAGCTGACCCTGCGAACTCCGTACCGCCTGAATGCACTTTTACCATCGTTCAAACCTTCCCTGAACTTCCACGAATATTTCAAAACCAATATAACCAAATCGGCCCAGCCGAGCGAGTACACGATTATCAATGAGTACAATTGTATATAATAGGTGTTTTAAAGTTAACCAAACTATAATTACCAATTTGGCTTCAACAATTTTGAATTTCTATTAGCGCTAAAGTCATATTAAGTAAAGCTACCAGACTTACATATCTGCATAATTGTGGATTATACGAATAAATAAATGCATAAAAGTGGTGTTACACGGTAAACAGCAAGCAAGCATTAAGTTAGCTTTTGTATGAATCAGTAAAGTTTTGTTTTCAATTAAGAAGAAACAAACCGTACTATATAAGAGTATGATCTTAAGTCAATTTCTTACTACAATAAATTACCTTTTACTCTGAATTCTGAATCTGAACAAAGCCACAAGCATATACTTGTATTTAAAAAATAATCAAGAAATCAACTAATCGTTGTCTTCGTGTAACTAGGCTTTTACCACGAAGCAAATACAGAGAGGAGCTGGCCTATTGCTCTTTCTCTTAGAAACACAGGGTCTCCTAGTTACGGGGGGTCGGGGTATGAGGTATCCCCCCCCCAATATCATTTGGAATGCCATCTATTGGTGAATAGACGAAATTAAAATCAGGCTGCTTTCATAAAGGTCGTTATCGATAAAAGTTTGCCTCTCGTCACTAGATGTCAAGGCCAGGAACGTATTCAGGTATGTCATAAAAATAATTAAATCAACTTATGTTATTCTTAAAACTTCAAAAAAAAGGTTATCAGTTGAACCTGTACGTGTGTAATATTGTAAAAATAACTCATTGTTGAACCAACTTCTAAGAAAAAGGTTTTGTATCAATGAAGAAGCGTGTGATCGAGATAAAATAGAGTAAATTTAATGTACGGAAGGGAGAAGGGATAATAAATGCATTGAACGTAACAGTCTTTTTATTTCATAAAATTAGAAGTAAAAAAAGAATGAAAATAAATAAAAAAATATTTATTTATTTTTCATCATCAAAAAAATATTTATTTATTTTTTTCATTTGACATTATTTCACTTACGATAGAAAATCGCTGCAAATATAGCTAAACTTAAAAATGTCATAATGTTTATTGATTAAATGGTCTGTCAAGTGGTCAAGTGAGTGTTCACAGACTGCAGACTTGGTTGAGCGTCTATGTTTCATGTCAGCAATATGTTCTTTGATACGGGTACCAATGCTTCTCTTTGTTTGCCCAATGTATGATAAACCAGTCTGCCTGCGACCATGAGCTTGAAACGTTAGGTATAAATAAGTAAGCAATAAACGCGATAGAAAACCGTATAAAATAGTTTAATTTAATATTATATAAGTTTAGCAAAATACTATTCGGTAGTTATAAGTTAGATAATTTTATTTTTTCAGCTATAGAACCTATCCATACTGGAACAAAACAGAACATTTTACCGTCCTAAATACGGCCCTGTACGTCACGGGCTAGGGTGAAACACGTGTAAACTCTGAATTTATCTAGAGTTGAAAACTCACCTTACAAAAAAAAATATTTTTATTTTTACACATAGACCACAGAAATCCACGATTTTCACGAAGAGCAAATTTTGTTTTTTTAGTATGATTAAGAATTACTCAGGACTAAATCTTTGAAGTCTAGTGGTTAAGGCGTTTGCCTGAAACCCCGGAGATTGTGGGTTCCATACCAACGGGAAGCATACTTTATTTAGAGGTTTCCAGTTTGATTAGGACATTGCAGGCTTAAATATTCTGATTATCTGATAAAGATGATTCTGTGCTTCGAAAGGTTTTAGCCGCCTGCTATCTGGTGGTCGGTAAAGCAACCAGGTAAGAGGCCGAGAGGCGGATCTGAAGAACTCTGACCCCAGGGTGTGCATGGTGAATTAACCCTGTGATACACTTGATATGATTGAAGATTGAATCACCAGATTGTCTGATAAGAAAGATGATTCCGTGCTTAAGAAATTATATGAAGCCGTTGGGCGGTGGTCATTTAAGAAACAACGCCAGAAACTGAGGCGGTCACACAAAAACTTACAAATATTTGATTCTAACTTTATTTCATACAAACTTATTCAATTAGGTATGTTTAAATTGACTAATAAAATAAATTGTCTAAGGTGTTTTAACAAATTTAACAACTCTATATAGTTTGATAGTCAGTCTAAAAGCAGTGTTAAAAATGTTACTACTCACCGCTAGATGGCGCATCACAAAATATCGGCAAGCATTGTATGCCTACTGTAATATACAATTATAAAATGCAAATTAATTACTTACAAATGAAAATATAATCTTTTAGCTTCAGTCAGTTTAGGTTTACACGTATATCTTTTGCACCCGATAACACAACACTTCATTTTGTCGACCAATGTATTATTTATAATTTAATATTTAATTGAGCGAAACACGTGTCAGAACGACGACGTAAAGTTCCGTACTGATCTTAGCGACCCTGGTGGCGAGTGGCTGAAACTTTTAACGTGACGTCAGAGGCCCCTTTGATACGTACTCAACCTGATTGCTTAATTCATCTCCTCTCTGTATTTGCTTCGTGGCTTTTACAAATCCGCAAGCAGTGATTACGCTATTACATTTATAATTACGCATCGTAATTTACTTAATACCGAGTGTATATGAACATAGCAAAAATGTTTAGAGATCCACACATCACTTTTATGGAAAATATAATAAACGAGTTATTATGAGGAGTGGTGTCATGACGAGTGAGCAGACGTGGTTGCAAGATTGTTATCAAAACCTTTTACCTATTGAGATTTTTGCAAAAATTGCATTGATTTTTACAAATATTGCACCTGATTTTTTTATCATTTACTGAATTCCAAAAAAAGAAAGAACAATTTTATATTAAACCAGTCAGTAAAAGTAGGGTCTTTAAATGTATTTCACGTATGTGTATGTAAAAAAAATCGGCTAAGTGCGAGTCTGACTCGTGCCCTAAGACTTCCGTTCATCCCCACACAATAATTTCTTTTTTAAGGTTCCCCTAAAACTTATATAAACCTTACATCCCGATTTATATTAGGTGTTAAAGTTACATAATATCAGTAGCTATAAGCTTGTCGATTCCAGATATTGTTCGAACTAAATATAAATTTTATAAAATGATTTATGTGTAAGGAATAACGACATTTTTTATTTTCTTGTTTTACTTTAACAAATAGATCTAGGGTCTTTAATTTATATACGAATAAGGTATACACTAACGCTCTCTCGTTTTGGAGGCCAAGATCCACTTCGGATCGCTGAGCCGGCGGAGTAAGTAAGAATAATTTGTTCTCTCTATGAAGGATAAGGATGATATATTGTTCAGAATTGTCCGTCGGTGGCGATCACACGTCGGAGAGGTGATAATATACAGTCGCAAGCGTAATTTCAGCTGCTATAGATAACCGCCTGCGAGCGCAATGTGTGAGAAATAAAAACAAACATTCAGACAATTAGGGATGCCGGTTCTTGAATGTTCCTACACGGCATGTTGTCGCAAAAAATATATATTTGTGATCAGTTAAGTTGTAAATGTATTTTTGAAATTAATATGAAAAATACAATACTATACCATGTACCATAAGGGCGCAGCTAGTAATGATATGAATTCAGTACGGTCATAAACACCAAGTGCGCCCGTGGCCAATTAAAGCTATATTAGATAATATCGACAAGTATTTGATTATCAAAATTAATGTGATGCAAATATTTGTCAAAACAAATCTTATTGTCGTATAGTACACTGAACATTGAATATAAAATGCATATATCTTATCTGTATAACTCTAGCGTAAATTATTGCTGTAGCTTGCAAGCATAAAACATAAATAAGTCAAAATTTGTTTTGTTTGAATGATACATTGGACAACCCTATGAGCACTCAACTGCGTTACCATTTGTTCACATTAACCCGTATATTTGTGGCGCCAGCAACTCAAAATATTGAGAGAATAGAATGATATCGTGTTATATGATTACTAGATATTTATTCAAAATACCTAGAATTCCAGGTACGTTAAATATTCGAAACAGGATTATTTAATACTTTACATTTACCTAAAAACAAAATTTACTTTATTACTTTACTTATACTTACATAAATCATTCAAAAAAAATTTAGTAATTGCACTAATAAAAAAATTGAGCATACTACTGATGGCTGTATGTCATTAAATTCCACCATTTACACAAGAAAGAGCTTTACCGTGTGTCTGAGGTTAGGTATCAATCTTGAGAAGTACACTTGATGGAAAAATGCATATTTACTGACTTTTCATGCGCATAAGATCGGTGAATAATTCCACTCATGCCGCATAAAGTATGAAGTATGTCATCTATATTAAATTTAATTTGTAGCACCAGTATCAAGCACGTTTCCACTGTCGTCTGCGATGATACACATTTCTGGGATTAGATAACTTCTCTATCATATAAAATTAATTAATTATTGTTGACCTTTTCAGATTGCACTGAACTCTTGTTATAATCGACATTGGAAAACAGATTTTCGCGCATACGCGCTTTCATATCGCATGAGTAATTAGCGCAATAATTATAAAAGTCATAAGGCATTGTTATTTATATAACATAAACTGTTCATGCAAATATATACCTAAACGTTATCAGCAACATGAATCTGCGATGAACTAACTAGCGCCGGCACGCGGCTTATTCAATTCTTATTACTATTTCAAACATCGATCGATGATTTCAATAATATTAATAATAAACAAGGACATTTATTTCTTATTTATTTAATACTAGCTTCCCCCTGCGGCTTCACCCGCGTGATTTTCGGTTTTCGCGGCCAAAAGAAATCTTGGTTCATCTTCATGGTTCAAGGTATCCCTATGCCAAATTTCATTTAAATCCTACTCTCCGTTTTGATGATTGGATGGATGGATCTACAAAAATTGTTACAAATTAGATGTAACATATACAAAAAAAGTTATAAAAGTACGGGTAAGTGCCTACATAAATCTTGGTTATATTATACCTCCCCATAAATTAATACTTTATCTATGTAGAGACCTATTAAATAACTTTTTTTCGCCAGTAATTGATTCACCAAAATCTTGTCGATTTAAAAAAAACTTTAATCTAACAAAATTTTAAATATTTTTGTGAAATCTTATGAAAATGATTATTACCTTTTCAAAGTTATAAGTACATACTTTTATTTTCAAAAAACAAACAAACAAAACCTCCTATCAGCATATAAGTATGTGTCCTCGGCAGGCGCCGGCGCCCGCGCCGCGACGGCTCCGCTTGTTTGCTCGTCTGTTCTCTATTTACGCAAGTACATCGTTTCAAACATACTAGCTAAATTATGGAAATTAACTACGTTAGATTCAATCGGGTGACAAAAAATTAGTATCTACTAACTGCCTCCGTGGTCCAGTGGTTAAGGCGTATGCCTGTAGACCCGGGGGTCATGGGTTCAATTCCCATGGGAAACATAGTTTGTTTAGATGTTGTTAGGACAATGCAGGCGTGAATCACTTGATTGTCTGATAATGGAAACACGTCAGAGTTCGACAGGCGGTTCCAGGGTGTGCATGGTCGACTGACCGAGACACCTACACGAAATGATGATGACTTGTCATCGCAAGGTAAACCAATCTACCTAAATTAAATTTATTTATTAAAAGGCTAATTTGCGTGTGAGTATTTATTTACATTATGTAAGTACTAACTGTTAATTACATAGGTAATTATTTGGATGAACTGTCACGACATCAGTTAAAATGCTTCGTAAGTATATCCATTACAAATGTACAGCTCCAATTTGAAATTTAACAAAGGGAAAGCTCTACTAACTCCATAGACATAATACAACGTTCGCGCTTTTGGCAAAATAGACAATATAGACTTCACACCCACATTATATTAGTTAAAATGGTCGTTTGACCAAATACAAATCTAGGTCAAAACACTTTAGGTAACAACTCACAGAAATCTGAATTTGAACATTTTAGGCTTATATATTTAATATATCTATACTAGCTTTTGCTCGAGGCTTCGCCCGCGTAAATTTCTATTGGGAACGATTCTTTGACCGGCATGAAAGGTCCTTTTCAATACTTTTAACAAAAATAAATTTCAGGAAGATTGGTCTAGTAAATAGGGCGTGATCAAGCGTAACAAACAAACAACACACACATAAACCATCTTTAGTCCAAATAAAGCCTAACACTTCGGTTCGGATAGGTGAGCCCGTTCTTGAGTTATAAAATTACAACGAAAAGTGGCATTGATTTTTATATAGGTATATTGATTTCTTGCAATATATTACCCATCTTAATTTATTTTTCTTATTTCGTACCTATAGAATTTCTTGCCAGATAAAATAGATTCAAGGGTGACTTCCATAGATCGCAATACCTACTCCATTTATGTCAAAAGATTAATGTTTTAGGTAAATCAGAATGGGCCAGCCGGCGCCCGCGCATGCCGCACGGTCACGCCAAGTCACGCACAGTTTGCACCACAAACCACGCTATTTATGCTATTACTCACGATAGGCTTGCATACTAACCGCATTCACCTAACACTCCCTCATTAGCCGACATTAAAATAATAAGTGCACTTGCGGTGAATATTCGTCCTATAAATGGGTTCAGCTCTATGCAACAATGTTAGTCAGAAACGTGACTAAATTTGTATAATGTGACGCTATAGTGTATCTGTGCTGTCAAACATTACATAATTTAAGAACCCTTATTTCGTATCATCCAAGACAGATTTTTGTTCGTAACCAACATATTATTTCAGTAGTTGATATATAGAAAACATATATCATACTTTTTTGAACCAAAATTGAAAATATTCAAAACTATAAGTATATCTTTCAGTAAAGCTTAGGCTTTATGGAAACAAAAAACAGAAAATTTAGGCTTCGCAGTCATTGGCAGTAATAGAATGGAATGGTAGTATGGAATAAAAACTATGACACGTATGGAAAACTCTACTCCTTGCTTACTCCTGCGGGAGTCAAGCGTGATGATGTATATATCCCGGAAACGATAGCAGTATTTTTTTTAAATCACAATTTCCCGTATTCGATTACCAGTCAGATTAAATGCAAAATGTTAGAATGCAAATCGCATTCGATTGTTTAGAATATTTATGTCTTATTTATTTATTTATCTCTCTATTATTTATTTACAATATCAAAGAAAATCACACAGCATGCAAATACAGAAACACAAATCTCACGAGAATAAAACGTCGATTGTACGCACATCGGCGTGCACAAAACAAATTCCTAAGAGGCATATGCAGGCGCACTGAATTAGATACACTAGTGATTGACTGAAGCGGTAAGGGTATTGTGGGCTTCACATCGAATAGACCAAGAGCTAATTCGACTGACTGAGTTAGTGACAGCTTCACGACACGATTATAAAGCAACTAGTCAAGTGATTAAGACTCTACCTTTAAATGTTATGTTTTTTACTTAGGTTGAGTCGTTTGTCGGTTCAAAATAGTGTTCACATTCTCTCGTCAATCACCACGTTCACTCTCTCAATCACATTCGCATTGAAGAAATGCTTTAAAAGCTTATTATATGTCTTCAATAATGCAACCAACAACTCACAATCCGAGGGCATGAAATTCATTAAGTTTTATTACAATAACACCTGACTGGATTCAATTAAAAATTATCCATTTTACAGTCTTCGTAAGGATTTATTAAAAGCACGATAAACTACATATAAAATTACTGCAATGTAGACAAACCGAAGGTGTAGAAATAATGTCTGAATTAAATTTGAGGAAAGCCTCTCATGATACCTAAAATTTGTTAAATTAACTACTAACTAAAGTACTAATTGAAGAATATTAAATAATTCTTTGTATAAATATAGATGCAGTTTGTCATCTAGAGCACCAATGTCACATGGCATAATATGAGAATACCTTACGTAGATTTGTAGCTTAATTGGGCAATCGTAGAGTATACATTACTCATTTACGCATTATATCTAATCAATTTTCGTCTAATATTTTAATCAATTAATTAATTATTTTGGTTAAATATTATTTTCATCTTAAACGTAACGAAAAATAAATTCATTAATCAGACAAGGCGTCATGATTTAAGATCGTTAGTCGATAAAAATAATCAATGATTTTATTATCATTTATTTATTTTAATTACTATCGTTTATTTCTATAAGTGCTTGTCAATCAATACTTTGAAGAATGTCAAATAAGTTTGATCTCAACCTTGCATGATTTTTTTCAATTTACATTATAATATATATTTCTGGCGTTACAACAAAATTAAAATATTTCAAGAGCTTTTCAAGACTTATTTGTTAAAGAACCAATAATCAATAATCTTTATTTTCTGTAAACGTGTGAAAATAAAAATGTTACACATTAAATTCGGAAATGGCAAGCGAGGCATTTTTTTTATCTTTGATTTTACATACGTATTATAGAACATACATGTTGGGCCTGTTATAATATAATAAAACTTGTGAAATAGCTGCGATAATCTGTATTCAATTGAAATAATATAGTGCTTATTTTCTGTAATTTGCGTGTTTTGTGACTGTAGGACGGCCAGCTGGAGTTCTCACAAAGGCAACAGTGAATCAGATTTGATGCATTTTATAGTTACGAGGCTGAGATAGAGTTTACTGCTTGGTTCTGATTCCGACGTGCCTATGCTTCGAGTTTTACGCTGCATTTATTTTATTCACTTAAACGCTATACTAATAAATTGGTTTGAAAATCTATAAGTACAATGTAAATAGCTAAAAAGGTACTTATAAACGTTAAGAAGGTCGATATCCTGTTTACTATCTAAAAATAAGTTAAAATAGATAAACACAACAATATACATCTACGGAATACGAAATATAACACAGTTACCTGAATTATCGCTGTAAACTCGTATGCCATCAAAGAATTTCGAATCGCGCGCAGCCTCAAGGCAATTTTTTTTTAAATCTATGTATGCCACGATAAAATTACATTTCATGTCTATTCCTAGTTTAGAATGTCAGATGCTATAGGATGACCGTAGGTCTATTAAGAGATAAATGAACATACAAAATAACATCATTTTAAATTGATGCCAATAGTTATGTGATTATCGTTGAGCTGTTAATATATAAATTTAATCAGTCAATGGTAGGTAGAGTTTACCCTTTTCGACCCATTACACATGACGAAATTAAGAACGTTAAGTGCTTTCTCTTTAAAAACTATTTAATAGATAAAATTTTCTCGAGCTTTTCTCGCTACCCGAAACTGAAAAATTACGAAGCGTACGTTGACATCGTCGATATTTGGTCGCAAAAAACTGTATGTTGTAAGTTCGCTAAAAAGGCGAGCAGACGGCGTCGCGGCGGCGGGTCGACGGCCGCGCCCAGAATAACCATCACCAGCAGCTATTTGCAGCGAGCGGTCGCAGGGGGGGACCAGCGCGTGCCATTTCTGCACCACTCCCGGTGCATCTGAGTAATGCCATTGTAATGCTCTCGATTTAGTCCTAATGACTGGACGCGGCAGGCAGACGCGGCGTCGGCGACAAGCGTCGCCCTAAGAAATAACCACGGCATCCGCTACTTCTAGTATTCAAGATTCGAAATGCTCCCGAATTATTTATATCAATATCTATACATAGTATTTTAGGAAAGTCGCTCGAAAGTCGTCGAAAGAGACTTTGTATCTGCATCTTCTAAAGTAGAGAATTGATTTTGAGGCGGTAATCAGAATCGTGTTGAGTTGAGATTCTTTGGAAATATTAATAATAATACATGTATACCCGTGTAAAGCTAGGGTAGGCGTTGCTTTTTACATAAGGAAATAATTCGGACAGTCATAAAGTATTATAAATTACATTAGGTTATAATACAAATACTGAAATCCATGCATCAATGCAGAGCATAATGTCAAACAAAGCATGGCTGTTATAGTTACATATTAGGTAACGTCTTAGGTACAAAAACTTCGATCGGATTTGGTTCTTAATTAATTCACTAAATTTCACATCTTTATATATTCACCGACCTCAAGTTCAATTGTGCAATAGTATAGGAATAAACCTAATAAGCAGTATATGAACACATAATAGCCTATGATTGAAATAGCCATGCATTAGCATACAAAAATTCGTAGTGCCTTAATTTTTCCTGAAAAGTTACACTGCATAAACAAGATCGCTGCTGTACCATTCTTATTTTGTACAAGTACCTATACCTAATGTATATTGATGAGAGTAAGCCGTGGGAGCCGCCACTCGCCGCTCGGCCGTCATTTGTCATCGCCAGACCCTGTCACATCGCATACGCATACTTTCTTACGAGTACATTCCACAATTACCTTTTATAGTCGGCAAATTGCCGATTGAACAAAAAACGCGCACCTACTTAATGAAATGATGGACGATGACAATCAAAAAACCTACTCTTGCTATATGATCAGATACAATGTTTAACTTGTTGTGTTTGAAATAGCTGATAGTCATATAACAAGAGACCACAGTTAAATATCTTAAATCTAAGACTAACAATATAATTATGTATAGTAAAGAAGTGGGATTATAAACAGACATAGGTAGACGAACGTCACAAGACTAGTCCTTTATTTTAAAACAAAACGTATTATTGATATAAGTAAAGTTTTTTTGCTATATAGCAGTTTACCTACTTCTGAGCAATAAAACCATCAAAAACTATCCTATTAATAGAAAATTTATTCTACAAAATCTTTAAATGATGAGAGGTTAAAGTGTCATATTACATGAGCGCAACGGGTAACCTAAAATTGCATATAAATGGTCATCAAAGAGTAGATTCGTCCAAAAGCCCAGTCGATTTCTACATGTGAGGATAGTTTTCGCGACAGATGGTGCGTGACTCACCAACCTGTTGCGTCGGTTATATTTTCAATATAATCACAGAATGACTTATAAATCATCGCTTGCTAATATCATCAAGACACCGAAAACTCCTTACGTTAAATGGACGTGTTTATTAGCTCCTAATAAACCGTTTGCTGACAAGTATCCCGCATACAGCCGAAAAAGGCATGACATCAGTCATTTTACATGAAGTCTTATACAAAAGTGACATCATTAATTTAGAAAATGGAATATCATGTAGGTTTTGATGAGTATAAATAATGAATATGATGTTGTGCTGAAATTGGTAGTGTGTTGTGAGAGTTAAGTGGTTGGCGGCAATCGAGTCACTTGTCTTCTGTATATATTATTATCATGTTTGCGATTAAATTATCAGGTTTCTGTCTAGTGCAAACATAGATCGCTCGGTAGGTAGCAGGCAGTCTAATTAAATGCAGAATACGCGAGCCGGCTGCAGCGGCCGCGCGTCATTAATATTGTCCAACTCTTAAAATAATATATTAAGCATATATAAGTAACGCGTTGTATAAAATATTACTATATTATATTTAGCAATGGTTGCACACTTATACAAAAATAATCAAAACGAGCCCTCAAAATTATTTTCGAACCAAAATTTAATGGGCGGCTAGCATACAATATTTAATTTTTATACGTCTTTTTAATCTTATAAGCAATTCTAATTCAATACTTGTTGACGTGTACAGTAAATGTTGATCACATAGAAGATAAGGTGTAACAGTAACTTTGCTTACTTTACACTTACAACTGACCAACAAAAAAAAACTTTATTTAACATGATATTATTTGTTTTTGAAAAAATAATCATTTTTATTCTATTCCTCGACATTCATTATCTTAACCTTTGCAACCTCCATGTTTTACAACAACTACCTAAGCGAAACCTTACAGTTGACTACCGCTATCGCGATGCTCTTTTCTATTTATTTTTTATTGTATTTATCACAAATTTTAAATCAGCTACATATTTGAATAAAAGCATATATTTTTAATTTTACAATCATTTATTTAGGTTAGGTACTTTAAAAATATACCTTTTCCAGAAGAACTAGTGTGGGAAAGAAATCATTTGCTCTTGCATTTCTTCTGAATTTTAAGATACCGAAAGAAATAAAATAGGAAGGAACTTACAATTTGCGAGATCCCCTGGACACACCTTGCAGCATCTCCCAGGTAAGAGGACGGGTTCATCACACGAGGGCACTGGGCATTCTTTCTTGATATTGCGACAGTGGACCTTCGCAACCAAACGGCGTTTTTTTTGCACCTGTGAGATATTGGTTTTAAAATCATTAATAAAAATGTATTTTATGAATGAATTTAATTAAGCTATAAACAGGTTTGATGTCGACTACGTTTTTTATCAATACAAGTGTATATTTAAAATTGAAACGTTCGGTCTGATAGCTTTTAATCTTTGCGAAAAAAAATTTCTTTAAACCACAAATAGTTTCAAAGAGTATTATAATCACTGAATAGTTTCGCCAAATGCTTGTAAGTATTTCTTACATTCGATGTTTTTTAAATATTTACAAATCATGTAGCATAAAGTTTAGGTAAACATAAATTATATCATAAATTAGATAAATTATATCCCAATAGACACATAGGTATTATATTTGAACAGTAAGAATATATCATGAATTTAGATGAGTATTCAGTTTGTTTTATGAATAAATCATGAATACAAGTAACAGAACAAAATAAATTTGTAATTGGTGAACCCAGAAGCCACAAGTAATATACTTACTTAATTGTTTTAATTTACCACATGTATTATTTATTTATAGGTACTATCTCAATGATATTTACCTTATCAATGATACTGTAACTTATGCATAAGCGTACTCGTTATTTAAAATATACTTTTCGTTGGCGTTTAACAGTTGACCTTATTAAAATGCAATCTTAGGAACATCGCTCCAATTAAATGAACAAAACAAACAAATGAATTACGCGATATGTCCTGAATGAGAGAAGTACAACATGTTACATTTTTAAATTGAAACGAATTGCTGCATATGAGTCAGTTATGGGGGAAATTTAACTACATACAAAAGCTTTTATTAAAATGCGCACGTTTGTAATTTCAGCCCACTAGTGGACAATTCGTACGCTACCTATATGTTACCTTTACAAGAAATCAATATCAACATTGAGTTTAATATTCCAATCTAATAATTTGGATTTGGAATTTTATTTTTTATTTTCCTTAAAAAGACACTAAAAACATCTAAAAACTACTTTAAAATGAAATAAATTTGTAATCGATGTTATTTTATAATGGTTACGAATTAGGTAACAAAGCTTTGTTTAATGTGTAAAAAAATTAAGTAATATTTTTTATTGCATACCAAAGTTCATCACATGATACAATACATTTAAAGTTAGAGCCTGACCGTTTGTTTACCTTACAATATAAAAGATTATCTTAGTCAAAGCTTTATATATATAATGCAATTTATATCACATACCGGTGCACATTCACAAATGATGCAGTACATAACGCCAAATGGTGGTCCCAGGTCGGCGTACCACATACTGCCGAGTTCTTTTGGTTGCTTGCCGAACTGGCATTCTGTAACAAAGATAAATTATAGTTATAGATTAAAATGAGAAAAAAACCACGATCAATATTTTATACTAAAAGTCTGATGTTTCAGGAAGAATTCTGCAAGCTATTTGAAAAAAATATCAAGTTATGGCGCCCACTATTTATTACGAAATTATTTATTTCATTTACGATAGAGACCTTATTAATCAAATTGAAATTGACGAAGATATTAATTATGCTTTTTCCCTGGCATGTATAAATATTACAAGATTGAGACCTACGAGATGACACAAATTGATGAAGATACAGAACTTATGAATTAATGGGAGTCTACCCAGGTACTTAAGAGGTTACAAAAGTTAAATCCTGACTAAAATATCACAGAATACAATTTTTGGTACAAATTTGATATTCTTTTGTGCCGAAATCACTTTACCATAATTTTTTTAAAGATTAAAATTTTTATTCGAACTTTGAATCTCAATAACGTACGATTCCGGGCAAAGAGTCGGAAACAATAAGCCAGTGTAGGCCACTTGAGAATTTATGAGAATGAGATTTTTTTTATCTCATCGTGTCCGAATGTCTTATGTACTCTATGAGATAAAATAAATCTTATTAAGATAGCTTTTATTGTAACTTATAAATAGGCACACCGCTTCTTACTCTTAACTCTCTTAAAAGTACCTTAATATACTTCTGAAATTTCCATAATTTAGAGCTCTCTACCCAGATACGTCACGTCCCACTACATGTTGCTATTAATGCTTGAAGATCAACATTATTGTGACCGTTTAAATTACATAGTAATGGATAAGTACTCCTGTAGAGAAGTCGGTGTACCAAGGGGTTTCATCTGCAAAAACCTAACCTTAAATTCTACGTAAGAATTGGTTCTGTGGACTTTCCTTGTTTTTGTATATTTGCATGTTTTATAAAAAGTCAAAATCATCAATCTAAACATCTGTACTTATTATAATATGTAATTTTTGAACGGATTATAGTTTGTTACTTAATCACCTCAGTACTTGGGAGCTGAAGAAATTTTGACCCAGAGATAGATTATGTCTTCTGGAATCGAATACCTATAGCCGAATAGAATGTAACTGAGTACCATGGCAGCAAAGCCTGGATAAACAGCTTTTAGTAACATATTTTATTTTATTTCTAGACGTTATGTTAATTGCAACCTTAGTTATATTCTTTAAGCTTATGCATACGTATTTTCAGCTGCGTAGAAAATTTTCTTTACATAGGTGCTGCCACACTTGTTTGATAGCGGAACTTGAACTTCGAAGCAACCAATAGAACTTACTGTCGGCAAAATGCTAACATGAGAGAGCAGCATAACAGCTATGTGTTAATATCTTTAACCTCATACGTAATAAATCTTATGTTTTTAACCTAGGTATATTATGTATTAAATAACTTTTCGTAATGACTTTTGTATATAAAAAAATTCCAAACAAAAAAAAATATTCCATAATATACTCTGTTTACAATTATACTTGTCATTAGAGAAACAAGTAAGTTTCCTCACAAAAACACTATTTCGGGTATCAGTTACGTGATTAGTGACATATTTAAAGTTTAATGGGAAAGCATATTAGCACGATAGAGACACGTGTATGAATTACTAAAATGCTAAACAGGATGATACAAGAAGGTGTAAAAGAATGAGTGGTTACAGTTTTATTTCAATATATTCATCATTGTTGTTGCCTTCTAAGGATCAGTTTAGAAGGCTAGAACTGGCTGCAATAAAGTTTAGACCTTAGTACTACAGATTAAAATAGAATAAAATTATGAATATTAAAAGCCGGCTCGTATGATTGCAACAGAACAGAGAATAAAGTTTGTTTTGAGGTTTGTTGTGAATCTATTAAATTCGGACAAAAATAAAACAGGCTAAACTTATTATTAAAAATATTATGGCAATGAGCAATCCCTTTCAACAAATGAACTCAGTCTTTACAGAAAGCTCGATGCATCGGGTAACAAGTTGCATTTACATACCGCACTCTTGAGAGTTCGTCTAAAAATAAAGCCTGCACAAATAAAAAGTCCATCTTCAACTTGTCCTGTGTATGAAGTGACCGCATCTCATTATTTTCAGAATAATTTACCACGTAATTGAGAGAAAATTAGTGTTATTTTCGTTATGTTCTACGAGTGCGGTATAAAGTGTTTTCATTTAAACTTACTCACTAGGTATGTGTATTATATTTACAACAAAAAAAGGATGAAATTATTAAGGTGCAGGTGTAACACAAGGCATGTCGGATGCAACTGGTAAGTATATATTATATTTTTTATTTTTTGTCTAGCTGTTTGTGTCACTGTTGGGCAAAAGCTCACCCTCTTTTCTTCTATGCGTCCATGTCCTGTGCTACTTCTTTTCAAAATTATTATACCAAAGTACCATGAATTAAACCGTTTCTATCCCGAAAAATCTTAGTAGGTAAGTTTGATCTTTTTTTTGTTTCAAATAAAATAACATAAAAACACTCTTATACAGTCATCAATGGAATTAATAGGCAATTGGAGGCGATCGAACGGCCACCGATTAGGTGTCGTAGATAGATTCGCTATCAGATGGCTCAGGTCGATAAGGTGGCCCGGTCTCTATAAATAGCCGGCAGCGTTATCTGCTTCTCGTAACTATTTAATTAACCTCACTTCGAGTCCTGATAAACAGCGCGACATGTTGCGTGAGAACATATTGATATTTAATATGTCAATACATGTAGTGCGCGGAGCAATGCGCCCTTGCGAATATTATACGTTATGGGCGCATGACATGTCACCCATAATAAGGAAGGAGGGTGGCTGCGGCGCCGGCGCAATCAGGATGCGACAATCAACTTCGGAGCAGATACTGGACGAGCTTATTGCATATTGATTACTTTACCAATTTCCGTGTGACTGCGCCCACAATTCTTATTTATTTCCCTTTCCAAAGAAACGTCTATCATTTCCATAACAGTTAACAGTGCCAAGAAAGCGTCAGCTCTGCCACTCCCGCTCAATCTTTGACTACGTGACCGTTGCCAGATGTGTTGTCCACACCTATTTCACGCGGTTATTCAACGAACTTCTTTTTAAACCCGAAAATTATTTGAAAATATAATCTCTGACACGATTTAAGCATATAAAGAGAGTTGGGACATCTCGTAACCTTCTCCGGTTTTCTCGGAAACGTTGGCGGTCCGCCAGGAAGTCTTCGCCAGGAAAATGAAGTATTGGCGACGGCCGTCTCATGCTTTTTTCATGATCTGTTTATGGAATTTGTACCCGATATGATATGATTTTCACATCTTTATATTTTCCAGAAACATAACCCTATAATCATCTTGGATGCGTGGCTTGGTCTACTTTATATTTTCGTCGCTATCTAAATGATCTATAAATAGTGCACACAAATTGTAATCTCCGAAGCGTGGCGCGCAAGGCCCACGGCTACGGCTCTGTATCATAGATCAGTATAATAAGTATGAGTTATATGTCAAAAGAGCAGGGGTACATCGGACGTGTATAGACAGATTCATTGAAAGTCGCTTCAATAAATCCTCAGCATAAAAGGGTTGAAAGAAGCGAACGCCATATTTCAAAATGCGTGGGCTGGACATAAACTGTTCGCTTGGAATTAGCCATAAGCAGTATTAAGCAAGATATTTTGACATTGGCCATGCATCGAGCACGATGGATAGTTTACTCTCGTTAGTCGAGTTTCAATTCGAGTGCATCATGAAATGAAGCCAAGGAGATTATATGTCTGATGTAGTAACCGCACGTGATGGTTCTTTTGATCTATCCGCTGAATACAAAAAGTTGACGGGTGCTCAGCGATGCGGCTTATGTAGTGAGTTGTTTGTGACTCATAGCTGTTGTAGTAGCGATGTGTCTGACGTATGGCCGCAGGCATTGGTGTGACGAGGATTAAGCGATTCAAATCAATCATTCTGTTTTTTTTTTCAATTAACACGCCTTTAGCTCGCCTCCGCTACCACGGTGGTATCACAAGATTATTATCTTCGGAGAAGTGCCAAAAGTGTAAAATGTTTAGCGACATACTTAATTATAATTCAAGGCTCCAATGATCATTTACTTTGACGAAATACTCTGCTATTGTCAAAAATAAGAAACATTGCAATTGTATATAAAATAATTTAAAGTAGTTTTAAATGAATAAGCTAAAATCCATTTTTTATGATACTAAAAATCTAATCATCATTAGTATCTTGCTTTATGTTTTATAATTACACTACCTTTCAGCCGCGGCTCGGTGCAGCTCGCCCACATGAATTTCCCTCGGGAACAGTGCTTTTTCCCGAGATGAAAGGTACCCTATGTCTCTCTCAATACTCGAGATTGGTTCAGTAGATAGGGCGTGCAGAGGTAACAAACAAACAAATATACAAACTCATTTAGCATTTATAATATTAGTTGGGATATCATTAGCTTTTCTATTTGATTTGTAGGTATGATTATTTAATTGGAATGTAGATCCCCTATCACTATTAAAGAGCTGATGATATGCAAACGGCTGAACAAAATTTAATGTAACATGGCTAAGAACACTAGGGATAAAATTATCTATGAAACAAAAAATCTAAACGAAAGTCTTCGTTTAGATTTTATCTGTAAAGTTTATCCATTTGGGAGCTTCCATACCACAAATAGATACACAGAAACACAGACAGACACGTTAAACTTATAACCCCTTTCTTTATTCTTTGGAGATTAAATAGCTTTAAAAGAGGCTTATTTTGACATATATAACTATGGTTTTCTAACCTAATTAAAGTCTTTATTCAATTAAGATACGAGAGTCAGGTAAAACGATAAATAGAGAAGGATATAATCATAGGATATAATCAATACATATAATAAGACACTAAAATGCGAGTGTCTGTACATTTAATATATTTCAAAAAAACTGATTGAGTGCGATTAAAAAAGAGTAACAGAAACCAAAAAGACAGTTTTTGGAATTTTTGTCTGTCTGTATGTATGTATGTATGTATGTCTGTCTGGTACGTTATAACTTCGAAAATACTCAACGGATTTAAACGCGGTTTTTACAGTTGGATTACATATAATTAGGAGCGTTGTCAAAACTTTGTTTCGTCAAAATCGGTTAAGGGAAAAAGAAGTTATGGTCGATTGAAAATTTACTTCAAACACTGCTTTAAAACTTATAGACAAAACCCATTTGAAATTTCGGCAGTAATAAGCAAAGCATGTTGGCCTATCGGTAGAGGTAGCGGATCATATTTTTAAGTAGAGGGTTCGAATCCTGCTAGACATCACTTCTTTTGTTTTCCTTTTTTTGTTTTGTATTAATTTTTTAGAAGTCTATTTTTTTTAAATATTTTAGTAAAGAAATGTTTCTAGAAAGTAGCTGGAATTTTCTGTTTTCGTTTTTTATTTGTTTTCTAGAATTATTTTGTTACTTAGAGAAAGCTCTTAGCGTTAATCAATACATATAATAAGACACTAAAATGCGAGTGTCTGTACATTTAATATATTTCAAAAAAACTGATTGAGTGCGATTAAAAAAGAGTAACAGAAACCAAAAAGACAGTTTTTGGAATTTTTGTCTGTCTGTATGTATGTATGTATGTATGTCTGTCTGGTACGTTATAACTTCGAAAATACTCAACGGATTTAAACGCGGTTTTTACAGTTGGATTACATATAATTAGGAGCGTTGTCAAAACTTTGTTTCGTCAAAATCGGTTAAGGGAAAAAGAAGTTATGGTCGATTGAAAATTTACTTCAAACACTGCTTTAAAACTTATAGACAAAACCCATTTGAAATTTCGGCAGTAATAAGCAAAGCATGTTGGCCTATCGGTAGAGGTAGCGGATCATATTTTTAAGTAGAGGGTTCGAATCCTGCTAGACATCACTTCTTTTGTTTTTACCCTTTTTTTGTTTTGTATTAATTTTTTAGAAGTCTATTTTTTTTTAAATATTTTAGTAAAGAAATGTTTCTAGAAAGTAGCTGGAATTTTCTGTTTTCGTTTTTTATTTGTTTTCTAGAATTATTTTGTTACTTAGAGAAAGCTCTTAGCGTTAATTCCATTAACATAAAAGCATTTTGTACTTATCTATCTATACATATAATAAGACAGTAAAAATCGAGTGTCTGTACATTAAATATTTTTCTAAAAAACCTCTACGGGGCAATTAAAGAAGAGTAATAAAAACAAAAAAAAAACAATATTTGCACTTTTTGTCTGTCTGTCTTTCTGTCTGTGTGGTGCGTTATAATTTCAAAACTACTCAACAGATTTGAACGCTGTTTTCACAGGTGAATTACATATAATTAGGAGCGTTGTAAAATCTTTGTTTCATCAAAATCGGTTAAGGGAAATAGAAGTTATGGCCATTTAAAGTTTACTACAAGCACTGCTTCAAAACTTTTAAACAGTTGAATGCGATTTACATAAATGTATTTAATTTAGATAAAGCTAGAATTTCTACTTATATCAATAAAGACAAAAACACACTGCAGTCTCTATTAAATTTTAATAAAATAACACATTGAATGTTTGTGGGCGTATGATTTAGTTACATAAAATATCAATAGATGGCGCTGACTTTATTTTAATAGCAGATTGAAATTTTTCCTTACGGCAGCAATTCATTCTAATTATTAAAAAAAAATTTGGCTGTTGATTTAGTACTATTGGTTGGTTTTTTTATCGGTCGTTTGTTGTGTTGTATTGTAAGCTATTTGAATTGATTGGTTGGTTTGGTTTGGCTTTGGTTTAAAAAATAATCAAATCAGTGTTTGACGGAATAATACGGTCGTGTCGTGTCGTAAGGACAAATTTATCTGACTTATCACTATTTATTGAGCTTTTCTCCAATTTTCACGCCCACTAAAACTTTGGGAGTGAATTTTAGGTCCTAATGACTCTGTAATAGGCTGCGTCTACTCTTTTAGAGACAAAGATTGATAGTATGAATGTTAAGGGCTCCTTCTTCTGAATGTCCGTTGTCCGTAAGCCGCGTAGTCGCGGCGCTCACTCATTTTGTAGACATTAAGACATCATATTTGGGAAAATAACACTACAAAATCTACTTCAGCTATTTTCACTATATAAATACTTTATCTAAAGGTTGGTATAAAAAGCAGGACAATAAGTTTATTATTTTAGGCATAGTATTGAAAATAAACTTCCAAAGGAGGCAACTTAGATTTTTCTATCGAGCGAATTTTGTCTGATATTGGTACTGTTACTGTAAGCGAATTTCACTCTGCTATATCCTCAACTAAAAACATATATTTTTTTCAGAATTTTACGACTGTTTAATACTGATTCCTATTGATTTTAAAAACGGTATTTGAGAAAGAAGTGGCCCTAATATTTAATGATATTGTAGCAATGTAATGGCTTTATAAAATTGGCACGGGAAAAGGATACAATAGAATTAACTATAGGTCTGGATAGTTGTAGTTTCCACAGGTTACGCGAAAAGCGACCTACACGCGGGCGGAGCCGCGGGCAACAGCTAGTTAATTAATAACAGCAATGTACCGCATCCATTATTTCCCAAATCCGAGTATTGGCTCAGGTGTGTGCGGAGTATATTACGTAAAGTGAGGGGTATCAGATATCACCGACAGGTGTCTATGCGTCGCTAATAAGCAAATAGAATTATTAGCAAGACTATCTGATCATCCGAATCAGAAACGACTTATTTAGTACCTATGTGAATATTATGATATCTCTTTCTTCTTCCTTGATTTATCATTACATAGAGCTACCTACAACTTAACTCTATACACCTTTGATACGACTATCATGCATGTACTGCTTGAGTCCATCCTTCCAATATATTTATATGATTTATTTTGTCGAACATTTTAACTATAACCTTACTTTTCAAAACTTTAAATTAAATATTTTTCTTTCTCCCGATCAAGAATGTATCATTTTATTATGTCGTACAGTAAGTACTAAGATGTCGTCTAGTTAACACGTAGGCGGATATTTTTGAAAATACAATAGAATTTTTATTGGTATAACTGCTATAAGTCCTGTGTCCACTAACATGTTAAGAGGCTTCCACACATTAAGATTAAGAAGCATTAAGTAAGATATGGTGGTTAATTATTCAGTGAAGCAAATCAAGGCTTGGGATGCAACGGAGAAGCAATTATAATAAGGCTTTAGGGCACATTAAAATTCTAAACATCAGTAAGATTAAACAAATGTAAACTTTAATATACTTAAGATTCTGAGCATAAAATATAGAGAAATCACATACTAGTTGATGCTCAGTCATAAAACGGCCTATTACTTAGATAACATCTGTAAGATTTGAGATGTCGCGACAGACGGGCGTCGTCTACTTAATAATACATTTTATCTTTTGTATTTAAACTTAATTATATAGGTAATTCTTGCAAATTTTGCTAAGTAAAAACATACACTTTATTGATTTTTTACACTTACCTTACAAGTCATATTCAAAGCTGTGTGACTTTGTCCGCGTGGAATTTAACAAAATGTATTGTTCAGTTCGCAATTAACGAAAAAAATAGTGAAATTGAAGTAGCCTAAGTTACGCCTTATTACATCAGACATCTGCCTGTGAAAATCCCGTCGAAATCGGTCCAGCCGTTCCAGAGATTAATCGAAGCAAACAGGCAGACAAAAATTGTAAAAAATGTTATTTCGGTATATTATGTAATATTTATACATATACGCCATAAGCATTTAGTAAAAAGCTGTTATTTAAATACTTAGTACAAACAGACACTCCAATTTTATTTATTTGTGTAAATGAGCCAAACTTTACAACACTTAACTTTACTTTGAAACAAACTGAGATTATTGTTTTATCCTGATATTTCATGATTAACATCACTTTAAAATATTCTTGTCCCTTTTTTCATATATCTACGAAATCGATGCGTAAAATTGTTTAAGTATATTTTTACAAATGCACAAAAAAGGGGATTTTTACCAGCATGTAAATGCGATATAAATATATATGTACAATTCAACGTTGCTTATTGATTGAAATGCAAGTTACGACTATCCCGCGTATCCTTTTCTTAATTTTTAAACGTCTTTTATCGATTGGATTGGAAGGTCCATGGGTAAATTGGGTAAGAACACTGGCCTAGCATATTAAATACTGTTAATCTCGAACAACCCTCGAAAGCAAATCCCAGATAAAATATATTGAGACGTAAATAAATATTTTATATGATTAATTAAGAGTTGTAACACGCGTAGATTTTGAAACCTACTTGTAAGGCAGTAATGCATTTATTTCCACAACTGATTAATTTATATGCCAGTGACAAACGGTTGATTCACAACGTCCTAGTTATGCTGAAGTATGCTGTTTCCCGCGGCGTTTCGTAGATGTACCGCGTATTCTCAATACATTAGCAATTTCAGTGGCTTCGTTTTCAAAAGATTATTATAAGGACAGTCTGTCATGTAACTAAAAATATCAATAAAATTGGTATCAATGATGATTACTTAGGTAACTCTCTAAAAAGTCTCAACTTATTTCTTTTAATTTCACAATGATTTGTTGGAAGCAAAATCGTTAGCGATCATTAGCATCAAAATGATGATGCAGATAATATTATATGACCATTTCTGATGAGAACAACTACCTACTCAAAGTATAAGATCAAATCATAAAACGTACATCCATGTACACTTTAAAAAGCGCTTGTAATACTTAAAAGACACTTACTTTGACACAGTACATATTTAACATGCAATAATCATTCTCAGGCTTAGTTAGCAACTACTACAAAGTGTAGAACAGCGATGCTAAAGATTTATGGCAACGACGCCTGATGGAAAATTCATTAATATAGTCTGTTTTCCTCGCAATATAAACTCAAGAAGACATGCGGTCTGAGGCCATTAGTTAAATTTAATTCGTTCCAAGTGTTTGAAAACCGTTTGATTTATTTTGCAATTATATAGGTTGTTTAATTCTTTTGAAAACAACATTTTCTGTCTTATACCTAAACTTAATACCCAAAGTAATAAACTATGTTGGCCAAAACAGGGACGAAGAACAGTATAAAGAACCCACCAATAAGCTGGTCAGGGGACAATGGGTTGACGACAAAGCAATGGATGAAACTGCAGCTGAACCTGTGAGCTGAACAGACGGTGTCACATATAAATGGCGTAAAAAAGGGCTCATTCGAAGCTTATTCTTTTCAAAGGGCTACAAACGTATACTTTCGTTGATATTATAATAGTAAATTATATTAGAATGTTTTGTTTGTGGCAAAACAATACGTACATATAACTATAATAGCTCTACATAATAAATTACGAGGTAGCTTACAGTTTAGATAGACTCAAATATACGAAATTTTTAAACATGATCAATGGCAGTCTTGATTATTTCGTATTCCAAGCACGTTTATTAAACGATATTTCCAAATGCTATTAAGACCGATATAAAACCCAAATGAATAAAAAAATATACAAAATACAGCGTGTGTAGAAGCAAAGCTTATTGAAAATCAAAACATAGTTGTAAACACATCGGTGGTGCTGTCAAAGTATATCTCTTGTATTAATAGAGTTTCTTTTACCTTAACTTTTTTATATTATTGTAGACTTCATTGACTGGGGCCGGCGCCTGCTTGTCGTAATAGTGACTGGATCTTCTCGTTCTATATGTCTATAATTTATGTTATATATGTTTATTTCCATCGTACCCTGATTAAAATGCAAGAAGGCGGCGTAAAGGCCGTTTACATTGTCGAACCAATTAGTAGGAACCATAAAAATCATACAAATTATTCTGTTTCCTTATCGAGCGTTTTTGTCGACCGCCGCCGGCGTGATCTTTATTCATTTTTAATTTTCGGAAGACGTATATTGAGGCAGTTTTACGAGGTGTAGACAGTTTAAGTAGTACAAGGTGCTCTTAAATCGGCAGTCAACGCCATATTCGGAGAAGTTGACCATACAGTCTCTCGCTATCATAGAAAAAGTTATAAGCGATTATTAACCGATACACATACTTAATAGAATATCACTGAATGCGATAACAGTCAACAACAGCAAACAGTGGAAGAGCGCCAAGTACCTCTACAAAAATATCGCTTATAATTTATTGAGTACAATTCTATGAATGTTTGAGAAGTGAGAGTATCGTACAGTTGCACACCATTAAAACTAATACAGAAAATATTCCGCTAGTATATTTGCCGTGAGCACAGATTTAATTTAGATTCGCATGTGTTCTTACTGTGATCTGAGGTGCTTACGGAAAATTACTACAGCTTTTATTTAGTCGCATAAAACTACTACTTAAGTACTTCTGCATAAGTGAATATATATTTACTTTTCTAATATAGATAAACATAGACATAAAGTTTAAATCTTTTAATTTGTCTTAGGTAACCAGAACTAAAGAAAAGAAAAAATGACTCTAAAGGTCTATCTATTCCATTTTATAAATCCAGGCTCCACGGACGGTGGATAAGAGCTCTGGCGGGAATTGTATGTAAATGCATAAATCTAAGCAAATAAACATTCAATTTCATTTCATTATGATGAGAGAGTCTTTGCGTTATCACAATGACTCATGTCAAGAGCTAGGAAGTAGACCGGTTTCGAAAATCGTTTTAGGTCTATGCCTCTTTCGACCAATCCAGCTAAAATGGAAATCGAAAATCTTTCCCGTTAAATCAAGTCTGAGCATTACAAAGACATAAATAATATCGCTTTAAGTCATAAATATGTATCTAATATCAAATCGATGTTTTAAGTTTACTTAAGTTATTGAATCAAATTACAATGATTTGTTGAATTTTGTTGTAATATTATGTCAGTTGATTTGGTTCCTTGGATATTTGATGATAAATATTATCTTTAAACCTGAATATTTGTAAGTAGTAAGCTCAAAATAATATAACTAAGTTTTTGATTTCTAGAAAAATTAATAATAATAATAATTTTATTTGTAACCATAGTATAAGTAGTATTGCATGGTATTCCGTGCAACATTAGTAAAATTGTATCAAATGATCACTACTTTGATATAAAATAATCAGAGGTTTATTAACTGAACATGTAGAAAGGCTCAAAAAACAAATCCTATGTTTCCATCCCCCGCATTGTCCGCCTACTCAAACATATGCCTACATGGATACGCCTACTATCAAAAGCCGCCTTACTACCCAACAGAGTTATCAATCAAATAACCGGCATGCAAATTTTAATTGTGGCTCGCCATCGCTGTCGTCAGATATTATGATAGCAATTTATTTTCAGAACGCGAATACAGGGCGGGGCTTTACAATCCTTGTCAGAAAGTAATCTTATCTCAATCTTAGGTAGTAAGTGCTAAAAAGTTAAAGTGTCGATAGAAAACAACCGGTAGGAAAGTCCTTTCAGTGTATTGTAATGACTCTCTGTTTCTTTCTAATTTATAACAGCAGCACGATCAAATATTATCAATCAAATAACAAACAGTGCTCTCTTAGCATTAGATCTGTCTAATGTGCGATACATTTTATTTTTGTGCGATTAAATATTCAATGAAAAAAAAAACAAGTTAAACGATTAACTACCCCACGTTGTACTATCTTTGTGCGGAGATATTTTTTATATTACATAATTGTATAAGTAATTAAGTATAACTAAATACTGTAACTTAACATATATTAAACGTTAAACAAGAATGCATCTATTTATAAAAGAAATGATTAACATATTTTTTAATGACATGATTGGTGAAATAAGTATTACAAAGTGACGCAGAGTCCCTCTCTGGAAGCATTCCACGAACTGTAGTCAATGAGCTTGAAAAATAAATAAATATCCTTTCATTAAGCACTTCCTGAAGTTCTAACTGTCATAAAATATATCTTATAAACAACTAAAGATAATGAACATATTTCACATAATTTATCAAAGAATTAACATAGTTATCTATTAAGATTTCTAAGTTAAACAATAACATAATCATGCGTGTGATCTTTAAACAATATGCAAAAATTATACTATAATGGAATCTTTTTTTAATAAATTACATTATAAGGTAGTGGCGGTTTACATAATAAATAAGATTACATTCTGCTACTGTTCTTTTTTTCTGTGGCGGGGCTCACGCACTGAACTACTCGGGGTGGGAGGCCGCCAATTATGAATAACTAGATCTACGGCTATGTTAATACTTGAGATTTTTCCTCCGCGATTTCACCACCCGAGTACACTCATTAATGGTTTTGTGGCTTCGTTATCAGCAGTAGAAAGCCTATCAACAGGTTCACTTAAGTCGGTTGCGTTTGCGCAAGTGTCAGGGAGTGGTGACATTGTAATGGCACTGTGACGGTCCAATGATAACATGCGACTGACGCCTCAGACTTATGCCATCACTCACGAAAAAGCCGTTGTTTCAGAAGCTAAATATACTTTAACTAGACGATATTATCAACTTCTCAGTCACAAAATGTCCACAACTTTATTTCTACATTTGTTTCAATGCAATAAAGAGTACACCAAAGAGCTGGAGATGCGCCACAGATCTCTTTAACGACTGGTCGGAAACTGCCTATTTCCAGCTTTTTTCTGCGACTGTGGTCCGATAATGATTACCAGATCATTTCATCTGGCGTGCGTGGTTCTTACAACTAAATAGTGGTGACTTACATTATATATCCGATGACGCACAATATCCAGATTTTGATCAAATAACAGTTACTGAAGAAGTTATAAAACTCAGGAATCCGAAAATAGTGTTCCAAGAAGTACAAAAATACTTATAATCGGAGTCAACAATATCACAAAAGCAATCAACAGCGATCGAGATCGCATAACCCAATTAGCATTTCGTCTGTCTTTCACATCTTAACGCTTTTCCAGTAACGCCCTCAGCTGGTTTCTATTTAGAATTTCATGGTGAGCCCGGAATAAGCGCATAGATAGACGAGGCATGTTAAGTGTATAAAACCTACAAATCGATTTGGAAATCTGTTAGATAAGCCAATGTCCAGCAGTTAAGTCTTGTAACTGAATTATCATTAATAAGATAAAAGACATTAGTTGCAAAGTAATAATTACAACATTTACGTTAAGATTGTAGAGCTGACAACATAAACAGTCCCCTCGCCACTCCATAGTAAATGTTTCACGCAATATTGTACAGTTTATTAACGAAAGTGTTGGCATCTCCACCCGCCCATTAATCTCCATATAATTAAATGATCAAGTGAAATTATATTTAGCTCAGGAAACGGGGCCGTGCACGCTGTCGCACCTCTCTTCTGCCGCAGACGATGAAGCCAAAGACATGAAAGTTCAAGTTTCCACCATATCTTGAGACAGTCACAAATTACATTCAATACAGATATTAAACTTTATACAAAAAACTTAAAAACGATTTGGGATAGATAAAGAATTTAATTGTAATCAAAATTGAAATGAAGAAACGGTTGGGGCGACGAAGTTCTGCTATAATCCAAAATTTAATATTTATTGTATAAAGGTAGGCACCTATATATTGTAATGTATAACCTATTCCACTATTAAACTATTATTTTTTTGTTTAATGATCTATATTTGTTATCGCTCTACAATATACACTGTACATTTTTCCTTCGTGAGAGCAAAGAACCCAACAATACATAAATTTTAGTTTAAACATTCTGTAAATCTGCTTTTTTATAATAAATAACTTATAATAAATACATTTAAAACTATTGTTTCAAAGCCAAATTTTACTTACGCAGAAAGAGAGATTCACATGCTTCGGAAGCCATGCCGGCTGCCATTTGGTAGTCGTTAAAGGAGCCACGTGAGCCACTTCAGAGGCCGAGAGGTGGTTCCAAATAACTCTGACACCAGGGTGTGCATGTTCGATAGACCTACACAAAATGTATGAATGCAGAGAGCATTAAAAAATGTAAATACCGATTGTGTCCGAACTCTCGTTGTTCTGTGTCGGCGATATAGCCGAACCACACAATATTTTGTCAGTAAAATGTGCAGCGAATCCGTCTGGGAATTTCTTTTCACACGCTTTTCTTAGTGACACTATTTTCGTCGTTTTCATAACCATGGCGGCATGCATTCGTTTTTGTCAAATTGTACGAAAAAAAATTATGTTACCGAATCTCTGTTTGGGAATTGACTACGCACAGACGTTTTCAATTACAAATCAAAAAACTATTGAGGACACATTTTACAGGATAGAGAGAAATATTTTTTTCCTATGTCAACCATCTCTAAGAATCAATAACGGACGTCATTTCTTATTGGATATTTTTTGCACTTACAAGTCAAACTAGTTACTGTGTAAATAGGAATAGAAATTACTACTATAATATTGAATTTGCATTTAATCTCGATAATATGGCGGCTAGCTTTCGCTGGATCATCAACAAGTCCTATAAGTGCTATGTCTATCTCAATATATATATATAAAAAAAAATTCAGGGTTACTGTGGGTACTTGGTATCCAATGATGATGTGATGAATGACGGATGTTAAAATCTATCTGCTTCTAGAATTTATCTGTTTATTAATGCAGCGAGACAAATATTACATCTTTTGAAATAATATTTTTTCTTAAATCAGTACTCTTAACCTGCCTAGGTACTTTTTTTTCATTGCATAATTGCTCTCATTGATAAGCAAAAAAAATGCTGTTGACTTGTCCATGTATTCACGAATATCTTGTATAAAAGTTTGTTGCTGTCTCTTGTCAGACTGGAGTATCTATTAACGTGTAGTACTTACTTAATACTGTCATGACAACTCCAAGCCAAAATTAATTTTACTTGAAAGAATGGGCATTGTCCATTATTTCAAAGTAGTTCTGATTGAAAAACCATTTGGAGGAATAAGCTTAGTGTTTAATTTTCTGTTATCAAAATAAAAAAAGATGCAGTAAATAATATTATTTTTAAATAAATAATTTTGACTTTTATTTGCCTTCTATGACGTCACTGTTGGCTGTATGCGCTGTGTTCATTTTTTTTTCCTTTGCCTTAATATTGAGCGATAAGAAAAATGTCACTGTTATTTCAAGTCAATGTCTATCCGTTCTGTTCAAATATTGCCTAACATAACCTCATTTCAATCATATTAATAATAAAAGTGCTTGCTTGTGAATCTAAAGATGAATTATTACAGAAAATGTTTTGTCCCAATATGTAAAAACGATTCGACAAGTATGTACTTACATGAGCATCTTCGCTCCTCTTATTTCGGCTACATTATGTTTGCTACTCGTAATAATATACTCCAGTATCATTACATTTTCAATTTTAGGTAAGTTGCGTGAATCAGCTTTTTCAAAGTTGCTCATATTGTACTTAATGAAAATTAAACCAAATGAATAAGATAGGTAATGAAAATAAAACCACAGGCACAAATTATTGTTTGAGGTTATTTGAAATATTTCCAAAGACCAAATTCAGAAAGGTGACACTGACATATTTTATTTGACACGAGTATATATTTTTTTTAATTTCCGTCTGACTCTACTGCATTGTACAACCACGCGTGACGTTACGCGTGAAAAAATATAAATTTATCTAAGGTATATAAATCAGAAATATTCAAATTATTATCTTAAAATATAGAAAGCTATCCGAAAAAAATATAAAAAAATAAGAGAAAAATTTAAGACAATGCCCATTCAACGGGTTGCATATTTGACAATGACAGCAAAGTCTTGACGTCATATACCGGAAATTCTACTTCGAAAACCGGTATGATAGGACGCATGGACGTAATAATGATACGTCACTTCACTACTACTAATTATGTCATTCATAAAAACACTGTAATGTAATTTGAAGTCACATTTGGAGTTTCTAAAAAGGTAGTTTTAATCTAAACGTAGATTTAGCTCACGAAGTAAATTAAAACTACTTACTTAATTTAATTACTTACAAATTTTACTGCGATGGCTTGACAACCCAAAGTGGTTCATGGCCTCCGACACAAGAGTTTAATTAAAACTAATAAAATATTATTTTTGACATAAACTTTGAAAGTAGGTCTTGCCCATGCCTCAAACATTTTCTGCCAGTCAAACTTTAGAACGAAACTAAAATTACAGAAATAGCAATCATTTTCCTTATCGATATGAATTAAACAAAATAATGTATATTTTGACTGTTATATATAAAACTAAGACACACGACACTTACTGACCCGCCTTAAATACACGTATTTTAAAGCGGTAACTTTAAATCACAGGGTAAACCATACATAACAGCTTACCAATAACGAAAAACAATTAAACAAAAATTAATCATAGTAAAACGCCTTCAATGCTGGATCACGTTTATAGTCTTGTGATATCTTATAAGTTTTCTCCTATTGATGCTGAATAAGCTGAACATTTTAGCGTTTTTCTAAATTATATCATAAAGTTATATGAACTTATTAATGATAGACTGGGAGAGAATGATTTCAGTATTAGGTTATCCAAATGTATTTTTGACATTGTGTGGTAATATAAATGTTTTATAAATAAAAAAATAAAGATGGACTAACAGATAGTCGTATCGATAAAATTAGGTACATTTCATACTCTTTACGTGTAAGCACTGCCATCAGATAAATACTGGCACTCCGGTGGGAATAATAATTTGGAACGAAATCCATGTCAGCCAAGCGAACTCGCAGGCGGAACATAGTGATTTCATGAAAGTGGCGAAAGATGCAGCATATAAAATGTTATTTTTAAATGTTTGGGGATAGGCCGCCTCTGTCCGCTCTGATTAAAAATTTAATTTATCTTTATATTTTCTGACAAGATGCCTCTGAATAACTTTTGATTGGTTCTGTTTTATACAAATGAAACATTTGCGTAGGTAAATAGCCAAATGGAAATATACAAACTTATTAAATTAAGACTTTTTCTTTTTTCTTGTCAAATCATATACTTCTTTGCTGCCGCTGGTAATATTTGATCATTGCCATCGTTGAACAGAGTAGTTGTTATTGTAATATCTTAATTTTATGAAAGGAAACACGAGTTTTCGCGACGCTTAAACATTTATCCATAACCATATCGTTATTATCTTATTTTAATCTATAAGACTTTCATTATCGAATTCATCAAACCCGTCACAACAATTACCACTTTCTTCAAAGGCTAACTCACATCCGTAGTGTCAAGTTTCAATGGCCAGCTGTTATCACGGCACATTGCGCCGTCCGGTCCCATATGGGGTGTACCGTGATGCCCTCGCTGTAGGGTGCACCACTCAAACAATCTGACAGGCCCGGTTATATTATGTGGTTAACCCGCTGCCTATAAATTGCAAGGAATATCACCAATATGATCAGACAGGTTATCTAGAAAAACAGATCTACTTCCTATAATGCTATTATTAATAAGCGAAAATCTGCAAGGATAGAAATTTCGTACAGGGATAGAGACATATGACTGCAATTTAATTTGATCATTTAATAATCTCATAATTCCTACGAGAATTCCGGATTCCTAATTTATTAACGTATATGCGAAAGCTAATGTGTATATAAACTAAATATCACTTCGAAATTGAGCTCATTTTCTCCATTATTAGAATTACCTAACAATGGTCACGAGTAGGATTATTTGGCTGGTTCTAAAATTGCCAAGACGAAACACTAATAGACAGAAACATAATACAATTAATGAAATAATCATCATTTGAGAGAGTAGCAGACTGATTGGCACCCAAAACATCACCTACGCGCGTAAATAACCGTATCAAATAATGTTGATCCGTAGTTAACAGTAGAGTAGGTGTGAAAATTTGGCTTGGAAAATTCGTGGAAATTAACTTTAGAGGCGTGGCGTCGTCGTAGGATGGCCAGACAGGGCGGCACAGGCACGCGGGCCCTGGCCCTGACGCGAACCTGACGCAAGGATTTGAATACAATGCTATGATAGCTCAGGGCCGCCTGCACGCATGAATAATACCCATCCTTTATTCAAAATCTACCACATTCTCTTAGCGATACATCTACAAGTCTGTTAACAATGCAACGACGTATTAAACGAGCGATTTTCATACCAATTGGCCTTCAATTGCAATTAATAATCTGTCGACTGTCGGGCCCGAAGTTATTGACTTCGTGAGTATTCCTTCCATTAAGGCTTAACGATCGATCTCCAAGGCTACATTCCGCGGCCTGGCAGCCGGCGTCTAGTTGCGGCAGGCCGCATATCACAATAAAGTTTCTGTGACTGTGGTGAGTGGCTAACACGAACGTTGGCATAAACATGTCTGGTATGAAGATAAACTCACTGCTGAATAGTTTGAAATATTATCGCGGCTGGAGTGGTGACGGTGGGTGTCGCCGCGGACTGCGCCCACTCCACGCAGATGCAGCCCCACTCCCTTGACCTTAGCAAACCGTAGTACCGTTTAAACGCATATTCAAACTTTCACGTCTTTACAGATACAATAGTGCAGTGTTTATTCGTTCAGATCTACTTAATATATTTTTATATAATACGCATATTTCCCAGAATAGATGATGTAAAACAGATAGATACAGCTGCTCATTAATATAAGTTTAAAATCTAAAGATCATTTTATGCATGATCTAATTAAAATATATACCTATTGATAACGATCAATCCAATTTTCAAATTTATGCTTAAAAGATATTTTTTGATTTGAATATTAGGTACTAAGAAAAATTTATTATTAACATGCGTTTCGACTGGTACAATGAGATGGGTCCACTTTACACGCCAGGCAATATGTCTGCTCCATCTTTGAGGAACTATCGTGTCTCCGACGGCGACTCTGTTTGCTGAAGTGACGTTGGTGATAAGTTTACATAAAGCTTTTAGGTGTCGCGACGCTTAACGACGCGTTTAATGTTTATTTCAGTCTCTGGCTTTCTATAGACGAAGTTCTGTCGACGCCTTTCAAAATAACTGCACATGCGCACGTCCTGCCAAAACTGTATTTTGCAAGAACAAAAATAAATCCCATATGAAAAGCGGTTAAGCCTACCCATGTTAAAATGCTCTTTAGTAATACGCTATTGGTGTAGTGAAATATAATATTAAACAAGTTGTTAACAAGATATTATAATTCCTATTAAACAATTTTTCTAGATTTTCCACAAGTCAGAAAAAATATTTTTTTTTTAATAGTATTTACTAAGAAAATAAACAAAATTTAAAAAAGAGAGTCTATAAATATCAATTTCGACCATTCTTTACAGGACATTGCCTTACGAGTATATATATGTAGCGCGACAATATTTTTTTTAATTTCATATTAAATATGAATCCTACCTAACCTATGAAAGCACTATCCTAGTTAACATTGGATATAAGCAAAAACAGACAATGGAAAGAGGCGATCAGGCCACGTCCTCGATACCGCCACTCGTATGCCTATTTGGGGAGAGGAAGCCCTATTTGGAAGGCTGTGTTTCGAGTCGCGATCCGTATCTCAAGACTGGTCGACAGCCGTCAGCATCCGACCTTATTTATGGATGCTTTGTAGTTCATCATCGTTGACACCGGCGGCGTGCCTTATTGATTAAAGAATATGAAATTCTCATGTTTTTATCACTTTAGTTTGCTTAAAGCTACAAATTATTGCAGAGAAATAAAAACTCTTTCTTTACAAGTACTGTTACAAAATTTGGATGTCAAAATTTTAATTTTAGAAGCTAGCGAATACATGTATATACTAATGCGTTCTAGCATATAAGCCTATTAATAAAACTCTGTTTGTCTATTATCCCTTCATGCTCAAATCTCTAAAACGATTTAGATCAAGTTTGAAATAAGGATAGTTTTGATTTCAGGCATGTATAAAGGCTTTTCTTTAACGATCTATATCGGAGTACCATGCGAATGAAGCCACCAAATAACTGTTCAAACTAACAATTTTAAAATAAAATCTTCAGAAAGTATAAAAATAAATCAAGCTGCTGTAGCTAAACATTGATATACTCGTATCAAAATTATTACACTTTTTACGTTATAGATATTCTGAGACAAATTTGTACACTACTTTAATGGCACATGTTTTGTTGATAATTTGGGAGTATATAATGTTATTTTTATCGTAAAATACAAAATCACAAATCGTTGACGCAATTTCTTGAACACAAATTACGTAGATATATCCTAATGGGTTTATCGACTTGTTTCTTGTTACTTAATTAAATAAACAATTTACAACTTTTTAAGTACTTTATCACTTTACTTTTAACATAAATATGAAGATGGCATGTTAACATTTCGAAATAAACCATTGAGAAGATTACTTAAATTTTCGTAAAATTTACTCCAATGTTACTCTTGTTTCACAAAAAGATATTAATACCCTGTTTCTAGTCCGAAAATTATAACTTTATTCAGCTATGACCAACTGTATAGTATTGCGTCAGAGTAATAAATACATTTATACAAGCCATGATGATCTCAAGGGGCCGGCCCATAAATTTACCACCGCAATTATTATATTTTGTTGCTTTGACACTATGCAACATTAGCACTTCTCATGTCGTCATGTTAATTTATTTATTTTAACTTTATTGCACAAAATAAAAATAATGTGGCACACAGGCAGTTAATGCATGGCATTATGTCTACGATCAAACTTTGTGTTAAGCAAATACATTTTTTTTCGATCTTAGATAACGCACTCGTTTATGGATGTGTTGTGTGGCTTTGCTCATTATAGTTTAAAAACCTAAAAATGATTAAAATAGAATTACATAATCGGAGTAGGTACAGGAAAAGAATCAAGCTTCAAATTCGTGATGTAAATAAGCGAACACAGACTATTTTCAGGATGACGCTATATTTACAACTAGTCTGAAATGTGTGATTCACGCTTCTGAATTTTACTGATTTATTTACGTAACCTATCAGTACATACAATGATGTCTATTGCCTAATGATATATGTACTTAGAAAACAATGTACTTTAGTAGAAAATAATTAAATGCATTATGTAGCTTAAACGCATGAATACCTTATGTAGAGCAGTGGAAGTAAAAGTCGTATGCTGTATCTTTTTTTAAGATTTATTTAGTTACTGTTTATTGCTCTTTTGTAGTGCAATTTTTGCAAGATTGCTTGTGCAAAGACGTAATAGGTATAACTTAAAGCTTGGCGTTTTCTACCAGTTAACCGTTACGAGAAGATTATTGGGCTTCTGTTCAGATTTTTTATATTTGTACTGTCCCTATGAATGTCTTAGAAATAGTGCAGCGGACATTCGAGGTAGCAACATAACATTTTGTAGGTGTCTGATTCAGACGGCGAATTAACTGTGATGTATTTTAGGTTCCGTCGGAATTCATCATATGGCAAGAACCTATAAAACGGATACAATGTGGCGCCCATACCTGTACGTCATCACATCCTATTTAGCTGTGACCAAATTACTCGGTCTACACATTCCGGTCTAATACCAAATACCTCGTAAAATGTCTGGGTATTCGCGTAAAATGTGTTAGAAAATTTATGAACTAACATACATTGTGTCGTTAAAAATCACACATATTTTAACACAAATTATGTATACATTTGTTTGGTGCAATAAAGTTTTTCTATTCTATTCTCTATTCAAATTGTTTTGTATTTGAAAGCAGGATAAATTAAATAAAACAATAACTAAAATTGTCGTATTTAAATGCAGAAGGCTGTCTACGCTGCACTTGAGCCCCATTTTGTACCATTATGTTCTAATAAATAGAATTTTTGATTCTGCGGTGCTTACCGCATTAAGTCCATATCTTACACGTGTTTGTTTCCGAGGTCACCGTGGCATTGACATTTTGACAGATTGAATCACAATCTTACACAGATAGTACATAAAGACTACAGTCGACAAGCGATAAGAAACCTAAACTCACGACGACGTCGGTTATCTAGATGATATCTGAAAGTATGACATGCAACACAGGTCCTGCGTTGGCGCCACGTTCGCGTGCCGCTAAAAATTGCCCATTAAAAAGTATCCCGCAGTGTAATGAACATACAGAACAAGACTTCTTTACAGCATTCGATATCACAGGCCCTGTACAAAACTGAAACTGAGACAAACTCAAAGACCTAGAAGACAGGAGCTGGCCTCAGGCCGAGAAGAAGACAAGCGAGGCGTACGTGTGAACGTAAGCCCCCTAAAGATGGGGGAGAGTTATTAAATGCAATGATTGCATACACACTATAGAGAACTTGTAAGGAGATCAAGCAGGTGCGACTGGAAAGAGATGCGAAATGCAAGTACAGCGCACTCTCCCGTGATTCGGCTCGTATAACCGAGAGGTTGGTAGAGCCATGGGAGGTTGAGGTCCTGTACATTTGAGCTATCATCATCATCTGATCAAACATCAGCATAGATTGTAGGAAGATGCAGATACGACGAAGCTTCAAACCGATGATTTTTGAACATCATATCATACTACACCTACTGCTCGAATTCTCATTTAAGAACTTATCCTCCTAGTAACGCAGTTTACGTTACCTTTTCAATGGTCAATTGACCGTTAGGAAACGCTTAAGGTGTTGCTCAAAAGTCATCCTTGTAATTCTGTATGTGACGGTAAAACATGTTGAAACTGTATTATTTAAACACCACAAATGCACTTATTGTTTATTGTATACAAATGCTTTTTGGCAATTAAAATGATCTTTATTTTATTTTCTATGTGAATAATATGTTTATTCATTGAAATACACACAATTTATATAAATAGCAAACAAAGTTAATTTATTTGATCACTTATTATGATAAAGTCAAGATATACTTAAATTTATTTATCATAGGTATACAAGTAGATATTTAAAAGGGCATATACTTTAAAAAAATGTCCGTTGTGGAAAATTTGTTTATTTTAAGTAGTTTCCTCTGTAAGTTTTCGAGATTTAATAAATAGGATATAACCCAAACATGTTTCTTAAGTCATAGTTTTTAATTCTGTTTTAATCTCTCAGCTGCTGGAGAAATCAAGAGAACCCGCCCGCCGCTTAACGCGTGAAGTTATGACGTTACGTACTATCCAGATCGATTTTTTATAATTTTCAAAATATTCGGTCTCGTCACTTTCTGCATCTTATTTTCCATTCGATTATCTTTTCGTAGGAACTTAGTTAAGTAGGTACTGCATTAACGATTTATTTTTTTGCATTCAATTTTTCGGGTTGTGTAATAAACCTTTTAAGGCGCTGAAATGAAACTGAGTGGCGAGTCCCACAGCCCCCGGCGCCTCGTGACTCCTCTCACGGATTCATCACGAAATTTTACACTCGTACTGCATCTTATTAAGTGTTATGAAAGGCTTGGTAAGTGACAGAGCCTTTTAAGGAGAGTCAGGCGCCCTTTCAGAGACCGTATGTATTAGTTTGGCACTTGCAATTGCTATCTACGAGTACGTAACTTACTCATTGCATCTACCATCTATGTTTAATAATTATAAAACGACTCTTCTTGTACTCATGACACTCCTCGTATTGAAGGCGTCCATAGACATTACTAGTAGTTATCATATTGTATCCAGGAGTGTATTTGTTTACCTTTTAACTTCGTCCATTACGGAACATGAATAATACAGACACAATAAAATTACCTAAAAGCCCAACGTCTTATTTATTGATAGTTAAAAAAGCTTACACAAAATATACTGAAACTTAAATTATCGACTCATCATGAAACTGCAATGTGGCAAGGAATCGGTAGCTGAATCATAAGATTAATCAGAGCCAATCATTCTCCCCTCGCCTCGGAGACGTAAATAGGAAAGCGCAGATAACTCGAGGTGCTATTATCATGTCAGAAACAGTAGGTTTTATCTCTCAATTTAGTGATTATTTCACAAGACAACAATACAAAACAACAATAGTGCGAAGCTAAGGAATTTATGTTTAAACTTTATTAGACACTGTAGTAACCAATTACAAAATATATCTAGGTAATCTCGTGCCATAAAGCACTAGTAACTTTATTTACTTACTTCTTACTTTAATAAATACCTACATACAAAGGAGTAAGCCCACTACAATTCTCTACGGCTTATGTACAGAGCGAACGACGTTTTGTAATTCTGTGAAACCTTTATAGGCAATTCTGCCTTTAAATTTATATAAGCGCATTGTAAAAGAAAATAAATCACAGATTCAAAAAGCTTTATCTCTGTATTAGTAAGTGAGTGGCAAAGAGTCGGCGCGGGAGGTCCATGGTGCACTCGCGAGGTACCACTAATTGCAAGCCGCCTCAAGAACGCTGATCGATAACTCGATAATGTACTTAATGCCGGCCTGTGTCGGCTCGAAACGTTTCATTTTGTCTCGACGACACGCCGAAATAATGATCGTTTCACTTCGATCTGACTGATTAAGATTGGTTAAAAAGGCTCTACTTGACGGTGTTATTGATGCAGCTATTTACGAAATTGTGTAGTTTGGGACGAAATAATTCAGTGTGCAGCTTTTATGAAAAATTATTTCCAAGATTGGTACAAAGTGTTTGATTTTTGAAATTTTGTTTTAATTATTTGAGTCATTTGTATGTTTCTAAAAATTGACTAATATTTTTACTACAATTTAATTAAATTGTTTAGGTAACAATTTAATTAAATTATCAAATCTTTCTTTTAATTACAGACATAACTACCATAAATAATGTATTCTTCCAGAGGTACAAAACAATCTAGATCTTGTGTCAAGTTTATACAATATTGTTTCACGTTATGGATTTAACCATTTCGACTGGAAAAAGAAGCAAGTTGCGTACAAAAGCACATGCATTGTTTGTTGCCGCCTGATGATCCCAAGTAGAGGTTCATTGGGTATTCGACGGAGGCGCCCGTTTAAGATCGATTCGATAGCAGGCGCGAGGTACCGCGTGCCTTCACGCCGTACCCTTTTGTGCTCGACAAGCGACAACCCTTTATAAATTACTACGAAGATTATGAACAGAAAATGGGTTCTCTTTTGACATTTCACATTTGTGTGTATCTAAATTATAGTTATTTTTTGGTTTTCTTTTTAACAGTGAATCAAGAGCCACAATAAAAAAGTTTAATGAATAAACCAGAATATAAATGTATGATGCAATGTCTATTTGTATAACAAAAAATATTTGCACAAAGTAATTTAAAAATAACATCTTCATATTTTGCTATCTACATTAGCTTATGTAAATGTAATCCTCTTTTATAAACACTTCAAGACAAGACTAAGTTGACGACATAAATAGACGGCAAAAAGAGAACAAAATGGAAAATAGCGTCGGATGTATGAGTGGGGCGGGAGACCTCACGGGGACGTTTTGCGGCGAAGGCGCAGAACACAAATTACAACCAGTTGCATAACATGCATTATTTAAGCTCGACAACCTTATAAGAAAGTAATAACGTGATAGAGACTGCGTATGTCGCATATGGTGAGTCAGCGGGCGCATTGACCCCCGGTTGCGATGCGCTATTCCCCTGCGCGGGAGCTGCCGATGCAGCTATGGACTACTTACATTTCTTCATTAAAATTAACGGACATTGAAGACATACAATATACTAATTTTCGGCCTTTACATACGGGATCTATACAGCGCTATAGAGCTATGGGCTATAAAATCTAAAAGGCAGTGTCATTATCATTCAAATAGTTCGAAAGCTAATTGCGATCATATCACCTATTCTAAAGTGCAAATCTTGTATATTTTCTGGATCGAAAGCTGCTGTACCCAAATCACTTATTTTTAAGTAATTTACACTAACGTAAGGTGTAAGAAAAATAATTTACAAAAAATTTACTTCAAGTAGGTACAGCATAAATTTTAAAAAAAATTGCCTCGCGTCAAAGAGGCGCTTCTTTGAACTACAGTGTTTATTATATATATTTAGAACTTACCTATTTATTTTATTTTATTTTTATAGTTATTTATGAAAATCAAAATACTAATGCCACACTAAATGCTATCCTACAAAATCACTAACAATCGCGGAATTAAAAGTAAATCCGATTCTTAAATTTTATTTAATTTCCCTACAAGCTGCGGCTTTAGCAATAAATATAGCCAACATAAAAGTCTTATATCGCGGCCAAATCAACATTTTTTCACCCGAGCAAAACGCCGAAAAGGTACTTATAAGACGGCAGACGCACATATCACACGCGCCCGTGATTTCTTTCATCAGAACCAATTCCAGTTCAATAACATATTTTTGTAATTAAACTAAGTACATATATATGATCAGCAATGACATTGATCTTTCTACAATATTTTAACGCGAAAGCCTCCTCTTACTTACTCCTCTATCGTTTGAGTTAATTATAATAAGTGAAGCTTCTATTGAGAACCGTAGTGGTTTGTGCAAGAGGTGTATGTGTAATACTGGACTTGTGGCTAAAACAATGAATATGACGATCCCTAAATATTAGCAGTGGAAGAATCCCACAGGAATTATATTCTATATATAATAAAAAACAACGCCACTTTTCGTTGTAATTTTATTACTTAAGAACGGGCTCACATATCCTTACCAAATATTTAGGTTTTGTTTGGAATATTTAGTAGATGGTTTATATAAAGTTATGCACAAAATCGGTCGAGCGGTTCTTCATTTATCACATTTTTACGTAGCGAAGCACGTAACAAGTCGCTAATTCAATATAAAATTTCAACTAATGTGATATCTTAATAATATTATGAGTTTTCCATATATTGTACTATGTCGAATAGTTACTAAAGACTATTAATCTAAAAGTTTAAGATAATAATCCAATCATTAATTTAATGCAGACAAGACTGTATTTCTCAAAATTCTCATTGAAGTAGTATATTCCTGAGACACCGCTAGTAGATAATAAGAAAGTACATCATTCATCAGGTGATGTGCAGCCGTGTAGATTTGCATATAGCCGGGCGGGGACCGGGTGTCGACTGGAATTAAAGACAGGGTCGATGTTGTGCCGATACCGTCGCATGACGCACATGACTAATGGAGCAGGCGCCGATCACAGATATCGGCAAATAAAAATATGCCTGGCCACCGACAAGTCCTGACTGCCTGTTTGTTCCCACACTCTCCAGCCCTCAGGCCATGTTGAAAACATTTCGATATTTATTCGTATTTAATTAACGGTATATCTGCTTGGGAAATAAGAGATATTGTATAAAAATTTACGATCCAGTATACATAGTAGTAGTACAATACAACGAGAAATATTGAAAACAGAAACAGAGAGAGAAGGACAAAGGTATTTGGAAATATATATGAGGGATTCTAAGTGTAAAATAAAATTGGCAAAATAATGTTTATAAAAATACCTTAATTAGACAACGCCTAGAACTTCTTCTTCTTTATCAGTCCCTCAATGCTGAGGATCGTGACCACATTATATGTGTTTCCAGAGTGCGCGATCGGCAGCACTACGGACCGTGTAGCCGACGCCTAGAACAGATTCTTTTAAAACATATTTCGCGTAAATTAAACGAGGAAAAATATATTTAATGAAACTGAATGATACAATATGATTTAAAGATTGATTGCTCTAAAAACCTGCGGCGATATAATTTTCTACGAAATGCAGAACAGGAAATCCTTTTCATTCTTTGAGAGACATATAAGTACCTATTTTTCACCTTTTTACAATTTCCTAGTAGGTATAGCAAAATATTTTGTAATAAAATTTTCGAGCAATTGAATATTTATAAACTTATAGAATTACTAAATTACAAAAAATTTGACTAATTAATAATTGTAAAAAATGTGTATTAATTCCTTAGATTAAAAAAAAATACCTTTGAGCCGCGAGCGATTCCTAGTTCTATGATTAATTCATTTATCAACATAATAAATCGACTTGACATTACCTATTTCGTTTCTTTTTCCCAGTATGACTCGGTGAGAATACAAAATTTTAAAATAAGGTTAAAACGAGGTCGTGTCAACAATGTACGTTAACAAAATAGCCGATTAGCGTTGTAATTTAATAGTGCAAGCACAACACCACAAACTTTGTTCAGATAACGGTTTATGGCAGGCTTAGCCCAGATTGTGGGAAACAACGGATAATGCTAATTAGGAAATATAAAATATCACGCATATGAAATATATTATATATTTCGTAATCTTGGAAATGTTTTTTTATTTATAAAAATTAAAAGATTTTGCTCTGGCTCGAGTAAATAGGTACATTATTGAGATAGCTACATATAGTTACACTAAAGATTTGAGGAAAATATTTTGTAGTAAATATTTTCCTCAAATCTCAATCGCAAGCCAAGAGATACTCCTGGGCACTAATATACTATGATTCTAAATAGAAAAATCTGTGCATGTGTATTATGTATATAGTGATTTCAAGGTGTCAGGAAAATCGAGTCATATGCCAGGCGGGCGTCCGTGGGCGGGCGTCGCGTCCCTGGGCGGGCGTCGCGACCCTGGGCGGACAATCGTCGAGATTTCGGGCTTTCATGAGGTCAACCACTGGATTATGAGTAATACCGAAAGATACGTAGACGCGAATTATTTTGTCAACAGAAATTTTCCAGCTATGAACGTTAAAACTTTATCACATTATTAAACTATAAAAATGCAATAAATATTATTTATTTTTAGTTATGTAGCGAACATTATAGCAGGTGACATTGGAGTGGATATGTTCATTTAATTTTTTTTTATCTTTAGTACGCCAACAAGAAATTAATAGCTAACAAAGTATTAGTTCCATAGAATTTGGAATCGCGCGCGGAGGCAATTTTTTTTTTAATCTATGTTTAGTTCCTTTATTTCTTGCTCACTCAAGCTTACACTGAACCTGAAGCGTAATTAGCTGAAAATGTATGTACAAGACTAGAGAGTATAGCTAATATTCAAAAAGTTTTTCTGAAACATACATACACATACTGTATGTATGTATGTTTCAGGACAACTACACATATATCCTGCAAGGAACCAGAAGTAATGACGATAAATGCTTTGATTATTACGGTTATCAGTCTACTAGTAAGCACATTAGACAAAAAGAGAGCTGGAAGTGACTATGTAGTTACATAGACTACGAGAAATAGCTATCTTAAAAGTTTCAACAGAGAAAAGACAAATCAAACAAATAGAACATAAGTATTAAATTTCAGTGCGATAAACAAGTTATCTTTTCCGTCTGATAAAAATTTAAGGCATAAATGTATCCCACTGCGATCGACCGCTTAAATTGGACCGTACCTTTACAACATTCATTCAGTACTCTGAATGAGTTAGTGATCCGAGACGTTGACGTCAATCAATAGACGTGTACGTCAAGGGCGGGCGGCGTTACGTGTGGTGGTGAGTGCTACCGGATACGGTGCGCGTTGAGACCTTGCCAAATTGGTGCTGCAGACTTGTGCAGCAGCGGACGACCCAGACGCCGCCGCCGACAGACGCTTCCTCGACGTCTTGTTATAAAGTACTCAGGGTATAGAAGAATATTTCGTCGCATTATTTATGGGGGTTCCTAAGACAATTGTCTTTCACGCTTAAATCCCAGTCACATTCAAGATTAGTACAAATACCACTCAATAAATACTTTTCATTTTATATTTAAATCTATTGAGGATATCATTTGCTCGTCTTAGATAAAATGTATAAGTACAGCCAACAAAATGAATAACCTCACCAGGCATATTTTAAGGTTGAAGATTATTCAGAAACTAAAAGTTATATCACAGATGTTAATGATGAAAGCTTATATACTTTGTTTTCTATTGTAATAAATGTTTTAAGCAATCTCTATTTGAGGTTTAAGGGTAAACCAAACCTAAGACCAAGCAAGCTGGTTAACTTATTATCTTTTTTACTGTATACATATTTCCTTATGGTTTAACATACATATTTTGGTGTTCACCCTGTTTTAACCGAGACTCAGATAAGTATATAATATATATTAGGGGTACAGCCTCCAACACTATATGTATATGCGTCATGTATATTTTCTTTGATATAAGGTTTACAGAAAAAAAATGTGAAAGCTGCTTATTTTCCCACGAGTTCCAAATTTGTAAAAGGAAAGGTTCTAGTCTAAACAAGCTTTGAAGGGTAGAACATGTTACTTTCCATACCGAATCTGGGCTTTTGTGATCTACTTATAAGCCCATCTGTTAGTCTCTATAATTTATGGCCTTGCCAAGCCGTCACACGCCATCACCACTAAATATACCACAACCCGTCGAGAGACACCGCGCCGCCGCCGTCAGACTAACCGATGTCTACCCTGAAATCTTTGCAACAATCCCACCGCCTTTGTTAGCCTTAATACAGGGTTCAACGACCTGGAGCGAACGGGAATGACGTTTCACCTAGATATATGCGGTTTAATATCTACCGAGATCGAAATAAATCGCTAGGATTATTGCCAAGTAGAAAATCATTATAATATATTGGACGCGCGGAATTCACTTTGACAATATTTTGACAGTGCGCGGTCTCGGGGATTTAGAGCCGTCGGCCGCGAAGCTCTCCCGACATTTTTTATATCGTTTTTATTTTCTACGATCTAGTAGAGCTCTGTTATATTTACCTACCGCTGCTTAAGGAACCTATTTTTAATATTGTTTTCAAAATAAATCCACAGAGAAGAACACAAACGTTATTTTGGTTGTGAATTATTATTTGTTTTGCATGTCGTAAGGCGGTAGACATTGGAGAATAGTATCTTTTATGAATCCGTGCATGTACTATATATAAAATAATTCAGGTTTAGCCAGTTCCTTGTAATATGGTAATTTATTATTAAAAAATCTTTGTAAAAGCTTGTAAAGGCAAACGTCATAATTATGTCCTAATAAAAAGAGTTTAGTGTCATAGTTTAATTGAAACAACAAAAGTAGTTGGGTTGGGACATCTTGCTCCGGCAGACACGATGCAAGCCCAGGGCGCCGCGCCGACGACGGGCGAGAGAAACGAGCGCCGCCGGTGGCCATCTAAGGAGCACAACTGTACAACTGGACCGACAGCCCTCCTATTTAGACATTAACAGCCTGCATTTCCAATTGGATAACTTAGCTTTATCTCTCGTCACGATTCAAACAGAGAGATACATCGCAAAGTGTAAACGAAACCCTTTCACGCGACAAACGATAATTTAATACAAGTCATGGTAGCGAAGAATCGAGCAAGAAAATATAGAAAAGGCAATTTACATTTTTTTTTTAAATAATATTTCTTGGTAAGGTAATTAAAATATTTAAATTACTAGGTAGCAGTTGCAGCCGATGCGCAAATGCTGTATTGTAAACTGCAAATCTCTGGATATCTCGGCAAAGCAAGCTTATGGCTTTACTTTCTCCATTACCAACGCCGCGCATTGTTTTCTTTCTGGAACACAGAGCTCTGAAACAATGGTGTGTCGCAGGAAAACATTCATCAGACACGAGGACTGTATTTAATACGAGCCTATTGCGTACACGAGGTCATCGCACCGTCATTATAACTCAATCGCTTATTCGAAACGCACTAGTCTAGGCAGTTAGGTACAGATGTGTTTTTATCGGCGAGATACCAGTTGTTGTCTGCTTACTTCGTAAAGGATTAGCTGGGAAGGTTCCAGTCTCTAGCCTCGCGGTCGCAGACTGCGGGACGCTTATCCTGTACTTAGTTACGCTGCGTGAGCAAATTCTATGATATTCCAAAAACGACGAGTCATGGTGAATATTCTTTTATCGCTTTATTGTGTTTTACATTATAAGATTATTTTTTGATTTGTTATGAAAATGATAAATAGGATCAGCCGGTCCCTATATTTACTCAGTGGCATACTTAATTTCTAACTATAAAGAAGATAGTTTAATTAATTTACACAACAATGTAACTTTATTTACTTTAATTATTAAATGAGGATATTTAATTTTCAGCTGTGTTGGATTTTTTTGATGTTGACTCTACTTTTTTGAGTAAACTATGGAGCTATACCGTGAAATTACTAGTGGCTGCGCTTCAAAATGTCGTCAATAGTGAATAAAAGGATATTTGAATAACCTAACTATCATTAGGTCTTGGATGTTTATCTATATATGTATTTGTTATAAAATATAGTAACGTTGAGTTAGTATCCCATAACACAAGTCTTGAACTTACTTTGGGGCTAACTTAATCTGTGTGACTTGTCCCTATATATTTATTTATTTATTTATTATTATTCCGAGTTAGTTTGTAGTCAATCGCGCTTAAAATGGTCTCTCCATTAATTTATTATTATGATAGTAACTAGTTACATAAATAAATAAAATACTTCTTATCCCGGAATTCCCACGTTAACTCAGCCCCGGGCATAAGTGAGTGCAAAAAAGACAACTTATGAAGACTTACGGGTTATACCACTAACAGGCCCATATTTGTAAAGCTCGAGGCTGTCCAACCGCGCGATGTGTAATCTCAAGAAAATTGACATTCGGCGCCTAAGGATCTTCTGAGCGGTTGTAAGTGCCATTTAGTGCGTACTGGCAGCTTGTAAATGTTTGCCTAAGACACACATTAAAGATAAGGCAGAAATCAATCTATATCTTACAGATACTATTAAGAGTACTGCTCAGTTCTCAACTTTTGAAACAAATCGAGGACCTTTCGGCGCATGTCACCAAAAACGCAAGAACCCAAAACCTACTTTTAGAAACATAAATATGTCAATTTGATCATTTTTAACCAAATATATGCCTGGCTTTTTCTGTACCTTGGTCATTTTGTGATCAATACTTCTAAGTGGTTTACTATGTACCTACGGAGTACGGACCTTAGCGTGCGTATTACGTTTCAGTTTGTTTATGACCGTATGCATTCTCGATTTCATCTCACTCGTGTGGATATTGCGTATTTATATTTTGTGCTGTATTTGTTTAACTGATTAATTATACATATTGACTTTTAATTAACACCGTTCTTGGAGTCCGTTTTAGATTCTGAACGTCGATGATAGATATAATCTTAAAAAGACAAGTTGCCTTACTTAATACTTATTTAGCCTCAAAAGTTTTGTTTGGTATCCGGAGTAATTCTGCAATTCGTCCCATGTACCTATGGCCCATTTGGTACGAAACGCAGAAAATCGAAATTAATTAAAATTTCATTCTGCAATTCGTCCCATGTTTATAAATGGTACAATCTGTAAAAAAAGCGTTAGTGTAGAAATAATAAACGTTGAATTTTTCATTAAGAAATATAATAATCATAGAATAGTCTTCAACTAGAATAAGCATATAATGAAAGTATGTACAATAAACTGTACAGAACATAAAGGTTGATTTGTACGTAAGTATATTATATATACAGACAGAATTGGAAAATTATGAACTAACAAAGCACAAATTATGTGCAAATGGGTATTATGTAGGCTTGTGATAGGGCTGGGGTAATAATATATGGCTCGATTAAGGACCAATGTAAAATGAACTGCCGATGCTGAAAATTATTTGTGAAACGGAAACGATGAGGAAAGAAGAAAGTAGAATGCACTTTAAGGTATTTCATTTTGAACTATATTTTATTTACTGTTTGTACTTATACAAGATATACTGAACTGCTAAGTTATTTGTTATCAATTTTACAAATGTTGATCTTACAATGTGATCTAGTTTTTGTGAAAATCAAAAGATAATCAATTTAGAGAAACATTGACAGAGACGGCGGGAAAAAAACATATTATTTTTTTACACAACATTATTTTCAGCCAGTAGCTTAAATTGTTGAATTTATTTTTTGAACAAATTGTGGTATTTCAACTAATTACTACTATCGCCATCTAGTGATGTTTTAGTGAACTAAAACGTTTTACATTGAATTTACCACTTAATTGTCAATTGACAGAGTTCTTGTAGGTTTTCCTGTAATCTACAACTACTAATGACCTATATACCGTAATTTTTTCAAAATTTTAGGCTCATTAGTATCGGAGATCAGGGGGGGAATCGCATCCATTGTTTACTTATCTGGAAGCCATTCATGTCAACCAATTGTATTCATTTCGGTAACACTTGAACTTGTGCGTTTTTGTTATTAAATGAAACAATTACCTGATGTCTTAGATAAAACATTCAGCAATAACATTTTTTTCACAATCAATTATTTTATATTTAACTATGAACAAAACCACAGCAAAATGTAACAATTCTAACGAAATATACGTATTTATCTTAATTCTTGTCTCACTGACTGTACCAAGCGTTGATAAGGTTTAAATTTCCATACAAAAAAAGAATGGGACGAATTGCAGAATGAAATTTTGATTAATTTTGATTTTCTGCGTTTCGTCCCAAATGGGCCGTAGGTACATGGGACGAATTACAGAATTACTCGGTATCCGTATAGAGGAAAAACATAAGCGGATATTAAATAGAAGTTCAAGACAATCCAGATATATTATTATAAATTTCAATAGGTACCTAAATATAGATTGATACACACATTCACGTATATCACTAACGGAATAAATAGGGCTATAATCACGTTGTAATAAAAATCATTAGCTTTTTAAAAAAGAGGTATTAAATAATGACGTCTTTATTAAGGCTCAATTACTTTTGAGTAAGTAATTAAGAACAGACGAGGAAATATGTTGAAACACTTGATACGACACGTTGATTTGATGAAGAACATAATTGAAGGAAAGATAAAAGAAAGAAGGGGTCCAGATAGACCAAGGTATAATTATATGGAACAGATAAATAAGAAAACAAACGTCGTGTCGTATCAAGAAATAAAGGAACTGGCAAATGATAGACAAAATGAAAGGAACTCCACCGACATGAGCCTAACTCTAAATTTATGATGATGATGATGATTACTAAGGCATAGTCAGCAAAATAGCGTCAAAAATATATGCTTTTTTTATAAAATTATGCAATTAGCTTCGAGTTGAACGAACATACTTTGTCACAGTCTGTAGTTTTCAATTCTCCTATACGAATAAGTTATGCAACAATGCATTTGACAATCGCATATGCTAAACTTGTAATTTTATTAAAACCCGCACATAACTTTATTGACTAGTAAAACTAGTTGCGTCTGCGATGGGAATAGTGAATTTTAATTATGTTAATTAGTTGGTAATTTATGCTTCTGTCAAGTAAACAAACGATTACAAGACGACTTAACACTTGTTTCGATACGATAATGTGTAAATTACTAAATATATCTTCGCTTTTTTATAGCAACGTGTTTAGACTGTAACCACAACAGAATATGATGATAAAAAATCTAAAACCCATCTAAACAGTAATAAACTAAAACTTATAACTTAAACATTCAGGAGTACATATTTTTTCGGTTATAGTTCCTATTAAGCTATTTACACACTAATCACAATAAGTCCTAGTTTGCTCAGACAATAAATAGCACTTACCGATTTATTTATCGAAAAATCTAGCAGAAGAAGAAACGTATGCGAGTGTCATTCTTAAAATGTCATAAGCGCTTATAGACAATCGTTACCCACCTTTTCAAAATAACTTTACAAAGGCATAATTTTAGAAGAGAAAAAGACATGGACTTTTAAATGATAAATTGTACAGCAGCATAGAATAGATTGAAAATATTGTATAATGGTTCAATTAGCAGGTGCCACTACAAAGACCACTGGAATATAACCGGTCTTAAATAATTCGAATTTTAATGGCCCCCGAATGTGATTTTAATAGAGTCGAGCGAACGAGTACTGGAATGCTTTCATTCATATTTATTTTGCAGGTATTATTTATCTCTTGCCTTTTATATATGCAAAAATAGGTAAGTTCTGTGTAACAGTTCAAACGTTTCGAAGATTGTTTTCAGATAAACTGAAAACAAAAAAATAATTAGCAGTAATTATGAAAGTTAAAATATTCACATAAAAGTAAATTCTGTGCTTTTAACTTGAATTGTATTCTCTCGTTTCCCTGGACGCTATAAAATGCATCCACACGCATATTGCGCAGTTCATTGAAGAATGTTTACCACATTATGCTAATACGCACATGCATGGGGTATGCGAATATCAAATTATCTTACTCTTGTTATTGAAGTAGATACATATTGAAATTTTACACCTACTGTCTACTTCTGGCCTTTCTTGCTAGGTACATGCAAATTGTTTTGATAGAAATGCCATTACATTTACGAATAAGAGATGCTATAAGCAGAGAATTAATAATCTCAATAGCAAAATTGATGAGCAAGTGATAGGCCACATATGGAAACACTAGCTGTTGTCCGCGGCTTATTCCGCGTGGTTCTCTGTTATATTAAAAGTAGCTTATGTTTGACTTCTGGTCCTTAACCTACACCTATACCAATTTCATTCATATCGGTCCAGCGGTTTAGCCGTGAAAGTGTAACAGACAGACAGACTTTCGCATTTATCAAATTAAGTATAGATATAATTAGGTATCAGTTAAGGGTAATCACGTTCATGAAATTGTGTCAGTTTTGAATCAAGATGCATTATTACGGTCTGAGCCCTTAACTCACGACGGTGAGGGCATCGGATGCACCACGCCACGCACGTGCGCTGCAATGGACTAGCGTGCTGAAGCGCGCCTTGCACTTCCGACTCACATTCATTCCCGCGCCATTCATACAACTGCGTCATTCAAGTTCATAACGAGAGCACCCGCACGTGGGAGGGGCTCCGTAGCTCTGACACACCCGCGCAGCCACAACGTGAACATTAACCAAATCATTTATACTATAAAGATAAACGCGACCAATTCCACGATCGACATGTCCAGAAAAAGTTCATAAAATAAATCGACACATTCAAGTTTTGAAACCGCATTTATCGCTTCTCGGTATTCACACGGACGCTTTAAATTCTTCAAGGCGCGCAATATTTCACGGGTCCTTAAATGTAAACTTCTAATTAAATGCAGGCAGACGCGTCTCCGACACCGGACGTGGTCCTCAGGAGCGCGGACAGTAACAAAATGGTCGAATTTAATCGAGACAAGGTGTAGGTGCGAGGCGACAGCGGTGGCGGCGGCCGCGTGGCGCCGAGATGGTATCGCGCCAGCGATCCATCCCACCGTGCCATACTTTTCTAACTTTTTGGATTGCTTGGTCGCGCGGGGGCGTATTGTGTGCAATTGAAGCACGCGAGGGCACCTCCGGCCGACGACCCGCCGTCGCTTGCCTCGTATAATCCGACAGCGTTATGGTCGGCCCGGCGCCTTTGTTGGCTACCGGCTTAATGAGGACCCGTGGGTGGCTTATGACACGTCAGGATATGATCATAAAGGTGCCAAAAATTCTACCTGCCAGAGGTTGCGCCGACGACATTCCTATCTCGCCTTTGAAAATTAATGCCTATTGTCTGCTCGTACCGCAGGAGGCGTCAGGGATTACGAATGACACGATCGTTCCACGGAATTGTGATTAGGCTGGTATTATGTTGGTATAAAGGCGTTATCCGAACGTTAGATGTGATGCGTGTATGCGACGCCATGCCTTTGCGTCGACTTTAATTGAGATGTATGCACTCAAATTCTTTGACCCCAATTAATTTCGAGGAAGCGAGTCCGTTGAGAATTAATTACGTGCGCTAATATTTAGCGAGAGAGAGAACAGCTAAACCTTACAATGCTATAGTTGATTTGTACAATTTGTTAAGTATAAGTATTCGATTAACATCTCTTTAATTTACAGATTTAATTTTAATGTTTGTACTTTCTATGGTGCAATGAAATATTCTTACTTACTAACCTAATTAACCTTCCAACTCCTTTATCCCATAGATAGGTACTCAAATAACCTATTGGTTGGATACTTTTATTGTTTATATACCTACGTGAGTGGCTACCTCGTCACTTCTTGAAGTTGTTTAATATTAAATTTCAGCCATTAAACCACGTCACACTCGGTTTGGTGACAACACGCGTAATGCAATTTAAGTGCATTGCATGTGACGTGACGTCACGGTGCGGGTCTCTGGCCCAGTGCAATGAACCAGCAGATGAAACAGTAAGATGCAACAAGCGAAATGATGTCGGACTTACAAATTTAACTTTTTTTTGCTTTTATGCTACTCGTTTTCAGCTAGTTGGTATCGAAATATATTTAACAACTAAAATTAAATTTAGTGAATTGTAGATAAAGCAGAAAATATTCAAGTCGCCAACAAGAGCGCGAAAGCGCACTCTATAGTGGGTACTGGATAGAGCGTTTTCAGTAACCAGTTCACTTTAAATTAGATCTACTGGTTTTGCTTGTTTAATTAAAATATAGGTATACATAAGATATTGGAATTGATAGTTCTAAAAGAGTGATCTTATTTTACCGATGAAGAGAGTTTTTAGAACAATTTAAGTAATACCTTACGTAAGAGCACTTTTTTGAGCACATTTAAATAACCCTTAAAGAGTCAACATAAATATAGTGTTGTAACTCGGTTGAAATAACATTATTTACATCCTTACCATTTACAACTAATTCCAACAACCCCTGATTTACAACATGCTATAAAATGAGGTAATTTCAAAATTAGAACACTCAATAAGTAAGTAACATTAGGCCGTACAAGCAGTACAAGTATGCTGTTGTTGGTAAGAGAATTTTTCAAACAAACGAAATGATTCCATAGTTTTTCAACCTTTTTCACCATACCTAGAGCAAAGAAGACATTTCAAGCAAGTGTTTTCTTTGATTTCCACATAGCCATAAAAAATATAATAATAACGATATATGTCATATTATACCTAGTATACAATTATATTTTGGTAAGGAAATAAATTCTTTGTATTAAGTACTTTATTTATTTTTCACTTCAATGTAAATTAAATATATATGTTGTAATGGTATGGTTTTCAATCATTTACCTGTTGAACCCTAAAATTGTACAAGCGAATGTCAATCATGGTGACAATCTCTGGGAACTTGACATTTGACAATGACGTATTGAGTATGTCATCTGATACGGTAGAATCAACATTAGTAATAATCGAATCTTATCTATTTAACATAGTGTTTCGCGTAGTGTATATTTTCTTTGATAGTATTCTCGTACGTTAGGTCCCTTACCTAGTAAACCTTATCGCTATCTACATCTTGATTTGACGTGATAACATGTTTACTTTTTATATTCCAAATGACACCACATAAAATAATCAAATTTAACTTTATGATAAAATAAAGTCAAAAACTTTTTCAAAATATATTGTAAGTATTCTTTATAATTCCGATGCAAAGGTGACTATTACAATAGCCGCATAATCACGTTGAATCAGGGCTCGGAAACCTGGTTAGAATCATAAACCAGTTCATTTGTCTGCCCATACATTTATACAGCGACACATAGCATAACGGTTCCGCTCAACCGGACCGAACCCAAAATTAATGGTCTTAACCAGGTATTAAGGACCCTTTAATCGACCGGTGTTTCAAATTACCAGGTTATTTTTGGTTTTTCAAAATACCGGTTCCCAGCCCTACGTTGAATGTCTATTGGCCATTCTTTGCACCAGGAACGAACCGACGCGGGAGTTAACCCAAAAAGATGTATGCTCCAATCTATAATAATCATTTAATCCAATATAATAAATATCCGCTTGTCGGGCTATACATTGTGTTTTTTTGCACCTAATGTTTAATAACCATAAAATATCAAAACAGATTAATCATTAAGTACGTTAAATTAGTACTGTATTTTGTTTGTCGTATCTTGCAAAATCATCAAGATTACTGCAAACGCTATCACTGTGGGTATGACCTACATACAGCCGCACTGTACATCAACGTTTATGTAAAGATGTAAGACTAATAGTGTAATGTAAGACAATATAACTTATTAGCTACGACGGAAACATGCGAGTCCAACTAAAAAACAAATATTTCACGTGATCTCACTTTTCATTGAATTTATCAGAATTCCAATTGTCCACAATAGATTTTTAACACGCTTTTATTAGCTTCACCTGTATGTTTGCTTGCTTGCTTGTTTGTTTGTTTGTAACCGACTTCTTTGAACTTAATTTTGACCCACTTTGAACGGTCAGATTTAATTCAAACTTTGTAGAATTATCAAGGGCCGATGACAATACAATAATTCGATAAGTTTATATCTAAAGTGGAAAATTAATATATTAAAAAAAACTAAAAAAAAAAACGCTTTAATGAGCAATCGAACTAAAAAACGAAAAATAAATTAAACCAAAAAGCGTGTGGGGTGCTTGTGCCATATTTTTCATTTGTCGAGCACCCCACACGTTTAGTTCGATTTCTCATTAAAGCGTGATTTTTTTAGTTCTTTTTTACAATATTTATTTTTACTAAACTACCCATGGAATACGTACGTAATTCAACTTTTGACTCGCAAAAATTTAATAAATGAACATCTAGACTTACTAGAAGTAACTAGCAAACGTCTCTAGTTCTGTGTTTTCTAGTTATGATCTTCTGAAATTATATATACCCTATATGTCATTTTCTTTTATAAAAAAAAAACATAAATACTCTAGAAAAGATCTGTACGCTCTTTACTTTGAATTTGTCGAATTTCCATACATGCAATATATTATGTCTGACAAAATAATAATTTAAACATTTTATAATCTTCGACGTTTCAGAAAGTCACAAAGATCCCTATCTAGGTGCTACCACTCGATCTTGCCGTCTATCTTAACTGTAAGTAACGTGAATAACTAAAAGGACCTACTTAGAATTTAAATTAAGTCGCATTTAATTTTTTGCCGATCTTCCATATACAAATCGCGGCATTTTATTGCACTGCCCTGCAAACTGAGCCTTATTTTTGAAGCGATATTGAGAGGGCGAGTGAGAGTGACAAAATTCATTCAACTTTGGAATACGTCATGTTATAAATAATTCACAATGTTTATATTGTTACCAAAGAATTTTGAATCGCGCGCGGGTTCTCTACCGAGGCAATTTTTTTTTTAAATCTATGATTTTTACCAAAAGCACTACCAAAGTCTTTCTATCTAAAATTTAAGAGCTGTGCTCTTGTCTTTCCCAGTTGTTTCTATCTTCCGCTATCTAGGCATTCTTTTAATGTGTCAAAGCTTCTTATAATTTTTTTTAGTACAGTGAGCTCTTAAAAAGTATACTAGCTAAGTTATAAGTGTAAAGTGGAATACTTTGTTATGACGACCACTAGGACCGATCCAACATGGGGAAAACGGAGCTATTATTATTTTAATTGATATTTTTTAGGGAAATTAATATCAATACAGTGAGTGAGTCAGCTTTGTTGAATCAGATAATATTCCAATTATCTGACTAACCAAATTCACCTTTAGTGTGCTCCAGGACTACCTAGGGTATGATGAAATAGTGGGGCTTTATTCTCTAAATGACTAATTAGCTACCACATTTATGGCAAATAAATAAACTTTAAACTTTGAAAAAAGGAAAGCGGACCCTGGGCTCCGAAGAAGTGAGCTGAAGAAGGAACCGGGAAAGCACTAAGATGAAAGAGAGAACTGTTATAAAAAAATGTAGTTATGGAGCGTAAAATTAACCTAAGCTGTATATTTATGCTCTACCTCAGGCTCTACCTTAGTACTACAGATGAACAGAATAGAATAAAAATACAAAGATCTCCTGTATTATGGTATGATTGCATAAGAAGTTATTTTTAAACTTATAACGAGATAAAAAGACTACTTCCTATCACTGTTATGTCTAAAAATTGTAATATTGATACACTGCCGCCTTTGCTTATATTTGACGTATGCTGATGATTTAATAATCTGACAAACGCGGATATTTTTAGCTTTTATTGATATTATTTAACTTTGATAACCTAATTTTGTTAAATATAAATGTGAACAATAAGCAAGTTTCTGAAGTGGCATGTTTATAAATCGGCTAAAATATGGTACAAAGATAGATAGAAGATAGATGACCCAAATTGAGATATATAAGACTTTTCATTTTGACGTCCCACGGGAGCAACTATCAGGCAGAACGGAAAAGCATGTTTCCATATAAAGTTAATTGATGAACTTACTGGGCAATTCGTAAATATTCGATCACAAATACATAATTTTTAGCTAAAATATATAAATATATTTTAATAATCACTCTTTGAGACCTTCCTAAGAATATAGAGGACAGTCTGTGTGAGATATAAGTCATTGCCATTGAAGTTAACATAAGTTTAGAACTTCCATTACTACTGAGTGCTCCTATTTGCATCTAAATGTTTGAAATACATAAGCTGCTCATGAACGAACATTAAATATATTACGTCGTTCTTACATTAAATGCTTTTCGAAACCTTAATCCTTTTAATGCATACTTTATATGAAAATGTTAAGATGTCCCGTCTATTAAATACCTTAGTACTTACGTAGCTGCTCTCTAATAGATTATTTATTATTATTATAATAATGTAATATTAATAAATAGTTGTTTTTGTCACAGAACTTGAACAGCAGTGACCTACATAAGGTACATATGTATTTAATCTTGTCAAGCAAAAAAAAAAACAAGTTTTAAAGTCTTTAACTTAGCTCAATAGAATTTTAAGTACTTAATTAAATATCAATTAACAATAAAAAATTATAATTATAAAACTCATCAATTGGGGGTAAAAAATCAATTTTAAGCCGGTTTAAAAACTGGAAACTATTTCGCGTATTTTAAGTAGTCGATTACGTCGATAAAAAGGGGTTTCAACATTGATAAAATTTTAAGCCCATGCATGCATATTTCCCAACAAAATATTATTATTAGTGAGTTAGGGGAAAAAAATCTTTTAGTTTCGAATACATACATTATGAAGCTGTCGAGGTATTGAAATGCGCAAGTGAAACTCTTTTATAGGTAGTATTTTTCTCAAAATCACCTTGAAGCATAGTGGTAATACTAATAAATATATGAATAATATTATATTACCAAACAATAGATTAAAATTACTTAAGGACGATTTTGGATAATTTATGAGTAGAAATTCAATAGACAGATAGAGTGAAAAATATTAGTACGGATTATAAAGAGAGTAGATTCACCAGAGGCTCGAACTTCAAGTTCAAGCCTCAAGCAAATCTACTCCCATGTGCCCTGACCCTAAGAGTGATGTGCAAGTGACGTGTCATAAAGGTGGGTGGATGTTGGCTGAAAGGGCGTGCTAAATTCAGCGGCGGCTTGCGTAACAGTAGTACACAAGACAACAACGCGGAACGTTAACAGAACACCGCCACTTTGGGAACTCACATCCATATCGTGGGAAAAACTATGAAGTAAGAACCAAAACACTATCTCTATGATGATGAGTCGCCTTTGTTATGTAGATTCGTTTATTTATTTTTGGATTTGGAGAGTCCTATCCTAATTCCTTCGAAGAAGGCTTTACTTGACACTTCAACCGTTTAAGAAACTTTTGCTTCGTAAATTAGTTTCAACGTAAATATAATTTTTATATAATTTATAATTTTTATATATAGTAGTATGTTATTATGTTTACTTAGATCTTCACATAATCAGAATATAATCACGTATCAAAAGTTTTATGAAATAAAGTGCGGTAGAAGAGTACCTAAGAATTAAACATTTCATTTTAAAACAAAGTGACAACAGGCAGAAGCGGTAAGTGGGTAACTACGAAACCGCGTTTCAGCAATAACCAGGCTCCGGTTTGACACAACTGGGAAAACGCTGGGAAACTGATGATGATATTCCATGTTAGAAAATACACAACACACATAGGCTATATTTTATCCCGGAATTCCCACGTGTTAAAATAGACTATAGGCTAATATTACAGTCAGTAAAAAAAACAATTATTAAAAGGTTTTAGGTAAATTTCAGGTTTTAGTTGTAGCAGAGTGACGTCCAAAGCCGATATACGTTTGATGTAATTTTCAAAAGGGTAATTTTGAGAAAAGAACATATTGAGAGTAAGACAGTTTGAGATAAGGACATTTAGAGTAAAGGGACATTTTGATAAAAAACTTTTCTGGAAAAAGACATTATGCGCTAAGAGCTGATTCTTATGAAAAAATTAATTTTTAAGATATTAAAAAATTACGATCCCCGCCCTCATTTTAACATTGCTATGTAAAGTATGTATGGATGTATGTATGTCACGTTGAGTCTCGTCCGCCTGTCTAGTCTAGACGACGTGAAGGCAATTTTTTTCTGTTCTCGGTAATACACATTTTGGCAAACTCTTTTAGATAATCTTGGCAAACTTTAGATTTCATACAGAGCGGAAAATGAATGAAGACTGAAGAGTGAGTCATGTGTGATCTACAAAAGACCTTGATAATAATGTAGAATAACATTTTTTACTGCCTATGCGATAAGCTAAATGTAATATCTTCATGCTAATAAAATCTAACACTTCAATGTTCGAAATTATTTATCTAAATATTAATAACGTAAACGTTAACCCCCTTATTCCTAAAAAATAACCAACGTTTGTTAAGCCCGTTTTAACTAAATTATGTTTGGGCCCTTTCTTCCTAATCGAAATTTACCGTGAAAGAAAGAGCCAAAAAACATTTGAGTTACTTTTTATGAATATGGGGGTTAATGTAGAGCTTCATGTTTTTATCTATATTAGGTACCTAATTTGAATGTTGTAATTTCTATTCAAATATGTCATGTAATAACAATTGTTTATTTTCTCAATTATTGTCAGGTATTGTATATGAAACGATATGAAAATGATGTACCCAAAGTAAAGAATACGAGTAAATTTCGTCTCTACCATAAATTTAATCTGCTTTTATATAAAAGTACATATAGGAATTAAAAAAAAAAAACTTAAACTTTCCAGGGTATCAATTATATGTTAATAACTTATTCAGTTTAGTAAACAATAATTTTATGTGGGGATATAAAAATGTAAGCAAAATATAATAAATAGACAGGGATTCTTTATTGTGATCTACCTAACCACTTTATTAAACTTTATCGTTACTTAACACAAATTTACTTTACCTATCATTTAAATATCTATCTTTATCAGGTTTTTAAAAGGCCTAAAATCTTTCAAATTAAAGCTATTGTGAATATCGTAATCGATGATAAGATTGCAAAATCGTATGTTACTGATATTCAAAACGTATCTCTAACTGAAATGTCAAATGGAAATGTTTACATGTATTAACTAGACAGTTGGGTATTTCCACAAAGTTACAGCAATACAATTATGTTATTAAAATTAATTACATTGTAAATAAATAAGTATAATTTATAATATTTAATATGTGGTTTGTCCGTTTATATATTATTTTTTATTTATTTTATTTAAAAGAATATATAGAGACCAATCACACAGATTGAATTAGCCCCAAAATTTCGACTTTTGTTATCGGTTACCAACTCAACGTTACTATATTTTATAACAAATACATATACAGGTAGACAAACATCCAAGACCCAGGCCAATTAGGAAAATATCATTTTTCAATTTGATCTGACCGGGGATCGAATCCGTGACCTTCTGAGTAGTGGGTGGGCATGTTAACCATTACGGTACGTCAAATGTTACGTACAACCATTAATGCACCTTTTAAACAATTATATGTTTACAAGCTACTTATGTTTGTGTTGTGTTTTCTGTAGACTAAAATATGTAGTACCTAGGTAATATAAAAAATTATCTTCATCATAGCAAAATACGTAAGAAAGTTTATTGATATTTATCACGATCTATATAGTGATTTGATTTAATGATGAAAGGTTTGATATTTAGTAAAGAAAACTCTTCAATGACACATAATTTACTCCTTTAAATTCTATAACAATATGAACCTATGTCAAATGTTTTTTGTAATTTAATTTCAAGTCTCTACTTCTCTACATGTATATTTTCAAAAGTAAAGCATCGGTCAAATAGGTGTAACATGTAAGTAAACATAATTTCCTTGACGTATTTTAGTATTTGCTTTACACATGTTCAGCTTCATGACATGTAGATATTATTTTGTTAGCGGTTGCGGTAAGTCACATGCTGTGTTTACATAATCTACCTCAGCAAGGTGTCTTTGTCCGATAACGCGATCAGCATTGTATCATTCTTCGAAAATAGAGCTCTCAAGATTCTCTGTCCATCAAGAGCATTGATCAATAGATGAAATTGTCGCTCTCACGTGGTATTGTTTTTATTATCCACACCTACCTGGTATCGCTAGTTGATAACGATACGATTATTGATAAACATACTTTAAAGTCACAGAAAACCAACTTGTAACCGCGTTTGTTTGGAGTCGCATGCATTAAATTAATCTAGTCACTAGAACAGCGCAGATACCCTCGGAATGCAATTATTTACATAAACACACGTGTCCTGCCGTTTGCGGCCGTATGCGGCGCGCGTTCTAAATTGCAGCCGCATTCAACGCAATATAGACGCGGATGCGCCGAGTATGCACCGGCGGCAGTAGATCGATGTGCCTTTAATTGCAGTGGGAGTGTCAGATGATATCGTTGGCAGCGGACTCACCGGCGGGGCGGATAGTGCGTCTTGCAGGTTCGTCCTCGCGCAAGCTGGGCGCGTGGCGGCGCGCCGCAACTGGGGCCAGCGGCGCCGCTAGCGCCAGCAGCACCAGCGGCAGCAGCATGGCGGAGCACTAGTAACCGCACCGGGCTGCGATTCCCGGCCTCACTATTTCGGCCGCACGCGCACGAGAGCCGCTTCGAGTGGAGGAGTCGCGAGAGCGCACGAACGTCGTAATAGCACGACGGCTGAGCCGAACTGAGGCGAGCGGCGCGATTTCCCGGCTGCGCGCGAGGGGGCCGGCGCGCCCCTCGCGGAAAACGCCAGCGGCCCACGAGGTGCGGGCGGGGAAAATCGCAGCGGCCGCCGCGCCGCCCGCCCCGTCGCCGCCCGTCATTGTCAAGCCGGCACCGCGCGCCGCTTACCACTTGTACCACTTACCTGAAGCTGAAGGCGCTCCACTTGAGCGTTAAACGTTGTTCTAATCTCTTTTAACATATAAATTACCCTTATGCAAATAAATTCTTTAATGTTTATATCAATTAAAGATTAAAAAAAAAACCTTTTGGGAACATTCCCGGAAGGCAATAATTTCCGGGACATTTTTTATTTGTAGTTAATTTTATTTTTAAGTTTAGTTTTTATTTTAGTTTTAATTTTAGATTTAAATACTTATATTATTCAAAAACATATAACTTTTTAGACATTATTAGCTGATATAGATAAGTTTGTTGGTTAATAAATAATTTCACTACCTACTCAATTTTCAATATTTCCTGTGTGTGTGAAAGAAGTGCCAAATAAAGAATTAATACATTCAATTATTCGTATTCACTCCCTGCCTGATACCACAAGGCTTGATACAAACTCGTCAGCTGGTTTTGCAGATATTCCACGTCGAGTAGTAGTTTATGTACCTACTAAAAACCCTGTAAAATCTGGATGCTATTTAAAATGTCATTCAGTATACCTAGCTGAATTTGCAACCAGGAAACGAATATAAAAGAAATATGTTATGAGAAACAAATACAAATATGTATTCATTCGAAATATTCCCCGCTCATCTGTACAATAACTCCCAACGAGCATACTGAAGACATTTATAATAATTTACTGAATTATATCTGGTGCAAAACTCGATTTGGCAAGCTGCCGGATAGTCATACATTTTATACATCATATCTTCATCGAACACACATATAAACTGAATATCAAATGGTACATTGAGCTCGTAACGAAAGAATTTTATTGGATTTTCAAACCAAGATGGCAATTGCAATATTCCTAGATAAAGTTTATAAATTGTTTTTAAGATATACCTTACCTACAGTGAAATTTTTTTAAGGATTTGAATAAAAAGTGTACGGTAAGAATCCTTTTCTTTTTAGTCTTCCGTCCATCGGCGCAGCGCGGCAGCGGGGAGAAACTTTATTAATTTCTTTTACTGCTTTAACAATAAATATCTACTTGAAAGTAAAAAAGTTACATTTTATGAGAAATAGTATATTACTGCAACATTTAAAAAAAAGTGAGCATTACTTCCTTCCGAAAGCTTACGGTTTGTACAACATGAAAAGTAATTATATATTTATTTATAACATTAACAAATATAAAATTACAAACTAAAACTTATATATACTACTAAAATTATTAATAAAACTTAACTTATTTAAAATGTGGTGCTTATGCGGCATGGTGCCAAGAACCCCAGCTGCATTCCCGCGCTGAATAGCTCTGAACTGTTATTCTCTGCGCGACATATGAGCCGACCTGATAAAATGATATTATTTAATTTTGTCAAAAAAAATACCAAACAAGCAAATACACAATCATTAAAGTTTATCTCCATTATTTCTTTACAATGTAAGACTGCAAATGATAATTTTATAACTAATATGGCCTGGTCAGAAGCTGGTTAAAAAGAAAAAGGAATATATATATATATATATGTATGTAGCATCACTTCACATGGCTAAATAATATGATTAATATTAAGAAGCATCATATCATTAAGGTAAGTGTAGGCAATCTGTCTTGGCCCACCCATTGCGCGATGACTGCCTATGATCGAGCAAGATTTTAAAATGGTTTAAATTGAAGATGACACGGATACCTCTCATAAATTAAGTGCACAATACATAACCCTCTTCAAATCGACATTCCACTTAATTACAAAGCCGGAAATGCCAATTTCGATTGTAAAAATAATATGATGAAATAAACTACGAATAGTCTAGGTGCAAGATAGTTGTTGCCACTTTAGTCAGCTAAGCATTATACCAGTGGTATCCCGTATAGCTATATAAAAGATTCAGCATTAGTAATTTTGTATGACAAGCTAGCAATATATTTAATACATCGTCGTCTTGTCTGCTTGGGTACCTGCCTCAGCTCTCTCTGCCACCAAACAGCAGCGCTTGCATTATGATGCTCTGGTGGATTAAGATAGCAGTGAATATAGGCACTGTGGCGAAAACAATGATATACCGGTACTACGAGAAAAGTAAAAAAACAACATCGTAGCTGCTATACGAGTATATTTTTATCTCGTACCAAGATCTGCATTGGTAGAGTCGGTCGACATCAGTTTTATATCTTCGTTTGTACACTTAGATCAGATTCCAAAATGCTCTGTACTAGATAGGTACTTACCTACGTAAGTTCTTATAGAAACCATAATTCAATAAAAACCTAACTCGACTTTGCCCGAACCAGACCAGATCCAGCTTGTCTTGAAACTATATGTTATCTTATAGGCACACTTGTAGGCGTTTTTCTCTTTTTTTAAACATGTAGCAATTTTTCATCAACAGATATCAATAATTCATCAATATTAGATTAATCGATATTAAGTTTATAGAAATTTAACATATTAAAGCTTCTATAAAATTTGGTTTAGTTCATTGATATTTAATTACCAATTACCTCTATATTTATTACTGTGTTCAGCGAAATAGGCACATGTTAAATAAAAATAAATATTAACTGCTCTCTCTTCCAATTTTCAATTCATCTAAGGCTTCCTCCGGATGCATCTTCAGTTGGTTGCTTGTTTCCTTGACTTCGCACGTGGTCTTTAGCACACAATAATGCATAAATTATTTAAAAAAATGCGACCGCGCGCGATTCCAAATTCTTTGCAATAATATAATAAAATGTCATTTTCATAATAAACAACATAGGTAGGGTCACCAAAGCTAACTTTGATATTAAGAAAATTGCCTATGGGTGTTTGCTAGGAAATCCAAGACAAGCTATTGGTCCGCCACTAAGCCCACGCAGATCGCGTTTATGAATGAAGGGAGGCGCTTGAATGAGACAAGATTGCTCGACAGTGGCTCAGATCATGATTTTACGTATGACATACGTATGAAGCGTACAAATACGGCAACAAACAGTGGACCTACTACGACCTATGAAAGAAATCCTAAAACGATTAAGTAAGCAAGATGTCGGCTTATATAGTAGTAATTCTAAATATTAGAAAAAGATGTGGTGTAAATGAGGATGTCGTGACGAAGATCGAAATAGGGATGTTGAGATGGTTTGAACATGTAAAGAGGATGGATGAAAGGAGACTGACGAAATGTATTACAGAGAGTTGGCTAGGAGAGTCGGTTATGGTCGGCTTCAAAAAACATACCTACTGCGGCCAAATCGCAGACCTTTTGAAAAAGGAAGACATCGGCGAGCGTGTATGACGAGAGTGATGAATGGGGAGGAGGCGAGGGAGGTATGTAGGTAAGGATCGTAACCAAAGTACCCCTCCGGGAGACAGGCGTGATGATATGTATGTATGTAATTTAAATCTAATGGCTTATAATATGATTGCACCGTTTCGCTATCTGATCGGTATAGAAGCCGTTAACTAGGCCCCCAGCACGTTATGTTCCCCGTTCATATACCTAGCAATATAGGTTTCAGAAGGCCATGACTATAGTGCTTTTTGGTTCCGTATAAAAATATCAAAGTAATATATTTAGATACAAACAGTCTGAACCATAGTGATTATCAAACGACTTCAAAAAAGGAGGTTCTCAATTCGGCTGATTTATCATTTCTGAATCGATTTTGAAAATATTTTTTTGTTCGAATATAAGTTTTAATTTGGTCCCATAGAAATTTTATCAAAATCGGCGCTGTAGTTTGGTTTTAAAATCAAAATTTGTTAACTGGAAATCTTTAATCGTCTAAGTCAACTTAGTAAGTATACTTATTAGGTAACTATCTATTTTGTGATAATAGTAAAAAAAAAACAAAAACCAAATACATACTTTTTACGTAGATAAAGCATACTCAATGAATCTAGGTGAATTTAGACGACTATCAGAAAATGAGCAAAAAAAAATAAAACATCATAAAACGTATACCTACTTAGGTAAACAACTTACTCGCATACTCAATTTTGCTATAAAAATAACTAGGAAGTAGATAATAACAGTGATTTTTATTTAAGTCTTAATTGAATACCTAGCTAGGTAGGTAGGTTATACGAATTTGAAATATGGTTGAAATTGAAAGCAATCAGTTAAAAAAAATAAGATAAACCCGTATCTGCTGTTTATCTACCATGCCTTGTTTTTGTTTGTTGAATTTGTTTATAAATAGGTACCTAAAATGAACATACCTACCAAACTATTACAAGGATAATTCAGAAGTTCTTGTTTAGGTATACCTAGTAAGTACTATGCGCATGATGTTGTCAATGATGTCGGTTTTTGTTTTTTTGGAAAAAAAGATTATTTTATATTGTCATCATTCGAGTTTTATTGATGTACTTGTGTACTGCATATTTTGTAAGTATTATCACTATCACTTCATCACTAGGTAGATACATAGTATAAAACAAAGTCGCTTCCCGCTGTCCCTATGTATGCTTAGATCTTTAAAACTAGGTATAATACATGTATTTTAAAGCATTGCACCCGTGCGAAGCCGGGGCGGGTCGCTAGTTTTGTATAAGTAATGATTTCTGTCGAGTTTTTTTTATTCCAATCGTGTTTTCTTCTTGTAACATGAGACTTCAATGCTTCAATATTCATGTTATAAAAGATATTGAACACAAAAATTAAGTAAATCTTTTTGTATTATTTCAAATTGAAAAATAACCATAATATCGTTGGTACTTTAAACCTAACGAGTGTGATATCAAATTAAATGTTTTAAACGGCTATTTAAAAAAAAAAAAATATTTTTAAGTAAGTACTTACATCATGTTTGTATGGTACCTATGTCACAAAATACCTAATAATACTAAGTACCTAAGTGAAATTCATGTTTAATTTCTACATAGTCGGGTCGTTTAATTTGCTTATATTCAACTAATGTAACGCAAACTATTCTTTCTCTCTCTCGCTATTGCTTCGGAGCCCAGGGTCCGATTTCCTACTTTTTCTCCTCCACTTCGCCCGGTCTTCGGCATCCCTAGTTGTGAGACCATTTGCGCGCATATCGTTTACTGCGACGTCGAGCCAGTATTTCTTAGGCTTGCACCTTCTACCTGGCCCTGGCGGAGGCGGCATGGCTAGACACTTGTTCCCAACGTAACTAGTACGGTTTCCGCAAAACGTGGCCGTACCATCGTAGCCGATTCTCTTGAAGCTTATCAGCTATGTCACGAACATGAAGGCTGCCCCGAATATGGGAGTTATTTATGCGGTCTTTCCGTGACTCCACACATCCAACGCAGCATCTTCATCTCCATGACATGCAACTCATGCTTGTGCCGCTCAAGCACGGGCCACGTCTCGCTACCGTACAAAAGGACAGGCCTTATCATTGCAAACGCAAACTACTTTATTAACTCGACTTAACTACTAATATATGTCTGAAATCTGTAATAAAAATACCAGTTTGTCTTAAGGTACCTAGACTAGAAGTATTCAAGGTAAATAAGTGCTTATTGGGTAGGTATAAACTTACTTAAGCCATGATTTCATCATTAAATATCGGGAAATACTTACGTTTCTATGGGAACAAAGGAAAATCGAGACAGGACGACGTCAACTGTCTCGTTTATTTACTTTATAAGTACTTTAATTATATGTATACCTAAGTAGGTAATCAAGCTTTATGGTGGTTTTGCACGCATTGTTTACCTGTCCCCGTTTCATTTTATTTTTTCTTTCTTTCTTTCTTAATATTTCTACGGGAGCAGGTGCCTTACCAATGCAAGAAAGATTGAGTGAGGGAGATGTCGCCTAACATGTTTCTTGCTGCCTCGCTTACTCACTGGATCTTTCATGATTTTGAGAGACGGTAGTAACCCCCCAGAACTTCCTACTTTATTTGAAATTTCAGAGTATGGTAAAGATACATGTTTTTTTTTCTGAAAATATTACCGAACAGCTCAATATAGGTTTAGAATATTCTTACACCCATTCATAAAAATTAACAAACGTTTGTAAAGCCCCTTTTATATAAAAAATTAGAGAAAAGGACAACATATCCTTTTCTAACTTATCGATACATAAAGTACTTAAAAAAAAACGAAGAATGAGACAAAACCAAAGAATTTGGAATCGCCGCACGGTCTCTCTACAGGCAAAAACACATTTACGTTGAAATCAGGTTCAACCATAGATATTGGAATCGCGCGCGGTCTCATTTTTTTTATAATCTATGAGTTCAACGAACATTTGTTAATGTTAAGGGGTTAGAATACCTTGGAGTAAAACTCGATCTCGAAAATGAAAGTGCGTGAAAGAATGCTAAAAATAAGAATTATGCTTTGGGCTTTGGGTTTACCCTTGGGGCATTTAGTCAAATATGTTAAGGATTTATTTTTAAAGTAAAGATCAAACATTGGTGAGGATATTTTATTCCATAATACAGCATTAAGACAAACCGGAATGTCACATTTCGCATTTTTATTATTTTTGTCTTCATAAAAATTAAAAAAAAAGTCTATCCACCACACTTGCCACAACTTCGTCCTTAGAAATGTGTTTTAACAATTTCTTCTAAATTATTATAAAAATGCTAAGTTATAATTAATTGTGTAGAGCAAAGTACCGCTGAGAATTCTGAGCACTGTTTCCCTGTAAGCGGAAACATTCTCAAAATAACACCGTTTATCTATTACATATTATACCTAAATTACAAGTTAATCTCGATTCGTCACGAGAAGCAGCCTGTAAATGCAGTTTCATCACGACGAGCCGTTGCCGAGAACGGGTACCGTCTATCTGAAATGTTTTGAATGTAAAATACATAACAGCTTACCTATAACTTCCATAAAAATAAACTATCATTATACAATAAGTCGCTCAATTTATAAGTTGAATGCACATTAGATGACACTAAGGAAAACATTAGTTTAATCGAGTTCGAAATCACATAGCGATGTGTATAGGCAGTAGGCAGCGACCAACGAAGCGGTATCTTGAAACCGCGTCCTATCCTGGGCGGCCCAGCTTCAACTTGTACTCCTTTACTTGTTGACTGCTAAGGACACTATAGGCATCTAACAACAAATTAAAGTCATAAGAAGTGGATTAACTTTAAATACTTTATTACGACAACTTATTCCACATTATAGTATACATATAAAACATGTTATGCTGTGATTCACTTTATCACGTGTCAGCTACATACCTATCCACATCACAATGCGCGATCACTCAACAGTGTACACCTCGTCTTCCCTTTGTTTACTGATAACTATAAACAAAATTGTAATTTTGCGTTAAATTTACACACTATATATTTTGTTCAACTTCAACAGGGATCGAACAAACAACGCACCTCGAATGTGGACCCTATTACCACTTCACTCGATTCAGTAAGACCCCTGATATATTCGTACACACGTGTAAATGAGGAATCGTGTCCAGTTGGGCGGAGCTCGGTGCTGTCGGCGATCGGTTGCAAGTGGTCGAAGAGAATGCGATGCGAGCTCGGTCACCGGGTGACGCATCAGTAATACATTTATGATTCCGCACATAATACATTGTATTTAGCAAATAAAGTTAACATATCTTAAACCATAGTCTCTTTCAGTAATCAGATTTGTCTGTAAGTCGGCGGCGCACTGCGGTTAGCGGTTGGCGTTCTTCAGTTGGTTGGAGAGCCAGTCCAGCCCCTCGTAGAGCCCATCGCCGGACGTGGCGCACGTAGCCTGGATGTACCACAGCCGGTTGCGCAGCGAGTGCAGGCCCAGCTTGTCCGTGATCTCGGCTGCGTTCATTGCATTTGGCAGATCCTGCACAAATAATCATTAAATAATTGTTAAATGTTTTATGTTAAACTACTTAAGATTGTGTGTTTAGAATAATGTTGAATGTTATTATTTTTTGCCTTTCTATCGAATTGTTTTAGAAGTAAGTTAGAAAATAAATCAATAAATTAATTATGGGGTAGATAGCCTTGCAATTAATGTACTATCTCACATAGAGCAGATTTAAAAGTTAAGTCTCTGTTTTTATCTTTTACTAAGTATAGAGATAATAATTTGATAATTTCTCAGAATAATACAGATTAGGGATCCTTTCACTATGAAAAGCTACAAAATATACCCATTTTGACTCAAAACAAAGATGTTTCTCCTCAATTAGTGATAGATCTAGACATAGAAAATATTGATAGCCGTATTTTCACTTGATCAAATTTTACGATCAGAAGGGATATATATTATTTTACTAGTGAACTGACCTGTGTATTCTATAAAGCACCTGTTGCAAATAAACTGAAATTTGTTATTTTATATTTCTATTATTATGTCTGCTGTCATTTCTTTTCTCAATCAATAAATTTGAAATACCAGTTTTGTAATAACAAGACTATAGCTCTGTTTTCTACTACCATCAGCCTTATTTAAATTTATTAAAGTTAAGTTCATATTTATTATTAGGATGAGTTACTTAAGTACCTAAGTCTAAGTCATCACATAAGGGAAGAAGTAGTACTTGACTTAATAATCTGATCTTTTTGCAAAAGTATTTCTAAAACAAACAACTAAAATTACCGTGCAAAATAATAGTGCAACCTCATCAAAAACAGATGTCAAAATAAATAAAATCCATCCATATCCATACTAATCCATACTAATATTATAAATGCGAAAGTCAGTCTGTCTGTCTGTCTGTCTGTCAATAGATAATCATAAGATAATTTTCATCTTGACCTGACTGGGGATCGAACCCGGGACCTCCAGAGTAGCGGTCAGGCATGTTAACCATTACGCCACGGAGGTCGTCATGTTCTAACTCACCTGTTTGTTTGCAAAGATCAGAAGTACCGCATCTCGTAACTCGTCTTCACTTAACATCCGCATGAGCTCTTCACGCGCCTCTCCAATACGCTCTCGGTCGTTACTGTCTACTACAAAGATGAGACCCTGAAAATTAAAGACACGAAATTTATTTAACTTATTGATTTCTCTTAACATAGTTTTTTTACTGCTTTAGAGCATTGGGTCTTTTAAAACATGACTTATGTAATGTTTTTCTTCTGAGGATACTTGCAGACTTGGACTTCAAAGAGATAAATTGAGGAATAAGTGCAACAGTGAAACACTGGCATGAGAAATATATCAGGCATATTAATATAATATAGGTAATATATAATAGGTTAAGCACTTTTATATGGCCTGCTCAAGATCAACCCCCTTTGGGAATGCATCTGGCACTGTCACCTGTCAGAAAATAGCATGAGCAAGGTCCTGGTCGATGGTTGCGCAGAGTTGCCATCAACGAGTCCTTTTGCCTAAAATTATGATTTTTCTTTTCAGACAATTTACTTGTGCGTTACAACATATGTGTGCGTTAAAATAGTAGGTTGTTTTACTTTCACAGTATTTATCCCACAATGGCATTTTACTAGACTGCAAGTTGAAGGAGAAGTTGCAATGGAGGGAATTGTAAAATGAACAAATAGGAAGAGAGGGTGTGATCTTTTCCAAAACCAGAAACTAAAACATATTTAAACATCAATAAAAAATAATAAATTTATTAACAGTAATTTGCAGTTTGTAAGGTTAAAAAAATATTTGTCACACACACACACACACACGAATTGCCTATTTTCATAGTTATTATTTTTCTTTGGTTATTCTTCCTAATAATCAAGGGATTCTAAATCCCACAGGAAACATTCTTTCTTTGTTTGTTGTTATTACATTACATGCTTAGTTCAAATGAAAGGCAATGCTGCAAGCATTGCCTAAAGATGTTGTTGTCAAGCATCTATCAAGAAGACATCTAATAAAATATTCTTTTAAAAGAAAATATATGGTTCAAAAATATACAAACCTGTGTGTTCTGGAAATAATGCCTCCACAATGGCCTAATTTTGTCTTGACCGCCGACATCCCACACTGTGAAACTGATGTTTTTGTATTCTACAGTCTCCACATTAAAACCTGAAAACAATTTAATTTTGATTATGTTACATAACCTACACCAGTTTCCATAAAACCTAAGATTAATGGGAAGATTTCTTTAGTCAAGTCATTCTTTGTCAGGGCTTTATCATTGCCGAATTAACACTATAAGTAGCAGTAATTAACGATTTCATAATTTTAAGACTAATATTGGCAGTAAAATGTGGTAACTTTATTTTTTAAAGCCTACAATACTTTTGGTAGGGTGAAAATGTAACATACCAGAGGTAACAAAACCTTGACAATTAACAATACCACTGTTGTCTGGAGTTTATTTGATTGTTATTTGTAAATATGTTTGTGTATACTTCTTGATGCAAAAAAGAATATCGAATTGTACTGCAAGCCTGCAATCAACTATTGTTGCTACTAGGGCCATTGACCATTTTGACAATCTAGCCACCAAATTAAAAATAGAACACTTCATTTCAAATGTCAAACCTGCTGCAGGCAAAAAACATTTACTTTCGAGCAATATGGTCTCCGGGAAGAGAGTAGCTACATTACCAAACTATAGGCCAATCGGCATATGAAATATATTATAGTGTATACATATTGTACACAAATTATTGGATGTTTTCTTTCCTTTTTTAAATGTGAATTTGACACTATTCATTGACACAAATTAATCTGATATAAAAAAATTCTAAAAAAAGAAGTTACACTTGTATTTTTTTTAATAAATACTAACAAATGACTAGAGAAATTAAAAAAAGGGTCCCATTTTTTTTATGCTTTGAATTTAGTTTGAGTTTAATTAAAATCCTACTTACCCCATCAACATGAACTTTACTCTTCTATACTAAAGGATCTGTCACATGATTATAATATGTAGCAGTATATATAACTATACAAAAAAATATTATAAAATTATGAAGTAGCAAGAACCAGCAGACTAAAAAATTTTTTTTTATTTTGGAAAAATGTTTAGGTATATTTTCAGATACAATGCCATTGGAACTTGAGTTGCTTGAGCTGGGTAAATTGTTAAAAGTATAAGTATATACAACCTATCCCTTGGAATAGATGGTGTGAGCAAAATTATGAACCAAAGATGAAGAAAATGGTGTTAGATCTATGTATCACAACTACTAACTTTAATTCTATGTATCATAATGATCTATGTATCGTAACTACAAAAAATTTCGCCTGAACATTCAAAAGAAATATTTAAAATGATAATAACTATATATAGGTAATTAACCTTTGAACAAATAGCTATACATACCAATCGTGGGAATCGTCGTTACAATTTCTCCTAATTTAAGTTTATATAGAATTGTGGTTTTACCAGCAGCATCCAAGCCAACCATCAATATTCTCATTTCCTTTTTGCCAAATAGGCCTTTAAATAAATTTGCAAACATATTCCCCATTTTGCTGCTTTATGGATAATCTGGAATAATAAATAATTATTAGAACACTCGCTCTGAGTCATCCCTAAGCCAGCCTGCATGTTACTTCAATCAATGATAATGACATGGCAAGTCGTTGTTGGCATTTTAGTTCTTAGAAAGCAAAATTATATGTTTTATACAAAAATAGATAGATAGTGTTTATATAAGAATATAAACTAGATCGGGAACATTAAAATCAGCCAGACTAGGCGTGTGGTCAGGGTTTAACATAGATTAACCGACACCGCTGTAGGTCTGCTGCGGTCACCACCCTCTGTTGTAATTATAATATTACGTAAATATCCACACACTAATTGCATTACTATTGATAAAAACACTTTTATAACTATTAGATTACATATTACTTACATTTTCAAGAGCAAATAACTTTATTTCACAATAAAAACGCTTCACTTCACTGAATTCTTTACAATTCGCTCGCTGGATGTCAAAATGGCGGCGAACGTGGAAGTTGTTCGTGCCCTGCCACGTCCAACAAAAAGTGGCCAGTGTTAAAAATAATTTAAAAAAATATCTTTGAAAACACCATTGGGCGACCACCATCACGGGCTCGGATGGCTTACTAGCATCTTCATCAGGGGGGTTACTACCATCTCTTCAAACCATGCAAGTTCCAGTGAGTAAGCGAGACAGCGCGATACAAGATGTAAAGCGACATCCCCCTTACTCACTGGAACTTGCATGGTTTTTAGAGATGGTAGTAGCCACCCAGGTGGGTTACTACCGTCTCTTAAAACCATGCAAGATGCAGTGAGTAAGCGAGACAGCGCAATACATCATGTAAAGCGACATCCCTCTTACTCACTGGATCTTGCATGGTTTTAAGAGACGCTGGTAAGCCACCAGATGATGTAAGGCGACATCTCCTTTACTCACTGGATCTTGCATGGTTTTAAGAGACGGTGGTAACCCTGTTTGTGACAAACAGGGGGGTTACTACCGTCTCTTAAAATCATACAAGATCCAGTGAGTAAGCGGGATAGCGCGCTACATGATGTAAGGATTGAAGGATGCTACATTCCCTTTACTCAATCGTTCTTGCATGGATTTAAGAGATGGTGGTAGGCCACCAGCCGATGACGTGTGGATGGCGCATAAAAAGATAAAAAGGGCCCTCTGCTTTTTCTTTCTTGTGCCCATGCCGTCAAAGTCAAACGTAACGTCAAACAAACGAAACAGTTTTTTTTCTTTGTCATTGCATTGTCTGTCTGTCAAGGAAGAAGAATACTCTTGGTCTTGGAATGAATGCACAAACTAAATAGAGATACTACCTTGGAATTGGAATACTCCACCATGGCATGGCCAATGGACGTTTGGTAGGAATCTCCAAAACCAAAGAAGAAATTGATTGAACTATAGGCTGGAATCGCCTTGCTTTACTCGGCTTTGGTGTTTGTGGACTGTGGAGTCTGTGGACCACAAATTAAAAACAGTTGTGGACAAAACTGATTCAGTTTACTGATACCTTAATTTGCACAAAACAAAACTGAGGTGTTCGACTGGCTCGCTCGCTCTTGCTTTTGCAGCTTCTTTCACGACGATACGAAGATTTAATATATTGATTTGGGTTAATATCTATAGGACTATTCCATATTAATTTAAATACCTAACAATAGTTCGCTAATTACTTTGTGTGTTAGACGAAATTCAACACAGTTAAACGTGTGTGCTTTCACTTATGCACGTAGATTCTCTCGTCTCAGAAGTCAAAAGTATTCCTAGATAATACGTTTGTGCTTGTTTCTATCCTCAAATTTACTAATTTATATACCTTCATTCAAAATGTTCTGATGTCTTATACATTTCTGATTTGTTTTCATCTCGTAAATTACATTATTTTCGACTATTCGTAGAACTAAGTAATAGTTCAAATGAACTATTACCACAGAATATAAAATAGTATGTGCTATTACTCTGTTGAGTCTATAGTTTATTCACCGCACATAGAGTTAACTTTTCTCACAGAGCTTATACAATAAATTACCTATTAAACATTATTTAAGTGGTTTACGAACGAAAGATGAAGAACTTAGATGATTGGTTGGTCAAACCACCAAAGTATACAACTTTCAGGGTTAATATTCTTAGAAAATTTGATTTCGAAAATCTGAAGAATTTTTTAATCCAGGTAACATTAAAACAAATTTAATTATTTAGGTATTTGTGTCAGATAATTTATAGACAACAATTATTATAGTAATCCGCTTTGTAAATAATTAAGAAACAAATCTTTTCAATCTAAATACTGTTAATCAATCAATTCATTCTCAAATTTAATTTATTACCTTCATTAATTTCTATTGTGTGGGTTACAAGGTCCCCCTTTGATATTGTTTCTTTAAAATTCACAAGATGTCATTAGAGATCAACCATTTAATATTCCTTGAAGCACTAAAGTTTTCCTTTTCAGACAATTAATTATTTCATAATTTATTAATCTTGTTTCTTACAGCAATCTGAAGAATTAAATAGTGTAAATATACCCAATTTTTATTTGTTAAGACCTGACTGCCTTGTCATTGAACAATGGCCTGATGATGTTCAAGTAAAAAATGGAGATAAAGATGTTGTGGTTGATGCTTTGTGTGCTGCAGCTGTGTTGAGGGGTGCCCATGTGTTTGCACCAGGAGTCATGGGGCTTCCTTCAGGTAATTGCCAAATAATTTAGAATTGCTAAACTTGTATATTTCAAAATAATTTTTGTTGGTAAGATTACAGTACATTCTGTCCTCTGCTTGATATAGATGGTCCTCACTGATCGTCTCACTTACATTTTGGAAGCAGCTGCATAAATACTACTACTGGTCAAAAATAATTTAAGAGATTTTACGACTCGACAAAAAGAAAAAGAAGAAGCTGCATCATATTATCAGGCAGTTGCATTGATCATAACTAAGCATTCATAGACCTTAAACTAGCAGAAGAATATCCCACAATAAGCTCTCTGATTTTTTGTACAAAATTTTTAAATTGGGATTCGTCAGTATTCTTTGTGTAGAAGTTCTAAAAGTAAATAGTTGAAGGAAAGAAACATTCATAATCCTTTAAAAAACTTACGAAAAATACACTACATGAGCATCACTCAGTTTTAGTATGCCATAGTCAATTTTTAACTAAGGTTGTTTACAGCAGAATTTTAATAGTAGGTACCTACATATTTTAATTATTTCAGGTTGTCAAAAAGGAGATAGAGTAAATATTTATGGAGATATAGCAGGCCAGTGTAAACGGGGATTGAAAATAGATTATGATGGTAAGAAACTGTATGTGGGAACAGGCTATTTAAAGATGACAAGAAAAGAATTATTTGACAATGGAATACAACCAAGGTGATTAAATATTTTGTCATGTAACTATTTTATGACAGAATTGTGTTACTATTGTATACTTTTTTTTACTATTGTTTTTAATAATGTAAAGATTGCTTGTCTGAATGGGCTAAAATTGCCTTATTTTGAAAATCCTTGAAGGCCTACTTCTTGAAGATTACATGATGTGTCCATCAGCGTCATTAATGGCTGGTCAATTACAGGCTACAGTTAGTGTTGAATAAAGCTGTAATAAATACATATAGACATAAACTAAAACTTCTATAGCTTCTGAATTCATGCAACTGATCTAAACTTAAAATCTGACTAGGAAATATAAATTGGTCTCTATTCTTTTACATCTTATATGCATCACCCAGAGTACTCTTTAAAATTTCACTTTTATTAAATATTAATAATATTTTGATATAATGTGATACTTAACAATTTTAGTGGTATAGCTGTCCACACATTGTTACCAGCTTCAATGTTACCTGTTATTAATGAATCATTGTATTCAAAGGGGGCAATCTTATTACAAAACCTGCCATCAATAGTCTGTGGATGGGTAGTGAATGCTAAGCCAAATGAAATCATCTTAGATATGTGTGCAGCTCCAGGAAATAAAACAACACATTTAGCAGAAATGTCACATGACCAAGTTGGTAACATTATTTTTTGTTTTAAATTATTTTTAAAGCGCTCACCTTTGTTTTAAGAAGTCATATCCACACACATTTTAGAGAGCCGCTTTTTCATGACCATGAGTCTAGCATAGCCTAAAGAAATTACTAAAATAATAAAACTATTTGTTGTTTTTATTTTTCATAGGCATACATAATTGCTTTGGACAAAACACCCCAGAAGATAGCAAGTATTCAAGAAAACTGTATAAATCATGGCATAACATGCATAAATGCATTTGCATTTGACTCTACAAAATGCTGCTCTGAGACAAGTGAAGGAATAAAGCAAGGACCTCCGTACCCTCCAAACAGTTTCGATAAAGTCCTCCTAGATGCACCTTGCAGTGGACTAGGACAGAGACCCCAGCTCATCAACAAAATGACACCCAAAATGCTCCAGTCATATAAATTTGTTCAGAGGAAGTTACTTAAATCTGTAAGTGAGGCCACTATATTCCAAGCATTTTTTTATTCATTAATGACATCAATCATATCGCACATAATACATAGCTACATGTACATTCTATTCTAACCAAATTGGCTTTTATTTTATGTTATGTTGTTTTTTAAGGCAGTGGAAGTACTCAAAGTTGGCGGGAAATTAACATACAGTACATGTACTGTGACTGAAGATGAAAATGAACGCATGGTGTCTTGGGCGTTAGAAACATTTCAATGTTTATCATTGCTTCCAGCTGAACCCCTCCTTGGAGGCCCAGGATTGCCCGATTGCGGCTTGAGCGACCAGCAAAGGTAACCCTATTATTTTCTTATTCTTGTCATCATTAACTGTTGATTCAGTGGTTAAGGCGTTTGCCTAAGGACCTGGAGTTCATGGGTTCATTTCCCATGAGTTATTGTTTACTGAACAAATAATTTTCATTGTCGTAATCACTTTTTAGTGATCATCATCATTATCATTTCAGCCGCAGGCTGTCCACTGCTGGACATAGGCCTGACCAAGGATTTCCAAAATGACCGGTTGGAAGCGGCCTGCATCCAGCGCCTGCCTGCGACCTTCCTTAGGTCATCTGACCATCTGGTCGGTGGGTGTCCGATGCTGTGCTTACCGGTGCGTGGTCGCCTTTCGAGAACCTTTCTGGCCCATCGGACATCGGTTCGTCGCGCTATGTGCCCTGCCCACTGCCACTTCAAAGAAATAATCCGCTGGGCTATGTCAGCAACCTTTGTTCTCCTACGGATATCCTCATTCCTGATTCGGTCTTGTAGGGAAATACCGAGCACAGCTCTCTCCATGGCTCTTTGGGCGACCTTGAGCTTTCTTATGAGGTCCATGGTAAGGGACCACGTTTCGGACCCATATGTCTTCACACACTGGTCGAAGACCGTAGTTTTAAGGCAATGAGGTATTAAGGACGAGAAGACATTGCGGAGTTTCCCGAACGCTGCCCAGCCGAGTCGGATTCGACGAGATACCTCATCCTTGAAGCTGGAGCTGTCAGCCTGGATCAACTGACCCAAGTAGACATATTGTTCCACAACTTCAAGGGTGCAGCTCCCAACAGAAACCGGCGACGATGTAACATGTACATTCAACATTATTTTGGTTTTGTCCATGTTCATTTCAAGGCCCACCTGTTGGGAGACTTCATTGAGGTCATTAAGCGTGATACTTAAGCCCTCCGGCGATTCCGCCATGACGACAATATCATCAGCAAATCGAAGGTGTGTGATATACTCGCCATTGATGTTGATGCTGGAATGAGAAGGACTAGCCTTCCCATTCCAGGAGCTTGAAGGCATCTTCCAGAGCAGTGGTGAACAGTTTCGGTGAAATCTCCCTGTCTCACTCCTCTGCAGTTGAATAGACTTCGTGCTCTGCTCTTGTACTCGGACTGACATAATGGCGTTATTTTATAAACACTTCAACACCTCAATGTACCGATGGTCAATGCGGCACCGCTGGAGAGACTGAAGCGCAGCCCATGTCTCGATCGAATCAAAGCCTTCTCATAGTCCACAAAACCTAAGCATAGTGGCTGGTTATACTCCCTGGTCTTTTGTATAACCTGCCGCAGCTTATGAATTCATACGACATTAATGTGGTCTATAGTACTACTGAAGCCTTTTTGGAAACCGGCTTGTTTGGGAGGCTGGAAGGTATCGAACCTGTTCGCGAGACGATTCGTGATCACCCTCGAAAACAGCTTATAGATGTGGCTCAGGAGCGTGATGGGTCTATAGTTCTTCAATAGGGTATTGTCACCTTTTTTGAAGAACAAGACCACCACGCCTCTGTTCCACGCCTTTGGCGTCACGCCCTCGAGCAAAACGGAATTGAAGAGCCTCTGAAGGACTTTTAGTACCGGCGTTCCACACGCTTTTAGAAGCTCCGCTGTAATTCCGTCCTCGCCAGGCCCCTTGTTTTTCTTGATAATTACTAACATTACAGCTAATGTTTTTTTTGTATATTATGTTCTAGAGGAATGGTGCAGAGATTCAGTCCAACTGACGATAGTTTGAGGGTTGTGGATCCCATCTTCAAGGACACAATAGGATTCTTTATTGCACAATTTATTAAAACAAAATGAGTTCCATGGATCCCAGTTTTTCAATCTACTGAAGTGATCTGCAAAACTTGTTAAATTTTATGATAATATGTTTGTTTGTAATTTTTATAATATATTTGTATTTATAAAATGAAGTTATTTGTTTAAGCTCCGATATAAAGTTATAATAAGTAAATAATAATAAAAAGTAGTATATCGAAGAAAAAGAACGAAATAAAGCAGAAAAGACGCAGTCTTTCTTTTGCACATTAAAGATTGTAGTAGTCCTTCTTTATCTTAGCGTTTTCCCGTTTGCATCTTGCCTTCAAATAGGGATTCGCTTAAATGTGAACTTATATCATCCTACTTTTTATATATGAAATACTGAACAGTTGCAAATCTTACAATAATGCATTACATAAAACTTGGCATTATTTTTTAATTTAACCACCTGCTTGACTTCAATCCTTTTAGAAATGTAATTCTTTGCTTGCTAGTGGAATCCTCATCCTCCACCATGTGGGTTACTATTTACAGTCTCTTAAAACCATGCAAGATCCAGTGAGTAACAAAACAGCGCTATACATGATGTAAGGCGACATCTCCCTTAATCGTGTTTGCATGGTTTTAAGTGATGGTAGTAAGCTAGGTACCAGGTCCCTTACTATTGTCTCTAAAAACCATGCAAGATCCAGTGAGTAAGCGAGATTTCGCATTACATCACGTATTGCGCTGTCTCGCTTATTCACTGGAACTTGCATGGTTTTTAAGCGATGATAGTAGGCCACCGTAAAAGAAAATTCTTTCTTCTTTTTGGGCCGACAAAAGATACAATACACGAAAAGAAGGTGAAAATACACATTGAACATCAACGCAGACTTCAGTGTCTCCGTTGCTCGACTACCTTTAACTTTTAACCAACTCACAAACGTGTGTTAACATAGATGTAAAAATAGAGCGTACGCACATTACACGCTAATTTTTACTGTAAGGGGGGTTACTACAGTCTCTTAAAACCATGCGAGTTCCAGTGAGTAAGCGGGACAGCGCAATACATGATGTATGGTGACATCAGTATCTCTATTTAGTTTTTGGCGACATCCCCCTTACTCACTGGATCTTGCATGGTTTTAAGAGATGATAGTAGGCCATCAGTTTTGTCATGGTTTTGCCACAGTTACGGTGAAATGTTCGTCTAAGGTGACATTTCGCTTACTCGTTTGCCTGCTAAGATAAGATCATGGTAAACCCCTGTGCCTGAAAAAAATGATACATAACGTGCATTGCGTTGTGTGATATGTATGTACTATGTTGATTGATCGTGCATTAGTTGAAATGCCTTAATGATTTCTTATGTTTTCGCGATTGTTACACATTAAATTAAACTATTTTATACGGTTTTCTATCGCGTTTATTGCTTACTTATTTATACCTAACGTTTCAAGCACTTTACAGAGCTCATGGTCGCAGGCAGACTGAGTTGACATTCGTCTGTGTCATTTGTTTCTGATGTCACAAGAAATGCCTTTTTATTTTCTACGCATGCACCTAACGAAAAAATAAAACTGTCAGAAATCGTAAACGTCAAATGAGGAAAAATAAAAAAGCGAAAACAAACAATTTCGTGTTGCTTACATGCTCATTCATTTTGATTTTTGAATCATTTTTAGAATAAAGGAATAAATATATATGTTAATAATTCCAATCGATCATATTAATAATTTTCACATACTTATATAGTGCAATTCTTACATTAATAAAATGGGTAAAACATCAAAGGATAAAAGAGACATCTACTATAGGTTAGCCAAAGAAGAAGGCTGGCGAGCCAGAAGTGCATTTAAACTATTGCAAATAAATGAAGAATACAATATATTTGACGGCGTTTTGCGAGCTGTAGATTTATGCGCGGCACCAGGTAGTTGGAGTCAAGTATTAACTAAAAAATTGAGACAAAATACTGCGCACGAAGATGAGGTTAAGATAGTCGCCGTTGATTTGCAGGCCATGGCGGCATTGCCTGGTGTTAAACAAATACAAGGAGACATTACGAAGTTGTCTACTGCAAACGAAATAATCAAAGAATTCGAAGGAATGAAAGCTGACTTAGTGGTGTGCGACGGAGCTCCTGACGTGACTGGACTTCATGACATTGATGAATATGTGCAGTCTCAGCTTCTATTAGCAGCTTTGAACATAACCACACACGTACTCAAAGTAGGCGGCGTATTTGTTGCCAAAATTTTCAGAGGAAAGGATGTCACACTTTTGTATTCCCAGCTGAAACAATTTTTTGAATATGTTACAATATCAAAGCCTAGGAGCTCCAGAAATTCGAGTATAGAAGCTTTTGTGATTTGCCAGAACTATGAGCCACCAAAAGGATATATACCTACTATGGTTAACCCATTGTTAGACCATAAATACTGTGATTTTAATCAGTTTACTGGGCCAAATAGATTTATTGTTCCGTTCAATGCTTGTGGCGACTTAAGTGCATATGACTCTGATACTTCATATCCCTTACTTTTAGAAGGACAAACTAGTTATGAATACAAAGAACCAGTGCAGTCTCCTATAAACCCACCATACAAGGAAGTGCTTGAGAAAACAAAAAACTTGCAGATTAATAAATAGCCTTTATATCTCATGCTTGAATTAACTGGCACTGTACTGCCTCTCCCAAGACAACCAACTAATTCTTTGTAAAGAAAGCTGTCTTAAGTATATTTCTTAATAAAAGCATCAGCTACGAACAAAATTTTCTATGATTAAAGCTCTATATTATTATTCTAGCAAATAATAAAGATGATGATTTATTGACATATACATATATTGGATCTCTTGCATCTGCTGGATTCTATGTTTAGTCCTGCATAAATTTTTCCATTTAGGTAGATGAATGTAGAAAATAAATAAATAATAGAAATTAAAATAAAACCAAACCTTATTACTATTACAAACATTTGTCAGTGAAATTTGTTTTTGTTACAATAATTATGAACTATTTTAATTGCATTTTAATTTAAACGAAAAAAATTACATTGAATAAGTCTGATATATCATATATAATAAATTATCATTTTTATATATTTAATACATAGGTACAATGTTTAGAATTAATTCAATTAAGTTTACAAAATACCTAACCAAAGTTTGGTATTTATAATTGCCATATTATTAATTTATTGAATCTTTGGTATATGGTACGCTTTCTGAGTCTTATTAAAAAAAAATTGCGTCCGATTCGAACTTCTTTGTATATAATGAATATTTATTTCCTTACCGTGCGTTTGTCACAGGTTATACTGGGTTGTCTGCAACCTGGATTCGAACCCAAGATTGATCGTCTAGTGTTTGCTAGTGTGGCAATCAAGTTCGTCACAATGTTGACCATGTGGACAAAGCCTGCCTTTAGCAAGAAGATTATGAAATAAATAGACAACCTTATTGGCTAAAATTTGAACGATCAAAAAAGCATAAAATCTGTCATTATTATTCAATCAAGTTATGTCAATTAGTCAGAAATTCGAAGTTTTAAGTGATATTGAATTTGTCCAGGATTTTCTAAATTTCATAGCGTTTTAGCAGCTGGGCGCTTTAAAAAAAATGGCGTCCTGGCAATTATGAGAACTAAATGAAGCCAGCTACTTTACCATAAAAGGACTAGTTGGAAATTAGGGTCATAACATGTGATTTTCAGATTATGATTTCAAAGCGCCACACTCTGACCGAAGTACGCGCAGGAGTATTGTTTCGCTCATTTGGGCGATAAACAAGCGCGGGCGGCCAGAGTGACGATCGGCGCGGGGTGAGGTCGGTAAACCTTAGACCAGGCAAACTGTTAGCCTTCAAAAGCGCTGCTATAGTATTTTTAGTATTTTTGGCTGTAAATTAAAACAGCGTCGCAATGGGGGTGTTCCAAATGCCTACAGTTCAAGAGTTCATGGATAAGAAGGTTAGAACGAGCATAAGTAGATCTGAATACCTACAATTCATTGGAGGTCATCTAGAAGTTAGTCTCATCTGCAACATTGATGGTGCTGGTCAATGATGCATACGGTACGACGGGGAAACTCCGACAAACACACTACTTAGGTACTTAACGATACTTGGATAGGTACACTCATTGAACTGGCAAGATTACAACAACTTACAACATACGTAGGTACCGCTATTTAGGAAGATGCAATATAATTGACGATATTATTAAAATATGAACAGATGCTTATCTGCACACAGTCCATTCGAACCCACATATTTCAACTCAAGGTCCTTGAAATATACACGATATGAATGAATCTGTTTTTAAACAAAACATTTGTTCTTGTAAGACATCAATTTAAGAACAGTTTCCTATGACTGGTGGTCCCACTAAGTAGTGGGACTACAAACCCTTATTTTTAAGTGGGATTAGTGGGACCACGAGTAACAGTGGGACAAAATTGGTGGGACCACGAGTAACAGTGGGACAAAATTGGTGGGACCACGAGTAACAGTGGGACAAAATTGGTGGGACCACGAGTCAAAAATCTTTCTGGGCAGACAAATGTTAATTCGTCGAATTACCAACTTCTCTACAGACTGTCTCTGTGGTCTAGTGGAAATTACTAATTCTGTGCTAGTGGTTAAGGCATTTGCCTAATAACTTTTATACAGGTACCTCAATGTTGTTTCAAAGTAACGTGTATCGTGTTCAAATCAATGCTTACACTAATAATTTCTATCCGTGAGGACCTGTAATTGGCTTTAACATTACCTAAGTTTCTTGCCATAGTAATAATTCAGGCTGTTGGTCTTCCTTTCAATAAATGAATAACTTGGAGATCGTGTTTCATTATATCGTGTGGGGTCAATTGACCGAGCAAAACCTGGTGTCCATGTCGTGATCGCCCTTCTGATTAGGGGTGTTAGGTTTGACTCCCATGGGAACATGTTATTACCTACTTAAAAAAATTTCCATAAGCAAATAAGTGTCACTTTAATTTGAAATCATGTTATTTCAGTTCTTATACGATGCTAAGAAAGATCCAGTATGGGTGTATTTGGAAGAGGAAATGCTTGCAAATATTGACAAGAAACCATATAATGAAAAAGTGGGAACTTGGTTGAAGTTCTTGAAAGAGTTCAAGTATTATAAATACTGTGAAGGTAGATATTATTTCCAATGTGCATACTTAGTTCATTCCTGGGCAAACGTCTCACGAATAGAAATCCACTTAAGATATGTCAAGGTGCTGTTTATAGTCACCAAAATAGTGAGAGTCACCAAAATAAGTTTATGGTCAAAAAAACCCATGAGTGTGTTTTTAAAGTTATTAATACAGGGCTGATTATAAATACCCAGGGAGTATTGTTTAATTTATTTTGAATTCGCAGTTCTTTTAATCTCCTCGTTGGTGCCAACCTCAGGTACTAACTGAGGTTTAATTTATCACCAAAGAATTAAGATGTTCGTCTCGGGGAGCATTGCAGCACGCAGTTCCTAAATATTCCTAATTTTATCTTTGTCACAATGATAAGGTATATGCCGGTAATCAGATTGTTTTTTCTTTCTTAAAAGCTACGGTTCTATTCTATTCTGCTTCTTCATTTTTAATTATGTCGAACAGTTTTACTCACTTCCAATTTGATGTAAACTTATGTACCTTCACTGTTATTTTTCTGTCTAATTTATATTTTTTATTATATTATTTTCGAATAAAATAACATTTTATTCGAAAAAGACCGAAAAAGAAATTAAAGATCTCCAAAATTTACGAGAGTTAGGAGACACCTCAACGCTATATATTTTGGATTGTTGATTAAAGAACTACACACCCCCTTATAAAAAATTACAAACGTTTGTTAAGCGCATTTTAACTAAAATATGTTTAGGTCCCTTTCTCTTATCGATATTTAAAGTAGATAAGTGAAGAAAGAACAAGATAAAATACATTTCAGTTAAAATGGGCTTAACATTTTTTTTTAGTTTTTATGAATAAGGGGTTAGATATTGAGCAAGAAAAGCATAGAATACAAAAGGTTGCGATTCGACCACACCGTACCGGTAGCAGCCTGAATAAATTCATTGTCTATCCTCTCGCTGTCAAACTAGTCATGCAAATTTTACAGAGAAAAGAGCACTGCAGAGACTACAAATCGAGGCGGGTCCACCGTGGTACGTCGAGCTATCAACTTATCAAAGAATAATTCTAGAAGGTTTGAAACCTAACATCCACCAAGACTTGCTCGAAGATATACCAAGACGGACTCGCAGGTCTTTATCTGATCTTGGTATTACGTTGAAGATACCAAAGAATATGCTATTGCAAGCAATGAGAGAAAGTGAAGAAGACCCAGGGATTTTTATTTGGTGTCTTTATACTGCATATTATAAAATGCTTCCCAGTGAACCTAGGAAAAGTGAGTATTTATGTCAAAAGAAAAATAAAACTTTAAAGAAGAGAACTACGACATTCAAGGGACCCTTCCCACTCCCTAATGGGTGGTTTCCACATGACCAGAAATATTGTTCTATTTAATTATGCTAAAAGGGAGACATTAGGAGTACCCGAAATCGGTGAGCGTGTATGACGAGGTGATGAGTGTGGAAGAAGCGAGAGAGGTATGTAAGGATCGTAGCCAATGGAAATCTCTAGTCTCTGCCTACCCCTACGGCAGTCAGGCGTGATGATATATGTATGTATGTGGATATTTTTTTTTGGATAAATAAATTGGTCATATTTATGCATATTATATGTTATTATTAGAAAAGGTAAAAAAAATGTGTTTTTTTTTTAATGAAAAATAGTCCTTGCAAAGTATAAACTCTACGAAGCTACGAATTACCTACGCCGTAGTTCTCCTACAAGAACTACGAACCACCTACGCCGTAGACCTACGAACCGCCTACGCCGTAGTGGGTTCGTAGCAAAATACCTTTTCATTTATTGGCACATTATTAAATTCTTGCAGAAAGTGGCCCAAAATATTTTATTTTCTTATTTATTTGATATGGTTGTGCAAAATTGGATTTGTGTAGCACGATAGGCGAACTATGCTAAGAATATTTTTGTTACTACTAGTGCCTCAATTATGAATAAGAAAAAGTGATTTTTATGAAATTTCAGCGTACAGCATGAACGCGATGATTTTGATGTCATCTTTAGTATTCATCGACTTGGAGGAGTGTATCGCCAGACTAGAGAACCTGGTTAAGTTGAAGAAGACACCGCCACCTCCGCCCGTTAAACGTAAAGTATTTTACGACAAGTTACGTTGGGGACAAGTGTCTGGCCATGACGCAACCATGTTTCAAATTTATTTAAAAAATCAATTCCGTAACACCATACAATACTAACAAACTTAAGTTATTTTAATATTTTTGCTTTCCTATAATTTGTTGTCAATTATTTTATATTTTTTTTTCTTAAAATATAAGAACAAATTTACAATTTCTAGATTTATTCTTACTTAAATAAGTGCCGTATAATATCGTTTCATAGCAAATTTCACGATTCTAGTTCAACGGGAAGTACCCCATAACTTTTGATTCTCATCTGAAATTGCAAAATTTATGAAAATTACAACATTTACGGTCTAATCTTTTAAAATTTGACGGACAAACAGACAGACAACAAAGTGATCTTATAAGAGTTCGATTTTTGCCTTTAACAGTACAGAACCCTAAAAATACCTTAGATGTATGATTCTTAGTTTTTGAATAATGTTTGCAGCACCAAAGAAGCCTGTCACACCGACATGTCGCTATGGCGTATATTTACAGAAACCTGCACGTATCCAGTGTTATTCTACCCATCCATCTGGGAATGAAGAGAAGCCGAAACATCCAGAACTCGATTACAAAATTCGGTTACGCAGCGAAGAGGTAAGTTAGCTGCGTCAATGAAAAACATCTAATTTTGGAAGCTGTACTTCTTTTCTATACTTCTATTTTTTACTAATATAATTAAAGAGAAAGCCAGAATTTTTTGAGTTTCTATGTTTTATATTGTACCGTAAAATTAGCACAACATAACAATTATGTATATATTTTAATGGAGTGCGTTCAGCATATGTCACGGAGTTAAACATATTTAATGCGTAACAATTTTCAAACGTCTATATTTTATTTGATTTCGTATATTTTATTAAGTTGTAACAGCAAGATCTTGCACCCATTTTAACTTTTTAAAAGGTTGTTTCTGTAAAATGTACCCATTATTATATTTCCAGAGTTATACGAATTTGCGCAATGATCTCAGTTTTGTAAGTATGTTTTATCAACAATGTATTTTATTATTCCATTATTTATGTATTATAAACGCTAAAGCTTTTCATCAGGTAAAGTTGTTACTTGCTGAAATTATTAAGATTAAATTAAGTAATAATAGGTACTAATAATAAGTATATTACTATATTTATTTTCAAAAATATTAGGTGTTAATCAGTGTAATTTGTCTTTTATATTTTTACCTACATTATTTTAATTGATAAATTAATTTACAGTTGGAAAAACGAAAACAGAGAAAAAGTAAAGAACAGCAAACGGACAGAGTCTGTAATTATAAATTCTGGGAGCCACCAAGTCATTTGCGTTAGTAATTTGATTATTATTTAAATATTCGTAGTATGCTATGAGTATGGATTGTATAGTTACTATGAGTGAGTATGGATAATATAATTACTATGAGTATGGATGAATTTGTTGAACCTTCGAGCAACCAATCCTTTGAAATTTCGCATACACATATTAAAGCAGAAGGACACAGGGTACTTTTTATCCCGCTAAAAAGGATTGCTCCCGTGCAACTTTTGTGACCAAAGCCGCGGGTAAAACCCAGTACTACTTATGTTTGAAATCCCACTTTTTACAGGTCATGCTGACCCGGGCATGGCAGCATATTCGAACAAGATGAAGATGTTAAGATTGAAGGCGAAACAAAAATATAAAGCGCCGTACAAAAATGTACAATACCTGGTATCTGGAGTATCGTTCAGTGGCGGAAAACCGAATTACATTTTGTCTAGTTAGTACTCGTTGATAACTATGTAATTCAATGCTGGATTGACTTATTTTCTTTCTTTTAAGGGTTCCGTACCTCAAAAGGCAAATAGGAACCCCTATAAGATCACTTTATTATCCGTCTGGCTGACAATTTCTTTTTCTGAGGTACGCATGAACATATCAATATAAAATTCATAACATATACTCAAGCATACGGTCTCTTTAGACTATAAAATAATCAATAGTCAACGCGATCAAAAGATATGACCGTTAATGTCACAAATTTTCGTAAATTATGTGATTTCAGATGGGAATCAAAACCTGTGGGGTACTTTAATTTAAACTAGAATCATAAAATTTGGTCAAAAGCAATATTAAATAGCACTTATTTAGGAATACATTTAAAAACTGTTACTTAAAAAAAAATACTTGAATATTATTTTTTTCAAACAAATTAAAGGAAATCAAAAATTTTAAAATAACCTTTTGTCTTTTAGCGAGTCCGACTCGCATTTATCTGGTTTATTTCTTTTGTACCAAATTTTGAAAGGAGTTGCTTACTTTATATACTAGGTAACGACACTTGTTTTGATTGTTCATTATTTGTTAGTGTTCTTTACTATACATGTTATGTACGAGTATGTTTTAAAATATCGATGGAACAATCTTTTCTAATATTTTTACAACTTGACCTATCCCGGCATTGTCTCTGACTGAAGTCACTATTATCAAAAACAACTCATCTTTTTACTTGGTAGATGTTTCCGTTCAACCAACCGGCTACATACCGATCCATGCTGGAATAGTTGCCATTGGTACGGAGTTTGTAACGACTTTACATGGCTACTGGAAGTTTCCCAAGCCAGTCATCAAAAAATGTGACTCTGAGTGTGACTGCATGGAAAAATGGTAGGTAATATTTTGATACCCCTTATACCCCTTGCGGACACATGAGACCACGCCTCCCCGAACTTAATTATAATTGTATTTCTAGGCAATTAAGGTCTAAGTACCCGAATATCTACCATTTGCAATTGCCAGAGTTCAGAGTTGTTCGGTCATATTGTCAGGCAAAACCCCGATAACTTGGAACACCTCTTCATCACTTCGTGACGAAAGTTCTAGAGAAAAAAGGGCGCCCTCCTACACGTTGGTCGGATACAGCGCAAGACACTTGTATTTTGTGTTTTTATATTAATTTCCATCTAAATTATTTGAGTATTTGGAGATATTAATCACGTCTGTGAAAGCCCAGAGAGGCTATCACAGTAGTCGTCTATAGGGCTTTGTCGCCCAATGATCAAAAACCGTAAAATAAGATCAAATAGCATATCTCTTATTTCAAATCAGTATGGCTATAGCAGATAAAAAGAATATACTGACCAAAAAGTTTTGTTTTAGGGAAAAACCAGTTATGGAATACTTACATGAGTCGAGATGTAAATGCGGGCATTTATACGACTATTACCACGAAGAGAAAGCTACCGAAACATATTTTTATCCGCCAACTAGGCATTTGCCTTTTACTATAGACCATGCTAAGATTTTCCAGATGGACCCCATGGAAGACTTCATTAGGGACACAGTTAGAGAAGCCGTCAAGTCCGTTGAACCCACGGTATACTATTTTATTATCACTAGCTGATGCCAACGACTTCACCCGCGTGGTGCGCTATAAAATCGTGCAAAAAAAAAATAGCTTATGTTTGAACTCCGATTTTCAACTATATCCATACGGAATTACAACAAAATGGGTAGTATTTAAACGCAAATCAATAAAAACAATTTTTGTATGCAAAAATAACCTAAATACATATCAAAATTACTGATTGCACAGCAAAATTTGTTTTGCTTCTGTCACCAAGTCTGACACTCGCTCGCTTCGCTCGCTCGCTCACTGTTAAGGTCACTGTATAACCATAACCTAACCTACCTTCTGTCACAAAGTCGTCTTTTGACCGTTAGCTGCTTCTGTCACCAAGTTTTTAATTTAATTTAAAGTAAAATAATTTATTTGATATACAGAAATTGATGGGTGATTATTTATTTGATGTGCAATTAATAATATCCCCAACAAAATTAGTCCAGCGGCTTAGCCGTGAAAGCGTAACAGACAGACACATAGATAGACAGACTTTTGCATTTATAATATTAGTATGGAAGAAATGGATAAAATTGTAATTTATTTGTAAAATAACTAATGGCCCTTGGGTCAAAACGGTTTTCAAATGGCGACCACGCATCGGGCACCCACCGTCCAGATGATCAAATCAGTTAGGCACAATGCCTATGTCCAGTAGTGAATAGTTTGCTGCCGATGATTATGATGATATTTAAAAGTAGTTAGTAGTATTTAAAAGGTGAAAAGTTTTATAACATCAGTGAACAAATTATTATCAAACATAATATTACAATACTATTTTTTTATATAAATAGAACCTCTTGTCCAAATGTTCAAGGAGACCCGACCCCAGATGAAATGGGATAAGGGGTGAACAAAGAAGAAAGAAGAAGAAGAAAAAACTAATACATAATCTTTTTACAGCCAGATCCTTCCGAGCCTACCCTCGCGGCTTCCGGTCAAAGACTACAAGATCTTTTGGCTGTACGTATTGTATTATAAAACATCAAATTATAATTAACCTGTATAATTTTTCCGTCTCTGTTTTTATATCAAAGATTTTGCCAAAAAGTTACTGTTAGCATCGATAAAATATTACTATACTTTAGTAATATTTTATCGATGCTTATAGCTAGCTGCTGTAATTTGGCATTTACTAACGCTGACAACTGATAATTAAATAATGGAACTAAAATCGTACTTATTTCGTTTGCAGGCCTTTCTAGCCGATCTTTCAGACACGCACCTCATGATCCCCCATTTGCCGAATGCGTGTTTGTTAAACAACTTGCAAGAGTGGGTTAGAAAACGAGTGAACGGCCCCCTTACACCAAAAGAACATAGTAAGTAGCTACTAGGTATATTAACTCGCTAGACTTCTCTAGCGAGTTAAGGTCGATCAGGCGCCAGGGGTCTACTTCGCAAATAGCAAACTTCTCTTTTTACCTACTTCTCTGTTTTCCTACTTCGTAAATCGCCTAGAACAGCTGGAATACCCGCGTTCAGCATACTACATTATTTGTACCAAAGAAACCTGCTGCCACATATTGCTAATCCTCACGCAAAATATTTTTTATTACCTAACTATAAAGTACTGTACATATTAAAATATAAGTGCTTCTAAGATCGGCAGGCAGTTTAAGATGGGTTAGTTCTATATCCCTAGTCAATGGGCATCACGCACCACGATATGTCCTCGGTGGTCGAGTTTTGTTGATTTTTCTCTTTGCCAGACACATAAGCTTTGTCATGTCTATCAAATTAAGCGCGGTCTTTGTCGCTTTCTTGTAGTTTCAAGCAAGGAGTCAATAAAGGTAAATTAATTTATTTTTTTCCTCTCAGAACAAAATACTTTGGTGTCGCTACGGAGATGGCTAGACTTGAAACATATGGACTTCCGAGCCCGCGCTGGTCGGATCCCGTTCACTCTGAAACAGTTGGAACACTTGGATTGGTCGTATCGCAAACAAATTCAAGAATTGGTAAGTTTAATAAAATTACAGATTTACTGCAATACAACAAGGCAGGTTTAGGGGGATACTGATTTAATAACTGTGTATACTAAATATTATTTTAGTCATCTTTTAGTTACCACCATGAATTGGAAGCTTAACCGTGAGGAGCTTAACCTTACCTAATGATGCACAGTAGGCAGAACACACATTTCAAATATAAAAGAACGACATAATAAACTACGTAAACTTTTTTGCCTCTTTATCATATAACTGACCTATCCTTCCCGTGAAAATCGAACCCACGACCCCTGGGTCTACAGGCAACGCCTTATCCACTAGACCACGGAGGCTATAATCTATAGTCCTCATGTTAACAATAGGTATGATTACTTAAGTAATTTTAGTCATAGCATATTATTTATTTTTAACTATAATATAACAAATGGCATGAACGTTTTCAGTGTGAACCATAAGATAAATTCTAAACAACTTGTTCACAGTTCTCGAGATTGCTACAGGATTTCGTAAGTAGAAACCAATTGAAGCAACTTGAACAGACACGTCTATGGTGGTCCACGATGAAGTATGACGCTTATCCTAGTAAAGATTTTTTGTAAGTAAAATTTTACTGCAAAATAAGTTTACATATATGTTTATGTAACAAGAACAATATGCTTATTGTACTTAAAAAATCTCAATATGCTGATTATACTCCATTCCATCTTTCAAACACGAAAAATTTGGTGCTTAGAAATTATATTATTCCTATTCATGGAGGGGACCGAAAATGTTTGCATAATGAACTCTTATTCATTACTTTTTTTTCTAATTTAGTAATTTGTCTTTTGTCAGCAGTAACGAACCAATCAAATGAATGTTAGTTTCTTAATAATACTTAATGAGATGAGATTCGTTTATCGTGTAGGTTTGAATTCTGAACTACCTAGCCTGTTTTTCTTTCTTTTGATTTCTAGGAGACCATGGTACTACCCTGATTAGAGCCAATCGTCTACTGTCAAAATAACTTTTATATACTAATCTCTTAATTTTTTTTTAGGGATATATATTTTACTTACATGCCTGGTCGAATGAAGGACTCCTTCCTTGTAAACCCATACAGTTCTGAACTCACTCCTAAGCATGGAGCAAAAACTTGCCCCTTATAACTTTTGTGGCTCCATTTCAATTTGTCCTTTTATTTTATTATTACTGTAGTAATTCGTTGTCGTTTGAAATTTGTAAGTTTCTGTATTGTTGGTTATTATGTATTTTGTTAAAGAAGGTAGCTTCGCGTTTTAGTGAAAAAAAAACAACTTTCTGCATAATGATGTAACTTACAATATTATAAGATATTCTGCTGTATAGCCAAGTTCAAATGATCGCTCGACCTAGCTGCAGCAGAGCCGGATGTATGATATACCTACTTCGCGTTTACATTACTCACTGGGGTGGTGTTTATCAGCAGGTACTAGCCTGCATTTGCCTAGGTACTAACATAAACCTCGCATTCTTCATAAGATCGTATAAATAATAATAATTCAGTCAATTATTATACAATTACTTATACTAGGTGTAAGTGTCAACAATTTTTTAAAATAGGAAATAGTGACTTATTTTCCAAGTCACTCTACAAGAAATTAATTGTAGTAAACAATACGTTTTACACCAGTCCGACTGCCAATACAGCATGCAATGCTAAAATAGATTTTCCCACATTTCTTGCAATTTTTATTTTACTATTGTACTGCATAAATTATGTAGTGTGCCTTCGATCATTTGAACTAGGCGACATAGTATTACGTCAACAAAAAAAGGTGTTAAATAATGATTGTAAGCTTATAAAAAACATGGTTTAATAAGTAATAAATGTCTATGTAACTTAGACTGTTGTTTTACTTTATCGTAATTAACATAATAATAATATTGTTTCAAAGATAAATATGTCAGTAGAATCGTAGGTTATAGCCTGCAGGCACATATAGCTATTAAGTTTTTCACATGTCCTCCGTCCTGTATATATTGTTTGGATACATAGATTTTTTTAAATGCCTCAGTAGAAACCGCGTGCGATTTTAATAGATAAAGTATAAAAAAAAACTAAAATTCCAGTAGGTCGACCGCCCAATTTCAGTTAAAACAATCGCTTTTTGTGTAAAAGTGGTGTACTTCAGGTGTACATGACCCATAGATTTTTTCGTGTACCTAAAAGGATCTCGTGATATATTTAAAAAAATAGCCGGGTTGCTTTGTGAACGTTGCAGCCCGGCCACAATGTTTTTGTTACCCGAAATTTTCTATTTAATTTTATAAACATGATTAAAATTAAACGCAATTTAAATTAAATTAGCTTAAGTCTGTACTTTTATTTTTATGCATATTATCTATATTTTATATTATATTTTTCTTTCTTGACCGGGCTGCTTCGTGTTCTCTTCAGTCCGAATTGAGGGTACAAAAAATAATTTATAGGTATAGTAATATATGAAGCTAAAGCACACTACCTTTCCATTTGATAACAAATGCGATTGTGGCCGGGTCAGGCCAGGACGGACGGAGGACATCAATAAAGGTACTGGCCACTGATCACCGACTGACCGTCACAAAGTGAAATAAAACGGGATGTCAAAGAACACCTTTATAACAATCATTCCTTGGTCAATCATCACCATGTAAAATCAATTTGTCAAAAAATCTAATTTTTATTTGATTTGGCCAAGATTTTCAAAATTTAAGTTTTTTGTTATTTGCGTGTAAATTCTTAGTATAAAATGGGGAAGTTTCAAATGCCTACAGTGCAACAGTTCTTAGAAAAAAAGGTAACAAAAATATAAACAACGATATAACAAAGTCGCACAACACCGAAGTATTTATTCGGTACTAAAGTTCGTTACATAATAATTTAAACAAGTTACAAGAAAATCGATGCCATTTAGTCCCTTATTTTGCTATTACAGTTCCTGTTCGATCCCAAGAAGGATCCAGTATGGGTCTATTTAGAACGGCAAATGGTAGAAAACCTCGACAAGAAACCATACAATAAAAAAGTGGGAGAGTGGCTGAATTTCTTGAAAGATTATAAGTATTACCTGCACTGTGAAGGTATTGTATTTGTTCTTTCTTATCGGCAACATATTTGGGTAGCTGAAAATCACGTTACCATTTTTATATGTAAATAACACTATTGCCGGGAAAGAAAAACTAGTCCTACGATTATACACTGACCTACACCATGAATGATGCGGGGGAGACTAAATAATATCATAAATATACTGTTATTATTTCACTGATGCGTTATGTTTATTACAGAAAAGAGAAAACTCAAGAGACTAAATGTAGAGGCTGGTCCGCCGTGGTACGTAGAGCTGTCGATTGCACAAAGACAGGTTCTAGAAGGTCTGAAAGCTAATATCCACCAAGATTTACTGGAAGACGTACCAAGTCGTGTTCGCCAGTCTTTATCTGATCTTGGTATCACTTTGAAAATACCGCGGAACATGCTGATGCAAGCCATGACAGAGAGTGTTGAAGACGCTGGAATTTTCATTTGGAATCTATATACCGCGTTTTATAGAACACCACCTAGCGAGCCCAGGACTTGTTAGTTATTTGAATCATTTTTTTCTAAAATTTAGTAGGCAAACGCCTATTTGGCCTGATAGGCCTATACAACCTACCTGATGGTCAGTGGGTATCGTAATCTATACTCACCATAGTCCTCATCTTCCCAGCGTTTTCGTGGTTCTAGCCGTTTAGCTTCAGTGCCCCTAGTATGAGTTTCTCAGAGCCCGAAGTCCGCTGAAACGTCGGTGGAATCCGCCATCTATCGGTTCCCACCTACAAGGAAATTCTAAATTCTGTTCGTCCCTTGAGTCTATCTATGCTGTGCGGCTTCCGTTTATTACACACACTACAAGTCATATAAGATTTTGCTACCACTCGAGCGAGACTCGCCTTATGAGTATAGTCGATAATTGTAAATTGTCTATCGCAGCTGGTATATTTTAAGGATTATTTAGGAGCTAGGCGTAGCTTTAATCGCGCAATTTTATGATACTGATCTGATTATAAGACAAAACAACTGCATTTTTTCAGCATACAGCATGAACGCGATGATTTTGATGTCATCTTTAGTATTTATCGACTTGGAGGAGTGTATTGCCAGACTAGAGAATCTGGTTAAGTTGAAAGAGCGACCACCGCGACCGCCACCAAAACGTATCGTATTAACTACTTATAAAATATAATATTGTTCTGAGAAATGTTCTCATAGGTGTTGTTGCTATGTCTAAACTACCTACCAGTTAAACAAAAACTAAATATCTGATAAAGACCGTTATTCTTCGGTAAATACCGGTCGAGTGGAGGCCAGAACAAAGGTTGTAAAAATTTATCGGCATAAGAATGAACTGGTTTAATTTAAATAGGTAGATTTCCTACCCCTGTAAACTACAATTTTGATAAAACCTGCTTACTACAGGCACAGGGTTCGGCTATTACTAAAGGAAATGAAAAAAGTTGGCGTTTATTTAAATGTTAGCAGTCGCAAGGAACAGATAGCTATCAAATTAAATTCGATATTTTAATTTCTACTGGGTAGGAAAACAGGCTCACGGCCTTTTTGAGAGTAACTAGTTAATGCAGCTTATGGATGATAGCTGCAACACCAATAATATGGCATTGCTGATCTTAGATATTTTTGGAGATTCTTATTCTATCTCTTGACAAAATATTTGCATTATAATAGTTCATTGTATGTTATGTATCTTGAGAATTTAAATTCGATCACGAAATATTTGTCTGCACTCGATTGACTTAAATTATTTAAGAATTTAATAATTTCAGCACAAAAGAAGAGCTATACGCCGAACTGTCGTTATGGCGAATATTTACAGAAAAATTATGTACCGTTTTATAGTAAGCGTCCTTCTGGGAAGGAACAGAAACCGAAGCGACCAGAACTTGATTACAAATTTAGATTAAGAAGCGAACAGGTAATTTCCGTCGCATTTCATATCTTATCTTCTCTTCTTAACTTATACTGATCTTTTCAGACTCAAAAGAAGGTATCCCCAGTCAGTGCAAGTTGGGAAATGGCTTTTATTAAATTGTCCTCAGTCTTAAGTTTTATCTATAGTATGTATTTGATATAAAAATTTAGTATTTCATTCAGTATCCCATAACTAATATATAGAGGCTATATAGTATAATTTTCCATATAAGATATTTATTACTAACCACCAATTTTTTTCATTTCATTACCAGGCGAACTTCGTACTGCCTGAACGCACTTACACAAATCTTTCAAGACCAAAATTAGGCAAATCTGCCCAACCATTCTCGAGTTTTAGCGAGACTTACAAACAGCAATTGATTGTTATAATATAGAATTGTTCACCATTCGAGAAAAATTAAAGTTTTACAGTACGATATTAATTAAAAACACATAGATAAAATGCATTTATAACTACGAATACAAACTACTTATATCATAAATTTACCCTTGTTGTGGTAGCGAACAAAATTGTTACGAATACAAACTACTTATATCATAAATTTACCCTTGTTGTGGTAGCGAACAAAATTGTTACGAATACAAACTACTTATATCATAAATTTACCCTTGTTGTGGTAGCGAACAAAATTGTCACACTAACAATAGTTTTTCTGTTATTTCTAAATTCTATAGGTATACGAGCCAAATGATGAATTTAACTACAAAATGTTAGTGAAATCATATCCTTTGATTCAGATAACTTGCTATTTTAATTTCTTTTGTATTTCAGAGTTATACAGTTCTATGCAAGGATCTTACTTTTGTAAGTAACAATAATGGCTTAGCAATCTACTTGCCTCAAATGCTTTTTTAATGATATCCATTACTAAATGTTTATTAAATATTTTTAGATGGAAAAACGTAAAGAGCGAAATAAAAAAGAACAACAAACGGAGAGAGTCTGTACTTATAAATTCTGGGAACCACCGAGTACATTGCGTTAGTAAATTAATTACTTATTCCTATTAAAATAAACTCTTGTTTTAGAGATAAGGCAACACGACGCATTGGCAACATGTCGAAGGATTAACATAAGTAACTTTGCATCTTAATTTTCAGGTAATACCGATCCAAAGATGGTGGCTTATGTTAACAAGTTAAAAATGCTTAAACTCAAGGCTAAACCAAAATTTAAAACTCCCTTTAAAAATGTCCAGTACCTGATATCTGGTGTTTCGTTCACTGGTGGTAAACCAAACTTTCTTCTGTCTAGTAAGTATAATTTTATTTACATTTATTATATCATCGGCACATAATAGTCGGCTTTTTTAGAAATACTTAATGGTTTGTATCTCAATCTGTAGGACCGTTATTTTTGTTGGATTCTACAACCGCACCGCGGTCGGGGAAGAGTACATAGAATTGTTGTCCTCTGGTTGGTTCCTTGGTCGCCTTTTGCGAATACTTTAGCAAGAAAGAGAGTGGTATATTTATAAGCCGGAAATTACACGACAAAAGTGAAGAGAATTCAAGTTTCGATATGTCCGTATACGTACATTTACATAAATGTAGAAGTACTACTACTACTATGTACTAGAAGTACTAGTTAACCTAAATGAAAGACAATATTATCATGCCATATTGCAGACGTGTCCATCTTACCCACGGGGTACATTCCTATCAATGCCGGCATGGTCCTCATCGGTACTGAGTTTATAACTATATGCAGCGGGTACTGGAAATTCCCGAAAGAAGTCAAGAACAAGTGTGATTCCAAGTGCGACTGTATAGTAAAATGGTATGTGTTTTAATGTAGCTAAGATCCTCTGTGGGGTAAACTTTCGGAATTTTCACCTTAATATCGTATGAACTAGAAAAAAACAAGTCAAACAATAATGTATATAAGTATTTAATTAGAATGATTTAAAAATAATGATTTAATTTTGTACAGATGATTGAAAGTTACAGTAATTGAAAGTTACAGTAAACATTAATCCTATACTAAGCTTTACTTTATTATTTATTTATTTAAGTACTTATATGCCTAATCTAACTTGCTTTGTTACTTAAACGTAAATTTACCAGAGGTTAAGTTTCTAAACCTCATTACATGTAAGTATTTTGACAACCAACGGATGTACGTAGGGAAGGACGAAATTTTGTGATTTGTCTTTAATGTCTTTGCCAAGCTCAAAACAACGTTATTTATTTTATTTATTTGTTAAACAAGCGCCTAAACCATTACTTCATAATCATAACCATATATCAATGTTGATACTTAGGGAAAAATCAGTCATGAAATATTTGGATACGTCGAGATGCAAATGTGGACACATGTACGACTATCACCTCGAAGGAAAAGCTAAAGAAAAATATTTCTACCAACCGACGAGGCATGGACCCTATTGGATTGACAAGGCTAAGGTCTTTCAGATGGACCCTAAGGAAGACTTCATTAAAGAAACAGTCAAATTGGCTGTCCAGTCCGCAGAGCCTACGGTAAGCTGTTAAATAAAAGGACTTGTCATAAATTAATCTGTGAATGAAAACTCCTACAAATGAGTATTTTAGAAATCTTATTTAGTTATGTAGTACCCCAGTTTGAAATAAAAGGTTCTGTCTTTCAGTGGAATTTCAATATTAATAGCTGAGCCCCCAAACGTTTAATTCAAACTTTCGTACGAAAACATATATAATATCATTGACCGCCAACATTAAAAAAAAAACTTTCCAATAGCTTTGCTAGAATTTCAATTAGGTTAGTATACTAATTATAATTATAGGGAATAATTATTAGTTATAATTGCAGTTTTAAATATTTAATATTAATTAATTCATATTTTTGCAGCCTGTTCCTTCACAACCCACAATATCTGCTTCCGGACTAAAACTTAAATGGCTCTTAGCTGTACGTATATATAAAAGTTTATCAATTATAATTTATCTATTTACCTAGGTACTTAGTCCTAAAGTAGATTATACCTATATATTATTTAGGGCAATATATAAACTATATATTTCCCTAATAAGAAAATGTAACAGGACAACGTTTTTTTATTAATTAGAAGTGTGTGAAGTGACGACTCTGTAATTTCAATTTCAGGCATTTCTCGCTGATCTATCAGACACACCACTGCTTATTCCGCATTTGCCACAAGCATGCTTATTGAACAATCTACAGGAGTGGGTAAGAAAGCGAGTGAATGGCAAACTCACGCCAGAAGACCATAGTAAGTTTAAAATAAGATGTGTATACCTACCAACCTAGCAAGTTTTGCTGACACTTGAATATATGGTCTAAGCGAAGCCTGAGACTTGAAAATTCTGCTGCTGCGGAGACAACTCTGGGCTTAAAGTGTATATTCGAGCGGGTAATTTACAGCTACTATATATGATCCGATCCTGCTCTTTAAACCTTTTTAAGTCGTCACTACAAAGTCTGCAATAGCAGTTTAATAAGCAAGCTTATTTCCGAATACGGCAACCAACTATTTTACTATTTTGGACAAAATCACGATATAACTACAGCTGTGATTGATCTGAATTTAGGCTGATTCTGAAGGTAATATTTCATATCATACGCGGCTTTAGAAGCTTTCTATTTTCAGAACGAATGAATTTGCAATCACAACGGAGATGGCTAGACTTGAAACATATGGACTTCCGAGCCCGCGCTGGCCGGATCCCGTTCACTCTGAAACAGTTGGAACACTTGGATTGGTCGTATCGCAAGCAGGTGCAAGTGTTGGTAAGTGTGCCATGTTACTGTAGTGATCTAATAGTGAATAGGTTCAAACGAATGAAACTGTCACCTATATTGTCGCGGCCACAATATAGGCAACGTACGGAAATTACGTCAAAGAACAATAAAAATACTTCATCACTTCTAGAACTGCTTCTTAATAAAATTAATTCTGCTCTATATACACAGCACGCAGAATTTATTTATTACCAACATGTCGATGATGTCGAAACCTAATTATAACCATAGGAAAGTTTATTTTGTATAAATGTGTACGTACAGTACTGTACAGTTTAGATCTTGTGGATTTTAGTAGAAAATTGCCTCCATTTGTATGCTGGTCAATTTTAGATTTTTTTTGGTTCCTCCTCGTAGGTAGCCTGTCAAAAGTACTGTGTTGAGTGCAAAAACGATTGATGATTTAATCCGGGACTTTGTCAATAAAATGGATTAAAATAAATGATATCGCACTTTAAATGCCTCGTCATAGTCCGCATTCAATGGTTTATATATGAATATTTAGCGCATCATTGACATAATATAGTTTGTTACCTATTTGTCTACCACCTTTATCCAACGTTTTCTACTACCTAATTTCTTTTAACAAATTGTTCACAGTTCATAAATTTATTACACGATTTCACATCAAGAAACAGATTAAAACAAGTTCATCAAACACGCCTGTGGTGGCCCACAATGAAGTACGATCCTTATCCAACTAAAGCTTTTCTGTGAGTAATAATGAATTAAGATATTTTATGGTAAGGATTTTTTTTATTGAAATAAAAAAAAATCCTTACCATGGTTGAACTCTTATAGATAAAATACTACTTGCAATTTGTCGCGACGATCGCGGCTGACTTCGCCTTGGAATATGAATGTAGAGATATCTCTCCTATTAATTCATTCTTACTACTAAGTACCTACAGATGTCACAAGGTCTGTCTAACCTGCACAACCTGGTGTCAGTTATTGGAATCGCTTCTCGGCGGTTACCTGACTCAATTTTCCATTGATTTTAATTAATGTAGATATTTATTTATTCCTACGACCTTTTCCTACCAATGTCAATCGCTCTATATTTCGATAAATTGTAGGGGGAAATATAAAACGAAATAAAAATTCTTTAAGTAGTGTGTTCATCCATTGGATGGCGTCATTTGCTTGTACCTATAGATTTATTATAAACTTATTACCTATATTGTAGTAATATAAGCATATAATACATTTCTGCTCGTCGGCTACTGTCAACAACAACAATAGAGTTCCCAAAGAGGGAGGATTGACGTCAGGTGGGAGTCAAGTCAAATTATAATGCAGGAGCTCCCCACCGATAAAATAACCTTTTTTTCTTATGATCGGACCAATATGTTAATATAGCACATTGTTATATAAATGCCGTAACATTAGATACTTAACGAGACAACTGTTTTTTCAGAGACATATTTTTCACGTACATGCCAGGGCGAATGAAGGACACTTTCTTGGTAAATCCATACAGTTCTGAACTCACACCAAAGCATGGAGGTAAAACTTGCCCCCTTTAGTTGGAATTCTAAAGATTTTAGTATACTTACGTAATTTTTGTTTTAAAATGTTCGGTTTAATTCGTAAATTTATTTTTGCGATAAGTATATTATGTTTGGGTTTGGTTTTGTTAATTTCTGTATGTATTCGATGATAAAGTTTTGATATTTTAATGATTAATGTTAGTGAATTTGTTAATTTATTTTTGTATTTCTATGGGCTCATAACTTATGGACTTACTTACGTGGACACTTCATATTGTTAATTTAATATGCTTTTGCCAACAAAACAAATAGAAGTGCCCAAGTGCCTGTGTAAGTTACAAAAGGTGCTAAAATGTATAAAAAACTGAATTAAACTAAGTAAGTATTATAACCAAACAAGAATAAGTAATAAATGTATTACCATATATGTATCAATGGCGTTTTATTTCATTCATCATTGTATGGCAAAGAGTAACTTGACCAAAACATAGATAAAATAAAATTCAAAAACCCACGACACATTTTCTTTTTACATTCACAATATTATTTGCAGACACCAAGGTGGTATTTTCCCCACTTATATAACCCCAGAGCTTTCTCTCGATTTTCATTAAACATATTATTTTGAAATGTGCACTTGATCCGCTTTCATTTGAGACCCCACTCGAGTACATTTGCAGACATTCGGTTATTCTTCCCCATTTTCAGCCCCACAATGGCTCAACCGATTTTCAGCCCCACAATGGCTCAACCGATTTTCATCAAACATGTCTAAGAACACTCGCCCATAAGTCACCTTTAATACGAAAAAAACTAAATAAAAATCGCGCTTCATCCGTTCGGGAGCTATTATGCCAGAGACAGACAGACACACGTCAAACTTATAACACCCCTCTTTTTGCGTCGGGGGTTAAAAAAGAAACATTTCGTTACCTCTCCGCGCGCGATTCCAAATTCTATGAACGAAAATGTAGTGTAGGTATATTTTCGTTGATAAATAAAGTTGTAAACTAGTAACATAGTAAAACTATTCCTAAATAAATAAGTAATAACTAACATTTTAAATAGCTAACATTACTTAAATAATAGGTAGGTACTGTGTGAGAACAGAGTGAGCTCCGTCCTATCCTGATGAGTTTACGGAGATCCCCTGGGTGATCCTGGTGGAAGACATGATGACTCTCTCTAAGTACCTTTGGTTTATACGTTTTAGCACAGATTATTGCAGTTCTACAAATAGAATCAACGGCACCTACAATCCGATAGAACTTTGGAAAAAAATTGATTTTTGTCCCAGAGATAAACACCGAGAATCGACCGCTCCATAATTCTTTGGGTCATCTGCAGCATGTGAACAGACATGAGCGTGAACATCCATGGTTCCGCGCTATATACCATCCCCGGCAGATGCAGTGCTATAATCTAATCGTGCTACGCTAATGTTTTGACAGTAGTTAGAAAGTTGGTAACTGCGATTGCTCTGCAGAACCACGAGCACAACACAACCGTTGTCAATCAAAAAGTTGAAGCATTGCTACCTACTTTTTATCGACCGTTACTAAAAAGTTTCATACAAAATTGTGATAATATTGTTGATTGTAGACGATTGGAAAAGTATCTCTATTTAGTTTGTGATTGGAAAGTCCAAAATCATAGATTTAAAAAAAAAAATTGCCGCGTTCCTAGTTCTATGTCCAAAATCAATCATGCATGTGTTTCGCCACAACCCGGCCACAGTCGAATTTGATATTCTTTCTCTTTTGTGGCTAAAATTATTTAACATTGTTGGAAATATCTAATAATTTTGATGTCTTAGTGACTCGTGCTGCATCAAAACATGAGAATTTATGTGATGGATTAAAGAAAAATGCTTTTAAGTTAACGGATCGCAAGCAAGCAAAGGCCTTAATTGAAAAATTGAGACCCCACATGCCGCCAAGCCAACCTTACGATCAGATGCTTTGGTTGATACGTATTTTCTTGCGGCTTACCACCGTCTCTTAAAACCATGCAATAAGTGAGTGAGGGAGGTGTCGCCTTACATCACGTAGCGCGCTATCCCGCTCACTAGACTAACTGGATCTTGCATGGTTTTAACACAAACTAAATAGAGATACTACGTATCAGACGGGCAAGCTTGAGCATTAAAGGGCCATAGCAAATTAAATTTCCTGGCAACACTGACTGCAAAAATACAAAATGACAAGTATTTTTTTTTATATCGTCGTGGCAGCTATAGTTTTAAAAAAGCTATTTAGGCAAAGGAGAATGAGTTATAAGTTTTATACAGTATAACCACAGGTAAAACCGTTACTTTAATAGGTGATATTCCATGTTATCCTTCAGGATCTCCTGAAAGATAACATGGAATATCACTTCTTAATGAAAATGTTGTAATGACATACAAAATAAAAGACCGAATGAGTTTTACACATCATATAATAAGTATATTATTTCTTTTTTTTTTTAATTTATAAAAATATTACCAATAAGTAAAATTCACAACTTGTTTGAGCTTGATGTATTGCGTTACGAAGGACACTCCCTTTCCATCAATATAGTGAACTGAAAAGGAAAATGTTGAAATTATTAAGGGCATAAATTATAAGGGCAGATAATCCCAAAATTAAAAAGTGATGCGATATCATCATGATCATTTCAGCTGCAAGCTGTCCACTGCTGGAAATGGGCTTTTCCCAAGAATTTACAGAATGACCAATTAAAAGCGGCTTGCATCCATTACATGCCTATGATATCAAAATAACATACAATATTAGCTAAAGAGTTTGTTCCAGTACTAAAACAACTTATTTTTGTAGACTATTATTTAATAAAGACTATTTATTGCAACATGAAAGTACAAAGATGAAATTATTGATGGTTGAAAATATACAATAGCAATTCATTCATATCATGTGTTAAAAGGCCAATTGACTTTGTTATCCCCGGGGTGAGAGTTCATTCGGAATGGCCTTTCTGTCTCTGACTTGATTCTTTTAACAACAACCAGAGGGCACCCATTACATGCATTCGAAAGCACATTAAAATATGCTTCCTGTGGGAATTGAACCCACGACCAGTAGGTCTGCCGGCAAACACCTTAACCACTAGATTATTAAAGCAGTTACTGAAATAAAAGGTTTTCGCTTTTGTAACATTATAAAACTATTTAGGTAACTAGGTACCTACTTAGCATAATTACCATTACATTATCCAACTTACCAAGTCACAGAATGTGCTTGTGCTATGTACCCCAGTGTGGATATCAGTTATAGTAAATAAATTGGGATATGCCGATTGCCGTAGTAACTTGCCATCTTGCCAACATCTCTTAGTGATTGTGACACACATAAATACAGAAGCTTAGGTACAGCTTCTGTAGGTTAGTTAGGTTAGTCGGGTCCTGCATTGGTTTTAAGAAACTTAGGTATGTACTTAGTAAAACACTATTCCTTATGCTTTCTTAACAAGGAATACAACACCACCAAAACATTATCAACACAATTTTCAAATATAATAAAGGCACTCTGTGAACACAATGCTATTTTCCAGTCACCACATGGTCCAGTCAGTCAAAAATCATAGAGAATAACGTATGGCGAACAAGGGGGTGAAGAATGAAGTACGGGAGGCAAGACAATTGTCAAAATGTATATTTGCGATTGTCTATGACGTTCTCTATCGATATTTTTTTTTCTTTGAGCTTTATCTGCCGTGGGTTTTAAGTGACTGTAGTAACCCCCCTGGTAGCGGCGAAAACGACAAGTAAAAAAATTGTAAGTTACAACGTTGACTTTAACGTTGACGTTGACGTTGACGTTGACAGCGACTGAAGTTGAAAGCTGTTTTATTTCTATCTAATCTTTTATGGTACAAGTACAACATTTGAGGTTTTGGTTTGGTTTTTGAAATATTCGAAATATTATTATAAAATGGCTACACGACAAGCAATACAAGTTGGAACTAAAACAGTGAAACCTGTGCTTTCTACTTCTCATGGAGAAGCCCGTAAAAGAGTACTGAATCTGTACAAAGCTTGGTATCGTCAAATTCCTTACTTAGGTAAGGAGTTGTTATGTCATCATTGTTTTTATGCGATTTTAAATAAACTTAAAAAATCCCAAAACATATCTGTAGGTGTGGTTTATGTTAAATGGGGAATTGTCAATAGTATGGCTGCGTTTATAACAAGATGACTGAAGTAGTCAAACTTTTAACAACCTAAAAAACATATTTGTATACCTACCTAACCCATAACCCTTGAGTTAACTGTACACCTCGCTAGTACTTTCTACTCGCGACTTCTTTACGCCACAGTGATCTTGCAGGCGTTGTAGTCAAGTCCAGCTTAGATAAAATTTTATTTAGAGTTGTATGTTCTCTGCTACAGTAGAAATACTTATTATATGACATTTACTTAATTAGTCTTTACTTAAGTAATCTGTATTCTATTGCTGTTTTCTTTAATTTTAAATTTTACATAATTACATACATATCATCACTCCTATCTCCCGAAGGCAGAGAGTTGAGATTTCCATTGGCTACTATCCTTACATACCTCTGGCTAGTGATTTACTCAATTGTTAATATTAGTGTGATAAAACCTCATTTTTTTATTTCAGTGAAGGATTTTGATATGCCAAAAAATGAAGAGCAATGCCGGCAGAAGTTGAAAGAAATTTTTATGAAGAACAAAAATGTATCAGATATTAGAGTTATTGATCTGCTTGTTATCAAGGTATGATCTATTAAGTAATTAATGATATTGTCAAATCTCATTACTATTAGGCCATTAGACTATATGATGAATATCAAAAGCAGTGTTCTACACTCATCAAAACTTTACCAACCAGATGGTCAGATGACCTGAAGAAGGTCGCAGGCAGGCGCTGGATGCAGGCCGCTTCCAACAGGCCATTTTGGAAATCCTTAAGGGAGGACTATGTTCAGCAGTGGACAGCCTGCACCTGAAATGATGATGATAGACACACACAATGCACTGTGCTGGCATGGCAAAAACGTTAAGATGAGAGGCTGCTGATACAAAACAAATTCTCTTAGGCCACTAACAGTTAACTTATTTTTGTTTTTATTTCCAGGGTCAAATGGAATTGAAAGAATCTGTCAATATGTGGAAACAGAAAGGACACATCATGTCATACTGGAAGCCAACAGAGGAGCCCAAGCCTCAAAATTTCCTTTCTAAATTTTTCACTGGCAATGAATAGAGAAGTTATCCAAGTGTAAATAGTTTCATTAATTTATTATTATAAGACGTTCAGTTGTGTTAATAAAATAGATATCAGTTAAATAAAGTGTATGTTATTGTAGTAAATGGTATACAGAAATAGATTAGCTACCAATCTGGTTGGTGGGTGTCCAACTCTGCGCTTGCCAGTATTTATTATATACAGTTGTATAAATCTTAATCATTACTAGTTTATAGTCTATGGGTTTGGCCTAAACTGAAATTACTGAAGATTCGTTTAAACTCCTTTTTCTAGGTACTTATGTAAGACATATGTTTGTCAAATTTGTTTATTATAATATTTTGACACGAATAAGAGTCATTTGTTGTTGAGTCAATTGTATGATATTTCCATTTTATTTGTCAATCAACATTCTAAAAAAATTATAATAATAATATTTCTTCGACTTTATTACTTTTGAAAGCAAAACACAATGGCGGGCAAAGAAACGTTAAAAACTGCATGCAAAACCGCCAGGTCTGTAATGTCCACAGATTATTGGGAGGCACGCAGGCGAGTACTAGGTCTCTACAGGGCCTGCTTCCGATACATACCTTACATTGGTAAGTTAATTACAAAATGTACCTAAGCTCTTCATGTCCGTAACATGCTTATTAATTTAACAGAAAAGTTGGCTACTATGGTTCACCTGAAAATTGTATTAGTTAGCATGGCTGGTCAGAGGTTTTCATGTAATCCGAGTGACCGGTGCAAGTTTTTGCGTAAAATCATAAAAATATTTTCATCATGCTAATATTTTTCCTTTGGTTGTGCTGCAAGCAGTGGCGGCGTAAGGCGTGGGCGACGTGGGCCACCGCCTACAACCTCGCGGTACAAGGGGCCTCGCGCCTCAAAAATTTTTATGCATTGTTTCAAAGCGAGAATAAAATAAAAAAGATATAAATTAATTTTGTTGTGAAATATGTTCTTTTAGTCTGGCAACATTGGCTTACGTTGCGTAACTATTATATCGCAAGTAATCCTTGCCGCCGCCGGACCAGTGCGGGGAATCCCTTGTTGTGTAATTTTTCATTTATATTAATCTAATTTGTATTTTATGAATAAAAACTTAGCAGTGTTAATTGTTTTGTTTTTTTTTTTATATTATATTATAAAATCCGTCAGGTCGCTACAGAACAGGGCCTTGCGAATTCTGTCTTGCCCACATCAAATTTAGGCCTTGCCCCGCCACTGGCTGCAAGACGTTGCGTCTTCGGTCAACTGGACAGGTAGGACTAGTAGGGAGGTTTTTGTCGTACTCAATTTTAAATTTAATATAAACACTGCTATTATTTTTCCTTAGTTAAATATTTTGACATTCCAAAGTCTCAAGAAGATTGTCGAATGAAGCTGAGAGAATTATTTTATACAAACGCCTGTGTCACTGATGTCCGTGTTATAGATATTTTGGTTATCAAGGTATGTTAATTCTTACTAATACTAAATATACATATAATTTATTTTATTTATTTATTTTTATATAATATCATCATTTCGTGTAGGTGACACGCTCAATTGACCATGCACACCCTGATGTCAGAGTTCTTCGGAACCGTCTGGCCTGTGACGTGGTTCCTTTATCAACTACCAGATGTCAGCCGGGACAATTGACTTAACATGCCTTCCGAAGCACGGAATTACCAAATATGGTAACAATACATAGTCATAGTTTTTTGACAAAACTTACATCGTAGGCTTCTGTAAAAAAGAAGCCTATAATATTTTCTAAATAGATGTCCATATTGTCCATTAGTTAAAAAATTTCCTACATCGACGGCCACGTACCTACTACAGTCTAATTTTACAATCCACGTTACCCATTACATACCATAAATTGGCATCGACATATATATATATATATGTATATATATTATATTTCGTTGTAATTTTAATATCTATATTTATACTCACATATGGGCCTATCCTCGGCTTGGCTTGGTGAACTTAGCGCAGTAAAAAATGCTACTACTTGTAATTTATTTCAGTGTTAACATATGCTAAGAAAGCAAAACACTGATTTTCAGTCATTACCGTAAAATTTAGAGAAAAAGTGAGTTAAATCAGTGGTGATAAAATGATAAAAATTAAGGAAAGACAGGTCTACTGTAGGTATCATATTTTAGTAAATCTAGTGGCTAAATATGGGATCCGACAACCATACGTTATACCTTCTCCACACTCTCTCTCTCTCTCTCTCTCTCTCCTATTTTCCATCTTTTATAAGTTTCTATTTCACAACATTTGTAGGGTTACATGGAGTTAAAGGAAATCACACACCAGTGGCAGCAGAAAGGCCACGTGATGGCGTACTGGAACCCGACATTAGAGCCCAAACCCAATAACTTCATCTGCAAGTTCTTATCAGGAGTAGAATGAAGTCGACTTTAGACTATGTATTACATACATAATAAATTGACTCCATACAATAATACAATACGTATTTATTTTGTATATTATCGTACAAATATATAGTTTTCGCCCGCGGCCTAGACCGAGTGAATTTCCCTCGGGAACAGTGCTTTTTCCCGGGGTGAAAGTTACCCTATGTCCTTCTCAATACTTCTAACTATATGTATGCGAAATTTTAGGAAGATTGGTGCAGTAGAAAGGGCATGAAAGCGTAACAAACAAGCAAACGCACTTTCGCATTTATAATATTAGTTGGGATTGTACCTATATAACTTTTGTGCAATAGCCATATGACTTACCATCTTACCAACATGTGCACCACCTTTATAATTTATACCTGCCTGCGAAGGCTTCCTTATAGTCTTTACTTTTTCACTAATAATTTTTTTTTTTTAATAGTTTATACGGCCATGGAATCTAGTCCTTTAAGGCCTTTCTTGAATTTATTAATCTTCTTCAGTCCTACTTAAGTCAGTCGAGTCAATATTCAAGTCAATAGTCAAGTCCAGTCAAGTAAGTAAGTCTAGTCTGAGTCAGATGGCTAAGTGAAGCGGTGGAAAAATTTCACTTAGCTATATCATGGAGATTTTGGTGACAAAGATAAAAAATCACGTAATCGACACTGTATCACTTCCCAACACACGCTTGTTCACGAACACTTTGCGAATAATAATCCACCAATATTATGCACAAACACTCGAAAAAACCTAAGTTTTGGCAATAAAATACAGCGCGGACATAGCAACAGTTTACTTTCCCTCCAAAAACCTCTCACTAATAAAAAAATATGTATCTGTGCCATTTTTTTTTTTTTGCATAGTTTTTACGGCCATGGAATCTAGTCCTTTAAGGCCTTTCTTGAATTTATTAATCTTTTTCAGTCCTACTTAAGTCAGTCGAGTCAAAAATTCAAGTCAATAAAGTAAGTAAGTCTAGTCTGAGTCAGATGGCTAAGTGAAGCGGTGGAAAAATTTCACTTAGCCATATCATGGAGATTTTGGTGACAAAGATAAAAAGTCACGTAATCGACACTGTATCACTTCCCAACACTCACGCTTGTTCACGAACACTTTGCGAATAATAATCCACCAATATTATGCACAAACACTCGAAAAAGCCTAAGTTTTGGAAATTAAATACAGCGCGGACATAGCGACAGTTTACTTTCCCTCCAAAAACTCCGTATCTGTGCCATTAATAGAGTCATAAACTACTTTTGTGATGTTCATACATATAATAAAATAGTAAAAATATTTTGTCTGTACATTTAGTAATTTTGACTGAAATGGATATAGCCTATAGGCTATATCCATTTCAGTCAAAATGGCTTTAAGTCCGCCATTTACATTTGTATGTAATGAAGTTAAATAAATAAAATATAGGAGGACACTTAGGTATGTATATAAAGCAATGCAATTTTTTTTTTAAATATTTTGTTTGCCTGTTTGTCTGTAGGACCTATGTATGACCACGCTTATCTCTGAAAGTACTGAACCGATTTGCTTAAAACTTTCAACAACTGTTTTTTTTCCGCTCGGTCGATCCGTTTCATTGGGCAGCAGAGTAGAGCGTATCGTGTTACTTTTCGGGCCTAGCACGGTCATGGTATGGTACAGTGTATTTTATTAATATATTAATTAATTTATATAAATAGGTAAAGTACTGTCATGGTACTGAATTTGACGATACAGCGGATTAAAAGTGCCTACTAACTGCAATCGACTAATTTCGGCTTCTTAAGCGTCATTTATTTCATTCAGTTATATAATAGGTAGGTAGTAGTAGCATTGCTAAAATACGAAAATAAAAATATAATAATAAATAGCCGAGGAGTCTGAATACTATACAAAACTAGCTGATTGCTTTTTTCAAAATGTGCTCTTATAATCATGCATATGCGTTCCAAGAAGAATTAGAAGCTGAAATATGAGTGAGCGGGCTGCGAAGTACGTCTTGTGTATGTGTATGTGTATCAATACAGAAATAAAATAAATAACAATCAAAATTTATTGATCACGTTCATTCCAAATCACTTGCCTTTCAAAGGCTGAGATAAGATGCTCTTGCAATTATTGCATATGTTAATTATATTGCCACAGTGTATAAGTACAATGATTAGATTAATATAAAGATATGTCTTTAAATCTTTAAACAATAATAATCTTTTGACAAAAAACTTACACTTCGGCCAAACAATCAAATTCATATTGGCAATAAGTTAGTCAAAAATATTGATATTAAATACATGTATATTTCATTCGAGTAAAAATAACACTGTAAGCATTTCTTTTATCTTGCAATAAGTTTATCATTCACAACCATAAAATTACTATAATTTATGATATTCGTATAAGTATATAAATGTTATGACACGTATCGTATACGTATACAAATTACAAAAATAAAATGTCTTATTTTTCTTAATAATAAATCGGACGTCTGTACCTAACCATTGAGGTCCGTTAAGATTTTACCGCTGTAAATTGTTAATAAATAATAAAGTAAGTTCATGCTGTACATATACAGAGTTAATTAATTGGACACAAAATTAGTTATAGATAGGTTATAATTACAACCCAAGTCCGAGATTTCAATAGTAAAATAGGTCTTGTAAACAAATTATGGGCTAAATCGTATGGAGACGTCAGGATAAATATTTTTTATTATCATCTCGCCCTGCCCACGCGACACGACATTATCTATAATATTATATATTCATACTTATTACATTATTGCACTACAGCCATCTTGATTACCTTTAGCGACATGGTGCTACTTTTAAAAGTTGTTAAAATCTTCATAGATATTGCCTTGCCGCTGAGAAAGCTATTAGAAAGAAACAGTTTACTATTTATTCTTATGTAGCTATTCATAATTCTTACACAACATTTATTTTTAACAAACTTTCCAAAAGAATAAGGCATGATCGAATGTGTACTCTTATTAGCTTGTTTAATGACTCCATATTAAAAAAACTTTGATACCTGTTAATTCAATGGTTGCTTACTTAAATACTTCAGATTATTTGCTCAATTGATAACAATTTAGTATGTAGGTACTATAAGTATGTCTTTGTTGCTCAGCATGAAACCGGAATCACTCGATATAGAATCTATTTAATTACTCTGCCTCTATTATTTACATACAATTTCATTGCCATTAAAGATATGATATCATTACATTTTATTTGTCAAAAGTTAGATAATCTTTTATTTAAATATAAATATCAATAAATAATTATACATTTATTAAAACTTACATTAGTTACACTAGGTACATCATGTGGATGATACAAAAGGTACTTGTATGTACATACATTCAACAGTTAACACTGCTACTTTCTTATTTCATTTTTGGTAATGAATTGTTGTTTGTATATTCGTTGATTTAACCCTTTGACTGCTAGAATGGGTCTTCACCAATAAACATTTTCACGTCAATTTTGCTTGCTATAAATATATTTATTATTTCAGTAATAGTAATATATAGTAAACAAATTCAATTATTAAATATTAAACTGCCCGATCTTGACAGTCAGTTGTATATTTTTAGACATGAAAATACAAATCAGGTTCCAAAATAAAGGGTTTGGTATTTCGACATTACACATAAGCATTTGTCGTTACAAACATCATTCCCATGTTGGTTAAGTTTAAAATATGGAAGAAACTCCTACAATAAGCAAGCCTGCCTAACCATACTACGACAAAACTGCCAAGCAACAGGAACACTCTTCGGCGGCTACCATGTCTTTCTATACTCCATTACACCTAAAGAGGTCTTGCAGTTACAGCAGCATTTTCACAAATTCTGAAAGAGATATACATATAGATATTATAATCATTTACATTTTTTATTATAAAATGACTGATTCGAACCAGTTGTTGACTTATCGAGAGCAAAATATAAATGCAGAGTTGGTGGCTGGTTGGGCACTGTTAACATAGTGTCGTACATATTTAAAAGTTTTGAAAATTGCCATTTTTTGTTTGATAGATGGATATTTATTTGTATAACTAAGGCACAAAACACAACGTTCACATCATAGAACTAGGAATCGCGCGCGCGAGGCAATTTTTTTTATTTTATTTATGGTTCACATAAAGAAACACTGGCAAAAACATAATTGTACCGCACTGACAAAAAAAGGTAATAACTCCTGTGTTAAGATTGCTCAGAGAGGAAAACACTGATTTTCAGTCATCACCGTCAAATGTAGTAAGAAACGTGAGCCGAATCAGAGGATTGATAAAATAATGAAAATCAAGAAAACAAAGATTGACCCCCTAAGTTATCCGGACTCACCCGCATCATTACATACACATCATGATCTCAATATTTTCCCGATTGCATCTTAAGCGATATTGCGCTTTAGAGCCCAGAGTCGGTTCAATATTTTCGATTGGTTCGCTAACCAAATTGTCTTATAAAATAGTTTTTCTATTGTGTCAGGATTTTTGATCTTGGTTCGGAAAGAGATACCATTTAATTTAGACCTCGGTTTCTTAGTCGCCATTGACAACATCTAAGGAAGTGAAGTTAATAAATTAAATCAAAAAGCGTATATAACAACAAGACGGTAATAATGTGGCTTTACCCCTTTTTTGCCAAATTGCCGGCTTTTGAGTTGACATTTATGATATTAAATTAACATAAGTGACATGTTTGATAAGATTTTTTATATTAAAATGAACTTCTCATAATATTAATCAATCTATAATTTTAATTGTTTGTATGCCATATAGGCAAAAGATATTTGGGGCAAAATATTTTTGTAAAATCTATAATTAATTCTCGACAGATAATAATTAATCCAATTTAAATAATCAAAGGGAACTTGAACTTGAAAGTAGTCGCCATGGGTAAAATTTGCCGGAGAGATATAAACTGACCTTCGTAGTCGATCCGGCCGTCGTGGTCGATGTCTCCGAGCGCCAGCACCTGGTTGAGCTGCGCGTCCGTCACCGGCTCGCCTATCATCTCCAGGGCCGTCCGCAACTCATCCCGCGTAATGTACCCGTTGTCGTCACGGTCAAATACTCTGGAAAGGGTACATTTATTCGCCTTTTACAACATAAAATAAAAATAAATATATAGGGACAAATCACACAGATTGAGTTAGCCCCAAAGTAAGTTTGAGACTTGTGTTATGTGATACTAACTCAACGATACTATATTTTATAACAAATACATATATAGATAAACATACAAGACCCAGGTCAATCAGAAAATTATCATTTTTTCATCTTGACCTGACCGGGGATCGAACCCGGGACTTCCTGAGTAGCGGTCAGGCATGTTAAATATTACACCACAGAGGTCGTCAACATCTGCGAGGATGACGAACGAGAAAGAGTGGTTACCTTCTTACTTAAAAAATGTGTATTTACTCATGTTGCTAATCAATAATTCATGTTTTTACTTTTAATGTATTACATGTCAAGATTACTCATCGATCAATTATCAAACAATAAAGATATTCAAGTAGGCACATGTATAGATTGATTGTCTTACAAATTCAATTTACCTTATAAACGAACCAAAGAAATAAAAGCCTCCGAACTTTGAATACTTACTTATTTTTGGGTTTAATTATTCGATATCTCTTTTCATTTTTCTACGTTATATTTGTTATTTACCGTATTTACCAAATTATTACTATTTGTCACTAATGGCATATACTTATAAATGAAAACAATATATTTGTTTATTATGAATTCCAACAATTTTATTCATTTATTTAAATATTGTAACTTCATTGTACAATATACATTTGTATATATAAATAGGCGCCCTAATGCTAAAAGCATTATCAAATAGTCAGCCTATTTACCTCTAGTTACCAAGAGATTTTAATTTTGGGTAATACAATAATTACTTTCATAACAAACATAATAAACTACCATTATTAATTAAATAGAGCTATAAATAATTAATAATCCTAACTAATATTATAAATGCGAAAGTGAGTTTGTTTGTAGTCTCTTCACGCCTTATTTACTGAACCAATCTTCCTGAAATTTTGCATACACATTGGTTACAAAACTCTGGTTACATACGCGGTTGAAGGGATAGCTAGGAGTATTGAGAAGGACATAGGGTACTTTTCATCCCGGGAAAAAGCACTGTTCCCGAGGGAAATTCCCGCGGGCGAAGCCGCGGGCAAAAGTTAGTTAAATATAAAAAGGAGTCACAAATTTGTGAACTTTTTTTTTATGTATTCAATGACCAGTGATTGACCACGATCCCACCCGATGGCAAGTGCAGATGTGGTCTAATAATTTAACACGATATCTAAGTCAACTAAGTAAGCCTACATCTTTTCAGCCCGAGGAGGGCTGATATTGACCGCACTTACTTGGATTTACTTTCATGTTACAATGTGGGCAGTCGCATAAAATAAATAATTAAAATACGGTTATTCTTGCACAATCAAGAGCTCGCTACGCAACAGCTACGCCGTAGCGGGCCTGCTACTAAGGTCTACGCCATACTACGACTAGTCGTTACGTATGTGCGTAGCGACTATGCATCCGTAGCAGTCTACGACAGCACTGCAATCGTAATTTTCAGACTTGTATCTTGAAACGCATATTTGGTGATTTGTTTTATTCTTTTACAATCCAACTCTATGTGTTGTAATTTCACAAAAATTAAATAACATTATTTTATAATTTTTAATGATTAAAATCGATCTTTTTTATCGAACCTAGTCCAAATAAGATCAAAATAGAATTTTCATCAATTATTTTAACAATCAAGCATAATTTCTCCAAGGTGGTTTAAAAAAAAAACTTTTATATCAAAATACAAAACATCGGAAGTGGATTGTCAATTTCGTTAGCCTATACGTACTACTACGTACTGTATTTTGATAAGAGGTAAAATAATAAAAATGAAATAAACTCAAGTTATAAAAACATTAAAATCAATACACACTCACTTGAAGGCTGCCAGTAAGTCCCTGGTGATCTCCTCCTCCGAGTCGCCCCCGCTGGCGCTCACGTCCATGCCTTGTATAGCCTGTATTTTCGTCACCCACTGCATGAAGTCATTCTCATCTATTAAACCATTACCTGGAAGACCAAACATTACAATCAGTAAACAAAACCCTAAAAGTTGAGATAAGAATATTTCAACTTTTATAGTTACACAGATATCAGTCGTTAAGCTAAGTCAGAAGGTAGGTATCTTCAAAAATTTAAACCAGTGTTGGTCACTAACACACATTAAAAAATAGAATAATATCAGTAATTAGAAAAAATAATTGATTTGGTAATGATGACCTATAAAAACAGAGGTACAATAATAGAATGAGCTTTGATTATTTAGAGAATGAGTCATTTATTGAATTAATCTATAATTTTAATCATTTATCATGAGTCATCAAGTTATCATTATATATCAGAAAAAAAAGAAAAAGTCAAAAATTTGAAGCTATCTCATATCGGATCGCATGATGTGTAATAAATATCTTAGATATAAAAATACGATTAATTAAAATACGGTACAATAAACATTGGTCTTCATAGGGCGCATGCAAGCCTTGACCTAAATGATCTTATTCTGCGATTACGAAGCCAATTGTGGGCGGAGTCGAGGAAAACGATACAACAGTGTTCGTGTATACGCAAAAAATAAGTTCACGTACATAAGTTGACGTCAACGCGACTATGTGCTCTTTTCAAAAATCAAAGCAAACCAGTGAAAAACATTTAGTATTTTTTTTTAAATCTTCTTAATAAGCCCTTAAATACCTATTACAATCATTAAAATAAACTTTCTTGATCATTGTGACCTACAGAGAGTACCACATTTAGATTTTGAAAGTACTGAACTTCGTAAAACTTTGTCATTAAGGTGTTCAGGATCAATTCACCTTATAATCCACACGATACTAAATCAATTCATGTATGATGACAAATCCTATTGAAAGTTACCGCCCAAAATACCACAAAGCTTGAGCATGACACAAAATTTAACGCAGCAATCAACGAAAGGGCTGCATGGTGTCGTTAAATCTTAATGAAGGAAACCGTCATTAGGTACTGGGTGGTTCAGTACAATGACGTAAGCGGTACGCCCTTGTACATTATCTTTCAAGTTAATTATTTTAGTATGCTCCTAAAGTAACAACAAATCATATTTTTTTTTACTTATTTGGGGATCGGCTGTGTATATAAAGATATATAAATTATTTCTATTCTGTTATTAAGGTCTTGGGATGCTATCTGATGACATTGCAGACAGTTCAAAGCTACGACCTAAGAATAAACTGAAGTACGATTACAAATATACGCATAAGCATACCTATGCCATGTCGTTTCCTGCTTAAGCAAGAATTAAGAATAGACAACCCTCTCTTAACTTCTGGGAATAACAGGGGTCCGATTTGCTTCTACCCCACTAATTAGTATCTGGTTTCACCAGCAAAAGCATTCATAGGACAATTGTCAACAGATAGGTAACAAAAATAACGCTTAAGTAACTAGGATATCGGTTAGATGATGAAAAATAGAGAGCCTATTTCTAATCCCCGCCTCCGCTGCCGCGCCGCCGCCGTCTTGATAAAGATACCTATTGTCACCCAAACAAAGAGTTCACTGCCTTTTGTTTTTTTATTCATACTAAGTATACTCTCATTCGACTTCAAGACAAGTAAGTACTTTGATTTTTATTTTATTTTATTAATAAGAAAGAGATCAAGCTACTCTCTCTAATACAAGCATTATCTGTCAACATCCTCAGCTGATTCTGGAGCCACAAAAGCTCGATTTTCTGCTTTTCTTACACAGGTTTTAATTTGCCTGTTATCAATGAAATAACATATACAAAAAAATATTGAATTGCGAAAAACCACGGGGTCTCTACAGGCATTTTTTTATGCAAAGAAAGTACTTGTTCGTGGTTTTGGTTTCTTTATCCGAGTAAAGAAAGATACAATAACTGTGGTCTGGATTACAATATCTACAATTCGACGTATATAGAAAAATAAAATAAAACCTAGTTTACTGCATAATTAGGTCAAACTAGTTAAGTATATTTAGCTAGGTTGTTAAACATTGCTTTGTTCGAGTAGATATATAAAGTACTAGCTGTTGCCCGCGGCTCCGCCCGCGTGTAGGTCGCTTTTCGCGTAACCTGTGGAAACTACAAATATCCAGACCTATAGTTAAATCTATAGTATCCTATTCCCGTGCCAATTTTATAAAGCCGTTACATTGCTACGATATCAAACTGAAAATATTAACATTCATACTATCACATCTTTGTCTCTTAAAGAGTAGACGCAGCCTATTACAGGGTCATTTGGACCTAAAAGCCACTCAGTATGTTCCGTCAAACAATAACTGAACTGACTTGCCGATTTGATTATTTTTTAAACCAAAGCCAAACCAAACCAACCAATCAATTCAAATAGCTTACAAAACAATACGACCGATAAACAAACCAACCAATAGAACTAAATCAACAATCAAATTTTTTTTTAAATAATTCAAATTAATTACCGCCGTAAGGAAAATATTTATTCTGCTATACCATATGCGAAAAAATAATTAAAATAAAGTCAGCGCCATCTATTGATATTTATGTAACTAAATTATACGCCCACACACATTCAATGTGTTATTTTATTAAAATTTAATAGAGACTGCAGTGTGTTTTTCTCTTAATTGATATCGAGAAAACGAAGTAGAAATTCTAGCTTTATCTAAATTTAATACGTTTATGTAAACCGCATTCAACTGTTTAAAAGTTTTGAAGCAGTGTTAGAAGTAAACTTCAACTGACCATAACTTCTTTTTCCCTTGACCGATTTTAACGAAACAAAGTTTTGACAACGCTCCTAATTATATGTAATCCACCTGTGAAAACCGCGTTCAAATCTGTTGAGTAGTTTTGAAGTTATAACGTACCAGAGAGACAAAAATTACAAAAATTGTTTTTTTTTTTGGTTTCTGTTACTCTTCTTTAATCGCTCCGTATCAGTTTTTTAGAAAAATATTTAATGTATAGACCCACTCGATTTTTACTGTCCTATTATTTGTATAGATAGATAAGTACAAAATACTGATATATTAACGGACTTAACGCTAAGAGCGTTCTCCACCAGTCAACCATTTGATTAATCTTCTTCTTCAATGTCGTCAATGACCAACTATTAGATTTGATTGGGGTTGCGATATCTACCTAATAAATTTATTCGTTCCTTTTCAAAATTAAAATAAAATTAAGAAAACAATTCAAGAAAACAAATTAAAAACGAAAACAGAAAATTATTGTTTGTGGCAGGATTCGATCCAGCTACTTACAGCTATTTCTTGAAACATTTCTTTACTAAAATATTAAAAGCAAAAATATAGAATTTCAAAAAACGCTGAAACACGCCATTAGTTATTTTTGTTGAGAAGCATTCTTGCCAAGTTTCAAGTACATCAGTGAAGATTTTAATTTTTTTCATACAAACTTTGCCCTCAATTTTAACCCTTTTAGGGGTCTAATTTTGAAAAATCCTTTCTTATCTAAGCACTACGTATTAACATAAAACTTCGGTCCAAATTTCAAGGTTACAGCTTTTATGGTTTAGGCTGGGCGTTGATTTATCAATTGCCCTTGTTCTTTTATATATATAGAAATTATATTAATCTACTAACTAATTAGAAATAAATACAAATATACTTAAAGACCTACAATTTATTTGAGAAACCTTACAATATATTTAAGATATGCAACTAACTTATGGAAAATATTTACCTATTTTCAAACTACTATTCGAAATCCGGAATCCGGAAAAATACTTTTCAAACTTAAATTAAACGAATCAATGAGTATGTAGCCCAAAACGCAGACATTAATTAAACTATACATACATATAATGCCCCAATTAATTTACCACTCCATACTCCAATCAATTCCAATTTAATTTTATTATTTTATTTTAGCAGGTACCAAATCGTCTAAACACACAATCAAATCGTTAGAAAAGCAAAAAAAGAAATATTTTATTTATTTTGAAATCTCAATTACTACACATGATGATTAAATGCGAACGACAAACCATACCGACTTTTAAAATGTATGGTGGCGCCATCTATTGACACATTACTGAACTCATAATATTAAAAAATAAATAAAACCTTTGCACTCTATCTTCTTTTATGTATTGTATCCTATTACAATATGTTGTGTACATACAATACAATACAATATATTATACCAAAAGACATTTTCAATTTTAATTCCATGTATCTCACTTCAAAAATGACAAAGTTTCATACAAACTGGCAACCCCTATTTCTCCCCTTAGGGATGTAATTTTCAAAATCTGATTGGTGCATTTTTATTTTTTACCAACTTCAAATGTAAATTAATAATTTCATGTATCTCACTTCAAAAATGACGAAGTTTCATACAAACTGGCAACCCTATTTTCACCCCTTTAGGGATAAAATTCCCAAAAGTCCTTTCTTAGCGGACGTCTCTTAGTCACAATCTACCTTCCTGCCAAATTTCATCTTCATCGGCTCAGCAGTTTTGGAGATTTCGTGATGAGTGAGTGAGTGTTTTTCGCTTTTATATATATAGATTATTTAAAGGGTATATAAAGGAGTACCTCTATATACTCTAATATATTGTGCAGTGACCTTGTCAAGGGTCGCCGGCGCCGGAAGCCGCCTGCCCTTCGGCGCACGCCATTTTACAATAACCTGAATTAACTATGAATAAATTACCTACATCGATTTAACCAAGAGTTTTTCTTTACATTGCAAGAACCGAAGAGGCTTTAGGATAGACATATTTAAATCCGTGAACTTTGGAGGGACAATATTTAAAAATAAGAATGCAGCCGGGAAAACATATAGAATATTTTCCACGGCATTATATATATATATATATTGTTGTATTATATATATATATATATATATATATATACATTATACATTGTGTGATATTTGGATTAAACCATAGAAAAGGCAATAGGAAAGGCATTTTTTTTAAATCTATGGATTAGACACAGAGGACTTACTTAGTGTGGGTAGATAATTAAAAATAAAAAAATAAATATTTTACCGGATTAAGCTCAAAGACGCTGAGTTAACATTTAATCCTTATCAGTTTTATTAAATATAGTAATAAAAAAAAAACAAATCATTAATATACCTAGACAAGTCGGTCAGAGATTAGAAAAGTATGGCATAACATAATAATTAATTTGCTGCACACACACAGTCCTAATTGTATAAAGCTACTTGAGAATTTGTAATTATTACAATAACCGTTATGGTCTCCAGCTTGAGTCAACTCTCTCCCTTTCTCGTAGAAATATACGTGCGTGGCGACTCCGGATGTTTTAGGTAATGCTAAAAAGTTTGTATCTTAGATTAAATTTTTATAATTATACCTTAAAGCTGAACCATTTAATAGATCTTAATTAGCGTCCGTAAGCATCTTAGCTATAATTTTGTATGCAATCAGAATAACGCCCATGATGATGATGAGTTAAGATTACAAAGAAGCTGTTGCCAAGAACAATACGGATGAGTACAGGATACGTGGACGTAAACACAAATATTTTTAGACTTTGTTGATGACTGCTTAGTGCCGCCATACTAACAGGAGCACTTGCGGATATTCCGTTATAAAAATGTGACAAAATTGGCAGCATCTCAAATAAATTCAAAGTAAAGAGCAATGCTCAATTTCACAAAGCGTTTCAATTTATTTTAAAGCTACTTAGCTATTCATTTCTATTCGCTCTGATGTAATGATGACATTGACTTTGACTTTGGTTCATGTTTCAGGCAGTTATTACGACACGAGTCGAGATAATCTATTTTCATTGTTTATTTACTTCTAATAATCGACCATAATTTTGAGTGTGATATTCTCATAATTAACGTGTTATTTTCAGATTAAAGAGCATTTAATTTATTCTCGCGAATGTTGTTAAAGGCAATAAAGAGACACAGGTGTCGAGTTTAATTAGCAACAGCATTCACAATATTTGTATTATTTTATTTATTTATTTTATTAACTAAGGCTCTGAAGGACTATTATTCATTTCTATTTCGACGGGCTTCAAAGCAACATAACCGGGATGAATTCTACAAAACGAATTATATCTAGACCTTTTATTGATCAAACTCAAAGAAAGGAAAATGTTCAGTCTCTATTAAGTCTATTATTCGCATATTAAAAGTTCCTCACATTTCATTGTCCGTCTGTCAGTTGTATTCGGTTTCACCTCATTCACCTTGAACTGAAAGTCACAGTTCAATTCCATTATATTTCACGTCCATGCTATAGCAAGTCACGCACTGCCACTGATTTTCTTACCGACAAAGTCATTACGTTTATAGTTTACAAAATGTTGATTACTTATTTAACGACGGTTACGAATACCCATGATTTTACGACCATCATAAACTTAAATAACTAAAGGTTCATTTCAAAAACTGTTATTGACGTCATGACTTAAGCTTACTTTTAGTAGGTAGGTACTTTCAAATTTTACACTTGTAAGAAATAAAATCACTGTTTTAATTTGCTTCATTACCATTTCAAAAGAACTATGTTATAAACCTCTATCTATTACCAATTATTTATCTTTCTCTCTCTACCGCATCATAGTATTTTCCCGGTTGCATCCTTAGTCGCATTGCTTCAAAGCCCTATAATGGTTCCTCTAGTATTTGTCTCCTTTGGGTAAAATTAAGAAAATCTCTTTGTAGACAAATAATTGTAATTTAGAAATTATAGTCTTATAAGTATACCAAATGGTCATCGCCAGGTTCCATATTTTTTAATAAAAAATAAGTACGTAGTTATAAACTAAAATGCAGCCTTCCGAGTTCGGTCCATTCTGTAATGACCTGGCTTAAAACTCTCTGCGGGTTCTCTACTATAGGTACCTTTAGACCGCCAACGTGAAAATGGATGCTGTCACTTCGATAACAATTTCGTTTCAGAAATAAATTGCTTTGCTTAAAGTTTACGTGTAATAAACCATTTGGAATGGTTGTTTTGCACTTCGTGATGATTTGATTACTTTAATTTTAAGGACGGTTAGATGATATGATCGCAAATCTTTCTCATTCTTTGTATAATTTGAATGAATAAATCAACCATTCACCCTACTCAAAGACCATTGACTGACATTTCGCGCAGGCTTTTCAACAATTTTAACATATTCATACTTCGTCAGCGAATGTCAATAAAACGACCGTACCGTAAATTAGTTGACGCAAGGTTGACGCATCGACTTGTATCTCTCTTTGAAATCGATACTAAAGCTGGCAGCACCTATCGGAAAGTTCACGCATCTTCTATTTCTTGTATTGAAATTCGTCATTATACTCACCAGTTTTACTGGCGTCTTTGATGAGATCAGATATGAGGTCGTCGCTGACCTCGATGCCGAGATTCCGCAGCATGAACTGCAGCTCCTCCGGAGTCACGTGGCCGTCGCTGTCGCGGTCCAGTAGACCAAACGCTGTTCGGAGGTCTGCAACAAACATAAATCTTAATATACGTTTGGATTGACTATTTTTTTCCAAATTAATTTAAAAATACAACAAAACAAAGCAGGGTTTGAGAGCAATTTTTTAATTAAATTCATTCATTTATTTTAGGTTATTGAAATTCGCACACCAAATATCTATGTACTAGATGTATACATAGAACAAAATATTCTATTGAACGCTTATTTCACCTACTTCTATCACTTCTTTTGAATATTAGTAGTCCAAAAGACATAGATAAAGGTCACATTCAAAAGCTTTTGTCGTCAAAAGAAAAAAAGTAAACAATGTTAGTAAGTTGTACGTCCAATGTATCTATGATCCAAAAAATATACACAGACATCAAAGAAAAATGTTTTCTTAAGCGACTCATCGGGTTTTCCAACAATAAAATCATTTACGATATTCTCTTGTCAAAATTAATCCACCGCAATATTTTTATCTTAAAATAACATTTACAAGGTCATTTCAGATAAACATCAAAACATTCTTTATCTCCAACTAAAAATGAGTTTATGTAGTACTTACAAAACTCATTACCCTTCTTTGACATGTTTAGCACGTTCACAAGATAAGTTGCACTAATGTCCGTAATTTAAAAGCATTTTATCCTAAACTTTTCCAAGGCAACGCAGCGTGTCACACAAAATCTTTTCAGAAAATGCGAAGTACCCATCATCTCGCATCTTATACCGTTGACAATATTGACAAAAGATTACTTGTATCATACTCTCTTATCTTATAGCTCACATATTTAGACGACGTTTCATGTATGCTAGATATCTTCTAATAAAACTTAGTATTATGCACACTTTTATACCCCTATCTTAGATAAGACGAGAATTATTGATCACGTGACTCTATTTTCTTTTGTTACGTTATCAAATCGCCAACAGCAAAATGTTTGGTAGATATTGTTTTGTTTACAACTTTCGACAACAAGATCATGTTTTATTGCCAGATGATTAAAAGCATTAATAAAACCTAATAAAATTAACACTATCCTGCTTCAAGTTCGTAGGCATTTCAAGAAATACCTGTTTCGAAAGAATAATTTCACTAACCGAATTGAATCTTTCAGCATTTCAGTTCGAAATGTCCAGCCTCTTTGTACCAAATTTCATATAAATCGGCTAAAGAGTCAATAATATATCAAATAGTTTATGCGTTAAAAAGTAACAAAAAGATTATTATTCCATAATGCCCTTGGATCCTCTTTTAACTGCAAGTTTAAAAAGCGTCTTTTTCAGAATAAGTATATTTACTAATGGCAGTACTTTAATAATAGTAATATTTATTAATGGACAGTGGTGCCAAAAAATACAAAGAAGCTTCTGCATTTAAGCCCTACACCGACAAACTTTCCGCACTCGCCGTGATGTTTGGTCAGCCCACATTATGCCACACAATATTATCCCACGGTTCCCGAAATAATGGTTCTTAATTAGTCATCGTATTAAAAATTTCATCATAGAAAGGTAATGTGAATCATCGCAATCCCTCGATTTTTTATGTCAAACTTTATAATAAGTATGTATCCATTTATCGTATACACTATTCATACCCACAAGATTTTCATTTATACCTTTTAATTTTCCATGCGAATTCCTTATAACATTCCTGAGTTTCCCGCCAGTGCCAACGATTCGGTGATTAAGATTTAAAATTGTCTTTTAAAATAGCTGTTAATTTTAATTAAATAGGCCGCGTGTGTTTTGCGGTGTCGATGGACGCACGAAGAATTCGTTCACGACCATCAACTTTTTTTAAACGTATGTAATGTAGGTTTATAAAAATACCCACGTCTTTATTTTTGCGTTTTAAACTTGTAGGCGTATCTATTGAAATTTTAATTAGAAAGTTTCATCGTGTTCTACATAGATAAAAAAAAAATACCTGGGTAGAGACCGCGCGTGGTTTCCTAATTCAATGTGTTATACATCTATACAAAACCATACATACAAATAGAGCGTAATTAGATACTTTGTAATTTTTATCTTCCGGATAACTCATATTTATTAAATTTTTTGACACAATTGAGTCGACGACTGCCGAAGGCTACTTTTATACTTTAGTTTAAAGTTAAATTAATTAATATGTTTATTTTATGCGCGCTTATCGTGCCGGTTGCAATAAAAGTCGAATCGTGGTCTACGCAAACTCAGTCAGTTTTTTATCAATCTACGGCCCAAGAAGTGTGTTCTTTTATCACTACAGTTATCTTGGGGATTCCCGGTAGCAACCTCAGCCTTATTGATTAGTTTTGTGTCTTATTGATTTCCTTGTTTGAGATACTCAATAATCAATATTTTATTGCACTGGTACTTGAGACTAATCTTCATCAACAAAATGTATTACTTCATAGCTGTAATATAATGTAATGTTCACGAATGCACGTGGCGGGCGAGCTGGCGGACAACAAATATGTCCCAGTCACGGCCATTGTCAGTGTCGCCCCCTGCATTGCCAAAATGCATTAGTTTCCCTATTTATAAATGCGCCGCGCAACATGACGTTATATTTGTCACTTTAGAATGTCTATTTTGTTAATCACATCAAAGTAGGAGATTTCACGGTAATCCTCAAAATAGCTATGTTTGGATGGTGGTTTTATACTTATTTTTTACATAATGAGGATCATAATTGAGGCCGAAAAATATTATCTTGGTTAGACTGTCTGTAAAATTATCTTAAAATAACAAAAGATAAATTCTTCGTAATGATTTATGAAATGGTTAGAAAATTTAATCACAACGATACTGAATATCGAAGTATGCCGTCACAACACGTAGTGATTGAGTTGTGCAAATTATCGAATTATAAAAGTATCTAATTACGGATATTAAATAAAATTAAAGCTTAATGCATAAACTTACAGGCCTGAATATGACACCAAACGGTTAGTAACCCTTATCAGAATTCCTGCACTCGTTGTGTATATACCCTTTCCGTGACACGTTGTATACTATATTTGTCACAACTACAACTAAGTGTACCTATATTTCCTTGGGTAATACTAGGTAATTAGATGTTTAAATAATCAAAGGATTTGGCGTAGCGCGAAATTGAAAAACATCTTTGTAATTACATGTAGATACGTTTTGATATGAACCCTGGCTCGAAGTCGCAGTAAACGATATTCCTGCTAATGGTCTCACGACAAAGGATGCCGAAGACCGGGCGAAGTGGAGAAGAAAAAGCAGGAAAACGGATCCTGGGTCCCGAGTAGTCAGCTAAGGAAGCAACTGATAAGGCGCTAAGATGAGAGGGAGAGTGAAATAAACGAATACTTACAACATTTTTTAATGATCTATCTGATAGATCAAATATATTTTACATGCGTTTTTACTTTATTTTTTATAAATCATCTATCTATATCTTCTATACTTATAATAAACTGTAGAGAGTCAATTCTGTACATGAAATATATTTTCAAAATAACTATCAGGGGGTGATAAGTGATTGATACTGATGCCAAAAATGCAATCAGTAAAATTTTTGTCTGTCTGTCTGAATGTTTCTTATAGAAACAAAAACTACTCGACAGATTTTAACGAAACTTGGTACAATTATTTTTCATACTTCTGGGCAGGTTATAGTATACTTTTCATCACGCTACAATCAATAGGAGCAGAGTAGTGAAGAGAAATGTTGGGAAAACGGGAGAAGTTACTTTTTTAAGCTTCCGTCGCGTGTGCAGTCTTAATGGTTAAAGTTACATAGAAATCATGTATGACGGAAATGCAACAGGATATTGCAAAATTCCCACGGGAACGGGAGTTAGCGGGAAAAAACTTTTGTATGGAAAAATCTAAACTGCGTAAGATAGATGATTGAAATTTGGCATGCAGGTACCCTAAAGAACGCGTAAAGCTTACTTGCAACGTGATATTGCAAAATTTTCACGGGAACGGGAGTTATTGGGAAAAAACTTTTGTATGTAAAAATCACGTAAGATAGATGTTTTCAATCTAGCATGCATGCATACCTTAGTAAATATAAAGTTTAGTTATGGCTGTATTTTGAAAAATGAAGTTAGCGGGGAAAAAATGTTGTATGAAAAAACTAAGAACTTTTCACTATTCTTAGACGGTTTAAATCTTTAGTAAGTAGTTTTCTGTTGTAGATTACTGTTAAATTTTCCAGGCGAAGGTTTCACGGCCCTTGAATTATCTTATAATTTTCTTTTGTGATTTCCAAATTTTGTTTAAATAATTATTGTAGGTTATAAGTCTTTACGATGATTTTTTGTTAATTTTGTACGGAACTCTTCGTGCGCGAGTCCGACTCGCACTTGGCCGGTTTTTAGTTTTTATGTGGTCAAACTTTTACTTTCATACCGACTGACATCCACATTCTCACCTCTGAATTCCAGACGAAAGCCTATAGGTACTTTAGGGTTAGCCTCCACTGATCGTATTTTCCTAAATTTTTGTCAAACCAAATTATCATAAACTAATAATCTTTAAATTAATAACAATTCATTATTCAACTAAGCTACTTATACTATAACCTCAATTAAAAATAATAAAATAAGGCATTTTTAACCTTTATCCCACACACACAAAGATTTCTCTTTCATAACACGCCACGCGGACGAAGTCGCGGGCAAAAACTGGTTTAAAATAAAGCAAGTATTAAAATGAACATTAGCAAAATAAAGCCTATCTTATTTAGCATTATATTTATTAAAGACACTTTAAACCAAAGTAGTTATGATAATAGTTTATGTATAATTAATTGATCATGATAACATGTATAAGTTTATACATATTACCGTTATATACCTGTGTCGAAATGATTACAGTTTTAGAGCGCACAGATACAAATATTTGTTCTCTGTTATCTTTACGTCAAAATTGCCTACTAGCAACAAACACAGAAATACAATATGTTACAGTTGATTTGATAGAATAAAGAATGACTAGATATTTACCCCAACTGTTTGTGTGTTTGTAATATCCTTAAAATACATAGTAAATACTATATTATTAAAATCAGAAGACATTGGCGGACTTATCCCAGGAAGTAAGAGTATGTATTTGAAATGCGAAATAAACAAAAAATTTCGAATCGTGCGCGTTCGACGCGAGGCAAATTTTTCTTTTTTTTAATCTATGGAAATAAATTATTAATAATTAATGAAATTAATATTTTGTACAGAATGTCGAATGCGGATACATTTCCAAGATCTTTATAAATTACAATATACATAAAGCTTTGTTTATATTATTATGCGCATATTTATTATCCCACTTTAACGGGTAATTACTAGCCACATAAAATGTTCGTTCAGCAATAGTGACATTCGCTTTATTCCTGTATTATGGTAATAAGAAGTGTACTAGGTAACTACAAACTTATATGAACGGCATCTATATGTATACTCACTCATTAAGCATGCCCCTTTAAAAGTATTTGTGAAAACGTACACTATAATGGATATTCGTGAAAAAGCAACGGGTGTCAGATCCAGCCAGTTTTTCCCGTGTAAACAAAGTTATAGCTACCAACTGTACATACCTCTACCTTGTATACGGAAATATAAATCTAAAACCATTTACAGAGTAAATAAGCGTTGTTGACTAATGTGATAGGTATCACTAAAAATAATTTGACAAATAGTGTATTTGATATTGTCTTCTTCATCCGAGCGTGTTTCCCGGTTGCATCTTTAGCTTAACGCTTCAGATATAACGCTATTTAATCATGGTCCTGATTTGGCGGTGCTGGGCGACTACCGTCTGACCTCCGTAACCCTTTTATACAGGGAAACCAAACCAATAGGCACATGATCCCGGTGCTATCCAAAGCACGGTGGACCTCAAAATATAAATTCCATTAATGGCGACCAATCCAAACATGGCATTTGACGCGCGCTATCGTTACGAACATGCGATTAGGCTAGGCTCCTATCTGTGTATTTAGTATTTGTACGTAATCACTCATTGTACAGAAAATTTGCAATTCTCTTCATAAGTCATTAAAGTTTATGTGATTAAGATAAATAATAACACAAGACGTAGGTACTCACAGTTTTACGATTGAAATAAATGAAGTGAACTTAATAAATATTTAAACTTACTATTGAGCATTGCTTCACTTGGCGCCGGCACCGTGGGCCGCTCGTCTATTGGTGACTGTTTCTTCTTACTCTTCTTCTCCTCGTCTTGCTGCGAAACAAATTCATTGTCGTCAGACATACAAACGGCATATAGTTTAACCCTAGAACAATTAAAAGCCGTCAAAGCCACGGGAGTCGTGATATCAACTGTAAGAAAATATGCATTGTTAACTGATACTGATTTTTTTTATCAATTTCCCGCCGCCCGTTATCAATCTTGTCATGAGTTTTATCAAGCTATTGTCTGATCAATATGCGTGAATATCGGGAGTTACTGAATAATGGTTCAAAACCAGAACATGAATAAGATAAATAATTCAGTCTTATCGATAGTGAAGGTAAATCGATTAAAAACCTTGTTTTTTACAAGTGCCTATCTTAGAACACATTCTAAATAAAATATAAGGTAACTGGTCGCAGCGAGCGGGAAACGGAAGCTGTTCTCCGGCGGTTATTCTCAGGCTTTATGTTGCCTCGCAAGCTAAGACCTTGGAAATTCAAAAATGGAGGAAAATCTATATATACCTATAATAGAAAGTTGTGTTAGCTACAACACTTATAACTCAAGATCTACTTACTCAACCAAATCTCTCTGATACTACACATGAAATTTTTCATATATATATACAGAAGTATTGTAAAGGACATAGAGTCATCCCGGGAAAAATACCGTTCATCTGTGTTTCGCGTAGTGTGTATTTTCTTTGCCTGTGTACAGGTAACGGATCACAGCCACATCTATCAAAGTAGGATTGACTTGACTTTCTATTCCCTACCCAGATTGGGCTTCGAAACGATACTAGAGTAAGATGCAACTCGGAAATCTCTGCGAACTAAACCTGACATTGACTTCTTCGTAAAACCTCAAATTAATCCCGATAAAAAATGGCAGTCTGCTTTCGTTTTATCTTTGAAGTTGTTTTATTTAAAATAGGGACCCGAAATTTACCCACTAAGGTTATAATTATTGTCTTTTTAACTCTGATATTATCACATTAATGACGATTGCCAGAGCATTAGAAGGGAGAATTTTAATAGTATATTTTTTCCATAGAAATACAACGCTTGGTTTAACGGAAATCCGCTGTCAGATTATTTGACGCTGTTGCCAGAATTCTTCGCTATGCCACCGGCTTATGCCCAATTAGCATGGTGAGTAATATATAAACAAGTGTCTCGTAAACAAGTAAATATTTAAATAAACAAAATGAGAAGAAACTGGAAATCAATTTAATTCCATTACAGCAAGACATTAAGATCTGGCCACATATTACAGATTATAGATTACTAATACTTGTAGTTCTGGCAATTTTTTTTTAAAGTAAACTACGGCTGATCTGGACTAATGTATGTATATATATCTCATTTTTATTCTATCCTTCAGTATGTCTATACCAGTTAATAAAATATTTAATGGTTATTACATTAATAATAATATTTAAAGTCCGACTTTTGTGCGATATAAATTGTATTTTGTGCAATAAAGTTGAATACCTATATTATGATTTCAATGTGGTAGATTGAAAATTACAGCCGAGGCTGTAAACGTTTTATAACATATTTGCGAGGAAATAAATAAAACTCGGACTTTCTTTAACGAATAAATAATAACAATACAGCGAAAAGAAGAAGCGCGCGGAATAATTTTTAATTGTTCACAAATTAGCGACGCGCGCGCATCAGTGCTTTTTTTAGGCAAAGGCTTTTTTTTATATAAAACAGCCAGTATTAATACATATATAACGTGTACCTCTAATAAAATCCACATCACCAATCATGCTATATGATGACACATATAATAATAAAACTATACACATTTACTCTTCTAATCTGCAGACATTTACTATGTAAATATATATACCTACTTAAACTACATACATAAAGATTTTAATGCTTGCATTATACATATAAACTTTGATTTAAAGTAGGTAATTTGCAGTAGAAATAAGTTCTAGAACGTACTGAACTTAAAATGTAAGAGACTGATGCCAAATTCCCTAATGTTTTAGGTACCTACTACGCCGCTTACCATGCCAAATTGTATAGATAGGTGTTGTTTTGATGACCCAATTTAGAGCAATAGCCTTGTTAATAATGGTGATATATGCGTTATAGTCCCGATCATTAAATGTAATGTATGAATAAATTTCTGTACTTAAGTATAACGTCCGCGTTTAAAAATAGAGAACATAATTATGGTCTTGGATGTCAAAAATCAATGTATTCTCATAACCAAAACATAACAGCATAGATTAAAAAATATATATATTTGGCGTAGCCGCGCGCGATTCGAAATTCTTTGCATAACAGCAATGCATTATGAAACGGCACCCTTTAATATACCTAAATATACATACATATACCTAACACTGCACACCAAATCTATATATAATTACTATATACTTACTCTCCTAAAATCCTAATTTTAAAATGCTCTAACCTACTAATTAATTTGTTTTATTTTACAATATCTATTTTTAAAATATCTATTTGTTTTGAAAAATCTATTTGTTTTAAAAATCTATTTGTTTGGCTTGAAAATTTGGCTTGTGATATCTAGTGGAGGAATACCCTGGTTGCAATCCGAAGCTTAACCAGATTCTTTTAAGAGTATTATCAATATCTATGCATAAATACTAACTTTTATTTACCTAACTCTTACACTATCTCCTCAGCTACTATTAATTTATTTAATATCCTACTCATCCCATTACTTGCCCTAATAAATTAATGAAATATAAGTAAGAGTTTTATCAAATTTGGCTTAGTGAATCTTCATAGACCTTCACATTAAAAGTCCTAGATTAAGCATCACCCTACATGTTCTAACTAAATTATTTGTCAACCATGATTATGAAATTGAACTATTTTATTGGACATTATCCTACTATGCAGAAGAGGTGTTCACTTACATTGAATATTTAAGTTATTATGCCTGGATTTCCAAGTCTCAGATTATGAATCAATAGTCTTATTGTTAGATAGATGTAGGTCTCTTAAACAATCTAATTAGAATCTAATAATAGTCAATCTAGTAAGTATAGACTTATAATTAATATTATAGGTCTACGGAATATTATACAAGTATGAAATTTCTACTTGAAAGGTATACTTAATATTTTCAAATGATAATTAGCTTATACATTTGGGTTTTTGCAGCAAGGGCAGAGCACCGCCACCGCTCATACCGATAGTCTTCGTCACCTTACTTGGCCTGACTTCTCCTGCAACCCAGCCTTTATTGTATTTACACAAAAGACCATTCTACTAATAGTCGGTGAAGTTTAAGTAAGTCAGTATTGTAGACTTAAGTGGACAAGAGGAGAGACAAAGTGTCTCCAAGCGCTATCCCAACACTACAGTGTGTGATTTCTTCAACATCACTGCGATATTTGCTGAGCTGTTTTAAATAATGAATTTAACATAATACAAAATATAGACTAATCTTATGTCTTCATATTTTGCTATCTCAAGACTCCTTTTATGTCTTCATGGATTCAATCTTACAATCCACTCCTATAGATTGTCTACTAAATTAATATTTGTTAGGATAACTAGATTTTTAGATGAATTTAATATGTTTATACTAGAACGGAATACTTTTAGTAACATATGAAGAGATCCATATTATATGTAGATAATTAAAGTAGGTAAGTGTCAGTTAAGAAGAGAGTACTTCTCATTTGAGGTAGAAGAAGATAGATTAGGTAATAAATAAAATATTATTGAATCTGATATTCAGATTAGTAGTTTAGAACTATAAGTAGGTTAGAATATAGTATTATCCAAGATATCTGATTAATAAGTGATATTTAATTAGACTATACCGTTCTTGTTCCTTCCAAGAAAATTATCATTTATATGTAGGTAGTTTTAGAGTGACATAACTTTGCTTAGGAATCTTTTTTCCAAGTAATTTATAAGTAAGTGAATCAATCTTACATTCACATGAGTATTATAAGACAGGATCGAACCCATGGCAAAAGCTATGTACACTATCTTGTAATTAGATTAATTCAATAATTAAAGTAGGTATCCAGGAAAAGATGTGTCTCATGGGAAATCTCATGAAAAGCAAACTTATCTCACCGCTTCTGCATTTGGAGACAGAGGTTCGCTTGGCTTGACCATAGCATCACCAGATAAGACCTCCACACTCAAGAATCCCTCCAGGAAAACCAGACAAACATTAAAGTAGTATTCTCATAATTGTTAATATTTTCTAGAATGAACAAGACAATTATAAAATAAGTAGGTAGATAATATTGTTTGATACCACAATATTCTTGGACAATTCTGATATCCTTGATAGATATTTATATTAAAAATAAATTATTTTACTTTCTTTGCAAAGAAACAATATAATAGAGAAAATAGGAAAAAGAAATTTTATTTTATTTTTTTCTTTTGTTTTGGGCGTGGCCATTTTGAATATGGAGCCTAGGTTCGCTTACCCCCATAAATTATAGTTTTATGTCCTTGGAATTTACTAATTTCACAAGAAACACAAGGTTTTCCACTATTATTTTCGCACTTTTCACTACACTGTCGATTGCCGTAACGCCTACTAATTATACATCCTATTTTCCTAGAACTATGCCTATACTAACTATCCACTACCATTCCCTAGAGCTAATCGCGTCATTTCGAAAGTGTGATATGTGTAAGTCTGATTCCGGTGTAAGAATCAGGCTGTCTAAAGCTACAGAATAAGCTGTTGAGAGACTTTCTCTCGCTAATCTAGATATTTGCTCCTAATCACCCTAGCTCTGTAATAGTCCACTCGACCTTAGCCAAAGCCAGTGAACTCTAGTCTCACTACAAACTGGATTGGGCAGATCCCTCCTAATTCTAGCAACCCGTGTAAGTAGGTCAACCTTTATGGGATAGGATCAGTTGACCTAACCTGGTGATGACTGAAGCCATGAAGCGTTTAAGGAACAACACGACCGAGAAACGCGTACTTAGACGGATTCGCATGTATATCCTTCCTCGCTCATCCCTTCAGGTAGCTAACTAGACTCTGAAATGCGAGTCCCAAAGCCTCGCCACAAGACTTTGTCTTTCTACCTTGTCACACAGTCAAGCCTTTAAGTTAACACCGCTGGGTTTCAGGGCAAGACTGATGACCGTTGATAGCACCTCCCCGATCATAAAGCAGATCTTAAAAGAATTTTCTTCATAAAACCCCGAGACGCCTGGATTTAGGCTATCCTCTAGGTCCCATGAAAACTATCCAAAAACAATCACGAAAATAACTAAAGTGTACTACAAAATGGCGCCCTTAACTTCAGACCTGTTATACTCACCATGAGGTCTGAAATTAAGACGAATAATACTAAACTACCGCGAATCTACACTGCCCTAAGCTAAAAATGTGCTATCAACCCCACGCAAATAACTTCTTCTTTCTTGATTATAAAAATACTTTACAGAGAAAATGTTGACGATCTTCTTGTGTTTTCTTCCGAGTTGAGTCCCCAAGTGTCCGAGAATAAGAGTCCTCCGCAGCCGTCCAAGAAAAAGAGTCCCGCAGCCGTCCAAGAAAAAGTAAAAGTGTCCGCAGCCGTCCATGAAAAAGTGTCCCGCAGCCGTCCAAAAAAAAGTGTCCCGATGCCGTTCAAGAAAAAGTGTTCTTTGCGGCCTCCCGCAAGCCTATTTATCCCCTAACCCCGTACCTCATCCCCCGTGACGCTAATGTTCATCTACCGGCGATTCGTGTGATACTTTTTATTCTATTTTGTACTTAAATAATTTAAAAAGCTAAGCCTGTCCCATGATTCAAGATTTAAAATTAACGTACAAATTTTATAAGTAATATTCATCATTCATTGATGTATAAATTTATTAAATTATGATATCATCATAATAAAAGTAAGTCAACATTCACCGCGTCCCCGACATATTCCGTTTTCAAAAGAGGCTTCGGTTTTTCATGACTACCTACATTCATCGCGTCCTACTATACGTTCAATTTTTAAACGAGGTCATTCGTTGTTCGTGCCCAATACATCTCCCTTTAATACTTAATTTCAGATAATTAAGTTTTTAACATTAAATTATTGATTTTATATATTTGTCATTTGATTATATATTATTGAATTCAAGCAAACAATCTTATTCTAAACAATTAATATTTATTAAAATCTGAATTGATCAATCGCGCAATCTTAATTTCCGCGGCGATAGTTTACCACATCTGTCACCAGATGGAGCAAAATTTACTAATGAAGTCTCTTTCTCTTCTCTTTAAAATCAAATTAAAAGAATATAATCAAACTACTAGTTTTTTTATCTCTTAAAATTCAAATCCGAATATTTAAACTCAGAAACAATTCATAAATAATAGTTACAAATTAAATTTTCCTTGCGTGATGAACCATCAATAACGTACAATGTTGCCCCTCAATTAAATTTTCCTTGATTGATAAATCATCACTAACGTATAGTGTTGCCCCCTCATTAATCTAGACGGAGTGAAATATAATATTGTGCGTAAGCAAAAGTTACTGACTTTTCCGTAGATGGCAGCACGCGTATTTCTATCCTTATTTTATATTATCTATGGATTACAATTAAAACTCCAATCAAAAGCGGAATATTTGAGAATGAAACGAATGCACAAATAAGTGTTTCGTTACAATCGACCCCTAAATTTTACGCAGGTTGGTAATGAAAAGTATCAACAACGTAGTAAAATTTAACTCTCTCTAATTCTCAAATATGACAAAGTTTAAAGTACATTAAAACTATTAAACAAATTATTCGAGAGGTTCACTGACCCGCTACATTAAATACAGACGAGAAGGCAAAACATTATAGACCGAAGAAGCATTTTCCAAATGGGAAAATTTTCAAATAATTAGAAATACTAACAACTCTCTTTTTTTTTTCTTTTTTTTTTTCGAGAGCGTCTAACATATTATTTACCCAAAATCACGGAACGGTAAAATGTGGCCCTAGTGTGTGTGTAACAAAGAGGTTATGTGTATTTAAACCAAGGAAGTATCAGAATTTGAACAAAGCGAGTTTTAAGCGGTTACTTTTGTCAATAAATCGCAATCGCCCATCACCAGATCAGACAATAATCTGCGAGGAAACGAGTTGTGAATTCGTTAGATCTAGTATCACATCAGACGTCCCTAAGATCGATTTCAATCTTACAAATCAATACATTTAGTTACGGCCGAAGTCCGACAAATTATGTCTACCTTTAGGGGTTGAGTGACTATTACAATCCATATAATCAAAAGTTTGCACAAATCTCAAGTCCAACCCAACATTCCCTTGGAGCATGTATAGTGTGCAATTTATCATAGCTAGTCTTAGCTTCTTGTGTAGTGCGGAATTACATACAGCTGTCTTAACACTGGGAAGTGTATATCTTTTTTTTTTTTTTTTTATATACACAATTTCTTTATCCTAACACCAAATTTCCCACTGTATGCAATTCGTTTTTTGTATAAGTGTCAGTTCCAGACTCAGGCAAATAATAAAGTAATCAGGTTTCACTGAAATATAGACCATGGCCCCTGTTTTTTTTTTTTTTTTTTTTTTTTTTTTTTTCTTACCATACTTCATACCTTTATTAACATTCTTCCACATTCTCTTTTTCGCACCACCATAATCTACATCAAAGCGTTCCCCTGATCACGTACATAAGTGTAATTAAATTATTAATGTTATATATTTATTGTTCCTCAATTGTAATAAATATATTTTAAGATTATAAAATTTTAGTTTAATCATTTAAACCAATCTCTAATGAATGCCAACTCCCTGCAAAAAGCAACTACGCCATGTTTTTTTTTCTTAATTCACAAATTCTTAATTTATATTTACGCCATACTACGCAGAATGCAACTTACGCTATACTACGCAAAATGCCAACTTACATTATTCTACGCAAAATGCGAACTTAAGCTATCGCCATGTTTAACTACCTACGTCAATATTTTGAAAAAATTATCTACGCTTCGCAAGCACCTATGTAGAAATTTTTGCTTCAAAAAGAAATAATTGTTAAATTAATACGCCAAATAGCAAAAATCAAAAAAATTACGTTGTGTTGTGATACCCCTCACATTTACCTCTTTACTTTTCAAAAGTCTATTTCACTAGTCTTAACATCGGTCTACGGTCAATAACTATTACATACACATCAACCTTTATATTATAGTTCAGACTATTAAATCAATTTTTTTTTTATGTTGAGCAATACAAAACTACATTTCACTAAAAAAAACCACTACTATTCTTTAACTTACTTAAATGTTTTTAACTAAGTAATTAAATCTATTTAAAAAATTGGTTATTAAACCCCCCCGGAAGAAAAGCCGCCAACACTCCCCTCTATCTGACCTTATTTACTCAACTTGTTTGAATTATATAGCATTCTCTTTTTTAGAGAATATCAATATTTATTTGAAATATGTATTAATTGTTAAGTAAGTATTGTGATTTTTTAATTATTTTTATTCCTTTTACGGACTAAATTGTATAATTTGTTACAAGTTGTTTTCATAAGTTCAGATAGGCTTTTCCCTTGCCCAACAGGCTCTATACAATACTACCCCAAACTTTATTTATACAATTATTACACAAAACAAAATGTAATTGTTATTAATTTTTTTTTCTACAGAATTTGTGACATTTTCTACACTTTACTAATAATCAACAATTTATTATGTCAAACATTATCACAAAATTCAAACATAATATCTAGACAAATGAATAGCATTAAATTTACCTCTTATTTTATTTGTTTTAGGATCAGTTAACAAATAAACATTTCTATACGGGTTAGCTGCAACCACATAAGGACCCTCATATAACGGTTCAAACTTTTTAGTTATTTTTAACTTAGCATCAGACCTGTTCAACCTTCTAATCTTTACTAATTCTCCTATTTGATATTGTATAATATGATATCTTTGATTAAATTTGTTTTGTCGCACTAATCCCGCTGACTTTAAATTCTCAAGAGCTTTCTTTCTAATTTCTTCTATATCTTGTCGTTGAGATTCCAAATCTAGCTCACTATCGAAAGAAAGACAAGTGGACACCCCATATAAAATCTCACATGGGGTGAACCCTGTGCTATCGTGGTAGGTATTATTATATAACAATTCTAATTTAGGTAAAACCGCAACCCAACTTTTATGATTTTGTCTACAATATAATCTAAACAACCGGCCTAATTCCTTATTAACCCTTTCTGTAGTATTAGGTCGAGGGTTCCTTACTGTAGTATAGATTACTTTTACCCCTTCCTGCTTCATAACTTCTTTCCATCTTTTACTTGCAAATTGTGAACCATTATCAGACATTATCGCTTTTGGCTTTATTATCTGAAAGAATTTCTTTACTTTGCATATAACAGATAATGAAGTGGCTTTTCTAAGGTCATAAAATTTTACAAACTTACTAAATGAATCTTGTATAACAAGTATGTAGCTCATTCCGAATTTTCCCTCTGGTAATGGTCCATACAAATCTATCATAACTATATCCCCTATATTCTCTGTAATAATTGAACAACATGGTCCTACATACTTAGTCGTGTCACTCTTTGTGATCTGACAATCATGGCATCCCTTGACTAATCGCTTAACCCTTTTAGTAATTCCCTTGAAATAAAATCTATCCCTTACATATTTTATTACCTTATAAGCCCCTTGATGCCCCATTTCACTATGAACTTGAAAAATAACCTCGTCTACAAGTAAGTCAGGTAAAAATACTACAGACTTCTGTCCTTCCCCAGGGGTAAAATATAACAAGCCTCCCTTTAACGAACATCTTTTTGATAATTGATTAGACCGCTCTACTAAATTTTCTTTATCCCTTACTTGTTCTATTAATTTATTGATTTCTACATCTTCCTTTTGATACTTAGATAGTTGCCTTAATTTCTCAATTAAACTTTGATTACTATTACTCTCGGTATACAAAACTCTTGGTTTATCTACTTTGTCTTCTTGTAATAAATCCCCTTCGGGTGGGTATCTAGACAAAACATCAGCTATTATATCATCTTTCCCCTTCACATGTTGAACCTCATATTGAAATTGTTCTAAATAGTTAATCCATCTAGCTACTCGAGCATTAAATAATTTACAGTTTTTTATGAAAGTTAAAGCCTTGTGATCAGTTCGGATAATAACCTTAGTTCCTCTTAAATAAGTTTCAAATTTCTCTAAACAACAAATTATCGAATAAAACTCCTGTTCAGTAACAGTCCAGTTTTTCTGTGCCCCCCTTAACATTTTACTATGGAATCCTAAAATTTTCATATTATTTTGCTCATCTAATTGGTACAGAAACCCTGCCAAACCAACCCCTGAACAATCTGTTTGTAGGTAGTAAGGTTTAGTGAAATCTGGATGATTTAATTGTACAGTTTTTATAAACAAAGATTTAATTTTTTCAAACGCTGTTTGCTCTTGTTTTTCCCATTTCCAGGGTTTTCCCTTCTTTAATAATTCGCATAGAGGTTGAATAAAATAACTATACCTTGGTATGAATCGTCTATAAAAGTTGCACAATCCTAGAAATGCCCTAACCTGTTTTATTTTTCTTGGTACTGGGAACATCTGAATTGACCTTACTTTTTCTGGATCTGTTTTTAGTCCTGATGTTGATATTATAAACCCTAACATTTTAACTTCCTTACGTAAAAATTCACATTTCTTTAAATTACATGTTAACCCTGCTTTATTTAATCTAGTCAAAACTATATCTAAGTGTTCTAAGTGTTCTGACAACGTTCCAGTTGTTATTATGGCCAAATCGTCCAAATAATTAACGCAAAACTCCCTAACTTCATGTCCCAAAATAAGATCCATTGCTCTACTAAAACTACCCACTGAAGTTTTTAACCCTTGAGGTAAAACATTGTAAACATACGATTTACTGTTAAATGTAAACCCAGTGTACTTTCTACTTGATTCTGATATTGGGATTTGAAAATAGGCGTTATTCAAATCAACAACACTTATAAATTTAGCCCCTTGAAATGAATTAATAACATCTAACTGTAACGGTGGTTTTTCGGTTTCCGATATCATATATTTATTTATTTCTCTAGCATCTAATAAAATACGGATAGTTCCATCTCTTTTTAAAGTGAAAGTGAGAGGACTACAGTATGGGGTTGAAGCTCTACTTATAATACCTTGTTCTTGCAACTCTATTAATTTATTCTCTATAGATTCTCTATAAGCATAAGGGACTGGATAAGTTTTCTTAACTACAGGAGCATGAGGCTCCATCAAAATTACATGTTCATAGTAATTGGCTCTACCTAACCTAGATGAGAATAAGGCTTTATGCTTGGTTAATACTCTTTTTAAACCTATTTGATCACTTTCCTTTAACTTTAATTGTTTTATTATATTATCAATTTCTGAATCTACATTTTCCCCTACATTTTCTGAAATTTCTAATTTTTCTAAACAATTTATTCTTGTACATCCGTGAAATTTAAATGAACGTTTCTCACCCATAATCGTTATTTCCAATCCTTCTTCCCCTGTATTTAAATTTAAAGTTACCTGATTATCTTTCATCCAATCAAACCCCAATATCAAATTGGTACTAAGCCCCGGCACTATTAATACTGCTAAATCTCGCTCAAAATTTCCTATCGTCAAAGGTACCAGTGCCAATTTACGAATTTCGGCATTTTTGTTGTTTATCGCAGTTTTAATTATCAAAGACCTAATAGGCATTGTTGGTATGTTTGGGTTTTTAGATTTTAACTCATTCCAAAATTCTTCAGATATACAAGTTACCAGTATCTAACAAGGCAATGATTTCTTTATCAAAGATACGTACTAATAATTCAGATTTAAACACAGGCTTAATTTCATCCTTTTCCTTTTCCTCGTCAAAAACAGATGTTACTCTACAATCATCACTTACTAAAAGTTGTTCTATTTTAAGTTTAATAATATTTACTACCTCACTACAAATGTCCTGCACAGGTAACTCTAGGCTACCATATCCTAATCCTTCTGTTTTTACAATGGACTTTAAATTACTAGCTAATGGGAATTTCATTATTTTATCTTTCCTATCCTTGAATCCCAAAGGCTGCCCTGGACTCCACCCCATTTGAACCATCATACGAAACCCTCGGTCCCCTGTAGTTGAAGCTGACCCGGAGACTATAACTTCAGCTTCCTCTAGTTTAACGCTACATCCTTGTTTCTACTTTCTTTATGATCGTGATTCATTTCTGAATTCCCCTCATCAATTGACCTATTCATTGTTACTTCCCCCTGTCTACCATACCGAGTTGGTGCTTTACGTGTTCTTGTGGGCCTTCCCATTTTATGTTCTTTTTTTATATATATATAAGGTCAGATCTTAGCACAATTCAAAATTTTTTATTAAATATTGCATAGTTAGGGATTATTATGCCTTGGCAACACTTAATAAGTATTGCCAATGCACGACCCCACTCCCTTATACCCCGAGTTTATTTAATCAAAATAATTTAACTAGTATATATTTTTAGAGAGAAGCAAATAGAATTGCCGTTCCTATTAACTTAAATATTATCATTATATCATTAACTAAAAATTTAAGATATTTTATGAGTTTAGGATAGATAGGTAAAATCTAAACTTGTTAATCCAATTCTTATTTATCAGTAGGTACTTTACTTATCCATGATTATGCTAAACAAGATCCTAAAATTATCCCGTTAAAACTTACTTTTTCAATAACACAATAATAGTTAACAGGACAGAAGAATTTATTATTCCCATAATTTTATCTAGTTTAATCTAATAGCTTAATAATCCTATCATATTTAAAAGCATCATCGAGTTAACTTAAATTACTTTTAAAAGTATCTACTATACAAATATCATTATCATATACAAACAATTCTATTTGCAAACTCCAGAATAAAGAGAATAAAGAGAATTTAAGTATAAAATTGATATTTAGTCATTGAATGCATACTATCATTCATAGAGATCCTATGGTTTATAATTCCCTTTGAAATCATTGTTTTAAAAGTAAATCTTAATCCAGTTTCTTAATAAATTTAGATTAGAAACTTAATTATTTTATGAGGCTAAAATTTATTTAAGTAAACCTAATATTTTTTTAATAAACCTTTTAAGTTATTTGACTTAAAGTTTCTAAATCTAATTTAAAGTTATAACATAAAATATCCAAAACAGGACAAGCATCTCTATCGCCGCATTAATAAAGACTGGCAAAACGCTAAGACGAAAGTTAATCTAAGCCTCAAGGATATACTAGTGAACTCAAGACTGTATGTAAACCATGTTTATAAACTCATTTTGTTTACTATTCGTTAATCAACTTACTTTTAAAATTCTAACTATACCAGCAATAAACAAGTTTAAAACTTACAATAAGCAGGCCTAATGCAGTTCCAATCTATTCAATCATGTAAACTATTAATCAGGAACCCAAATCATAAGATATTGTCAAACTTAGGCCATGTAAAAATCTAGATGTAACCATATTCACTTCACATTCACAGAACAACAAACATTAAAATTTTTTGTGAATCACTATTTACGACTACTTGAAAAACATTTATTCAATAACATCATATCTAAAGTTCTCCGAAATAGTTTCTTAGTTTTATTTATTAACCAACTTTTGAAAACTTTTCAATTCAACCGCAATCATTAAAATTCCCGAATGACTTTTTTCTTTGCAAGTCCTATTTTTAATTATTTTACGGCACTAGAGACAAGGTGTGACCTCTTGTGTTTTATAACAATAAGCTAAGGCTCAAAGTACTTGAGTCAAGTATAAACTGACTACCATGATCATTCAAGTAAAAGGTTAATCAAAGATAATAAATAGCCAATAGTATGTTTTTTTTTATACAAATTAAATTAAAACAACCTGTACATTTTTCATAATATTATAAGTAAGTATAGATATTAAATTCTTTTTATATTCGTTAATTAGCTATAATGAAATAGATATTTAAAGTGTACCATAAACTTGCTTCAAGTAAAATTCTTATACCATGAGTTTATGCAAACACGGTTCATAGCGTAATAAAATTAAAAGATTAAGTTTCTAGAGAAAATTACAAAGTTGAATCTATCTATATCAAACTAAGTTATTAAATTCATGTACACCTACATTTATGAACACTTTATTTACAATACAATACCATAGTATCGATATTGTATTTATAGTTGTTTTGACAACAAAGTTCAATCATCTAACCTTTCTTTGAATTGGACTAGATACTGATAAAGTAAAACCCGCATAAACAAGATATTTTGAAAACTGTCATTGTCATCTGTCAATGTCTGTCAAACCGCCATTATATTCTATTATTTTCATAACCTCATTTCGTTTATAAACAAGTTCTAGTCTATATTACAACAAAATAGTATTTAATAGAAAATCTAATGCAATAACTTTATAATCTATTATGATATGATTCAACATACCCTTCAAATCATTTATATCGTAATGACTGAGATATAATTATATTCTGTTAAGGAACTTTCCACAAATTAAAAGTAACTATTATCAGTAATCTCCAGGTAATGTACCTATGTATTGCAATACTGATATTTTTCTTGAACTGGTAGAAATAAGACTAAAACGGATAAGTACTTTATACGTGATTTTTTTTTTTTTAGATTTTATCAAAAATTAACTCATATGGACAGTGATCTCCTACCAACATGAACATCAAAACATATGCAAGACTGTAATCTTACGAAGGATTACTGCAATAATAAAAATTAAGGATGGATAATTCGTTTCTCTAATAGATATTGATAAACTCTCTCAACGCTCAACGGCCCAAATTGGCTGACCCACGAAACTACATGAACTCAGCCGTTACTATAGCCAAACAATAGATTTTTCTAACCTATTCTTTATACGATTATTAGAGCTCTATTTTAGTAAATATATAGTGTATATTGCATCTTGATTCTATTCTATCAGTAAAAACTAGTAATGAAACTTATGTAATTAATATTCTAGAAATACAATACTATAGAACTATCAGAGTCCTGATTTATTTAAATTTTGATTAATAGAATACTATAGATATTTACTTTCAATATGATTAACAGGATACTATTGATAACGAATTTTAAATATTCTGGTTACTACGGGATACTAGTGATAACAAATTTTGATATCCTGGTCACGGCACCAAATTGAAACGGCACCCTTTAATATACCTAAATATACATACATATACCTAACACTGCACACCAAATCTATATATAATTACTATATACTTACTCTCCTAAAATCCTAATTTTAAAATGCTCTAACCTACTAATTAATTTGTTTTATTTTACAATATCTATTTTTAAAATATCTATTTGTTTTGAAAAATCTATTTGTTTTAAAAATCTATTTGTTTGGCTTGAAAATTTGGCTTGTGATATCTAGTGGAGGAATACCCTGGTTGCAATCCGAAGCTTAACCAGATTCTTTTAAGAGTATTATCAATATCTATGCATAAATACTAACTTTTATTTACCTAACTCTTACACTATCTCCTCAGCTACTATTAATTTATTTAATATCCTACTCATCCCATTACTTGCCCTAATAAATTAATGAAATATAAGTAAGAGTTTTATCAAATTTGGCTTAGTGAATCTTCATAGACCTTCACATTAAAAGTCCTAGATTAAGCATCACCCTACATGTTCTAACTAAATTATTTGTCAACCATGATTATGAAATTGAACTATTTTATTGGACATTATCCTACTATGCAGAAGAGGTGTTCACTTACATTGAATATTTAAGTTATTATGCCTGGATTTCCAAGTCTCAGATTATGAATCAATAGTCTTATTGTTAGATAGATGTAGGTCTCTTAAACAATCTAATTAGAATCTAATAATAGTCAATCTAGTAAGTATAGACTTATAATTAATATTATAGGTCTACGGAATATTATACAAGTATGAAATTTCTACTTGAAAGGTATACTTAATATTTTCAAATGATAATTAGCTTATACATTTGGGTTTTTGCAGCAAGGGCAGAGCACCGCCACCGCTCATACCGATAGTCTTCGTCACCTTACTTGGCCTGACTTCTCCTGCAACCCAGCCTTTATTGTATTTACACAAAAGACCATTCTACTAATAGTCGGTGAAGTTTAAGTAAGTCAGTATTGTAGACTTAAGTGGACAAGAGGAGAGACAAAGTGTCTCCAAGCGCTATCCCAACACTACAGTGTGTGATTTCTTCAACATCACTGCGATATTTGCTGAGCTGTTTTAAATAATGAATTTAACATAATACAAAATATAGACTAATCTTATGTCTTCATATTTTGCTATCTCAAGACTCCTTTTATGTCTTCATGGATTCAATCTTACAATCCACTCCTATAGATTGTCTACTAAATTAATATTTGTTAGGATAACTAGATTTTTAGATGAATTTAATATGTTTATACTAGAACGGAATACTTTTAGTAACATATGAAGAGATCCATATTATATGTAGATAATTAAAGTAGGTAAGTGTCAGTTAAGAAGAGAGTACTTCTCATTTGAGGTAGAAGAAGATAGATTAGGTAATAAATAAAATATTATTGAATCTGATATTCAGATTAGTAGTTTAGAACTATAAGTAGGTTAGAATATAGTATTATCCAAGATATCTGATTAATAAGTGATATTTAATTAGACTATACCGTTCTTGTTCCTTCCAAGAAAATTATCATTTATATGTAGGTAGTTTTAGAGTGACATAACTTTGCTTAGGAATCTTTTTTCCAAGTAATTTATAAGTAAGTGAATCAATCTTACATTCACATGAGTATTATAAGACAGGATCGAACCCATGGCAAAAGCTATGTACACTATCTTGTAATTAGATTAATTCAATAATTAAAGTAGGTATCCAGGAAAAGATGTGTCTCATGGGAAATCTCATGAAAAGCAAACTTATCTCACCGCTTCTGCATTTGGAGACAGAGGTTCGCTTGGCTTGACCATAGCATCACCAGATAAGACCTCCACACTCAAGAATCCCTCCAGGAAAACCAGACAAACATTAAAGTAGTATTCTCATAATTGTTAATATTTTCTAGAATGAACAAGACAATTATAAAATAAGTAGGTAGATAATATTGTTTGATACCACAATATTCTTGGACAATTCTGATATCCTTGATAGATATTTATATTAAAAATAAATTATTTTACTTTCTTTGCAAAGAAACAATATAATAGAGAAAATAGGAAAAAGAAATTTTATTTTATTTTTTTCTTTTGTTTTGGGCGTGGCCATTTTGAATATGGAGCCTAGGTTCGCTTACCCCCATAAATTATAGTTTTATGTCCTTGGAATTTACTAATTTCACAAGAAACACAAGGTTTTCCACTATTATTTTCGCACTTTTCACTACACTGTCGATTGCCGTAACGCCTACTAATTATACATCCTATTTTCCTAGAACTATGCCTATACTAACTATCCACTACCATTCCCTAGAGCTAATCGCGTCATTTCGAAAGTGTGATATGTGTAAGTCTGATTCCGGTGTAAGAATCAGGCTGTCTAAAGCTACAGAATAAGCTGTTGAGAGACTTTCTCTCGCTAATCTAGATATTTGCTCCTAATCACCCTAGCTCTGTAATAGTCCACTCGACCTTAGCCAAAGCCAGTGAACTCTAGTCTCACTACAAACTGGATTGGGCAGATCCCTCCTAATTCTAGCAACCCGTGTAAGTAGGTCAACCTTTATGGGATAGGATCAGTTGACCTAACCTGGTGATGACTGAAGCCATGAAGCGTTTAAGGAACAACACGACCGAGAAACGCGTACTTAGACGGATTCGCATGTATATCCTTCCTCGCTCATCCCTTCAGGTAGCTAACTAGACTCTGAAATGCGAGTCCCAAAGCCTCGCCACAAGACTTTGTCTTTCTACCTTGTCACACAGTCAAGCCTTTAAGTTAACACCGCTGGGTTTCAGGGCAAGACTGATGACCGTTGATAGCACCTCCCCGATCATAAAGCAGATCTTAAAAGAATTTTCTTCATAAAACCCCGAGACGCCTGGATTTAGGCTATCCTCTAGGTCCCATGAAAACTATCCAAAAACAATCACGAAAATAACTAAAGTGTACTACAAAATGGCGCCCTTAACTTCAGACCTGTTATACTCACCATGAGGTCTGAAATTAAGACGAATAATACTAAACTACCGCGAATCTACACTGCCCTAAGCTAAAAATGTGCTATCAACCCCACGCAAATAACTTCTTCTTTCTTGATTATAAAAATACTTTACAGAGAAAATGTTGACGATCTTCTTGTGTTTTCTTCCGAGTTGAGTCCCCAAGTGTCCGAGAATAAGAGTCCTCCGCAGCCGTCCAAGAAAAAGAGTCCCGCAGCCGTCCAAGAAAAAGTAAAAGTGTCCGCAGCCGTCCATGAAAAAGTGTCCCGCAGCCGTCCAAAAAAAAGTGTCCCGATGCCGTTCAAGAAAAAGTGTTCTTTGCGGCCTCCCGCAAGCCTATTTATCCCCTAACCCCGTACCTCATCCCCCGTGACGCTAATGTTCATCTACCGGCGATTCGTGTGATACTTTTTATTCTATTTTGTACTTAAATAATTTAAAAAGCTAAGCCTGTCCCATGATTCAAGATTTAAAATTAACGTACAAATTTTATAAGTAATATTCATCATTCATTGATGTATAAATTTATTAAATTATGATATCATCATAATAAAAGTAAGTCAACATTCACCGCGTCCCCGACATATTCCGTTTTCAAAAGAGGCTTCGGTTTTTCATGACTACCTACATTCATCGCGTCCTACTATACGTTCAATTTTTAAACGAGGTCATTCGTTGTTCGTGCCCAATACATCTCCCTTTAATACTTAATTTCAGATAATTAAGTTTTTAACATTAAATTATTGATTTTATATATTTGTCATTTGATTATATATTATTGAATTCAAGCAAACAATCTTATTCTAAACAATTAATATTTATTAAAATCTGAATTGATCAATCGCGCAATCTTAATTTCCGCGGCGATAGTTTACCACATCTGTCACCAGATGGAGCAAAATTTACTAATGAAGTCTCTTTCTCTTCTCTTTAAAATCAAATTAAAAGAATATAATCAAACTACTAGTTTTTTTATCTCTTAAAATTCAAATCCGAATATTTAAACTCAGAAACAATTCATAAATAATAGTTACAAATTAAATTTTCCTTGCGTGATGAACCATCAATAACGTACAATGTTGCCCCTCAATTAAATTTTCCTTGATTGATAAATCATCACTAACGTATAGTGTTGCCCCCTCATTAATCTAGACGGAGTGAAATATAATATTGTGCGTAAGCAAAAGTTACTGACTTTTCCGTAGATGGCAGCACGCGTATTTCTATCCTTATTTTATATTATCTATGGATTACAATTAAAACTCCAATCAAAAGCGGAATATTTGAGAATGAAACGAATGCACAAATAAGTGTTTCGTTACAATTATCAGGATAGATGACAACCAGTTAGTCATACAATCCTACGTTTATAGTTTTAGGTAAGTACTTAGTGTTTTTTTGACAAGATTTTGATGGTTTCATGAAGTTAAATCCATTTGTACATTGTATTTATCTATTCCTACTAATAAAATGTTGTACTCTATCATTACGTAAATTACAAGGCAGGGTAGAGTAAAATAAGTATATGACGTATTTGTGAGATATGTACCTACTACTGTAGCCCTATTATGGGTTTTATAAAATCAGACGCTAAAGTCTGCGTTAGCGATTTTGTATGGAATTTTTAGTTGCCTCACTATCCGCCAAGATGCGGTACAGGTTTGTCTTACAAAATCGCTAACCCAGTCGCTAGCGTAGGTCTGCGTTAATAAAATCTCATACTAGGGGTACTGATTACGTTAATTTGCTAATTAAGGATCTAATTAAACTGAGGACGTCTCACTATACAGTCATAATTTCAACACGTACCTACGTAAACGTAAACAAGGTAATGTAAGTATACAAGTTACATGTAAACCAAGCAAGTTAATAAGTTTTTAAAAAGTCAATAAAAAATATAAATAATTAGTTTTAATCACAAGGGTTCATATGCCTTGTTTTTAAGATAATTTTGTCTTTAGTATAGCCTCCCTAAATTAATATAGGTTGCCCGCCACTTCATCGGCATGGAATTTATAAATTTATTAGCAGAGAGCCCCCCCGGTCGCTAGGGCGGGGATGGGAAAGCGTCTTTATAACCCACTGCGCGCCTCAGAGTAAAAAGAATCCTCGTAGTGAGCACATTACTAAGGGAAATCTATGCCGGTCGATTTGCCTTTTTCTTTTCTTAGAATTGTTTTTGATAAATTGTTACTTTTAGATTTTGTTATAACGTTTATGTTTTGTTTTTTTATGAATTTCCGTTTAAAAAATTCAAATTGTATTTGCGTTTATTAAAGATCGAGTTCCTGTTCGTGTGTGTATGTTTTTTTCTCTTTGCTCCACGTACCGGGTAGCTAAGATCAGAAGAGGGATACTTATCCTTTATTCGCGCCCTTTTTGCTTTGGTCAAACCCTGTTTAAGAAAGGCAAATCGACGTAAACAAATAATTCGAAAATAACGGTCTTTTGTGTTGGTGTGTTTTTGCAGTGAAACAATTAAAGGATTAAAGTGTTAAGTAACACCTGAGTTGGTAATTTTGGTGAGTACGTTCCAATTTGATTTTATTTGAAAAACAAAAGGTAGTTCATTTTTTTTTTTCTTTTGTCAAAAAATTTTTTGTATTCAGATTTGTTTCATTGTTCCTTTTTTTTTTACTAATTTATTTTGAATTAGTATACCGTTAGAACTCAATAATGCCTAACAGAAGCCACCATAGACATTCGCGATCTGGTAGTCGACCCTCTCGTTCTCGGAGACGTGATTCACGTTCTCCGGACCGTGATTCGCGTACTCACCGCCATGATTCCCGATCCAAAGATCGCGACTATTCTGAGCACTTACATTTACGTTCTGGCCATTCACGCAAACGTGATAAATCCCCTGCTAATGTACTAACGAAAACAATTAATCATATCTTAGATCGTCTGACGTCCTTAGAGGAAAGACAGTCACCTTCATCGCGACGGCATGAAGCAGAGCCTGCGGCTGAGCGTCGCGGGTCAACGGCTGAGCATCGCGAGCCCACAGCTGAGCGTCGCGAGTTGACTGCTGAGCGTCGCGAGTCGGCGGCTGAGCGTCGCGAGTCGGCGGCTGAGCGTCGCGAGTCGGCGGCTGAGCGTCGCGAGTCGGCGGCTGAGCGTCGCGAGTCGACGGCTGAGCGCCCTGAGTCTGCAGTCCCTTCGACGCCAGCGTGCTCAGTGAGTGCTGCCATGGACAGCGAAGGACGTGCAACCGATCGCATCATCGATGCGATACGAACCATCAACACTACGGTGAGATCCAACCAAACTTACTTTATTTCTAATTTTGATCCAAGCATCAACGACATAGACACCTGGTGCGAAGAGGTAGACCGTGCTAAAACTGTAAATCATTGGAACGATAACGAGTGCCTTTCTCGCATTGGGAATTGTCTCAAAGGCGATGCCAGGACCTGGTTAAATGAGTGGGTTACTAATGACCGTAGTTGGACCAATTTTAAAAAAGAGTTCAAGCCATTGTGCCCCAAAAAGCCCGATGTTGCGAATATTTTGTACGAGGTTATGAGTTCTAATTCCGATAACTACTCGACCTACGCTGATTATGCTCGGCGGTCGTTGTTGAGGTTGCGTATAGTTAGAGGTTTAAGTGATGAGCTAATATCTGCTATTGTTATTCGAGGTATCACTGACCCTCAAATCCGCGCTTCAGCCACAAATGCAAAATTAATGCCAAATGACTTGGTGGAGTTTTTCTCCATCTATGTCAAGCCAAATACAGTCGGATCTAATAAAAAGCCCGTTGCGACTAACAGCGATATTAGTCGTAAACGTAAGTTTGAGGGTAATAAATGCTTTTCATGTGGCCAGTATGGCCATAGACAGGCTAATTGCTCAAAGAAACCTAAACCAATGTCTAGTAATGATAACCGCAACAACGATATTCATAAAAGTAATGTGGTTCAAATCACTAATAAACCTGAGCCGTGTGGTTTTTGTAAAAAACCCGGCCATAAAATTGAGACTTGTTTTGCAAAGATAAAATCCGAGTCACGGAATAAGAGTAATGTTAATTTTTGCCGAGAATCCTCGGAAAATAAGGGCAAAGATATCGTTGTTGCTGTTATACAGGGAGTTCCTGTCGATATCCTTATCGACAGCGGCTCTTGCATATCTCTCATTTCCTCTTCTCTGCTTAAACATTTTAAATGTATTCGCAAGCCTACTTTCAGAGTTCTTAGAGGTATTGGTGGACAAGAAATAGAGTCTACTTATTTTGTAACCTTGCCCATAGAATTTAATGAAGTAACTCTGGAAGTGGACTTGCATGCAGTTCCCTCTGAACTTATGAATACTCCCATCATTGTTGGTACCGATGTGTTGAATAGAGAGGGAGTTACTTACGTGCGTACGCGTTACCAACAGTATATTTCGTGTGAGCCTCGTGTTGTACACGACGTAATGAGTGCTACTTCAATAGCGCAAATTCCGATTAAGACTCATTTGACTGGCGATGATTTAAGAAAGCTGTTAAATCTGATCGAAGAATTTTCAAAATCTTTCATTTCTGGAACCGCTACTTCAACGGTTAATACCGGTAGCATGTCAATTAAATTGAATAGCAACACGCCTATCAATTACAGGCCATATCGCCTATCTTATCCTGAGATTTTGAAAGTTCGCGAGATCATTAGCGATCTTTTAGAAAAGAATATCATTCGTGAGTCTGAATCTGAGTTTGCCAGTCCAATCTTATTAGTACGAAAAAAAGACGGATCCGACAGAATGTGCGTTGATTATCGCAAATTGAATTCAATAACGGTTAAGGATCGTTTTCCGTTACCATTAATCGACGATCATATTGATCGATTGGGCAAGCACAAATACTTCACAAGCCTTGATATGGCGACAGGGTTTCACCAAATTCCTATGGATGAAGACTCTGTAAAGTTCACCGGATTCGTTACTCCGGAAGCGCATTACGAATACCTGAAGATGCCATATGGTCTGGCTAATGCGCCCGTAGTTTACCAAAGAATCATGTCGAAAACTCTGCATCATCATCTTGAGTCTGGTGAAGCCCTGGTGTATATCGATGACGTGTTAATCCTTAGCCTCACGGTTGAGGAAGGTCTTTCTATCCTTCGTAGGGTCGTGCAGACTTTGACTAATGCAGGTTTTTCTATCAACCTTAAGAAGTGCTCTTTCCTTTCTACGAAAATTGAGTATTTAGGTCGCACTATTAGTCAAGGTCAGGTACAGCCGAGCGAACAGAAAGTCCAGGCGTTGGTGGAAGCCCCAATCCCAAAGACCGTGAAGCAGGTCCGCCAATTCTTGGGCTTGGCAAGTTATTTTCGCCGCTATATAGCTGGCTTTGCTTCTAAAACTGCTTCAATTACAAGGCTGACAAGGAAGGGTGAGCCTTTTATTTGGGGTAATGAACAGGAAGAGGCACGGCAAGATATAATTGCTCAACTTACCAGCGAGCCTATTTTGGCTATTTACGATCCTGATTTACCTATTGAAGTCCACACAGACGCAAGTTCTGTTGGTTACGGTGCAGTGCTTCTTCAGGTTCATGATAACGGGCTTAAGCGAGCAGTTGGGTACTTTAGCAAGCGAACCCAGGGTGCCGAGCCAAGGTACCACTCCTATGAGCTCGAGACCTTGGCCGTTGTTAAAGCCCTGCAGAATTTTAGACACTATCTGGTTGGAGTTCAGTTTACAGTCGTCACTGACTGTAATGCCTTAAAAGCTACGCAAAAAAAAAAAGATTTGTTGCCGCGTGTTGCCAGATGGTGGATATACTTGCAGGACTTTAACTTTAGTTTAGAATACCGTAAGGGCACCTCTATGTCGCACGCCGACTATTTGAGCCGAAACCCTGTTAATGTCTGTGAAGCTCGCAGGCAGCAAAACTGGGCTCAAATAGCGCAGGCTGCTGATGGTGAAACCCAACAACTTCTCCAGAAACTAACTGACGGACAGCTAGATTCTAACCACTATGTCCATAAGAATGGTTTGCTCTATTATAAGTATTCCCCAGTTGGAGAAGACTCCAAGCTTCTCTGCTTTGTACCGAAAGGTCACAGGCTCAGCCTGCTCAGGATATTTCATGATGAGCACGCTCACCCTGGGGCTGAAAAAACTTTAGAGCTCATTAGAAAACACTTCTGGTTTCCCTCGCTAAAATCATTTGTTCAAAAGTATGTGAATCATTGTATTACCTGCTTAACTCATAAAAAGATTCCCAGAGCTCCTCACCAGCCCATACATTCTTGGGAAAAGCCATCTGATCCTTTTGAGGTTATTCATGCAGATGCCTTGGGCCCCTTACCCCGGTCAAATTGTTTTAAGTATGTGCTCATTGTCGTGGACGCCTTTTCAAAATATTGTCTTCTGTACCCTATGCAAGGTCAGGATGCTACCGAACTGAAACGGCTCTTTACCAATGTAATTTCTTTGTTTGGTACACCAAAGTTACTTGTAGCAGACAGAGGCCGTATGTTTCAAAGCTCAGAGTTCTCAAAGCTTGTAACTGAATGGGGCATCGATATGCATCTTATCACCCCAGAGATGCATCATTCAAACGGCCAGGTCGAGCGTTATTGTCGAACCTTACTAAACATGGTCCGCGTTGAATGTAATCATAGACAGAATGAGTGGTCAGATGTCATGTGGCGTCTCCAGTTGGTTCTTAACATAACGAAGCAAAAAACTACCCAGTTATCTCCACTAAACGTGTTGGTGGGCATTGAGGCAGCTACACCTCTTTTACGTCATCTTATTAAAGATGTTGCCCTGGATGGTTCGCATCCAAACCGTAAGGCTTTGCGAGAGATGAATCGGCAGAGGGTTTCGGAACGCTTAAAGGCAAACCAAAACCAACAAGATGCAACAGTGAACGCTGATCGAAGTGTGCCTCGGATGTTCTCAATTAATGATCTTGTTTTTGTTATTAAACAGGCACAGACGACTGGCAAGCTCGACTCAGGCATGCGTGGACCATACCGTGTGGTAAAGACACTCCCTCATTGTCGATATGAAGTGCAGCTTCTGGCTGGTTCTTATGGGAAATCGACACAAGCTGCGGCAGAGTTTATGGTGCCGTGGCGAGGGGAGTGGACTCCCGAGACGTGTGCTGCTTTCTTTGAGGGTGAGCTTGTGTGAGAATTATGCGAATATGCCTATGGTTCTTACGGTGAGAATTATGCGAATATGCCTATGTTTCTTACGGTGAGAATTATGCGAATATGCCTATGTTTCTCACGGTCAGGGGTGTGTCCTGACGTTGTATCGTGACTATGTCATGTAGTGTGGGAATTATGCGAATATGCCTATGTTTCTCACGGTCGGAGATGTTCTCTGGCGTTGGGGTCGAAGCGTCTTTGGTGACGACCGGGGACCCGACCCCTACATATTCCTCTTTTGCATGAGGTTGAAGTGTCTTTGATAACAACCAGAGGCCCAACCTCATGTTGTTGAAAACTTTTTTTCATAGCCTGTGATGCAACTGAATTGACTGCAGCGGTTCCGTTTCATCGCGCGAAAAAAAAAACTCTTAAGAGTTCTAAGAATTTATTCACATTCTCAGGTGCAGACCTTGATGATGTGGAGTCCACGCCTGAGCGAGCCGCCAGGAGCGACTGTGTGGTGCCTCTAGACTCACATCCTGTGCCGAGTACATCCAGGGTTGCAGCCTGAGGTAGAGGAGCACGAGGACGTTCTCCAGCCAGGAAGGCCGTATTAGCAGAGAGCCCCCCCGGTCGCTAGGGCGGGGATGGGAAAGCGTCTTTATAACCCACTGCGCGCCTCAGAGTAAAAAGAATCCTCGTAGTGAGCACATTACTAAGGGAAATCTATGCCGGTCGATTTGCCTTTTTCTTTTCTTAGAATTGTTTTTGATAAATTGTTACTTTTAGATTTTGTTATAACGTTTATGTTTTGTTTTTTTATGAATTTCCGTTTAAAAAATTCAAATTGTATTTGCGTTTATTAAAGATCGAGTTCCTGTTCGTGTGTGTATGTTTTTTTCTCTTTGCTCCACGTACCGGGTAGCTAAGAAATTAATAATTAGAGTTTTACTCTTTCTGCGAGAATTCCTAATTATTTTTCCAATTTATTGAGAGTAATAGGAAACTGTTGACATAATAGGTACTATACTACTGTTTATATCTTTGAAATCTAGTCTAATCAAATGGTACTCGTAGCATAATGATAAAAATGCGACTGTATGACTGACTACAGTTTGCATAGAAATAGCTTATGTCGCGCTTGGCACGGCGTCAAATTCATCGCCAGAGGCGCTCCGTAAACACCGCGTGCTGCTGGAGCATCATGAAAAACTACGACATCTACACTCAAGGTAAATAAACCGAACTTTGATGAGTAACGTAGTGCGTGACGATACACACCTTCAAAGACTGTCCTAAATCAACCAGCTTAATTGTTAAACAAACAGCCGCTCGGCGTCAAAAAAGGCAATGGTTCTGCTTTTATAATTTCAACAGTGAAGCAAAATGGTTATTAGCTTATGTTGATAATGTGGATAAAGTAAACAATGTGCTAGGTTGCGTGCAAAAAACAGTTCAAAATTTCCTGTTTGTGCTGAAATATATGATTACAGTGAAAATTTCTATACAACGAATTTCCGTAACAGTAAAACCGTTCCAAATAAAGGAGAAAAATCGAACCGTGTACTCTGAAACAACCAGATGAGGATGCAATAATGTATTTATGTAATTGGTGCAATAAAGTGTTTATTATTGTTATAAGTTAGTTAAAAGTATTACCTATGGTTCCAAGTATTAGGTAGCGGATTGTAGTCTAAACATCGTAGGAATGAGTTTGTCCTCAAAATGTTGCACATCAAAGAAAATTATTTACTGTATTTTACGTTAGAAGAGAACCTTGTGTGACGCAAAAGGAAATTCCATCAAACTTGTAACGCACGAAGAGCTATGGCTCTATAGGAGATTTGACTTAAAATATTTATTATATCAGCTGAAAAGTTAGTTTATTTGAACGCTCATATCGTTGGTGCTAACAGATCTTACAATCCTTTTTTGTGCTTGCGCTAAGAGTTGAATAACGAAAATAATATAACGCAGGAAATGAAAGTGTAATGCCCTTTTTATTACGGAAATCAAAACTCATCACGTCGTCAACAACACTTTGCCCAGCAGTGAGAAAAAGGATTTAAAAAAACTCAATCTCTCGGTTTAGACATCAACGCGTTCGACAGAACATTAATTTATGGCTCTACGACTTCAAATCGGATAAAATCAATTTATCACTTTAAAAAACACAAACACAAAATTGTCTATGACAAGATGTATCTTCAGTCGGGGGCTGATAAATCAAACCCCCCAAGTCACTATGATCACAAGGGTCGCTTTTATCTGCACGCTATCAGGCTACCTTAAGGTTAAGTTAAGAGAAATACTGAGACTAAGCATGTGCAATTGCGCATAGAAATTCGAATTCTGATCAGCCACCTGCCTGACGTAAAACCTTGTCAATGCTGTTGTTTGTGGAACCCGCCACCTTGCAGCCGTCAATCACGTACTATAGGTACGAACGCGCATGCCCCGCTATGCTATCGAGCTCTTCACTTATTATGTAGAGTAGGTACACTCTTGGGCAAAGCTCTCCCCCCTCTTTCTCCACTCATGTCTATCCAGCGGACAATACAATACATTAGGTGTATTAATAGTACAAAATTAATTCATACACAATTTAAGTAATACTGATATTTACCTAGTATACTTTGTTAACATGGGCATTGTAGTCCAAGAACGCATAAACAAGCCCAACATCAAAGGCATTTCAAAGGTCTAACAAAATGTCAAGTGAGCGAAAAAAAATTTGGCTTAAAAAAAACTACATACATATATAGCTGTGAATGTTCTCAAACAAAGGTTGAATATTTAACGCGGTTCTGTTGTCAAAAGAACAGAATGTGGCTTTGACGGATTCCTGCCGTAGCGCTACACGGCAAAGGCCGAAACGACGCGAATTCTTGCAACTAAGTAAGTATTTGACGTACGTAAAGCTAATAGAAATACCAGTCCGTAAAGTCGAACACATATTAATATGAAATAAAAAAAAGAATCAATGGGCCGATCGGGAGTGCAGGCGCCTGGCAGAAGTATAGAATAGTGAATACATTTTCGCCGAGCGGTAGAAGAGAGATGATATTACTTCCTCCTACGTCTTACGATCAGGTCACGTGGCCCGACGCGAGTTTTTTACCCATCCCAAAAAGTGCACAATGCCGCTTAAGAAGTTTTCACTTCGAAAACTTTAGTATAAGCAAAAAAATAAGCGAATTTTTAAAAACAATAGTTATGTAGTATAGTATTCTGCAATCTGTGGTAGACACGTTGTATGTTATTTGGAGTTGTTTCGATTTGATGTGAACTTAAACTTCCGTTATTTCTTACCAAGCTGCGCATATCACGCTCTACCCGGTAATGTCATTTTATAATGAGGAGCTAGTGGATATCTGGGAATGTTTCTCGGCTAATAGACATAAAATCTTCACGCTATGATAAGTAATTTAGAAGGCTTTGAACCACTCTACCGAAGTGATGTTATTTTAGTTCAGAAAATGAAAACCAAAAAGAGATGAAGCACTCCACAATTTATATAGACACCATTTTGTAGATGTTTGTCTGGAAGTATTAATAAATACAAATTTATATAAACATTTGACAAAAAATTATTGACCAATAAAAATGGCATCCTTTACTTTGAAGTAAATTATGGATGAATGTGAAGTGCTATAAAACTTCTGATATCAGGAATAAATAAAACATTTTATTACCTTTCTCCTGCTTCGTGACGTGGTCGCCATACCCTGGAACAAGGCAAATAACAATGTTTGAAATATTATTTCGTCATATGAGTATAATTTATCATTGCCATCTTTTTGTCGTTAAAAGAACTACGTCTAAGGCCGAGAGTCGGTTCTAAAGAAGTTCGATTCAGGATTTGCATGGTTGATTGACAGTGTCACGTCACCTACACGAAATGATATAATTTTTTTTAAATCTTTGAATTTAAAACTCATCAATATCTAGAAATTAACTAATTTGAATTTGTAAATAATTATTTGTAATTTTAATTTACTTCGTAATAAGTGAAGACACTATACATTATATTAAGAATAAACTACTTAAGCCCAAACATCTGTACCCTAAAATGCTCTATAATACCCCGCATTGTATGGTCAATCGGTATTTCGATGATAAATTCTCCGACACACGACGTCGTTTGCAATTCGCATCGGCTGGCACACCTATTTCTTACATACTACATAGGTAGGTAATATCCCATAAGTAAAGTAAATACATATCCTAATACAGCTAGGAATGGCAATGTAAATCAACTCTGCAGCTCTACATGAGGGTAAATGTATGTGTAATAAAGGAAATTGGGTGTAGGTACTAATACTTCAAGAAAATCCAATAGCAAAATATGTATGTAGGTATGTATTGTACACAAATAACATAGAACAATAAATTAATACAACATCTTTTGTATAATTTAACAAAAAAAATGCCTTATGAAATGCTCTTATGAAATTCCGAAATAAAAAGTAATGTCATCCAGTTTTCATTTTAATTAAGTATGATATATAAATTCAATTAAGTATATTTTACGAAGTAATGCGCTATGTGGTGTGAATTCAAATAGCTAGATTATCTTTTTGACTATGTAAGAACTTATGTTCAAAATTTCAATGAAATCGTTAGAGCCATTTTCGAAAACGCGTGTACATATAAATTTATTGCTCGTTTCATAGTATAGGATATAGCGAAATAATGCGCCGTTTTAACTCAAAAAAGAAAAACCGACTTCCATTTGTTTATGAGGCCAAGTTCAACTTTGACAGATTAGAAAAACTCAACTGATTTTAATAAAATTTCGACGTAGCCAAACTGACTGAAGGTATGTCCATACTAACAAAAAAATAATTTACAAAATCGGCCCAGAGATGACGGAGTTATGAGTTATCAAACATTGAAAAAAAATATTAGAATTTAGAACCTCCTTTTTATGAAGTCGGTTGAATATTCAAACTCGAGCAGTCTAACTGACTGATCGATTCAGCATCAGTGTTGATCTGTAACGTTACAAAACGTTAACACCATAATCACTCATTATATTCATAATTACTGACTTAAAAAATGTTGACCACAAAGCCAGGGAAAATTAAGCTCTCGCACAAGAGATATAAATTCCCAATAGTTTTCCCATAGAATTAGAAATTTCGTCCCGTCATTATTCTATGAGTTTCCCGAACCCCATAAAGGCAAATTTAATTTTTTATTTTTTATTTTATTGGAATATAGGAAATTATAGTATGGGAATATATTTTTCGTCATGTTGTCGATTATAATTTAAGTAGTAGAGTCGCTACTCTATCGTCAGTCAATACAAACTTTTACAAGGTATGTCATTGATAACTAATTTTTAACAATTGGCTGCTTTCCAACACATACTGACTTATACGTCTACTTTACTTATAAAACAACCACTTTGAACTTAGGTAACATAGAATTAGGTATGCCACTTTAAATTAATAATTTCCGGTAAGTAACATTTAACAAATGATCATTTTCTGAAAAAGTATTTCAAATCCAATACGTTCGTATACTAATGACTAGGTTATTTTTATACTGAAGGTAAGACAATAAAAAATATAAAACAGGTAGGTTACCTACCTATTTAAAGTTTTTTGTGCTGGGTACAATAATGACAGTCGCACGCTCTCTCAATTGACTAATAATTTTGTATTCGATTATGTCTGTAGTGCAGTTTCTGTAAATTTATATATATCAGAGCAATATTCAAGAAAACACATAAATTAGCTCTAAGCGACTTCGCCGAAAACATCACAGCATTAAACTATTATAAATGATTGCAATAAATTGACTTACATAATGTTTCAGCCGCAGTAATCCGACGCGGATGTTCTTAAATACATGACCCCAATGACAGCGGGAATTCATCATCTAAACAGTTCCCGTAACCTGGCCCTGTTCTTGATTTTGGGACAAGTTTCAATCAGAAATAGCAGGAGCAGTGGCCGAGTTCCCCGATTGTGTTCCCATCATCTATTTATAATTGGCAAACCGAACAGTCTGATGCGTGGCTCACAATTGCCACCTCTCAACGCTGCAACCGCGACTCGTATTGCTCATACCTCTGTTTTACAAACATGTGATTCCACACTCTCACGGTGTTTGGATCTTGTTCAACACAACAAAGCCTACGCGTTTCACGGTCCGGTACCCTAAAATTGCAGATTAGTCAAATACAAACTAGCAGCGTGCACGTTTATTACCGACTACAAAAAAGAGAGTTATGGTTTAAATGGTTTTGCCGGAGTTATTTTGTTTACATCACAACTGTGCATTACAATGACAATGATTTATTACAATTGTTGACATTTTCTTTTGTTTATCGAGTATGATTTTTTTCAATTTTACGAAAACTGACAGGCATCTGAACACAGAGGATGTTTTTACACTTAAAACAAAAAGCTAGTGACTTTTTCATGGAATATTCCTCTAATAACCAACGAAGTTGTATTTGTTTTATTCACTTATCTGTTATACTGGTCCGATGAGTATCAAATCAACGAATAACTATTGAACGAGTAAACATTAGCTCACGGCGACGGCGGCGGCGATTAGTTTAAATACTCATAACACGAACCTCGTGACACTTTATACTTATTAGGTAAAGAGCAAATTAGTCAGTGTTTTAATGTTTCAAAAACATTTACGACTGGCTTGAGTACAGCGGGAGCAATAAAAATGCCGCGAAAATTGAACGTATCGAATGCCAGCGCCAGGCGACGACGCGACGGCACGCGACGCTATTCGCACGGTATTACGTGCCTACTTGGTCAACAAGTCAATTTTCCTACTAGTTTTCATTACCTGGAATTACAGCTAGATGCGATCTAACCTTCAGAGACTCACGACAACTTTAAATAAAGGAATTGTGTTTGCTTTAATTGCGAAGAAATTTAGAAATACCTACTTAGTTCTTATAAAGACCCTATATTTTTGAAATTTATACGGAAGTTTATGTCCAGCAGTGGATATCTTGTGGCTGATAATAATTGTTGTTCGGATAAGACAATAACCTAAATCAGTCCTTGTGACTTTTAATTAAATTTATTATTTCAGTAAAACTCAGACAATTTCAATCGAAAAAGACAAGTACCTACTTGCCAAAAAGAAAAGCGTGAGAACTCTTCAAATATATCTACAATATTTTTGGGGAAATCTTTCCTACCGAATATTAAAAATCCTGTATATTGCAATAAAACTTAAACACTATCACTGTAAGTAAGTACAAAAGTAAATTAATAATCATTTTATACATAAGAAAAAATACCCACTGTGGGTATTTTTTAAGTTTTACGACTACCGATTTTTGTCTTTTACTGACAGAATTATTTTGAGGTAATTAATAGTATTGTATAAAAAATATTTTATATAAAAAGAAATGATAAAACTATTAACAAATAGATATATCGTTTTATGAAATTTTAAAATACGTATTTAAGAATAACAAACGTTTAAACATTTCATTTTAAGAAGCCCTTACACTTATTCCAATTTTGGCTCTTTTTTATGGAATATCGTATAATAATATACCACGTTATAATCATATATAATTTATTTAATTAATACCTAATCCTTAAGATACAGTTGGTAACTAAGAAGAACCCTGCCATTACTTTTAATCACATATACACACAATTACATATACAAATAATACAACGTTACTAGCTTTCTCCCGCGGCCTCGCTTGCATGAATTTCCTTCGGGAACAGTGCTTTTTCCCAGGATGAAAGGTACCTATGTACTTTTTAATACTCCAAGCTGTGTGTATACGAATTTCAGGAAGATTAGTTCAGTAGATAGTGCGTAAAGAGAAACAAACAAATATACAAACTCACTTTCTTATTTATAATATTAATTAGTTGGGATAGAGTACCAATTCGAAAATCATAGACACAAGAGATTATATCGTATACGATAAGATTTTTAATTAATATATTCCGCTCTTTGACCATCTATTAAACTGAATTTAATGGACTGTAAACCATTGATGGCAATTACGGCTAAAAATAAATGTTCCATCATTATTTTGATAGGTAAAAATAGAGTTGAGGCTACCTTCTAAGAAGATGAACAAGGAAATCTTGTTCTCATTAATGGACGATACGCAACGCAACGCAACTGTGATAAGAAAGACGCAGTAGGATCTTGAATTTTTTTTTTGTTACTTATTCATTATTATATATTCACTTGTTAGAGTTTCTGATAATAATAGGAGAAAAAAGGTAAAGTAATAATAACAATGCATTCCATAGTATTTAAAACATTTTATAAGAAATCTAGTTATGTTTTATTTCTACTTATTATACTAACTTTTGCTCGCGGCTTCGCCCGCGTGATCTTCCCTCGGGAATTTCCAGTCAAATCAGTTCAGCCGTTCTTGAGTTATAAATAGTGTAACTAACAGGACTTTATTTTATATAAGTATATAGATATGTGAAAGTTCGTAAGTTTGGATGTTAGTAAGTAGTGGGAACATAGAGCTGGCATTATATTATATTTGTCTACAACATCGCCCAACTATTTTTTTTAAACCATATTAAATAATTGAGTAGTTTTTTTCTTATATATAGGTAAATGGAGTGCCTTAGTTTGAAAGTTATTTTAAATAATCATGACCTTTTCTTTTATTACACATGGTTATATAGTATACCTTAAAATATAAAATACTAGCGACCCGCCCTGGCTTCGCATGGGCATAAAAACTTTCCTCTTGAATCACTCTATCAATTAAAAAAACCGCATCAACATCCGTTGCGTAGTTTTAAAGATTGAAGCATACAAAGGGATAAAGGGACAGAGAAAGTGACTTTGTTTTATACTATGAAGTGATTATACTGTACCTACCACAGAAAAGATAATACTACGAATACAAACTCGTACTCACATTGCCCAATACGACTACGATTCAATAAGCTTAATACACTTTTTCTATTAGATATGAAGTCTGTGCATGCCAAACAAATATAATTTCGAATCGAACCAAAACCAAACAAACAACCCCTCACATTATTGTTGTAAGGAACCGCAAGGGTCCAAGTGATATTTCCAAGATTTGATCAGGAAAGCTTTACTTTGTTTGTAAAGGCCAATGCCGACACCGACCGCGTGCCGGCCGATCGATGCGGCCGTAGTGGAAAAAATATAATGTTTACAGATAGAGACACTGTATAAAAACCACAATCTTGCAACGCATATAATTTATGAGATTGGAAATCACTCACGATTAATATTTTATGGCAAATTTTTGGTAACTTACTTGAATATGTGACTAAGTGGATTTTCAGGGGTTGTTAAAGAAATGGTCTCCAGCTTATAAATTGATATTGTAAAAATTACAATCACATCGCCAATGCAAATCCAGCATATTAATCATAAAAGTTTGTGACTGCACGAAACTGTGCAAATATGCAGTGTTCGACGAAATATCAACATTACATTTGAACATTAACACTTTCAAACAGTAGGTTTAGCTGCCATAAACTTCGAATAATATTTTTCCCCAGTACTACCTACATAATGTCCACCCTTTTCTTAAATGTTGCTCTAACTTGTTGTTGTCACTTTTACGACATCACGGGTTTTCTCATCGTTTACCTATTTATTCATCAAGTTCGTGTACACCGTGATATACACCAAGGATTAATGCAAGCTTACATAATCAAGGGCATTATAAATTACAAATACAAAAAAGTGAGGGAATCGCCGAATGGGGAAATCATGACATAGGCGATGCGGCTAGCAACCCATCACTATTGATTTCCTGTTTCAACTACCATTATGCTAAACGTGGCCTAAGGTCTTATGACCTTAGGCTCTGTCTACCCCGCATGGGATAAAGACGTGATTATATGTATGTATGTAAATACAAAAAAGCACATGTATGCAAAGGGATTATTTTATGTACTCTAGTTATTTTGTACTTGCGGAGACCAACCTTGCACCCGCTTAAATAGCCGTTAGCTTGGACTTGGCCCAGGGTGACATTGTAACGGAGTGTACAGTGACCGCCTGAAGTGCTTCCAATAGCGTAAATTATAGAAAGACCTTGCGAACGAGACTTGAAAGGAAAGCTCGCCAAATATTTGTAATGTTTTTTTAAATAGGTATCATTATCATAACTCTACCGGTAGAGACAGAAAATGAAAAGAACCCTCGGTACGCGGTTTCCCGTACCGTAATCTGGGATTAAATATTGTTTTATTATTTTTTTAAAGTTTGTTAAACACTTAATTTATTTTTAAAGTTTAGTAAGTATATATTGTTATAAAAAATATACTTGCCTAACATTATTGGCTATTATTGGCTGCATGCAATCAAATAGATCTTGTTTGTTTCATTGCATGTAGTGTTCTCTACAAATAAATATTAATTAAATTATTGTTAAGTACTAACACTAGTTTATAAGATCAATTGTTACTAATCTATATGGTACTAGCTGACCCGGCGTACTTCGTACCGCCTTGGCGTAAAGAATGATGGCGGAATTTGTACGAATAAAAAATTTAAATATGGAGAACTTAAAATAAATCGCATTAGTAAGAATACTTCACTTGTAACATGTTTACCACCACAAAAAAATTTTAAACCCCGGGGTTATTTAAATATTCCATTTTATAAAAGTCGACCTTTAGTTTCGTTTTAATTCGCTATTTTTAACGCAACTGAAATATTATGTCACCCTGACAGATGTTAGCATTGTCAAAGCGATATTGACAGTTCATTATGGTAGGTTAGATTCATCGATTTAGTACCTGAGGGGCTATACCCCCCCAGGTGGCTTACTGCCATCTCTTTAAACCAAGCAAGATCCAGTGAGAAAGCGGGACAGCGCCATACATCATGTAGGGCGACATCTCATTCACTCACTGGATCTTGCATGGTTTTAAGAGACTGTATATAGTAACCCCCCCGGGGGCTTACTACCATCTCTTAAAACCATGCAAGAACGATTGAGTAAGAGAGATGTCGCCTTACATCATGTATTACGTTGTCCAGATCCAATGAGTAAGTGAGACAGCGCAATACATGATGTAAGGCGACATCTCGCTTACTCACTGGATCTTGCATGGTTTTAAGAGATGGTGGTAAAGTAACCCCCCTGGTGGCTTACCACACCCTGGAATGTGTTCCTGAGCCACACAATTTATGTAACAAATGCCCTTATTTTTTATATCTCTTTCGTACAAATTCTACTACTTAAAATAAATATTTTTCTGAATACAAAAAATAAATAATTTCACTGATAGTTTGGTGTAAGATTTTGTTATGCGTCGAATTGGCCAAGCAAAGAAAAAATTGCCACGTTGACATAGACAGAAATATAAAAAATATCGTTGGTCCTTTTTTACTCATGGACTTCCCTATTTTGCCATCTCACTTTTTCACCCAGTAAAAATTAATTGCTCAATCACAGGTACAACTACTTAATCTATGAACCTAACCTACCATAATGAACTGTCAATACCGTTTTGATAATGCTAACAACTGTCAGGATGACATAATGTTTCAGTTGCGACAATAATGGCGAATGAAAACGAAGCTAAAGGTCGACTTAAAAAAAAAATATTTAAAAAACCCCGGGGTTTAAAATTTTTTTGCGGTGGTAAACATGTTACTAGTTAAGTATTCTTACTAATTCGATTTATTTTATGTTCTCTGTATTTCAATTTTTTATTCGTACAAACGATGTATGAAGTTTCGCCATGACTCTTTGATTTTCTTAATATTTTTTTCCGTAAGAACCTTGTACAGAGTATTAGAAAACTACAAAAAAAAATCAGCCAAATCGGTCAAGCCGTTTTCATGCTATGTCGTGACAACGGAAAACTGGTTTCATTTTATATATATATATATATATATATATATATATATATATATATATATATATATATATATATATATATATATATATATTATTACTAATATTATAAGAGAGTTGACTTTTTAATTAAAGGTTTGATTCTTATAAATAAATCTTAAGAACCATTAGCTCATGAAGACAAAGAAAAAACTTGTGATGCAACTGAGAAAATGCTTAAATGATAAAAAAAATATGTTTATCAGGACCGCGGAGATTAGGATGCGTTTTCTTTTTGTTTTGTTTTTTTTTACACATGCACACATAAGAACGTTAATAAGTAATTTTTTTATTACATTCTCTAATTTTAATAAAATAATACGTTTTTTTACTTGTCTTTTAAAAAAAGAAGATTCCTATTCGGTTGATAATTTGTTTGTAATTTTAGAACTAAGTTTGCAAATCTTTAAGAAGTTGTTTTTGTGTTTGAGCCGTGTCGTTTTCGACTGTAAAAGGCGACTAAGGGAAAAATAGAGAAAGGTCAAATATCGATCTACCAGCTACAGAATTCACAATAAGAGTTGACAATACATGTATAAATAAAATGCTTTAATAACTTAATACGCTATGTATATACCTCAAAGCAGAAACTACAGGAAAAACGATGATTTTTATTTACTTTGTAGCAAAAAAATCTAATCCAGATATACCCAATCTTATTGTTTTGGATAAACTTTACACTTAAAAAATATTAACCTACTTAATAAATACGAGTTATAGCACTACACTACACAGTAAATAATCAAAGCTACATATATACAATACACATCGCTTAATTTCATTGAACATGTGATTTAATTCCGTTTTTTTTAAGTTTTAAAAAACCAAATAGTATTATTAAAAAAAACACAACCCTCAAACCGTTATGCAGGTCGCAATATCGCAAAGGTACATAAAAAAAACTAAATTCCTAGCCTAGAGTGTACAATAAAAGCACTTTTCCACTCTAATCCGCCGGACAAACCCATCAATGGATTTCATTCCGCTTTTTGTTTTACTGAACCGTTAAAATAGATCAAACAGATTCAAAATTTTAAATCACGGCACGTCATATTATTTACACGTTTTTGTACGAACACTTTTACGATGAAACCGCACTCTTGGAATGTAAGAAGTTTTGAACTATGGCGTCAGCGGCCACTTTGATGTTTTGTCACAAATCTGCTGGAGTTTAGACAAAGATGCTGAAACTTAGACCCTTGAAATTAGGGAGAACCACACGCTCTCACAATGCCATTGTATCAGTTTGTGCTGCGATATCGATCCTACAACAGCAAACATTGTTAAACAACCACAAAGGGCAAACATCGATTTCATTGTTTTTATTTGGTTCAGTCAATTACAATTGCCTACGTAAATATTGACCAGTTCTCATTCATTTTAGGTGAAACTAAATAGAAGCTTGTAAAAATTATATAAATATAAAAATAATTTTAGAGACCTACAAGGTAAAAAAACTTAGGGCTCATTATGATCTATTTATGAAAGCTATAGGGAGATTTCTAATGATTTTTGCAGTTTAGGTAAGGTAAGGTACTTAGTATAAAAATCTTATTTAATAAAACTCAAAAATAAATTAACTAATTAAGTATAATTATTTAGGAATAACTAACTCCATAAGGAACAGTGATAGTTATACCTAATAAGTATGGGCACACATGCAAATCACAAGATGGGGTATGAGAGTTAAACTTACAATACAGGATAATGCCCTTACAAAAGTAAACTAACTAATATTATAATATTCATTGTACAAAAGCAGCAAATCAAAAACTTGAACTTGTAAATAATCGTAGGTAGGTAAGTAGATTAATTACTGCCTACAAGAATAGGAAAGTTTTTGGTAAATGTCATCACTTCAACATCATATTAAATAGGTTGATTCACGACGGTCTAAACAATTAAAATATGGCACGAATTTTTATTATTTGTATCACAACTTGTCAATTGTTAGGTAATGCGGAGGCTGTGGAAGTGATTGAAATGAGAATTAATTAAATGTACCTAAGACAGATGAAACGTGCGAAGGACTCTTGCCACGAGGAGGTATGGACGTCGCCGCAAAGTGTTGGTTGCCGGTGGTGACCGTGGTGGCCGGCTTGCTGAGGGGACGCGAGTGCCGTGTACGTGCCGCTAGCCTTTGTACGTCGCGAGTAGACTCGAAACGTTTGATGCGCGGGTATTTTGGTAGATCACAACCATCGGACAAATCACGACCGTGCGACCCGGCCTCAACGAGCACTCTAATAATAAACTTGTTTATATTTTTTATACTCCATGACTTTTATTCTGATTCCACGTTACCTACCGAAACTAACTTTCGGGAGTAGCGCGGTTGCGAAGGCCTCGACGACGCGACCTCGAGGGCCACGTGCGCTACCTAAATAAATGACGGCGCGACACTATGAACTATGATAACTACTAGGGAATTTATTGAGAGCGTGCATCGGCGCCAAAGTTTGTTTTGGTCGATGAGTGTAGCATTTCGGCGTGGAGCGTGGGAGTCGCGGCGACGTCGCTGTCGCCGGTCCGAGGTACGTACCGAGATCGTGTCAGAAATGGCGCTGCAGAAGGCGCCGAAGCCGGTGGTCGCGGGAGTGGCACTAGTGGGGCTGGCGGGCGGGCTGCCGCTCGCCCGGTCCATGGCGCGCTGTGGCGGCGGTCGCGGAACACTGCCGCGGCGCAGCGTTCGCGCCCTCGCGTTACATAAACCCTGAAGCTGCCCGGTGCTCCCACCTGTCTGTTGTCGCTACGTTCTGGCATCACATGCAACCCACAACAATAACACTAAATAATTATAGAAAGGCTATTTTGAGCGCACTCGACGCTTATTAGTGAAACAATTTGCATGTAGTTGTCTTAACATAGCGTGTAATACGACAGACAACGTCGACAACACAAACTGTTAGCGAAATTTAATTAACTCCAGTAGGTAATGTCGATTATTACCTATAATATTAGTGTACCTACACATAAATTATTTTGTTAAATACTCTCTTTGTGTTAGAGTATGATACCAAGCAAGGAGCATGGAGCTTCCTTCTTGCTTGAACTTGTTACTTTTGCTACTTGCAATCTCTACTTAAATACAGAGATTATTATGGCACTTCAATGGACAACTCTGTGATATATTATCAAATGAGGAGATTCGATCAGTATAGTAGAGTTCCCAAAAATCTAAAACCCCAACTTTTTAATTACTTCAGTGTCTATCCCTAATACTTTTTTTTTAAATATCTAATAGGTGCAATTCAAATACTGAATGAATTGTAAAAATGGGCTGTCACACCTAAGCAAAATCAGAAAAATCAGTTTGTGTAGATAATGTCAACCAAATACTAAAGTAGAGTCTTATCATACGGCCTTAGCATACGGCATAGCTTTATGGATATGATGTTATAAGTAATAAGGATAAATAATGTGTAGTTATTTAGGTATATCTATCCATACTTCCATATCCATACTAATACTAATATTATAAATGCGAAAGTCTGTCTGTCTGTCTGTCTGTCTGTCTGTCACCTCTTCACGGCTAAACTGCTGGACCGATTGTAATGAAATTTGGTAGGGATGTAGTTACCGACCTGAGATCAAACATAGGCTACTTTTGGGCGCGATATAACCGAGTCCCACGCGGGCGGAGCCGCGGGCAACAGCTAGTAACACAATAAATAATAAATAAAATTCATTTATTTAGGTAATTAAAACCAAATTTGACAATAAATTATTCAAATGACATAATTGAAATTAAAATAAAATTATCTACTGAGATTGTTTTATTTTTAGCTAAAGTAACTGCTCGCTCTTTTTTAAAGTCCCCGCCCCGCTCACTACACTAGAATGCATTCTTTTTACTCACCGTCTCTACCTACCTTCTAATTTCTGTTTGAAAGATCAAGTATTATTAAGAATACCTAACTATATGTAAAAGATCATGACATACTGTTCAATACAGTAATGTGTTTACAAATAGATAATTTATAGACCGTGCGCATTTCCACAGCCTCAACAGTTGTTCAAACCTTATAAATTTACAGAAACGTCACGACTTTCCACATTGACTACTATGAAAAGAAATGTTATCATTAATTTCACAGTGTCTCGCTGATAATTACCGTGTAAGAATGTCCAGTCGAGTATTCGTGATAATTCGTGCAATATTCACTTGTTGCTTGGTTGTGGAATGTGCAAGGGTGAAACGGGTGGTAGGGGGATACGATGTTCCTTGTGGTGAATATACCTATTTAGTTCATTTAAATATTTCGATTTTACAACCACCTCTGGTAGGCGCGGAACTTGGGCTTATTTATATTGCAGGTATTGCAGCAATGTTGCAATGCTATAAAGCATGTGCGTATAAAGTTATACCTATGCTTTTAATTTAGAAACCTACGGGCTGCCAGTCCCAGGAATATGCACCACAGTTTCTGCCCACAGATTATCTTATCTGGGAATTGATCTGTGTATCTACCCAACAAATATTGACCCTCTCAAATAGTCTTAAATAACTCCCACATATCACCCAACAAATATGCAGTTTAGTATAAGAAATAGGAAAGTTAGTGAGGTAAATAAGTAGTTCTGATTAAAATAGCAAGTAATATTTGTAGGAAAAATGATCTAAGTGCCTCTGGTACTATAACGTAAAATGTACGAAGTCGGTAAGTGTACCTACTTAATGCTAATTTACGGCCCAAGCTGGAGGTGAAGGTCAGGAGACCAACAAAGAGTGTAATGACAAGGTAATGACCAGGTGCACAGCCGCGTTTCTAATTTATCATCGATTTTTTGTGTCGGAAAATAAAAAATATGTAAAAGTTTGAGGTAAAAAGTAAAGGTACAGTATGCAGTCAGGCACGCATCCCAGTGATGTACACGGATATTTTACATTAGAGTAGACAAAATACTCGTAAGCAAGTAATGATAACAAAATGTGTGTTTGTCAACATCTCTATGTACCAATCCAAGAAATGAAATGTGTGCAAATAATAAGTATCTATTGAGTTTTTTTTTTGTCACATTTTCTCTTAACTTCTACAGGATCATACCAATACGTCGCATCGTTACGGAACTCCTTGCTCCAACCAATATGTAGCGCGATCATAATTTCGCCTGGCTATGCTCTAACAGCCGCACACTGTGTCCCTAACACTACTGCTCGATATACTTTGAGCCTTAACAACTATTGCATAGGACCGGTGGGCACGTATCCGCAAGCCCAGGTGCTGGACATCATTACTCATCCCCAATACGATAAGTGGGTAAGACTTCATTATTTTGAAATGAAAAAATAATTACTTCCTAATAGCTCTACTTAGTTGCCTATTAGTATGACATTTTTGTTGAACAATTTACAATATTTTCTAGCATTTGAGTAGTTACTCTCGTGTGTATGCTCATGAGAAATCTTTGTTTCGTACTGGTACACATTACAGAAAACCATTTAGGTACTTTACCAATTTTCTTTCTCCTAAAGTTTTGTCTATCTATCAACTGATTGAATGTGTTTTGGGATGAGAACTGTAACCGCATAAAGAATTTACTCAAGCGAACTTCACTGCCAACTTAATACTACAAATAATTTTGTGGCTTATTAATTTCAGGGTATCCAATGCTCATGACATCTCTGTGCTACGGATCGGCCATAATTTGTCCGACGTAAGCTGGCTTAATGATAGCGCTTTACCGACATCTAGCTTTGGCATTACAGGTGAGGTGACCAATGCGTACCGTTTAATCAAATACCTACGTAATACAAGGATATAGTATTCTGTAGTATAGTATGTGGTAATACTTAGTATACTCGTACTTACCTAACTAAGCTTTACCTATACCTACCACGTATGGGTAATACTAGTCCAGCAGACAAACCTGACCAGATCATTAGCGTATGAATAGTATAAAACTATCTATATACAGTAGTAATATAAAGTAGGTACTACTTTCATCTATAGGTAGACCTACAACATTTAGCTGATAAAATGTTTTTTTTGTTTTGGTAAACCTTACTTAATCTCTGAAACTAAGTACTATAGTATTAAAATTTGTACTATAGAAATACATAGCGGGTACCTATATGTTGAGATGCAACGTGATAACGCTTAGATGATGATGATAAGTTCATTAAAGTAACAATTTTTACAAAAATGCCGGACCAAGAAAGCTGTTGATCTATAATGAAATGAATATTAAAAATTTAACACAATTAATTCTTTGATAGGTACGTTGTCTATCCCTACTGTATAAAGATCAGTTCCTGGTTCCTGTATAATTGTTTTTGCCAAAAAAACGAAACCGACTCCAATTCCTGAACTAAAAAGGATGAAATAATCAATACATTTTTGTTTAAATATGCTTCATATCAAAAATTTTAATAAATCTGGAGTCGGTGCCGATTCTTGTAATAAAATATGCTTATTAACGGCCAGCAGCTATTCATCGAATTCGTAAAATTGGCACCAACTTCAAATTTATTAAAATTTTTGATATGAAGCATATTTAAACAACAATGTATTGATTATTTCATCCTTTTTAGTTCAGGAATTGGAGTCGGTTTCGTTTTTTTGGCAAAAACAATTATTTTTTACTTTTTAGTTTTGAGTACGCAATACCTGATAACTAAAAAGTTGTAAACACTTTGCATTTTAGAAAGTCGGGTAAACGTCATCAGCGTCGTCTCACCTTATTGACATGGAATATATCAAAAACGCCCCAAATCGCAATAAAACTTAGGAATGAAATCATGGAGTTCCCTCGATAACTCCATGATTTCATCATCAGATCCTGATCTGATAGCTATGAAACCATCTCGAAAGTATACCCTTTCTAACAAAAAAAGAATTTTACAAATCGATTCAGTGGTCTTCGAGTAATCGAGCAAGATATATTACAATCATAAAGTTGTAGATACGTTGCATTTTTGAAAGTGGCATAAATTTTCCAGCATCGTCTCATCTACGTCTCACCTTACTAAAATGGAATATATCAAAAAATACCCATGCCCAATACAAAACTTGAAGAGTTCCCTCGATTTCTCCATGATTCCATCATCAGATCCTGACCTGCTGAATATGGGACCAATCGGAAAGTATACCCTCACGAACAAAAAAAAAATTTCAAATCTGTCCAGCCCTCTTCCTGTAATCCGGTAACAAATATAAAAAAAAAACATTTCGACGAATTGAGAACCTCCTCCTTTTTTTTGAAGTCGGTTAATTAAATACATCAGCTCGTACAAGCCACAATTTCAGGTGAATGCACGATTTATGGCTACGGCTATAAAGACGTCAACAAACAAACTTCGGAAACACTGCTGGCTGCCAACGTGAGGATACTGTCGCTAGACCGGTGCATACAGTTATTGGGACCCTATGTCGCACCGACACATGACAGTGGAATGATATGTGCGATTGGGGGCACATCTGATGCTTGTCAGGTAGGTATTGGTTTTGTAAATCCGTAGGTATATGTAAGCGTGAGATATCGTTCTAAATAAAATCGCCGCCTTCGTCTTGCATATCGCAAGAAGATCGCAAGTTCCCTTTTGCACACTTTCTTGAATGCATAGGATACCTAGGTGTTAAGTTAAATTGCCTATCATATAATAAATATGTTATCTTAGTAACACGACTAATAGAAAAAAATATTTCAATCGTTTTCAAGCCCTAAATCACTTTAAAAAAGACTAAGGTTTAAAAGCAAGTTAACTACTAAATAAGTAGGTAGGTAGGTACTATAGTGAAAGGAAGTCGTCTATAATATCCGTCGTGAATATCCTGGACGATCAACGTAAGCGGAGCGGAAGCACCATACATATATATGTGCGAACATTTAAAATTTTTTCGTATAAACTAACTAGAATACTTGCTTAGTTAGTACCTAAGTATATAGATTCGGGTTTATTTCTTCAGATTACTTAACCTATACTGAGCTTGGCTAGAGGTAGAAGCAGGTACTTCATAAGGCATGGTGTTCGACTTAAATGCAGAGTATGACTTTATTTATTAGATGCCTATATTATGATAAAACCCCAGAGCACAAGCAACTCAAGATCCAAGAAATATTTTTTTGATAATCAACTACCTACCTACCATAGATAAAAACTTCGAACCATCGATATAGGTGTGGTGTGGGTTTGTCTCTTCAAACCTGTCCAATACATTTAGATCATTGATGATAGGAATGCGTTCTAGAATTCAACGTCATGATTTGGCAGCCAATGTTCGAAGTTCGTCTGTTACGTAGGTAGGTACCTATTTAGTATTTGCTTTATCAACTTGGTTCAATTTATTTCTCTTAATTATTTAGTTCGAACCAATCGAATAAACACATCCGAGCGCGGCTGTAGTTATTCAAGAAGCGCAAGAAATTTCTATGCGGCGCTATGCTACTTTACATTTCTGCCTCGGTTATCGGGTGGTAAGAACGGACCGTAAAAATCGTAATATTTTTTTTAAAGCTTAACCTCATGATTTTTTAACGGATTCTTATTCTACACAACTTCTACTCTTAGGGACCATTTACTTTTCTGCCTCAGTTCGAAAAAAGCTTTGGGCCAGTACAAAATTTAAATAATATGTATCGTTACAAGCACTTAAAATTACAGGGAGACTCAGGAGGACCCCTAATGTGCTATGGAAAATTGCAAGGGATCAGTAGCTACGGCAAAGACTGCGGCCTGCTCGAAGCACCCGGCGTCTACGTCAGCATAGGACCACACTTGCGCTGGATACGCAACATTACCAAACTTTTTTAGCGATGACTCAATGGGTACAGAGCTTTTACTGTATCATGAGATTTGTTTATTTATTTTTTAAGCGACAACGTAAACAATTTATAATGACAAACCAGTACAGCGCCCCTGGCGGATAGTAAGTTAACTAAGAATTTTGTTTGTAACTCCTTACACATTTACAAAATCTCATGGTATGGGCACTGCAGATGTGGTATAAATAGTTACAGTCCCTTAGGCCATGGTCTTCAAATTCAAACAGCTTGAAATGCTTAGAGCCAAATAACCAGTCTTTTACACGGAACCAATATAAGGTTAAATAATAAGTGCATACTATTCCCCTTAACATCCGCTTAACAACGAACAACGTATGTCATATATAACCAACGAAACAAATAATATCTAATGAAGGTATAAAGATTTGTTTTAATACAAAAGAACATTGGACCATAGTACCATTTATTCAACAACAACCATAATAAAACATCATAATCATTTTTCTATACAACGAGTAGTTTTGCAGAATGTAAAAGCATACAATCAAACTATATCACTTCTTACTTTATGATTATCGAGTACTTTTATAGGTAAATTAAATATCATCCGCATATTATAAGAAGAGAACTTAGATTAGAATCATAGAGTAATGCGGACTTGCAGTTGGTTTTAACTACCTAACTATAAACACGATATATGCCAAGGCGTGGAAACTAAATACTTATTTACTTGTGACTCTTACTTGCAGACACATATATTAAAATTAATTATTTTCTAACTGAAGCTTTTATCACGTTTACTAATCGCTACTTGTTCGATACAAAAATTACTGCCACTAAGCATTGGTCTATCTATAATATATTATGATGTCAAATGAAATATTTAACTCAAGAACCCGTAATCAGATATTGTTTTATATGATGTTACTATACAATAATAAATGTTATAAATTGAAATAAATATATCTTTCAAACACCTTATAATAGTTTGCTCTAAGGCCATTACAACCAAAATGGCCGGAATCTTGTACCACTTTACAATATGTCAATCTACAGTGTTAAACGTTTTTACACGGCTCTCCTATATGCACATGAAAAACATTGCCTTTCGATATATATTGTCTTTTTCGTAAACAATGAAAGCACTGCATAATGGACAACACGAAAAAAGAAATATTTGCTTTTTGAAAAGACGAGAAAATAGGAAAAGCAGTTGTTTTTTAATTGAATGAAATTATTGTTAATTGTTGTAAAAATATACTATTGTACAGGTACAAGTAAAAACATTGCTTGTGTTTCGCAAAAAGCAATTTAATCTGTAATATTGAATAATTTTCTTGAAGCTGTGATGTCCATAAAAAATTAAAAAATGTCCAGAAATGTTATTTTTAATTATAGCAAATACATTTATTTTCGGTTTGGCCAATATTTAACTTTTATATTTAATTATAACCATTTATCAGAATCATCACAATTATGGTTGAATCGTAGTTATTATATTTAGATATATTACTATCAAAATGCACTATATAAGTTCGATAAAATCAATCGTAACTAAGTATACAATATTAGATTATATTAATAGTTATGCTTTTGAACATACAATTTCACGTTTTTTTATTTATTTAAACATACACATGTAACTACCTTTTGTACCTTACTAATTTTCAAATATTCATTCGTACAGAAAAAAAAATATTTTCTTAAGTAAATATGCTTAGATACAAATACCCCAAAAAGAGGTAGGGGACACAAGTAGTATGTGGGAAATCCCGTGGAAATAACACCAAATTTTTATTTCTTTAAATTCAAAAACTTGAAACCACGTTTTGATATGGTGGCTCCAATTTTTCGTATATATTGTTAAGCAAAAAGCGCTCTTATCGCATAACACAATTTCTTCCATGCACCCTTTTCAAAATTGGAACTGAGATAGGTAATCGGGTTTGTCATCAAAAATGGAAGTAATAGCAAAGGTAATAGTCCATACATATTACAGATATTAATTCGTACATTATTTAATATCGCATTGGAGTATATATAAGTTCCGTTAGTATTAAATTGTATCACAACTACATGTTCACCAGTTATATTTCTCTAATAGAAAATGACTTGCATCTTAATCAACCGAGTATTACTCTGATAGAAGCGTAACATTTCAGTGTACGCTGAAACGCTGCTTTATTTGATACAGAAGATAATAGTAATAAAAGGACCGGAAATAAAGAACATAAATTATATAACTAACTTAAAAATACAATATCCATCTTAGTTTCTTAGTTAAGTATATTTATCTGTTATGATCTTAAGAAACCAAAACAAGTTACTTCTATCCATCTTTTACACTGTTAATTTACTCCATAGTATAAGAGTCAGATAACTTTATATATACTTATTTTATTTACGAGAACTGGTCTAAACTTATGGACTAAAAAGGAATATTCTTCTTTTTCTTAGCGAGACGACTCTTATATTTGTGAGGACCAAGAGTGCTATTTTGAATAGTAAAACTCACCCAAAACCAAAATAGCAAATCGGTGAGTCGAAAGATTTTCTCGACTCGAGTGACTCTTGAATAATCATTCGTCTCACCGATTTTGCTAGGTCATACATTTACAAAAATAGCACTCCTAAACTCTGCCACTGACAAGGCGTTGTCATTTATGACGTATTTATATATGTTTTACCTATGTATTTTCAACATGTAAGACGGTAGGTGGTATTGAATTACAAACAGTAATTTGAAAATATGCTCTTCTACCATTTAGTAGCAATAATTCAAATATAACTAATTCAATTTTGACTAGGGTCAACTGAAATGCATAAAATATTAACCTTACCTTATATCCTAACTTATCCTACTAGAAACTTTAAGATAAAAGCCAACAACAATTGGAATATATCTAAACTTAAAGTGATTTTTAGGCTAAGCTAACAATCATTTCACAACGAATAAAATTGACTATACACATTGAAAAAGAAAAAAATAACTATATATTTTTCTGAAATATACACAAACATTCAATATCCCAGCTTTAATAATACACAACAGACAAACTTCTTAAAAAAGAAATAGAAAGCCGAACTTGTACATAAAATACTAAACCCCAAGCTTAAAACCCGGACTGACCAAGACTAATGTCTAAGACCCAAGACATAGGTATTTATAGATATAATTGGATAATTGGAATGAGGTCCGTGGGCGTCCGCGACACGGATAACGTAGCGGCGCTCAATGATAACGTAGAAAAAGCTCCGCTCGCTTACACACGAAGGTGTCCCGGCTGACCGGCCTCACTAGTCATGTTACCCATAAGATTCAAATGAGCCGATTCATGAACAGGGACCGATTTAGCAATTATTATCGACTCTCGGGAGTTTTTAGATCCGCATCGTAAATCGTAGGTACTTGGTTCCGGCCGACAAAAATCAAACTCGCGCTTAACTTATTTTTTTTAAATTAACTTCATTTGTTACTTCCTAAATCCAATGGAATGCTTATCTTTCCTAACAACGGACTTAGATTGAGATTGATGATGATAAAAATAATGAAAAACCCTTTAACCCTTGGGTCCTTTAAAGAAGTCCGACACTAATAGACGCGGAGTTAGATGAAACTTTATGTCAACCCTATAAAGGCGAATCGACACTGTCCGACGGAAAAATGACCCAATATTGCGTTGACATAAGATTTTTCTGAAATTTTATGTTTTATCTGAAGTTAACTTTCTCCCTACAGAACCAGTATCTAGGACCATAAAGTACGTCCTAAAGAAATTGGAACAAACCTGATTCCAGATTTAAGTTTAGAACCATAAACAACTAATCAAAAAATCATTAAAATGCCCCAAAAATCTTTTACCCTTTGGCTTCGCCGTAGTCGGGTAAAAGTATTCCAATCCACACAAACACATTTAAGTCAAATCAATTAAACGTGATGTCAATTTTGTATATCGAATACTCTTTACAGTCGTAAGTATATCCGTAATTTTATCAGTATTAAACGTCGAAATCAAGTCTAATGATAATGATAAACATAAATTTCCAAATTGGTTAGGAATGTCCTGCATCTATATTTCGTGACGTAGGTCAGGTCAAATGAACCAACGTAGGTAACGCCCCGAAACTATTTATAAAATTACAAAATAGGAATCATAATGTTTAGGAAGCCTTCTATTGTGATAATATGGTTTCAAGGCATCATAATGAACACATTTCAAAACAGAACCCTGTTTAGATAGCATACTGAGATCGTAATGGAAATTCTAGTTGATTTAAGACCACATGAACCAAGACCTTCCCTCGCCAGTTGGGGTGGAGCCCGGACTCTTTGGTGTTTTAGGACTCTTTGGACTTGCAGGCACAGACTTCGCGCCATCTTCACCGTTTCCTTCAGCATTCTCAATGGTGGTTTTTAACTAAAACAAAATGATTATTAAGTCGGTTTTGATAAGAACATTGTTTTTATTTCTTAATGCTTTTAATTCCATAGACAAAATAATCATCAATATCAGTTTTTTCCTAGTTGTGTACAAGACTATAAAACGCTCGCTCGCTAGCTGACTGAGGAAGCGAGCGAGGCAAGAAAAACTTAAGTGGGTTCACTCCGAAAACGCACGGACAAGAGAAATAGCTAGCGAGCGAGCTGGCGGGTGAAGTCACATATTTCCATCTCCACCAGATCTCTTTCTACCTCGCTAGCATCTTTTCCTCTTTTATTTTATTTCACACCGATTAACTAAGCAAGATTTACGAAGGGATTGCTGGCATCGTCGGATATCTTCGGCCGCATCGCTCATAGCTTATCTCTGTAGTTCGGGATGTGAGCCAAAGTATGAAAACTGATAAAAGGATGCTAGTCCGCATCGCTCGCTCGTCAGCTGGCGTTTCCTACGTTTAAGTACTAACCATATTGCCATTACTTTTCATATCTTTGTGCGACCAAGTAACAGAGAGGTTACCATGAACTGTTTATACAGGCCCGAAACAAGTTAGCAAGCAAGATGACACATTAAATAATTACGACATCTCACTTACTCACTTGTTTCGGCATGCTAAAACAATTCATGCTATCCCCCAGTATAGTTACCTTATCATTAGTTTTCTCTTGCATTTCCCGCTCATACTGTCGCACATCCTCTATGGTCATGTTGAACCAGTCATCCATCCAGGCAAATGCTTGCCGATGTCCAAGTAACAGAATCTCTCGAATTGCCTGTAATATACACACATACACGTAGATAAAAAAAATGGGAAGTAAAGAAAATAACTTAATGCAATAGACAGTAAATTGAATCTGAATATTGTCTAAATGGGGATTGTGATAGGATTTCTTTGCGACAATGGGCACCTCTATTGTGCAGCTAGTGCACGACACTAGAGCCTTCTAATTGTTTTAATCTTAAATCAAAAATGTTTACAAATTATTGAAGCTGTTATACAAAAAGTAATAAATAAATATATAGGAACAAATCACACAGATTAAGTTAGCCCTAAAATTAATACATACTCCTTGAACATATTCCTCAACTTTGGTCTGCAAACCCCACACCTCAAACTTAACATTAACCAGTTTGTAGCAGCACATAATAGGTTTTTGTGTGTCCCTCCATCCCTCAACTAAAGGCCCACGCCCAGTTTTCTCAGATTTAAAGAACTTCGGGTCTTCAGCTTCCTTGTAGTGATGTGGTTTTATTTCATCATAAGCTATATCCAGAAAATCTACTTCTCTTTGCTCTAACTCTTCAGGCGTCAATCCAAGACACTAAAAAATTAAAACAAAAGTTAGTGAATTCTTCTATAATAAGTTTTGACTCAAATTTAGTAAATTGACATTTTTGTTTGTTGCTTATACAATTAAAATACAGTAACAGGAAATAGAAATTTGTCAGTAAAAATAATAATTAACACTCACATTATCATTAGTTCCATTATTATCCTCATATCTTGTTTGAATTGAAATAGAGAACTTTGGAAGGAAAGAGCACTGTAATAAAATATAAAAATTTTAATATATTAAGAACTTTGGTTTATTCTCTTTTCATTGTAGTCACCATAATGTCAGATTTTACAAGCAGTCTAAAGTCTTTTTAGTCTAAGTCTTTTATCTTAATGTTCTGGATCGGTTAGCGCACACAATTGTCACATAACAAGTTTTTCTATTGTGTCTGAATTCCACGAGTCAACAGGTTAATCACTACCATTATCGCAGTCAATGACAGCAAAGACAAATAGTTTTAAATGGCTTCCCGAGAAAACCTGATGATAAATTACCGCTAAAGACAGTGAATAATCCAAGCCATGGCTACAACCTTTGTTGCTCAATATGTATAAGATATCAGGCCATTTAAGCAATAACAACTTTGTTGACCACACAATAATGCTTATAGGATCAAGGCGGTTATATTTTGTACAATAAAAATTTTTGAAAAAAAATATTACTAATTTGTGGTACATCAAATCAGTTATACTCACAGTATATTCTGGGTTGGTTGTAAGTGGAAACATGAAAAAAAAAGGAAAAATTTAACATCATTATGTATATCTAATTAATAAAAATATAATAAAAAACAAATCACTTACCAGTTATAGTATAGGGATAAAAATTCCATGCTTTCTCGGTCACATAAAATATTTTTGGTATAAGTGACTGTAGCCAGTATGGCAAATGACTGAAATATACAAATTTGCAAGTTATACCTTGAAAATTGTGGAATAAAATATGAGTACAAGTAATAAGCAAAACAGGCCAGTGTAATATGTTGTAAAATAATAGTAATTTGTTGCATGTTACATTAAGGATCTGTAATTTATATAGCGTTATATTATAAAATCTAGTACATAGCTACATCAGAATGAATCCATTGAGGTTGCTAATTTCCGAGCTGAGAAAAAGTTATAGTACACCTCTCAAGTGCAAGTTAAAATCGTAAATATGTACCTGGACAAATGAATCCTCTTTTCCGTATATTGTCCAGATCCATTCTTCTCATCATTGACTTCTTCATTGGCTACTACCTCCACACCTTCTCCGTTACTGGACTGCTCAAAACTATGACGAGCAATCATATATAATTGGCCTATTTGATACTGAAACATGCCGTAATTCATTTTCACTCATGCTTACACTCAAAAGGTAAAATAAGACTCAAATAAAATGAAACAAATTCTATTTTATCACCTCTTTAACCTCCATAGGCATACATATTCTATATTCTTTGGAAAGTACCATGTTTTTTTAAATTTTAGTTTGCTTTCTCTTGAAAATATATGGAAAACTTACGAAAATCCATGGAAAGGAAATGGAAATAAGATCTCAAAGAAAATCTTATGAAAATAGATACAGCTACAACAATCTGAGCTGTCACTGTCACTATACAGATCTGTCAGCTGTCACATTTCACTATCACGCATTGAGCTATCACGATCACGCACGCACGACACGACACGACTATCATTCTTTCCTTGCGTTTATGATACAGTGAGTAAGCAGGACAGCGCAATATATGATATAAGACGACATCTCCCTTACTCAATGGATCTTGCATGGTTTTAACTTTTAAGAAACGGTAGTTACCCCCCAGACCTAGTTCTGGCTATGCCCGGTGATTCCCTACGCGAATCAGTAATGAGGTCCGTAGGGAAACGAGAGCAAGCGCAGCGTCGGACACACACTCTGACCAAAATGGTCATGGACCTGGTGCCTTACCACCATCTCTAAAAACCATTCAAGAACGATTGAGTAAGGGAGATGTCGCCTTACATTATGTATTGCGCTGTCTCGCTTACTCACTGGATCTTGCATACTAAACTAGATCAGTTGATTCTCAATTTGTATGGGAGGTCAAAAAATTTTTTTTCGTATTTCAACATAAGTTTATTTAGGAAAGTTGTTCAGTTGAGTGGTCTGAATATGCCCTTAAAATATTTTCAGTTGATTTAAATTTACCTTATATAAAGAACTAGCTGTTCCCCGCGGCTTCGCCCCGCGTGGGACTCGGTTATATTGCGCCCAAAAGTAGCCTATGTTTGACCTCAGGTCGTTAACTACATCCCTACCAAATTTCATCACAATCGGTCCAGCAGTTTAGCCGTGAAGAGGTACAGACAGACTTTCGCATTTATAATATTAGTATGAATATGGATTTTTATTATTTTAAATAATGCCTAGGAGGAAACGATCTAATCTGTCGCATGATCGCATCATTCCAGAATAGCTATAGCAGAAGGTTAGCTAGATCTCAAGAAACGAATGCGGATAGACAGATGCGACTCGATGAAGATAGGCAACGCCATGCATTGTCTCGGTCTTTAGAAACTTCTTCTGGCAGAGAGTCTCGGTTGTCCGCTGACCACGAGCGTCATGCGTCATCTCGGGCTTCGGAAACGTTTACCGAAACTCAAGGTTTTGGCGGAAATTGTCGGGGATGAAGTGATTTACACGTCATATAACAGTGTTGTGCATCAGGATGATGCTACCACCTACCCTATCGAGTTTTTGAGTTCATTGGCTGCAAGTGGTCTTCCTGCTCATAACATTACCCTTAAAGTCGGCGTTCCCATTATGCTCCTAAGAAATCTTTCTCCGCCTAAACTATGCAACGGGACCCGACTCAAAGTAACGGTTTTGCAGCGCAACTTAATACAGGCCGAAATTCTCACAGGGTGTGGTTCAGGCAAAACGGTGTACATACCTCGAATACCACTCATCCCCAACAATTTCAATTTCAATTTAAACGCACCCAGTTTCCAGTTGCTGTATGCTTTGCCATGACGATAAATAAGTCGCAGGGACAAACCCTTAAAGCAGCTGGCATCGACCTAAGAACAAGTCAACAAGATGTTTCTCGCATGGACAACTGTATGTGTCTTGCTCGCGGGTCAGTAGCGCCGAAAATCTATTTTTATTAGCCTCTGAGGGAAGAACTGCTAATGTTGTCTACAAAGAGATTCTTTGAACTTAACTCTGAAACATGATATTTGTTTATATTTGAATAATGTCCTGTGTGAGTTTTTCTCCTTTCCTAACGCAGTCGCTAGCATCTGCGTTAGGATTTTGTATGGAATTTCTTAGTTGCCTTACTATCCGCCAGAGGCGCTGTACAGGTTTGCCATACTAAATCGCTAACGCAGTCGCTAGCGTCTGCGTTAAGAAAAACTCATACTAGGGGCACTGGCTACTTCGATTGCGTCATTTCATTTCAATGTAACACAGGTTACGCGAAAAGCGACCTACACGCGGGCGGAGCCGCAGGTAACAGCTAGTATATAATAATAATATAGGGTTTATTATTAATAAAGTATTTAAATACTTAATTACAAATTAATTTATTACTTGTATACCTTAGATAATTAACTATTTTAGAAACATTTATTTGGCTAATTAGTATGAGATAGTGATCATCAAATAGCATAAATATATTTCTTTTGTACCTTCTTTAATTTACATAAATAAAGGCCAAATCATCATAGTCATAAGTTCGTTTAAGAAATAAATCTACAAGGGACACTCCTGTGATACTATGCAATCCTGTGTTGATGGGAAGAGCTGTTAGGGTGGCATGTACTGAGTTGCCAGGTTCCAATGGACCTAGTTTTCTATTTGAAATGCCACACCATATAAGACTAGAGTCTTGGAGAGACCGCAACTTCAAGATAAGATTTAGAGTCCGTTCACTGGCATTTGTTATCTTGCATTGGAACATGAATGCCTGGTCTACTGGTACTCTACTCGGAAGCTTTTCATATGTCAATCTGATGTCCCCAAAATCTGGGGTCATTCTCTGTAACTGGCTTGTTTGCAGTCTTCCTTTCTCACCTAAGTTTGACCGCCACACAATATCTAATTTCCCAATATTCTTCGCTGCAGCCAATAACTTGATATCATTTGAAATATTCTCTTTAGGTGTAAGGCAATACAAATACTGGCAGCTCTCCTGAGGTTGAAGTAACGTTATGTCTCCAAATACAGACTCTCCTTCTGAAACTTCATTTAAAGACTTCACAGAAAACTGCTGAGAGCTTTCAAGAGATACTTGTTCAAGGGTGATTGCCCCAGAGGTGATATTCTGAACCTGAGCCTCTAAATATACATCATCTGATTCAGCATTATAAAACTTGGTCTTCACATCTAACGGTTTCATTACCTCGAATTTGAAAAATTTTCGGAATGATGCCAATGTGTTAAAAAGAGACATGTAAGTTACTTCACAAACCAGAATGTGTGTTCCTAGATCTTTAACTTCATGATGAATGACATCACTAAGTGTTTCATCAACATCAAGCATGATTGTTGATTGCTGAGTGGTGAGAGGAATTCTCTGGGAATTGGTCTGAAGATCTGCCTTTATAGATACACTCTGTACTGGATGATTAGTTTCATTGTGAACACAAACATAGCAGGAAAATGTCTCTCCAAGATAAATGTTGCCAAAACTCTGAGGTAGTAATAGGAACTGACCAGCTGCTAATGTTTCCATTTGAGTGACTGATGTGGCATCATCTTTAAGGTAGTTGTTCAGAATGTTACCTGGCAAATCTTTTGAGTCACATGTTACTATTTTGGGACTCATAAGAGCTGGTTTGGTTAATCTCATTACTTTTAATGCAACAAGATGCTCCACGACTTCCTTCGGATCCATTGTACTGATGAAACAAATTTATTTGTTGATATTTAACAAGCTGCAAAACAAATTGCAAAACTCCTCGTTTTAAACCTATTTATATTAATTTGTAATTATCAAACTATACTAACAATAAACTACACACTGCAGTGCAGCAGAGGATAGATATTAAATCAAATCAATCAAAATTATTCAATTCAATTCTTATTTTTAATTAAAATTATAACTTTCATAGCACAATTATTACAAAATCGCGCAGAAGCTGTCACTGTCAAATTCATAAAATAACAGACATTTTTTTAATACTTTTTACGGCCATGGAAACAAGTCCTCTAAGGCCTTTCTTGAATTTATTCATCTTCTTCAAGGGGGTTACTATTACTACCGCCTCTTTAAACCATGCAAGATCCAGTGATCCGGTTTTAAGAGATGGTGGTAAGCCACCTCTCCTTAGGCCTAAGTTTTTGGGTGTTTTCCAAGCGTTTTCATGGACTTTCCTATTTTGCCATCTCATTTTTCACCAAATGACACATCGTAACTACATCTACTTTATTATAAGTCTATGGTGCATCCATTGTCATGTGTCAATGTCAAATATTATCAACAACAAACCATTTTGTCGCGTTATCAGTGAGTTGAATTGTATAGAAATTAGAAGTAAAGATTGGTAAAGATCTTAAATTCTTTATTCCACCTTCACTCCAGTATTTGAATAAGAAATTTATCATATTCATTTCTTTAAAATTTATAAATATTGGTCGGAGAAACTGTGATAGTCTTGTGTAGATCAAAATAAGAATATAAACATGTCGATTGTTGCGTATATTTCTGATGTGGCCCAATCATGTTGAGTCGAAAAGTGACATTTAAATTGGCTAATTTGTTCTGAAAATCCTCCATTTATTTAATTCATTCAAAATGGCATACCAGACTTTGTTGCAAGAATATATGCTTATACCCCCTGTAACACGAGCCTATACCACTGCTTGTGTTGTTACCACCTTGGCAGTTGTAAGTATTTTAGTCTACCTTACCTCTTAAATTATTTCTGCCTTTAGAACTTATGTAAAATAAGATTAACTATTTAATAAATTATCATAAATAATCAATGTTTTTGTTCCAGCAACTAGACCTAGTGTCACCATTTCAGTTATACTTCAATCCAATTCTCATATTAAAGAAATATCAGCTATGGAGGTTGTTAACTACATTCCTTTTCTTTGGAAATCTAGGGTTCAACTTCTTTTTCAATATAATATTTACATATAGGTACTGTAGGATGTTGGAAGAGGGATCATTTCGAGGAAGGACAGCAGACTTTGTGGTCATGTTCATATTTGGAGGTGTACTTATGATTGTATCCTTTTTTATATTTACCTTTATATGCTTATTAATCCTTCAGCTACCAGAGGGAAGAATAGAATCCTAATTATAGGCAGCAGCCGGTTGTTCCTAGCGTAACTAGGTGTTATTAAGATGTGCTTGCTTTCTTATGCAAGTGCTATAGGGCAGTGTAAGCTATAGTGCAGCCAGTTTGTTTGATGTGACAATATAACTAAGAGAATTGCTAATAATTCTTATGTTGAAACAAATTAATACTAATATTTTTCATTCGTAAAATCAAAGTATTTGGTAATTAATACCCTACTTCAGGTTCATTCATTCATTTCGTGTAGGTGCACACCTTGGCCTCTGACGTGGTTCCTTTAACGACTACCAGATGGCAGCCGGGACCAACAGCCTAACGTGCCTTCCAAAGCACGGAATCATCTTTTTTGTCAGACAATCAGGTGATTCAAGCCTGCAATGTCCTAACCAAACTGGAAACAACTAAACAAAGTATGCTTCCCATGGGAATCGAACCCTCGACCCCTGGGTCTACCAATTGTCACTAATAATAGGTTTTCTATTGCATAAGAGCAGTAATAATCACTTAATTTCTAGTATTACACTTTACACTCTAGTACAAGGAAATAATTAATTTCATTTTCAGGAAAATAAGTAAATATTAACACAGATAAGGTTCTTATCAATTGAAACTATACTAATTGACCAAATGACATTTTGTTGAATTGTTTTAGACAACTGAAGTGGTGTTGTCACTTTTGTTACAGATTTATTACAATATTAACCATGCCCAAATGTTTCACCCGCCATTGTGTATATATATAATATAAGCCCCCTACCCCAAGGAAAAGGATAATAAGCAATATAAAAAGAATTGTTTGTATCCCACCAGTAGTTCCAGAGTTAAAAAATTCAACCAAACAAACATAATTTTTGTATGGATATGTTTATTTTTTTTTAATTCCCCATGTTTACAATGTAACCACCATAATAAAATCATGCATAATACATAAATAATAATCCTTAATGAAACTTCAGTTGTGTGCTTTTTTTGTTAATTTATTATTTTTAGGTCAAGCTTTTACTATAATGATAGTGTATGTGTGGTCAAGGCGTAATGTGTTTGTTAGAATGAATTTCTTTGGCCTTATGAACTTCCAGGTTAGTAGCACATATAACTTGATTTCTTATAAATAATTAATTTAATGCAAATGGACTCAGCAACAAGGATGCTGCATAGACTCCGAGATAACCGACTGGGATGCAATCAGGAAACAATAGGATGATGATGATGATAATAAATTTTAAGTGTTTGTAACTAATTGTTAAAGGCCTTCTTCAACCCTTTTCACTCTTGTCTTATTGATATTTTCTCTACCAAGTCTAAACAAAAAGTTATATTTACTGTAATAATTATTATCCCAATTACAATACAACCCAAGCCATAATACTTTATAACCTGACACAATGTTAATTTTAGTTATTGCTAAAAACCTATCAAGACATAATTCGGGTTATTTTAAAATGTTCTGTATCAACTCCACTTGTGAGTTTTGATAACTTAAGTGGAATAATCAGTCAGACACCGGTATTGAACCCTATTATTTTCTTGGGCTCGACTCGATGTCGAGTCCCGTTTCGTCCAGTCGCCGCCACGTCTACTCTGATAATAAAGCGTGAATTTTCAGAGTAGACGTGGCGGCGACTCGACGAAACGCGACCCGACATCGAGTTACCTGTCCTGATTAAAATTAATTATGTAAGATTTTTCAATTTTAATTTCAAGTGTAATTTAGTATGTAATATTTAAACAGATATGTTTTATTGGATGCTTGTTCCCATTTGGTAGGTTTATGTTTCCTTGAAATTATAGCCAAGTAAATTTGAGCCAGACATCAATGGACTGATTTTCAAATTTCAGGCACCATACCTCCCCTGGGTGTTGCTGGGATTCTCTGTACTACTTGGTAATGCAATATCTGTTGATTTGGTTGGCATGGCTATTGGACACATATATTTCTTCATGGAAGACGTTTTACCACTACAAAATGGAGGGCAGAAGTTGTTAAAGACACCAAAGTTTTTGTAAGTAATGTTATTCCCATTTTCATTGAGACATTCCCCTCATGATTGAATAAGACTTTTTTGTTTTAATAATTTTTTGTCTAGATTTTGCAGAAACTTAAGAGTTGGTTCTGAAATCAGTGTTGTTTATACGCTTTTCAGAAAGAAACTATTTGATCCACCAGAAGAGCCAGAGTATGTGCCCCTGCCAGAGCTTGCTAATATACGCCCCGGCGGTTTCGACTGGCGAGGAGGGCAATAATTTTTTTTATGTACGATTAATAAAATCAGTGAGAATTTTTAAGGCCAAACTGTAATACTTTAGAATAAGTTTTTTTTTTCTTTCAATTAGGGATAAAGTTGTTTTTCAATTAAGTATAAAAATAAAATTATTATTTAAATAACTCAGAACGCAAAGTAAGAGAATGAAGTGTTATATAAACAGTTAGTGTATGCAGTCAAACTGATAAGCATTTTGGTACAAAATGTTATGTTGCTTCCAAAGGATATTAATTTGTTTTGTAATTAGAGTTTTTAATGATAGGATTATTTGTGAATATATGGCATGTCAGTGTAATAACATTTTTCTATTTATTTCTATACTAATATAATAAAGCTAAAGAGTTTGTTTATTTTAAAACACTTATTAATAAAGAACTAGGGAGGGATTTTAAAAATTATTTCTGGTTATAATAGTCTGATTGTCGGAGTAAAATAATAGACATAGTACATGCGTGCACACAACAAGCGGATGAAACCGCGGGTAACAAATAGTCAAATCACATAAGTAGGTTAAGTTAATTTATAGCATAGAACTAGGAATCGCGCGGTGACGCAATTTTTCTTTTTTATCTATGGTTTATAGACTGATCTTTATTTTGACAAAGATATCAACTTTTAAGAAATTCTATCGCAACTGGACTATTTGAGACATTCCCTTTGGCAACTAGTTGCCTATTAATAAAAAGTATTCTTCTCGCAACTAGTTGCCCAGAAAGAATATAAATTCCGTTTTCAGAACTGGTTGTGAAATTCAGTTGCCATGGCGGTCGAATGCCGCACTGGCCACTGATTTAAAATGGTACTGTTTGGGACGCAACTGAAAAAATACTGTGAGATCCCATCGAAATGGTCATGAATCATGATGGAAACATGACTAAAAAAAAAGTAAAACAAGTTATTACGATCAGCATCCTTTATTTCAACTTTCCACACAAGTTTAGAGCGTTATAATGAAATTGACATACATTTTAGAATTTCAGGTATTTCCATAAGTAGTTCGTAAAGAAACGAGCAAGGCTCTCTTAGACAAGTTAAGAGATATTGCCGTTAGAAATTCAACGTCAAATATCTCCACAGAAAATATAAAAACGTTTAGACCTAAAATCCACTATGACATGAGCACAAAAAATTCCAAGAAAATTACTTTATAAAAACATACAAAATGAAATAACAATGTTACATAGCACTGTTAACAAATGATTGTTTGAAATGTGAATTTATAACGTTAAATCTACAGTAACAACAAGAACAGTAAAACTATATCAGTCTTCATTCAAACTTTGAAACACACATTCTCAAGTCCCATAATGATCATTTGATTTCTCATCTCCCAAAAGTTTTGATGTTTTTAACATAATCGTATACAAGAAAAAATATACATATAAAATCAAAATTGTACTGTTAATATATAAAAAACGCTTATTAAACCCAATGAGTTAAATATGGTCAGTCTCAGTCTTTTAATATCAAATATGGAAAAGAGCGAGACTATTATATAACTTAAATAGGTTTAGTAAGCTTTTTATATTTTCAAGGAATAAGGGGGTAAAACGAAAAAAAAGGATTATTGACGTAATAGTTCAATCACAATGCATACAAATGGCATGAAGGTAACTTAATAGTGTTTTGACAGTGCACAATATGCATATTTATTTCAAAATGTCCACTTCAATTGATTAAACAGACAATCACAAATGTTTTAAAACGTTTTTCAGTATAAGGTGTTCATTGCGGCTTTATGTTTCGCTTGGTCACGAATATGTCACATTGCACTAAATTTTCTGTTGTTTAAATTCAGCGAGCCAATTAATTTAATACAGAGATCATGTTAACTGTACATATTTCCATACATTACATTAATGACAACTGCATACGCACAAATTAACATCACTATGCAAGTGACTAGTGTTCTATGCTGACATTTGCAAGTTACCAATCACAATGTTGCAAGCAAAATATTTAGATCATATTCGTCCAAAGTACTGCTCTCGAGGATGGTAAGGCACCAAGCAAAATGGCGACAGCTAAATTGAAATCTTAACCGAAAATTTATTGTTTTTCTATATCTTTTTTTAGAGAATTAAAAAAACAAAGATATACAAAAGCATTTCACCTCATCCACAACCTCATAGACCTTGCGTGCTATGCTTTGCGGGCGACCATGGACAGACCGGCTTATCAATGTTTATGCACTAGTGCATTTGTTTCATTTAAGTAAGAGCAAAAGCTGCGGTTACTGTTCCCAGTTGCCAAATAATACATTTCCAACATTAATAATTTAAAAATCAGAATGAAGTATGTATGCCCTGTGGCAACTAATGAGATGAGTCATAAATGTATTTTTTATGCATTGAGTTATCATACACCCTCTGTCGCCATAGCCGAAAAGTAATCGACTTTTCCTTCCCAACAGTACTTAGTACGGTACTACATAATTAATGACAGTCAGCAGAACATTTGCGAGCAGTATATTAGAGCGTATACGCCCATTCACACAACATGAAGCAAAAAACTCAATAACAATCATAATAATTGCAAAAGATAAAATTGTGTACCTACTTACATGTCCTGATAAATTTAATAATATTCAAAAACATGACACAGATTGATTGTTTTGGTGTCGTTGTGTCACTAATTCTACTAATTTCGCAAATGTCTTGAATAAAACATGTGCCTAAAAAATATACCTAAATCACATGGAGATATTTTCATAGCGCTACAATTGCTAGCAGCACCGTTATATCGTCTGGTTTTCCTCCTGTAAACAAAAATATAATACAATGTCAAAAGTGTCACAGTCACCGATCACAATGTTCAGATAAGATAAACTTATATGCTTCAAATAAACGACTAGATAATTTAACTTAAAAGAGGATGTGCAAGAACACATTTTAATAAGTAGAATGAAGATTTATACTGAGGGCCAATACGCCTACGACCAACCAAATGGAAAGTTGGGCTCCTCCTTGCTTCGGATGGCACGTAAAGAGTCGTTGGTCCCGGCTGTTATGGCAGACGTTTACATAGGCAGTCTGAATAAAAGCCTCGTGCGGAACACGTTCCGAAACTCTGGTTCTTTAAAACCGAAGCGGAAAAATCTAACAGAATAATAACATACTCGGATCTTGTTTTAATTGATCTGACACGTGCGCTATGCCATGACTTACAGTGGGCACAGAAGCGTAAGCTGAAGATGCAACTAAAAACGCGCTCGGAAGATGATGATTTTGTATCATTTAAGGTAATTTATCTAATATTTTTCACTTTGCATACATCTCATCAATGAATATAAATAAATAATATCTAGGTAGGTCACGAGTTTTTCTAAAAGTAATATACAACAGATTACTTGTTTTTCGCTATACAAACTATACTTTTAATGTTATCTTCTAATTGCGCTGTTATCTACACGGCAGATCCGTCTAATATACATAGAACATATTAATAAATATAGATTATAAGAAAATCAAATTGCATTAGTATATTGGAACATTGATGTGTTAATAAATCACATCACGGACAGTACACATAATATAAATATAAAAAAGTTTTTTAAGAATTGAAAACATGACTTTTAAAAATTGAATTATTCACTGTATGCATACACAATTTGTAGGACGATATGCAAAAAATTCACCATCATTAATAATTTATACAAAACAAATAAATATGTTTTGTATATAATTTGCCTATTTTTCTGCATACAAAAATATACCTAATATTTTTTGTAAAACATATCCCATCAATATGCATACTTAATGTTATTCTGAGATCTAGATTTAGGGCACATCAGATGAAACCATCAATCAATATAATATTATCTTTTTAGCGAGCTTATCAAGTATAGATCAAGGTTTATTTGTAAGAAAAATGCTATAATTTAAGTTTTATGCAGAAACTAGGTATATGCAAGTACTTTGTATTATTTTTACACACAATTACTAAATATTCTACCCATATAATACCAAATTTTTAAGCTGTTAGTGCGTCTATCTACATCTTCTTTAACAAAATAGAAAAAGAAGGACGATTAATTAATCACTGCCGGAATAGACAACATCTATTCTCAGTACAACCTACCTATAGCATCGATGCCATTCTGGCGGGCACTCTTCGCGAACGGTGACATATAGCAGCCGTCGAAGGACAGGTTCCTCGCCATCCACGCTATAGAGTTGGCCACAGCTTGCAGCCGCTCGGCGTCGCCGGCGTGGCTCTGCGCGCGCCTCATCTCTGCCACCAGAACTGGTTCCGGCACGTTGTCGAACACGCCGTCGGTGGCTACCAGGATCACGTCTCCACACTCCACAGGAAACTCTGATGTTTCCGCTGACTCTGGCCTGTCAATAATTTTTATATTTAGTTATATCTAGCAGTGTTAAGAAATTACTTGCAAAAATACTACTGTACTACTGTAGAATACTAACGCTATAGGTTACGGTTACGTATATAGGTTGCTTGCGCATAATATTATATGCTATACCAACCAAAAGCACTCTGTGGTTGGTATATCTCTCTTTGGTTGAGAGTCAATTTTCTTCAATAATGCCTTCTTTTGTATAAGTCCACTAGCACCGGGAAGTGAGCGTGCCATGATTTATAGAATTAGCCTTCAACGATATAACTGTACATAGAAATCACTGTTCACCGTTCATGGGCATAGAGAAATTTTTTTAGGCCGCTGCCTTTTCTCACCGACAGCTCCGTTCGCCGAAAGATGGTTAGAAATAAAAAATGCTTCACCGATACTACTATCTGCAGATAAAGCGATTCGCTGAAAGCTCCACTGGGCGACCTCATATTATTTCGATAGAAAGCATCGCACAAAGCACTATAAATACCCTACCATTAACAGAAAGTTACAAAATTTACGGTACCTAACATTTAAAAAATAAATATAGTATATATATATATATATATATATATATATATATATATATATTATATATATACGATTAAAGTTGTAATTACTCTCATTATAATAGGGGAGCCCAAGCGGGGATTTCGGAATTTACTCGAGCGCGGCAGAATAATATACAGGGGGATACCTTGTACCCGGTTAAGTACTTCTACCAAATATTAGCTCCATATATATGGCCGCCCGTTAAGGATAAAGGATCAGATTAGTAAAAAAAATTAATCATATGAAATTCTCGAGCGCGTCAGATTAAGGTAGGTTTAGTTAATTACATGCTAAAACGTGTGTATTCTACTAATCTGACAATTTTAGAGTGACATAAAAAAGGGGGAGGGCTAAAAATATGTAAAAAAAAACGTTATCTCGTCATTCTTCGGCTACATTTTTTTTCATTTTGAAGAAAATCATTCAAGGTTTACGAAAAATATATAATCTGACGTTTTCCATGAGCCGAAGTAATGAAAATTCATCGATTAAAGTTTAATGCTAGCAGCTGCGTGATGCCTATAGCGCCCTCTCCGCGTTTCTATTCCTCGCTCACTCTTTCTATATCTATTACTCTCTTACTTTGTCCCCGATGAAGATGAAGATAATTAAAAAAAAAGTACTCAAAAGTTTAATAATCATTTCCTTATAAATACAGTATGCTATCTAAAAAGCCATACACTTTTTTATTTGCATGCTATTTTCTGAGCTTTTTAATTAATTCAGTTCAATGATCTAAAAAAATTAAAAGAAAAATTAATTATCAGATTAAACAAATCCCTCCAGGTAATCATCAGATTATGAGACAGCACGTCTAGGGCATAGAGATGAACCATATATATCTTAATCTGACGCGCTAGAGTATTTCGAAATGGCTAATTTTTTTACACATTCTAAAAATGGCCGCAAGTTTGCGTCACATCCAAATCGTCAGATTATTGAATGAGAGCTTTTTTTAGGTTCACTTAACATCCTCTTAAAAATCTGACGCGCTCGATTAAATTTTTTTTTTTTCATTTTCAACCCTTCCCATCATGCAAACAATCAGAATAACATACATTCATTATTGAAAATACGTAGGACATGGATGTTACCAATATCTGATGCGCTCGAGTATGTCCATGCAACAGTTTTTTTTACATTTTTGAAAATCTGTAGCTGCTCCCCCCACCGAGAAAAAGGTATACATTATATAACATTTTTTTTTCTTTTTATCATCTAAATTTCGCAATTCAATAGGTCTCTATGACGCTCGAGTAAATCCCGAATTAGCATCGTGGGCTCCCCTACTATAATGAGAGTAAATACAACTATAATCGTATATATATATATACTATATTTATTTTTTAAATGGTAGGTACCGTAACTTTTGTAACTTTCTGTTAATGGTAGGGTATTTATAGCGCTTTGTGCGATGCTTTCTATCGAAATAATATGAGGTCGCCCAGTGGAGCTTTCAGCGAATCGCTTTATCTGCAGATAGTAGTATCGGTGAAGCATTTTTTATTTCTAACCATCTTTCGGCGAACGGAGCTGTCGGTGAGAAAAGGCAGCGGCCTAAAAAAAATTCTCTATACCCATGAACGGTGAACAGTGATTTCTATGTACAGTTATATCGTTGAAGGCTAATTCTATAAATCATGGCAAGCTCCCGGGAAGTACCTACACCGATCGAAATTCAAAATTAGTTTATACTATATAATGTGTAGATATATAATTACTTAGAGATAATCGGCATAATATAGATATTTTTAGCACGATGTTTGTGTTCAATCAAAAGTTATCTGTTATTACAAAGCTTAATACAAAATAACTTACTTATTTGATATTTTTTTAACTTATTTGAATTTGAACGTCTTGTCGATTTATTTTTACACAACTTCTTTCAAAGGGATATTAATTGTATTACCTAGAGATAATTGACACCTGTACAGTTATACGATTATTCTAAGATACTGCAGGCAACAGGTCATTTCATAAATAAGATAAAAAATCAAACTCATTCTTTCCCTATGCTAAAAAATTGCAAGCTACTTAAGCGTGAATCAAACTGTAAAATAACGGTAAGAAACTAAGCTACATAATAAGCGTGTCACCCAGTTGTTCGCTGTTCCATAAAATTGTTTATAACCCGAAAATGCTCCGCAGCAGACCATGTTCAGATAACAACTACATTGACTCTGCTTACAGATAGCATAGACAAAGTAATGTAATATTGAGTACTATATATTACTACAACTTAATTGGTGGAGTCTTGTTATTACCACGTGTGTGTTTGTTTTATACTAGGTATCACTACATAGTATAAAACAAAGTCGCTTTCTCTGTCCCTATGTCTTTTTTTATGATTAAATCTTTAAAACTTCATAACGGATTTTAATGCGGTTTTTTTAATAGATAGAGTGATTCAAGAGGAAGATTTTTATGCCCACGCGAAGCTGGGGCGGGTCGCTAATATCCATACTAATCCATACTAATATTATAAATGTGAAAGTCTGTCTGTCTGTCTGTCACCTCTTCACGGCTAAACTGCTGGACCGATTGTGATGAAATTTGGTAGGGATGTAGTTAATGACCTGAGGTCAAACATAGGCTACTTTTAGGCGCGATATAACCGAGTCCCACGCGGGGCGAAGCCGCGGGGAACAGCTAGTACTATATAAGTACTATGTATTAAGTACCCGAAAACCAAATTATTAAATAAATATAATCTGTTCTTTGGTAATAGAGTCACGAGGTCGTTTCGTAACTACCGTGAAACATTGTATTAGCTTTTCATGAATATTTTGTGTTTTGTAAACGTAACAAGCGAACACATAACTAAATAGGCACTCGGCGAACCTGTAGTAAACTCGTGTTCGATTTTAACTATGAAGTAGAAAAAACTAAGGTTTGTAGAAATATCGTGCTTACCACCGTAAATCTATATATATAAAAGCGAAAATCACTCACTCACTCATCACGAAATCTCCAAAACTGCTGAGCCGATGAAGATTAAATTTGGCAGGAAGGTAGATTGTGACTAAGAGACGTCCGCTAAGAAAGGATTTTTGGGAATTTTACCCCTAAAGGGGTGAAAAAGGGGTTGCCAGTTAGTATGAAACTACGTCATTTTTGAAGTGATATACATGAAATTATTAATTTACATTTGATGTTGATAAACAATAAGAATGCACCAATCAGATTTTGAAAATTACATCCCTAAAGGGGTGAAATAGGGGTTGCCAGTTTGTATAAAACTTTGTCATTTTTTAAGTGAGATACATGGAATTAAAATTGAAAATGTCTTGGTATAATATTTTGTATTGTATTGAATTGTATTGTATGTACACAACATATTGTAATAGGATACAATACATAATAGAAGATAGAGTGCAAAGGTTTTATTTATTTGTTAATATTATGAGTTCAGTAATGTGTCAATAGATGGCGCCACCATACATTTTAAAAGTCGATATGGTTTGTCGTTCGCATTTAATCATCATGTGTAGTAATTGAGATTTCAAATTAAATTAAAATGTTTTTGCTTTTCTAACGATTTGATTGTGTGTTTAGACGATTTGGTACCTGCTAGAGGTGAGACGTATTTACTGGAACAGGTTTTTGGAATAGGTTTTGGCTTGGACGCGTAAGTACGCGTTCCCGCATGCGAGTCTTTAAGCGTATCGAGTATTTACGAGTACGGCGACTTCACCGGTCCGCGCAACCCAAAAACTAGGATGCGAGCGTTCGGGACTATATTCGGAAGACGTCGTCGTGAAACTTCGGGATCGCTCGACTCGCCCGCTGCCGCACATAGCCGCCGAGCGATGTATTTCGGCGAGTTATTGTTTATTCAAATAACACTTTTATTACAAACACAATAAGGTAATTTTCTTTTGGTAGCATATTTGTTTTGGTGTGATAATAATACTTGTTGTTTACTTACAATTTGCAATTTTAAAAACAAACAGTTGTTAATGTTAGCTTTCGCCGAAAGTTCAATATGAAAGTATGTAAGTACTTATGTATAAACGTATTGAAAAAAAGAACAAGAAAACAAAATAATAAATAAAAAAAGATTAAGAATCATTTTTTACATAAAAAAATGTAAATAAAAGTAATCAATGTATAAAAAATCGATTGAAAACTTCTAATATATATTTTACTTAAATACACTTTTTGATTGAAATTTTAATAAAAACTGCTGACAGTCCTAAGCCTGTATAAAGTATGAAGGGAAGTTTTAAGTCAATATTTAAAAAATTGGATAAAAAAAAATACGAAGTGTGAAGACTCAATACTTGTAAAACTACTTAGTCCATATACGCAAGACGCGCATTTACGGGAATCATTTGGTTACGCAATGAGTCCATTGAGTCGCGTACTCGTAAATACTCGTGGACCTAGTCTTTGGATCTAGTCTTTTTCTGGACGCGTACTCGCAAGACTCAGTCCGCGTTTTACCTAGTATGTCTCACCTCTAGTACCTGCTAAATTTAAAATAATAAAATTAAATTGGAATTGATCGGAGTATGGAGTGGTAATTATATGGTATGTCTGCGTTTTGGGCTACTCATTGATTCGTTTAGTTTAAGTTTGAAAAGTATTTTTCCGGATTTCGGATTTCAGATTTCGAATAGTAAATAGTAATAGAATAGTAAATAAATAAATAGTAGTTTGAAAATAGGTAAATCTTTGTGTTATTTTCCATAAGTTAGTTGCATATCTTAAATATATTGTAAGGTTTCTCAAATAAATTGTAGGTCTTTAAGTATATTTGTATTCATTTCAAATTAGTTAGTAGATTATTATAATTTCTATATATATAAAAGAACAAGGGCAATTGATAAATCAACGCCCAGCCTAAACCATAAAAGCTATAAACTTGAAATTTGGACCGAAGTCTTATGTTAATACGTAGTGCTCAGATAAGAAAGGATTTTTCAAAATTAGACCCCTAAAAGGGTTAAAATTGAGGGCAAATTTGTATGAAAAAAAAAAATTAAAATCTACACTGATGTACTTGAAACTTGGCAAGAATGTTTCTCAACAAAAATTACTAATGGTGTGTTTCAGCGTTTTTAGAAATTCAACCTCTAAAGGGGTAAAAAGGGGGAGGTTAACTAATTTATCATCACAAAACTGAAACTATAAAAGCCATAAACGTGAAATTTGGTAAGTGTCTTCATTATACTATATACTGCCCTGCCCACATAAGAAAGGTTCACAATTCCAAACCTAATATCCAAAAAAGGGGTGAATTTGCGTACCTATAGACAAATTCCATTTGAAATTTCGCCAATTACTAATAACGCATGTTGGCCTATCGGTAGAGGTCGCGGATTATTTTTTTGAGTAGAGGATTCTAATCCTGCTAAACATGACTTTTTTTTACTTACTTTTATTTCGTTTTGTGTAAGTTTTTTAGAAGTCTATATTTTTGCTTTTAATATTTTAGTAAAGAAATGTTTCAAGATAGGACTTTTAAAGGAAAGAGCTGGATCGAATCCTGCCACAAACAATAATTTTCTGTTTTGTTTTTTTTATTTGTTTTCTATAATTATTTTCTTTTTTATTTTAATTTTGAAAAGGAACGAATAAATTCATTTGCAAATTTATTTCCGGATAATCGACATCGCAACCCCAATCAAATCAAATCTAATAGTTTGTCATTGACGACATTGAAGAAGAAGATTAATCAAATGGTTGACTGGTAGAGAACGCTCTTAGCGTTAAGTCCGTTAATATATCAGTATTTTGTACTTATCTATCTATACAAATAATAGGACAGTAAAAATCGAGTGTCTATACATTAAATAATTTTCTAAAAAACTGATACGGAGCGATTAAAAAAGAGTAACAGAAACAAAAAAAAAACATTTTTTGGAATTTTTGTCTCTCTGGTACATTATAACTTCAAAACTACTCAACAGATTTGAACGCGGTTTTCACAGGTGGATTACATATAATTAGGAGCGTTGTCAAAACTTTGTTTCGTCAAAATCGGTTAAGGGAAAAAGAAGTTATGGTCAGTTGAAGTTTACTTCTAGCACTGCTTCAAAACTTAAACAGAGTTGAATGCGGTTTACATAAACGTATTTAATTTAGATAAAGCTAGAATTTCTACTTTGTTTTATCGATATCAATAAAGAGAAAAACACACTGCAGTCTCTATTAAATTTTTATAAAATAACACATTGAATGTGTGTGGGCGTATAATTTAGTTACATAAAATATCAATAGATGGCGCTGACTTTATTTTAATTATTTTTTCGCATATGGTAAAGCAGATTGAAAATTTTCCTTACGGCTATTAATTTGAATTATTAAAAGAAAAATTGGTTGTTGATTTAGTTCTATTGGTTGGTTTGTTTATCGGTCGTATTGTATTGTAAGCTATTTGAATTGATTGGTTGGTTTGGTTTGGCTTTGGTTTAAAAAATAATCAAATCGGCATGTCAGTTCAGTTGCTGTTTGACGGAACATACGGTCGTGTTAAACTAACTTATCACTTTTTATTGAGATTTTCTCCACTTTCCACGCCCACTATAATTTTAGGAGTGGCTTTTAGGTCCAAATGACCCTGTAATAGTCTGCGTCTACTCTTTTAGAGACAAAGATGTGATAGTATGAATGTTAATATTTTCAGTTTAATATCGTAGCAATGTAATGGCTTTATAAAATTGGCACGGTAATAGGATACTATAGATTTAACTATAGGTCTGGATAGTTATAGGCTTTATAAAATTGGCACGGGAATAGGATACTATAGATTTAACTATAGGTCTGGATAGTTGTAGTTTCCACAGGTTACGTGAAAAGCGACCTACACGCGGGCGGAGCCGCGGGCAACAGCTAGTTATTATATAAAGCTAATGAATTTGTTTGTTTGAACTCGCTTTTTCTTCGTATCCACGGTAAATTCTGTCAGCTGGCAGCCCAGAAACAAGCTACTTGAATACTTCGTCAGAGGCCTTTACAACATTTATGTCGATTTCAACTATTGGATTTCAAAAAAATCATTTGATATTATCTAAGTCAGGTTTAGGTTACTAGCGTAGTCGTTTCATAAATGGCGGGTGAACCCGCGGAGCAGCCTTAGTAACAGATATAACAATAAAAACAAATACTTCAGCAACATCAAAATAAACATACGAATATTATTTCATAAATTTAAATCAGGCACGTGAGTCTTGGCGTCTATCCAATAAGCTAAATATTCTAATATTAGTGCATGTAGAAATACAACAGTGGTGATTGTGGAATGAGCACATGACTTCTGGTCCCGTGGAAGTCGTTCTTGTGACTGTGGAAAACGTAAAAATACCACGCACGCAGATGTTGGACTTGTAAACAAAGCTAAATGTGTCATTTTATGGCTGCTACTCGTATTTATAATTGTGAATTGAGTTTGTAGGAAACAATATTGGCATTATTTTCATTATTTTGTTGTTTCTGATTTTGAACAATCTCTTGACTTTTGGTCACATCAGCACCAAAAACATAAGAACTAATAAAACTGCGCTGGGATCACGGAATGAACTTCCCTTCCTACTTCTTCTTCAATTTTACTTTTTTTTTTACAGGAGTATATATGCTAAATCCTCTTACATCAGATTAGAAAAAAGATGACAGACATGAAAATAAATAAGTTTGGTTTAATCCTTTAAGATAAAAACGTCAGTACATAAATTACTATTATTACTGCAAATGAGTCCTTCTTTCAGATAAAACCATCTCAGTGACAGCTCGACATACGAGTGTTTGTTGTTGTTCTTCTGACACCATATAGGTACATTCTACGGCCTGCTTTATTTGTCTTTATTTTATTAGTTTTGTTTCAGTATAAATCACCTGTATATGAGCAAACACCGCAAAAATAGTAGTAGATAATAAATATATTTATTTAAACAGAAACATTTAAACGCAACGTACTCATCGATTTATATCATCACCCCAGTGTTTTGGAAACACTGTTTTCCCGGTTGCTTTCTGTACGGCTTCGGAGCCCGGAGAGGGTTTGCTCAGATGCAAATCTTGCGAACGAATTGCGAAAAAACGCTTGCGAATATACATACCTATTGGTAATATCCACCAAGGAATATATTTCTGAATTAGTCGCTAACTGTGAGTGCGAGTATAACGATTATATTATAGTCGGGGACAGGCCCTACGATAAAAACGGTAAGTACGACAGGGGGAGTCAGTTTTATCTGCCCCCACTGTGCTTACAAAAATTGATGAATGAAAAAAAAATGAATGGAAAACTACCATTTTTAGGATTCTGTACCTCAAAAGGCAAAAAGGAACCCTTATAAGACCACTTTATTGTCCGTCGGTCTGTCTGTCAAACAATTTTTTCTAAGGAACGCATGAACATATCAAGTTGAAATTCATAAATACATTCAGGCCTACGGTCTCTTTCGGCTGTAAAATAAAAAAAAGTTCAACAGGATTAAAAGATATGACTGTAACTGTTGCAAATTTTCGTAAATTTTGCGATTCAGATAGGAATCAAAACCTACGGGGGGTACTTTCCGTTAAAATAGAAAAATGAAATTTGGTAAATAGCAATATCATAAGGAACTTATTTAGGAAAAATCTAAAAACTGTAAATTTGTTGATAAATTGTAAGAAGTAAATAAAGAAAATGATTTTTTAAACAAATTAAAGGAAAGCAAAAATCTTAAATAAAATAGCCTGTCTATTAGTATTGTGTGGTGGAACGGAACCCTCAGGGCGCGATTTATTTTATGAAAACTTGGAAAAGTTGGCACCGAGCCAAATTCATATCAACAATGTAGCTGTCACGAGTTCCATTAGCGACAGTAAGTCTATTTTTAAATCCTATGATTAACTACACCCATGTAACACTGATATTGCAATGATGCACACACGCTCAAATGACATAAACATACAAATGAACAACCAAGCAAGGCCTTGAATATGAAATTCACACTGTTATCTTTATTGAAATAACCTTTAGCTTTGCTTCTAAGCATCGTTTGCAATTTGTGACGCACTTTCTTGTTGACAGATTACATCCACTGAATGAATTACAGATCAGGAGTACTATTTTTGAAATCTATGACTCACCCAAAACCGGTGAGTCGAATAATTATCGTTCGAGTCACTGGTTATGTCGAATGAAAACATTCGAAAACGAACGATAATCATTCGACTCACCGATTTTGAGTGCGTCATACATTTCAAAATTAGCATTCCTGATACATTTTGGATGGTTTGCAGATTGTTAGTTTTATATAAATTTGTTTAAACAAAATTATTAAATTCTAGTAGCCCAGGCTGCACTCATTATTTAAGTAGGTATGTATGTATAAATAGAATATTGAAAGAGAAAGCAAAGAACGCGTAACTTGAACAAAGTTGAGTCTAATCAAATAAGGTCCACAGTTGCAAAGTTTCGGAGGACACAGTTTACTCTAATTAGCAGGCAGGCAGCGTCGGTCATAAAAGGAATGAAACTCTATATTATGTAATGAATACCTACGAATCATTATAGGCGAAAAAAGAGGAATAAGAATGCAAGATCATATAGTCATTCGATGATTTATAAACTACGATCTTTCGCCCGCATGTTTTTCTATCGGGAACAGTGCTTTTTCCCGGGATGAAAGGTACCCTATGTCCTTCAATACTCACCTATGTATATGCTAAATTTCAGGAATATTGGTTCAGTAGATAAAGCGTGAAGAGGTCACAAACAAACAAATATACAAACTCACTTTCGCATTTATAATATTAGTTGGGATTCAATACCCTAGTCCATGCTAGCTTATCAGGTGAATTACTATTTTAATTAACCATATTCTCTCGAGTGTCAGATGCGAGTTGAAGACCCTGATTATAAAACCTCACTGACCTATCACTGAGCACGTTCCTGTCGTGTCCAGGCGGCGGCAGACTCAACTGGTAGGGGGTGTTGAAGTAATGCTGTTGCTCGTGCGAGCGGTGCACGACGCGCCCGCCCCGCACCACCATGTAGCCGGAGTCGCCGATGTTGGCCGCGCGCATCACGCTCTCCGTGCGGTCTAGGATCATCACGCACGCTGTACTGCTACCTGCAAAAACACATAGTTATTATTGAAGGTATAGGAGAATATCTACCTGTAGGTAGGTTACCAGTAGGTATAGATTGTAAAAAGGTTTTTTTCTAACAACCGAATTTTGTTTACTGTTGAGTCAAGTTTGCCAAATTACTACATAGTATTAAACAAAGTCTCTTTCTCTGACCCAATGTATGTTTAAATCTTTGAAACTACGCAACAGATTTTGATGCGGTTTTTTAATAGCATAGAGTGATTCAAGAGGAAGATTTTTATGCCCATGCGAAGCCGGGGCGGGTCGCTAGTTGTATATTTGATTGTAATTTGTAAGGAGTAAGCCTTAAAATGTCACACTAACCAATATGTGTTGAAATAAAAATAAATATTTTATTTTTAATAGGATAATTAACTCTGTCGTTGTTTTATGTAATTTTGTATACCTATAGTTTTGAGTGCTTTTTGTGTGATTATAAGGGAGTGCCAGAGTTGCGATCCAAATCTAGTATATAAACTATTTCGTAGCTCATTTGACAAAACCACAACCCCTAAAGGATCTTCTTTCAGTAGTTTACTTCATTGTCTTAGTGCGCGCACGATATTATATTATTACGATCTGTCAACAACACGTGGACAGACGCTTTACAATTTCAAGGTAAAAATATTTAGAAAAACTGATTTATTGTTAAAAGGGACTGAAGGCCATTTACAAATAATAGGTCCAACTCAAAAGTTCATTTTCAAAGTGATACACAAGAAGCTTTTTGCTAAGGGCATTTATAATAGAGGATATTTTACAGCATACAGTCATACACAAATATTATTCAAAGGTGATTGACACGGCAAACAATGTTTCTTTGATAAAAACATGTCATTTGTAATGTTTATCTTACCCAGTATTGGTTTCTTGTGTTCTAACAGCTCATAGTAGGACTTTGCCAGCAGATCGCTGGGTTCAGATAACTTGAAGTGGCCCATTTGGACCAGCCGCTCACAGGTTTTCATGAGATACGAGGAGAATTCGCCCGGATCGATGCCATACGCACGCCAGCCTCCCACTCCATCTGCGACACCTGGAAAAAGAACGAGAATATACATGCCATTATAGTGTTCACCAAGTGTAGGACAGAGATACAGCCTTTTCACATATTGGATGACCTTATTGTCATCATCTAAGTGTTATAAACATTTTATCCCAAGCTGAATGGCTTTGGATCCCGATGTCCTCTAAAACGTGATGTCTGAAGCTTGCTTGACTACCTTATTTGGGAAAACTGTTATTGATGGGATGCCCTGCCTCCATCATTTCAGACAGATATTAGACAAGTAAGCAAAATAATATTTGTATTTTTGAATATCTAAGTGAAGACAACTAATCTCAGGAAGGAGATTTTTTCTGATTGGTAAGCAAACATCTGATCTACTCGTCGTCTTTTTTGTTAGGGTTATACAAACAAAAAATCAACCCTCCTAGCATTTTTTTTTAGTCACCCACAGAGAAATAGTCACCATGTAGGAATATTTTACTTATGCTCTTTCATCCATCCATAATTAATAATTTCATTTTCATATGTTGAAGTGTATGTTTAATTTTTTGTAGTTTTCTTTTGAGTTAAATATTATCTCAGCTGTATATGGCTCAGAATTTTCAAAGATAAGCAATGGAATATATCAACATAATGCTTTATCATCATCATAATCATGTGGGTTATAGGGTCAAATAATAAGTAAATAATATATATCAGACAAATTGACTATGCACTTCCTGGTGTCAGCTTGTCCTTTGACAGCAAACTTGTATTTTGAACTGACTTCCAAAAAAGAAGGTTGTCAATTACACTGAATATAAGTCAATTACATTGAGCATTTTTATTTTACATATTATTTTTAAATTTCTTGCTTGATGTTGAAGTAATTTGCAAGATCAATAAATCCCGTTTGCCTTGGTGTTAGATTTTTGAAAACCTCTCACAGGCATGTAATTGTTTACATTAATTTGACATTCGATTTCTCTTGTGATTAATTCTTATTGTGTTAGTTGCAAGCAGTTGACCTTTACTATGGTGTCAGAGTAGTCAATCAGCCCTGTAGCAACTTAGGTAATTGTACAGAAAAAAAAAACACTCAGATATTTTGATGTAAGTTATTAGGTTTATAATTTGAAATTTTCTTGTTGGCTTCAGAAAAAACTTAGGTTTATTCTATTATATTACTAACCATAATCTTTATGGTTAAAATCATGGCCTGAAATAATTAGAGATACATTAACTGGACTACCTTGTCCTACACTTACCAACATTTGATTATTCATATAGGTATTAATATGGCATATTTACAGGGCAGCTAAACCTTTGTAACAAGGGTCCGTTTACATAATAAAGTGTAAGAGCTTTGACCCAATTTAACATAACAGTAATGACCTTAGGGCCTTAGGGCTTTTTGTTTCTTATATTCCCTTCCTCAATAATGTCGTATTCTTATGTTATATCATTTATTAACTGATAAATAAGTAATAAATAATAGATGATAATTGTTTGCATTGCAATGTGGAATTTTGTTTAGATTTAACAGAGTAGTTTCAATTATTTCATATCTCTAAGCAATTCAGACTACATTAGAAGGATAGAAAGGTCCAGGGGGTTACTACAGTCTCTTAAAACCATGCAAGTTCCAGTGAGTAAGTGAGACAGCGCAATTCATGATGTAAGGCGACATCCCCCTTACAGAATCTTGCATGGTTTTAAGAGATGATAGTAGGCCACCAGTCAGTTATGATCACCCATACAACAATTACTGAAACTAGTCCCTTGTTTAAAAATTTTAGGATATGGTGGATATGTATCATTGTTTGTTCCTCTTGTCTGTAACCCCTTTGAGGGTATGCCAGTGACTGGCAATTAAAAGTTTTACAGTCATATGAAATTGAAAATTAGTTTATATGATAAATCCAGACTAATATTATAAATGCGAAAGTCTGTCTGTCTGTCACCTCTTCACGGCTAAACTACTGGACCGATTGTAATGAAATTTGGTAGAGATGTAGTTAACGACCTGAGGTCAAACATAGGCTACTTTTGGGCGCGATATAACCGAGTCCCACGCGGGGCGAAGCCGCGGGGAACAGCTAGTATTATAATAACTGCAGGATTTTAATGCAGACAGTGTTATTATCCTAATAAAATAAAACCAGTAGTTAAGATGTTAACATTTAAATAACGTTTATATATACCTAATAGCCCATAAAGCATATAGGTACCTATTTAGTTGTCTGTAGCTAGAATGAATATTTCGTACTATCTTGTTGTTGCCGAGTGTCGTCCAATATTTTTGTATTGCAACTTATTGACAGACAGACAGACTTTCGCATTTATAATATTAGTATGGAAGTATGGATATGGATATACTTAATGTTATTAACTCAGATTGACATACCAATAACATCCGCATTGTTGTAATTTGTGGAAAACCATGCGTCGTCTCCAAATTGACCTTTACGAGTTCTTCCATTAGCAATGTCCTTAGGAAAACCACACACCACGGAAACTAGGTACGGGTGTTTTTTATTCGACACGTTTAATTCAGCAGCACTAGATATATTCGAAATCCCATTTCGTATAGCACGTGATAGCACTCTGCCTGTCCAAATTATAGACTGCATCATTCATTAATTGTTCTGTACTTTGACACCAGCCATTCACAACTGAATACGCAACACCTTGTACACCATAATAATCGTTTAAAACATAAACAACAGTTATACAAATTTCGAGCGCACACTGTCTACTTTTAACAAGAGAAGACGCATTTCATTTCAATTTTCTGTCTTGTGACTTGTGATCTAGCAATTCATAACCAAAACTTGACCAAAACCCAAGCAAAACCACAGCACGGACACAAACACCAACCAAACTAAAAAAATAAAAATTTATGATGATGAAAAAGAATGAATGAAAAATAACAAAGAACGAATGATATAATTTGTTGCCAGTAAGAAAAAAAGCGGGTAGAAAATGGTAGAAAGTGTATGGCGCACCCAAAGAATTTATATACAACACTAGAATGCTTACGAATAATAATAATCGCAAAAAACAACATTCAAAATTAATGCTTATTACTCTACTGCAAAGTTGATTTTTCTTTAAAGCTTATATACAAATACCTAACGTTCCAGAAAAAGGTCCAAAATTTGTAGGCGATGATTTATTGGAAATTAGTTGATTTAATTGTTCCATCGTAAATCATCGCAAAATTCTTGATTTAAACTTAAAAATTTTGGATTTTTAGTACCATCCCTTTGTTTGATGGAAAACCATCATGCGTGCATGAGCATGTAATGTGTGCCTATTACCATACCATTACCACGATTACATGAACAAAGAACGAACACGGTCACGAAGCACCGAACGAAAAACAAAACACGGACTCTAGCACTCATAGACATAGTACATACTGGCGTACTAGCACTATAGTATGTTGGTGAAAAAATGAGATGGCGAAATAGGAAAGTCCATGAAAAATATATTTTTTATCTTTGTCAGCGTGTCAGTTTTGTTTTTCTTTGTTTGACCAACTTGAACGCCATAACATATACTCGTTTTAAATAGTATGATTAGTATTCGTGCACAGGGCGGTTACTACCGTCTCTTAAATTAAAACCATGCAAGATCCAGTAAGGAAGATGTCGCCTTACATCATGTATTGCGCTACCTCGCTTACTCACTGGAACTTGCATGGTTTTTAGAGGTGATAGTAGGATTAGTAGGCCACCATCTCTTTGTTTTATGGAAAACCACCATAGGTAACATACATGAATAAGCGCCAATGTGCGCCTAACGTGCACCCGTGGGTGCGCCCGCCTTAGCTTGACTCAAAGGAGAGGCCCTTTTTACTACTATCGCGTGCATACCTAAACTTTTTTTGGCACTTAAAATGGCTACCTCTAGTGTGAATTAGTGTGGAGTCACAATCGATAAATAGGGTCAATATTATCGATAAAATCGTTGCCAGTTATGAAGAGATAAACTAGAACAGTATACTATCACTGCGGACTGAAGACCCGGAGGTCGCAGGTTCGATTCCCATGGGAAAATTCCTTGATTTAAGATACTTCCAATTAATTTGGGTTAAATATTGAAAGTAGGTAGGTAGTAGTGACGGTAATTGAAATAAAAAATGCTTAAATATAAACAATGGTTTTATTACCACCATTTACAATGAATCGTATAATGTTTGCAGAAACAATAATTTTAATTGTATCAAAAAGTAGACTGAAATTGAAAAAAATATATACAAATGCAATTTTAAGCTTTCATCTTATTGAGTTCCGATTTTAAATTATGACACTTTTGTATGTTAGTTTTGTTTTTTTTTTCTATGTATATATATTTTAACTTTAAGTGTGTATATAGATAGTTCTTAAGATTGTATAATAATTGTAAATTTGTGTCCATTAAATAAACTATTTGACACTTTTGTAATATTTTAATTAATATTTTCGAAGTCATACAACAAACCACCTCGAGTTCTTATAAAAAGTGCTACACTCACACCTCTAAATTCGGTATCTTTGCCTTTTCTACTATCTTGTTCTGCCTGTCCGTCCAGCCCGTCCAGCCACCTGCACGCTCCACCCTGTACGTATAATGTATACTTCCTACGTCCATGGCTTGACTATAGTGTTCTGTGGACTATAGACATTGACATTCGAATATCGATCCATAAACAATTTTAATCTGCCTGACGTTTCAATTTCATTTAGTAAATCTATGGATGGAAGGCGTTGTAGAAGAAAAGTCATCTTCGTTTTCGGCCTAAATGTAATGACTGCGGCTGATTGATTTATTGTACTTCGACGCCGTTATACTTCCTTTTCCTATCTTAGTGTAGTGTCGGTGTGCAGAAAGTGTTTCTCGCCCGAAGTGTGAAGAAAAGGCTTAAAACTGGTGTTCGATAAGTCACTTGGCAATATGCCTGCCGTGAGGGGCGATGGAATGCGAGGACTCGCAGTATTCATATCTGATATAAGAAACTGTAAAAGTAAAGAAGCAGAAATAAAAAGAATCAATAAGGAACTGGCGAACATACGAAGCAAGTTTAAAGGTGACAAAACTCTCGATGGTTATCAGAAGAAAAAGTATGTTTGCAAACTTCTGTTTATCTTCTTACTTGGCCACGATATCGACTTTGGTCATATGGAAGCAGTTAACTTGCTTTCGTCTAATAAATATTCAGAAAAGCAGATTGGCTACCTTTTTATATCTGTGCTAGTGAACACAAATAGCGACCTGATTAAATTAATTATTCAGAGCATTAAGAATGATTTACAATCCCGTAATCCAATCCATGTCAACCTTGCTCTGCAATGCATTGCCAACATTGGAAGTAAAGATATGGCGGAAGCTTTTGGTACAGAAATACCAAAACTTCTTGTTTCTGGTGATACTATGGATGTGGTGAAACAATCAGCTGCATTATGTCTTCTCCGTCTTTTCCGCAAGTCTCCAGAGATTATTCCTGGTGGAGAATGGACATCACGGATAATTCATCTGCTAAATGATCCACACATGGGTGTAGTGACAGCAGCAACATCACTCATAGATGCTCTTGTCAAGAAAAATCCAGAAGAGTACAAGGGTTGCGTAACACTAGCTGTTGCAAGACTAAGTCGCATTGTTACTGCCAGTTATACTGACCTACAAGATTATACCTACTACTTTGTACCTGCACCATGGCTCTCAGTTAAATTGTTGAGACTCCTGCAGAACTATACACCACCATCTGAGGAACCTGGAGTGAGAGGCAGACTTTCTGAATGCTTGGAAACAATTTTCAACAAAGCACAAGAGCCTCCCAAATCTAAAAAAGTTCAACATTCAAATGCTAAGAATGCTGTGTTGTTTGAAGCCATAAGTCTTATTATTCACAATGACAGTGAACCTAACTTATTAGTCCGGGCCTGTAACCAACTTGGTCAATTCCTTAGTAACAGGGAGACCAACCTTCGTTACTTAGCTCTAGAGTCTATGTGCCATCTTGCTACATCTGAATTCTCTCATGAAGCTGTAAAAAAGCATCAAGAAGTGGTTATTCTCTCGATGAAGATGGAAAAGGATGTGTCTGTAAGGCAGCAGGCAGTAGACCTGTTGTATGCAATGTGTGACAAGACAAATGCTGAAGAAATTGTTCAAGAAATGCTAGCTTATTTGGAAACTGCAGACTATTCCATTAGGGAGGAGATGGTTTTAAAGGTTGCTATATTAGCCGAAAAATATGCTACTGATTTTACTTGGTATGTTGATGTTATTCTCAATCTAATTAGAATTGCAGGAGACTATGTTTCTGAGGAAGTATGGTATCGGGTCATTCAGATTGTTATAAACAGAGAAGAAGTTCAAGGATATGCTGCTAAAACTGTTTTTGAAGCATTACAAGCTCCTACATGCCACGAGAATATGGTTAAGGTTGGAGGATATATCCTTGGTGAATTTGGTAATCTCATTGCAGGAGATACTCGTTCATCTCCTCAAGTACAGTTTGAATTACTGCACTCTAAATATCATTTGTGCTCTGCTGCAACAAGGGCACTGTTATTGTCCACATATATTAAACTTGTTAATTTATTCCCTGAGATAAAAGCTCGTGTTCAAGAAGTATTTCGAGCTGACTCTAATCTTCGCTCAGCAGATGTGGAGTTACAGCAAAGAGCATCAGAATACTTACAGCTAAGCATAGTTGCCAGCTCTGATGTATTGGCAACAGTTCTTGAAGAAATGCCTGCTTTCCCTGAAAGAGAATCTTCCATATTAGCAGTTTTAAAGAAGAAGAAACCAGGACGAATCCCAGATGAAGTCAGAGATTCAAAAAGCCCACAACCATCCTCAGTTCCTGCTCCTATCATCAATGCAGCTAACACAAACAACAGTTCCAGTGCAGATCTTCTAGGGCTATCTACACCTCCAGGCACCACTGCACCATCTACAGGCAATGGTTTACTGGATGTTTTGGGTGATTTATACACTCCTAAAATCAGTCCCAGTTCGGTTCAACAAAACAACATTAAGAAGTTCTTGTTTAAGAATAATGGAGTACTTTTTGAAAACGAGTTAATACAAATTGGAGTCAAAAGTGAGTATAGGCAGAACCTGGGTAGAATTGGGCTTTTCTATGGGAATAAAACCCAATTTGCTATTCAAAACGTCCATCCTGAACTGCACTGGACTGATCACCATAAACTGAATGTTCAGATGAAGCCAATGGAACCGGTATTAGAAGCTGGGGCACAAATTCAACAGATGTTGACTGCTGAGTGCATTGAAGACTTTGCAGATGCACCTAGTATGTCTATATCATTTATGTATAATAATGTACCACAAAAAATTACTATGAAACTGCCACTTACACTAAACAAATTTTTTGAACCCACTGAAATGAATGGAGAGTCTTTCTTTGCAAGATGGAAAAATTTGGGTGGTGAACAGCAAAGGGCACAAAAGATATTTAAAGCTCAGGGTGCCATTGACCTGGCTGCTGCTCGTACCAAGCTTGCTGGCTTTGGAATGCAGCTGTTGGATGGCATTGACCCCAATCCTGATAACTTTGTGTGTGCTGGTATTGTGCATACCAGAGTTCAACAAGTGGGTTGCCTCATGAGATTGGAACCAAACAAACAAGCTCAAATGTTTAGACTGACTGTAAGATCTAGCAAGGAAACAGTCTCACAAGAAATTTGCAATTTACTAGCAGATCAGTTTTAAATAAATTTATAAAGGACCACTTTTAGAACCACAACGTGAGACAATGAAATTAATATATACTTATAAAATGCTTAGAGATTCATCATTGTTCATATTGTAACTGGTGTTGCAATACAGCACTCTAGAAAGTAGCATGAGCAATACACTTGTGAACTTTGCACTAACTACAGTATGAAGTAAAATTCTCTTGTACAATTTTGAATTTATTTTATGAATAATTATTTTGCTAATTTAGATTTAGGTGTTTTGTATACTTACTGAGAAATTTTTTATTTTATTTGTACAATTAATTCCAAATTCCTTAATAGAAAAGGAAGTTGCTAATAACTATACATATTTTACTACTTATTCACTTAAATATTTCACGCGAGACTGTTATACTCCTTCTTGAATCGGTCTGGAAGGAATCATCATCATATATCTTATATAAAATTAATTGAGGCTGATATTCTCAACTGTTTGGCAACACAATTTAAAATTTGTTTCTATTAATTTCTTCCAGGCGAAATTAGAATTCCATGTATTGAATAACATTTTGTGGTCTCTACATTTTCCTGTAAATATGTTTTGGGTCATGAATCATTAGCATACTCAATGTATGGTTCAATAATAATAAAAAAATAATCTAGGTTTACTAGGAACATGTTAAGAATTGTCTTTTCTTTACTATTTCTGGTGAAGTTTAAAATGTAGGCAATGTAATCATACCAAAGTAGGTAAATAATTTGGCTGTTATGCTTTCATGTTATCATTTTGTAACAGAAATTTTATTTCAAAAAAATACTCACCTGTATTTTAAAATTACCCATAAACTTCTATTCATTTTTGTCTGTCATTGCATAATTCTTAATATGTGGGTAGTTTGATAAATGGTGCATATAGAATCATATAATAATACATTATAATATCTAATTAAGCCAACATCCTGTTAAAAATATTCATGAAGAATATAATCAGAAATTGATTAAGCTCAATGTTATTATAAATACCTAATGCTGAATAAATTCAAACAAATACTTAATGATTTTCTTTGAAAATAAACTCAATTGGTGTTTAATTGACATATAATAACTATATTTATGACACTGTTATTGTTATTAGATACCTAAATATACTTAACAAGTATCTCGAAATATATTTAAAACATATTTAATATCAAGACAGTGTTCTTTATATAGAGGTCAGTTAGTATGAGTGGCGAGTGCAACATTTTTTCAGACATTCCTATGTATAGTGTATTATGTTAGCCTAAATTTTCACAGACAGACCTATTATAACGTTTCGAAGTATTGGCCGCCGGGAGCGGGCTCTATAATCTTCAACGGAAGTGCCGATCACAATCTTGATATAAATGACAGTGAACATTATACGTAATAATAATAATAAAGAAAATTGTTTTTACATATATAGATTATCATATTGCAGGATATTTGCTTTGTTTGTTATACACATAATTTCATATTGGCTACTTCGCGTATAAATTAGTTTACTATATGAATCTCATGGCACTAGAAGATTATTTTCATATATATCATGAAGTTAATAGATATAGATTTAAAATAGAATTAGGCAATTTAGTATTATGGACATGAAATGTTGTTATCAAATGTAGCATGCTAAATCCCTTGCATGATAGATTTGTTTATGAGATCAGAATAATATATCATTTGAAACATTATGTATTCATCTTGTTAAGAATGTGGTATAACTATATGTATATTATGAAATTTAATAGGCAATGTTTAGATGCTTGGTACATCATAATGTACACTGTGTATGATGTGATTTATCAATATGTACAATATCGCATGGGAAATTTAAGTGTGATTCAGTTATAGATACCTATAGATGTTTGTTCTCGTGCTTCAAAATCATATTGTAATTGTCTAAAATAAATATTTATCCAATACATATGAGCAAAGATTTCGCTTTTAATAACTTTTAAATTCTACATACTCCAAATTTTTTTTTATTTCTAGCCTTATATCATAGATTACATATTACTAGTTGTTTCTTTCACATAATAGGTGTATTCTGTGCTCGTTTCTTGCCCGTGGTACACCCGCCTAGTTTACCTAGGTAGACCTCATGCTGTTACAAAAATGACTAATATTATATCAGCTCTTTCTTAGCAAAAACTCATATTAAAAAATATTTCTGCAGAAACTTTCATTACAATACACAATGAGCATATAGTACTAGCTTCGCGGCCAAAAGTAGCCAAGTCCATTCTCATGGTTCAAGGTATACCTCTTTGATTAAGGTTATCCCTATGCCAGATTTAATTGAAATCCGACGTTCCATTTCGACGTGAAAAACGGACAAACCTACACACACACTTCCTTATTTATAATATTACTAGCTGTTCCCCGCGGCTCGGAACTCTGTTATATCGCGCCCAAAAGAAGCCTATGTTTGACCTCAGGTCGTTAACTACATCCGTACCAAATTTCATCACAATCGGTCCAGCAGTTTAGCCGTGAAGAGGTGACAGACAGACAGGCAGACTTTCGCATTTATAATATTAGTATGGACTAGTATGGATTACCTGGCTATCTTAACATTATAATAAACAAACTTGCGAAGCTATGGGCGGGATATTTTGTATAAGTATAAAAGTAAACAAAATGATTGTTAATGAATACCTATTTTATTGCTTTTTGTTTATAAAAATGACATCATTTCCATCGTAATACTACGAAATTAATACCTATTATCACATTTGCCTACCATATGGTTGGCTAATCAAACCACTCTTCAACATTTGGTGAATTTTCCAACACGTCATTAGATTCACTGGAACAAAACAGAGTGCTTAAATTATTAAATGGTTGTATAAACAGAAATATGAATATTATCTGAATATTTATAGATATATAAATTAAATTAATATTTGTTATTGCATAGCTACCTTATACATTTTATAAAGTTCCTAGTCTATTTTTATTCATGAAACCCTGTGATGAAACTCAATCTTGTACGTCTTTTGCCAACCAGTAACAACATTACCAACTAAGGAGCTTGATGACATAGATTGGTAGCCCTAGTGGCATTCTTTCTTGAGCTTCTCCATGGTTCGAAAGGCACGTTAGATAAGTCCCGGCTGTTATCCCTAGATGGCAGTCATTAGGTTGTTGCGTCAGATGGCGTTGGGCAGCCTTAAAAAACTTTACCCCAGACAAGCAATATGAGGAAAATGCTGTAGAGACATATACAGATCCTGAGTAACGAGTTGGCACGCGCTAGGAACACTCGTGTCGCGATAAAAAAATACTAAGGTGGCCGCACGCCCATCCATCGCCGGCCGTATTCATCGTTTACCTGTCCAAGGAAGGATCATTGCTGAACATCTCTGTGGGGACAGTTGGTGGCGCCCTTTCTGGTAACAACTCCAAATATGACTGGCGAGATTGCAGGTGTCGCTCTACCTCTTCCGGTGTCATGTGGCCGTCACTAGTAGGCAGGCCAAAGCCCAATGCTGGCGATGCTTTCGTCAACATAGAACCGCCACTGCTTTGATGCTAGATAAAATATATAAGAAAAACTAAGATTAAATAGGTATTTTGACTATTTAACAAAATAAATAAAAAATCTATGAGGGAAGCCTATATCCAGCAGTGGACTGCTTATGGCTGATATGATGATGATGAAATAGAAAATACTTCAAGAAATACTGTGAGCCAATAAAAAATGCATTTTGAATGAAAAATCCTCATAAAGGAACCATCTCAATATTTTTTGCTATTTGTAAATATAAAGAGTTGCACTCTTAAGACCCTACCAAGACCTTTCTATCTTTCCCTACAACACAACTATTTTTTATAATTGACAGCAGTAATATACCTTCAACGGATAATTTAATTCTAATATTCTCAAAAGCTACATACCAAGTGAGCCATACTTTGCGTCTTTTTTGGCGCAACAGCTCTTTTTCTCTTAACAACTGGTCCTTTATTTGCGATTGGTGCTGATACGTTCTGATGTGATGCAGTATCAAGTTTCTTTCTGAAAGATTTTTAATCCATACTTTAATATTATTAATGCGAAAGTCTGTCTGTCTGTTACGCTTTCATGGCTAAACTATTGGATCAATTTAGATGAAATATTGTATGGTTATACTGAAGAACAAGGGGTTAAAGAAAGGCTACTTTTGGGCGCGATATAACCGAGATCCACGCGGGTGGAGCAGCGGGAAACTGCTAATCTTTTTTTATATGAGGCTTCAGCCATGTAGCATTACAATTTTTTTGGTTTTTTATTTATTAACATGAAGCATGGAACGATTGCAGTTGGCACAAATTAATTTATGTAGAGACATGTGTAAAAGCAATAAATATAAAACATAATGACAAATCAATTAAAACAAAATTAGATGAATAAAAATGAGATAGAATAGACACAGGGGTGGAAACCGGTATTTTTAGAACCAAAAATAATGGTCTTTGACCTGGTGAACTAAAATACTAGGCGATTTTGGGTCTTTCGTCGTTTCGCACCACAAGCGATTCGAACCGCGGTGCGAATCGACAAAGAGCCGTTTTTGAATGGGTACTTTCGCACCGCGGTGCGAATCGCCGAATAGCTCTTTTTGAATGGGTTCTTTCACACCACGGTTCGAATAACAAAGTAAGTAGTTTTCTTTTTGAATTGGTGAGTTCTGACAAAAATAATGTATTTTAATTACACATCTCATATAGGTAGTACAACCAGGCACAAAATAACAGGACAACAAAATAATTCTTAAAATACAAATTGATATCATAAGCCCCCTAAGTTTTTTTTTATTATGTGAACATCGCCGCTGCCAAAGTTTTAAGTTTAGTTTTAGTTTACAAGTTTTACATTTTTGTTGATTTTAGACTTAGTGATTCAATCTGTGATTATGCCAAGTTGAAATTTTTTTTGTTTATAAATATTATATTTACATACTATATCGCGTTTTTTTTTCACTATTAATTTTTCTTCTTATCTGTACAAATAAATAATTCAAATACTTTAATTTTTAATATGAGTTCAAATCGCCCCCACGCAAAGAGTATTGTATCGTTTCGCCCTGTGGTCCGAATCGACCCATTCCAAAAAATACTTGGGCCTTTTGAACCGCTACAACAACTGCGGTGCGAAAGAACCCATTCAAAAACGGCTTTTGGGCGATTCGCACCGCGGTTCGAATCGCTTGTGGTGCGAAACGACGAAAGACCCGCTATTTTATGGATTAGACTGGTTTTTCTGGGGAAATACTGGTTGAACCTTAATGCTAATGGGTTGCTGTAATAATGTATGGGCAGAATAATGAGCTGGTTCATGATTTAAACCAGGTTTCCGATCCTTAATCAGATATAGCATACCACAGGCTCTGAATTATTGTGGCAGCTAGGAAAACGCTAAGATAAATCAGGATAGGTAAGATATACACTTTATTGTACCAATAAAGAACAATAGCAGAGGTCCCAATGGCTAGAGTGACTGAAATAAAGGATTTAGGTGTTTCTTTCAATCATGAACTGAATTTCAGAAACCACATTGTAAGTGCATGTAAAAGGGCTTTTAGGAATCTGGGATTTGTTCGTAACGCCAAAAGCTTTAAAAATATTTCAGCTATTAAGCTCGTATACAATGCCTTAGTAAGAAGTCACCTCGAAAGTAGCTCGATGGTATGGGATCCACACGAAGATAAATACTGTCTCATGTTGGAACGAGTACAAAATAAGTTTTTAAGGTACATATACATGAGGTTATATAATGTTTACCCATTCTATCCGCTTATGTATCCTACTTTATTTGTGCTCGGCATGGTTGGATACAATGAGCTAAAAGTAAGAAGGTCGCCATTATATCATATATCTTTAAGATCTTACGAGGGAGGATTTATAATGCGAGTATATTGGAAAGTTCCGGATAGGTATGTATGGCGGCGTCGACAACCGCGGCTGTTGGCCGTGCCTCTCGGGAGAACCAATCTGGTAAACCAGGCGCCGATGACGCGAGCTATACGAACCCTTAACCTCATGGCGAACGATGTAGACTTGTTCTCCTGTTCTCTGAGTGAATTCACAAAGGTAGCATTATACATTATTTGCTATAGACAGTAATGTAACTCTTTATTTGTTTTATTGTTTTTATATTTTTGTATCGCAGCTATTGTATTGGGATCTTCCTGGGATGATAGTTGTAAGGTGAATAAATAAATAAATAAAATAAAAATAAAAAATAAAATGAGAACAGATACAAAAATTTCTTTGTAATTTACCTTTTCATAACTTCAACACGACTATAGTCTGTGTCATCCGAGGACTCTGTGTCTTCACTTTCAGATGTAGTACTCTCCTGTTTTTCATACTGTAGCAACCTATCCAATAGAAAAGAGCGGTCCCGTGACACCTTCAGTAATCTCTTCTGACTGCATCTCAAAGCATCTTGAAAGCATTCATTTTCCTGAAAGTGGTTAATATTAATCTTAGTAACAATAAGTAGCTAATAAGGCACAATATTATCAATTATACTTATCCTTGACAAGAACTATAGCAGTTACCAAAAAAAGAAAGGTGAAAACACTACAAACAGGTTCTCTCAGTTTCAAACTAACAGAAAACATATAAGTATCTGTTACAGTTTCAAAAGTGTTTGAAGCCAAACAGGTTTAAATAAGTGTAACAGGAATATTTCTGTAACAGATTTATGGTGACCAATATAATTCAAGCTAGGCCGCACTCGCCATCGCCTGATGCTCTATTGATGAACTCTACAATAGGGTTTCAAGCTCCTCATTAATTATACTTTTTATATTACTATGAATAAATGATAGATTGGTTTTATGATACTTATATTTACACTACTATATTCTGAGTATATTATATTATATAATTAATCTTTTTATAGCCAGTATTGTCAGATATGTTGAGTTTTTGTAGTACACTTACATAAATAAGATATTTGAGTTTCTTCTTTAATGAAAGGTATTGCGAGCGATAGTTGGGCTCAGGGTCTGGTTCGCTGCTACTATCGCTGGAGTAATTCCTAGAATCTCGTGTATTAGTTGTTTCAGCAGGAGTGCTACTGCTAACGCTCGCAGCCTCACTTGCTTGCATATTCGCTATAGAGCGACAGTACCACCCATCCAGCATCTTCTACAAATAGAAGCAAATTGAAAGGTGTTATTCAAAGCACAAACTTAGAATTCATAGGTAAACAAAATAATTATAATAGAGAACTAAGAGAAGTAGGTACCTACCTTGGTATAATTTTCGGACGCCGCCAGTTCGAAAACACTCGTTTACTTGCAATAAATTGTGTATTGTAGATTTTTTTCAAAACGTCTATCGATTGTTGGTTGAGGTTGAGAGAGTGCAAGCGTTTTTATTTTCGATTATTTCGTCAAATCAAACTCGACCTCGACAAGTCGACACAACGTAAACAAAACGGATTAGGAATTGTTGGGATTTTCGTAGTATCCACAAACTAAATAGAGATACTACGTATGTAGTATCTCTATTTAGTTTGTGGGGATTTTGGGAATGGGAAGAGATTTTTTTAATAGTTTTACGGCCTTAGAAACTAGTTCTATAAGGCACACATTACATGCTCATGCATGCATGATGGTTTTCCATCAATCAAAGGGATGGTACTCGAAAGATAATTGAATCGACTGATTTCCAAACAAGAAAACCTAAATTTTGAAGTTTAAATCAAGAATTTTGCGATGATTTACGATGGAACATTTAAATCAACTAATTTCCAAATAAATCATCGCAAAATTCTTGATATAAATTAAAAAAACTAAATTGATTTGTTTGGAAATCAGTCGATTCAATTTAACTTTCGAGTACCATCCCTTTGATTGATGGTTTTCCATCATGCGCGCATGAGCGTCTAGGGTGCGCCTATGGCCTTTCTTGAATTTATTTAATCTTCTTCAGTCCCACTTAAGCATGGACGTAGCACTTAAGTCAGTCAAGTCAAAAAGAAAAGTCAGTAGTCTAGTCCAATCAAATAAATTAGTAGTCAGAAGCGGTGGAAAAAATTCATTTAGCTATAACTTGGAGATTTTGGTGACGAAGATAAAAAGTCACTTAATCGACACTGTACCACTTCCCAACACTCACGCTTGTTCACGAACACTGCTAAATAATAATCCACCAATATTAGGTTAAAATATTAATATTACTTAGGTTTTTTCGAATATTTGATTCGAAAAAACCTAAGTTTTGGAAATTAAATACAGCGCGAACATGGCGACAGTTTACTTTCCCTCCAAAAACTCAATGGGAAGAGACGGTAGTAACCCCCCAGATGCCGAGAAGCGGTTCCGAAGAACTCTGCCACCACACCAGGGTATGCATGGTCGATCGACTGTGTCACCTACACTCACACCCATATTCTTTAAACGTTGCCTCATAGGTCTCCTCCACTCAACCTCATTCGAGGACGCCTCAAGGAAGTCCTCCAACCTTCCTTGAAAACCATAGAAATAGGAACGCGGCTCTAATAGAAGTAGCATGACAAGCTAAACTGTCTTACCACTCATACACGATATTTACGTGTATGCCATCCTTGGGATCACAGTCTACTAATGTCTATTGCGGAGTATATACAAGGACAACAAAAAAAATCAATTTTGGGTATTAATACCGATTTAAGCCTTCAAAATATGTAAAAATAATTGTATAAATCCAAATATGAGTTCTCCTGATACTTATTTTTACGTTTTATACAAGTTAAAGCCTTATATTATGTAAAATACTACAGCATATTCAACGCCATTTTGAATGAAAAAAATATTATTCAGTCAAGAGCATGTGCATAGTGTTGTTGCTCTTACGTTTCTTTCGTCAAGTATCGATAAACGAAGTTAGGAGGCGAGTTTGGAGTAAAATTCATTCAGGGTTTCATTATCAACATAATTTTTGTAGGTAAATGTCAACGGGAAATGAATAAAGAAACCAGTTTCCGAAATTGCTAATGTTACCATAAAATTCCGGAAGATGCAAATTATTCTTGTTTGTAACGTCTTACTAAAAATGTTTACATATTAATATGACAATCTTCGGGATCGGAAAGAAAAGACGAAATGCCTGGTTTTCTTATCTCCCTGTGACATCTGTTGAAGTAAAACTAGACGTGGATTTTAACGTCAAACCCAGAGAGATGGTTAAGAAAAATCTGATTATTGGATTTTCAAGGTCCAATGGACTACAAAATCGTAACAGTGTCACGCTATTTTTAACCCAAAAAGAGGGGTATTATAAGTTTGACGTGTCTGTCTGTGGTAATGGATAAAGCGATTTCAGTTTAGTTTTTTTTTGTATTAACGGTGACTTATGTGCGAGTGTTTTAGATATATGTTTGATGAAAATTGGTTGAGCCGTTTGTAACTTGTGGGGGTGAAAGGGGAAACAAATAACCGCATGCCTGCAAAAATATATACTCGAGTGGGGTCTGAAATGAAAATGCATCACGTCCACAGTACAAAATAAAATGTTCAATGAAAATAGGTTAAGCTGTGAAAAAGCTCTAGGGGTATTGGTAGGGAAAATACCTAATGCCTGGAAAATATATGGGTGAGGGGGAGAGGGGGAGAAATAAGTCGAACTACAGACAAAATTGACATTTCAATAATTTTTTTTCAAAACAATGATGCCAGGCCTTAGATGGTCCAATGACCTCTGTGACGCAAGAGTGTGCAGGGTGAATTGAGCTTTTACCCACTTGATATGAATTAATAATCAAAAAGGGAAACGGACGCAATATAAAACATTACAGCAGCTATTAAACATTAGTTCTACAGTATATTAGGTCGATTGACTTTAGAATGTACTAATACATTATGCAAGCAACTTGAAAACGTTAAATCAAGCATGACTAATAATGCGCCATGACGTCAAGCTGGACGTCTTGGGTTTGCCCCTTCCACCATACCCAGCCCCGTGGGAGGTGGCATGGTCAAGACACCTGTTTCCACGAGACGTGATCGTATCACCGCAGGCCACTCTTTTGAAGCTTATCTATCTGCAATGTTATGGATATGAAGGCTGTCCCGAACGTGGTGGGAGTTTCTAATGCGGTCTTTTCGCGATATTTCACACATCCAGCGCAGCGGACAGTTCTAATGATGGTTATATAGACCTGACCCTTGAGCCTGACCGGCATTCTGGAATCACAAGTGAAACCAGTCATCTCAGGCCATTATGCTCATGATCCTGTTTGCTTCGACTTCTGGTTATTTTTTCATATTGTTTCATGATATACTTATCGTATCGAGTCTGGCTAATGACCACCACCGCCAGATGCATTGTTTGTGACTTAATAGTTTAATAAATAGTATGCTTCATGTCAGACCATGCTAGCCCATACAGATATAATCAGTAAATTATGATTAAATTTAAAAAGTGTAATAAAATCAAATATTAATAAAAACCAATAAAAAAATAACAATAATAATTCAACTTATTCTCGATATATCGATGCTACGCGAATCTGTTACTTCACTAATTTTGCCTGCTGTCATGTCAAAATGGCAACAAATAGACGTAATAATTATACAAATGGAATGAGTTATTACTTTTTAGAGTGACGATAAGCATTGAACATCGTGTCTCTGTCACTCTGAAAAAAATATATATGGCCATCGCGTGAAAACACATTATTATCTCACTAATGATACAAACCTATTAATTATAATGAATTAGATGGTTTTGTGCGATTGGCAAGTCGTCCTGGTTATTTAGAAGATTAGAAGATGTTTTTAAGTTAGCTTATTACGCAACAAGCGACCCACCCCGGCTTTGCATGGGCATAATAACCTTGCTCTTAAATCACTCTATCTATAAAAAAAACCTCATCAAAATCCGTTGCGTAGTTTTAAAGATTTAAGCATACAAAGGGATATAGGGACAGAGAAAGCGAATTTGTTTTATACTATGTAGTGATAACCGAAGACGACACAACTTTTGACGGTAGAACAACTAAGCGAGACTTGGAATTTTTATAAGTTTTGTTTTTGATGGTATCTCATTTCTTTTTGTAGATTACAGAGAACTACTTTACGACATACATATTGCCTCTTGATAACGCGGGCGAAGTATAAGTATGCAGGTACACTGGTTGGTTCACTGCGAATGTAACTTTGTTATCCTATATATTTATATGGGATTACAAAGTTATTTATGCAGTTGGTGTATCTAGAAAACTGGACCGAAATTGCAAAATATTTTAGTTTTCCTTTGGATTATACACTAAACATTAATTACATTATAAATTTGAAGCTTATGTATATACTGCAGTGCCAATACCGCGCTCCAAGATTCTTGCTCTGACTGCAACAACGTAATTTTCTGATATAACTGCAAATCTATTAACAGATTTGGTACTTAACATTTGGTCATAGCCTAGAGGACCTATGGATACCAGCTCATTAAGATTAGTTCAGTTTATCATATTCAGTGCTGTTATTTGAAAGAGCGAGTAAAATTAATTTTATAATGTTGCTCTAGTTAAGAACTTAAGTAAACTGTGACTAATAGAGAAGACATAACGGGCATTAATGCATACCAATTTTCCAGTCAGAATTTCAAAAGAGAATTTTATTGTAAGAACACTCATGTATAAGTAGGTACATATAAATTCAAGGATGAAATAGCTTCGTTTTCCTGTCTATATATTTAATTAGATCATGTATTCAAACCTAACAATAAATAATAGTACTTACTAGTAATATCACGCTAGTGACACTCCAGGTATCAGTACTGTTATCTATTCTGTGGTATCACGAGCGTAAATAGGCTAAAGTAACTGTGCGCTCATCTTTCCCGGCCTTATTTTATATTATGATTATATACTATATATTTATTTTTATATTTTCGCTCTAGCGTGTTTTTCCCGGTTGCATCTTCAGCTTACGTTTCAGAGCCCAGGGTACGCTATTAATCATGGTTCAATGGAGCGATTGACGTCTGACCTATGTATCCTATTTATTTATATATATTAGTAATTATAAATAAAAAAATAGTATGTACTTGGTAAATAACAGTCGTATTGAGAACGAGAAGGTATCTTTATCTCCAGAACAGACCAAAACCTACGCTCAAACATTACAAACGGCAATACCGTACGATACACTTCGAACTTTTTTACGAATGTGAACTTTTTTCTATTGCTCGAAAATATACATGGAAATTTAATTATTTCCTGCTCAGACTCATCATCTTTTAGTGTAGGTGACACGGTCAATCGACCATGCCACACTGGTGTCAAGAGTTCTTCGGCCTCTCCCGGCCTCTGACATGGTTCCTTTAACGACTACCAAATGGTAGCTGGGACCAACGGCTTAACATGCATTCCGAAGCACAGAGTCATCTTTATTATCAGACAGTCAGGTGATTCAAGCCTGCAATGTCCTAACCAAGCTGGAAACAACTAAATAAGCTCCCACGACCCCTGGGTCTAACAGGCTCAGACTGCTTAGTAGGTCGGAGTGGAAATACAGTGCATTTGTACTAAGCCTTAATCCTGAGTCATAAAGTCTTTTTTGTTTGGTTTTGCAATAAGAAAAGTTTGTGAACTTATTCCATAATGTGTGTATTTGGTGACGGACCCCCCCTCCTACCCTCCTTTACCACAGATCTTACCCCCCGCAAACGGCGCGCTGGGTTCCCATACATTTAATGTCATATGTTACATCTATCTTAAGTGACGCAATTTTTTTTTTTTAATCTATGTTGAAAACGGTAATAATTGTTTCCTTGAGCAAACTCCAGTGAGGATGAGTCAAGGAATGACGTACCGTTTTATATCTGTATGTTGGTAAACCGCTTAAACTTTTTGACGTAAAGAGAGTTTTTGACATCGTTTCTTTTTTAATTTTAGCTTACTGGCATAGATTTATTATAAAACAACAAAATACATAATACACAAAGAACTTATTACAGTGGGTACAAGTTCTTTTAAATCTGGTCCTCAACAAATGCACCTACTTTTCGTTAAACGAAACGTTCGAGGCTTCCTTAAGGTACCTCTCGACCAACCTTATATTTTGACAGTTCGTTCCTCACCTCCATTGGGTAATTTCCTTAAGGTGAGGAAGCTAGTGTCAACTATGAATACCATTGAGGTCGAGTGAGGATGAGTTTGAGGAAACGTCTGACACCCATATTCTTAAACGTTGCCTCATAGGTCTCCTCCACTCAACCTCATTCGAGGACGCTTCAAGGAAGTCCTCCAACTTTCCTTGAAAACGGTATTCTTAATTGTTTCCTTGAGGAAACTCCAGTGAGGATGAGTCAAGGAATGACGTTCCGTTTCATTTCTGTATGTTGGTAAACCGCCTTACTTTTTGACGTAAAGAGAGTTTTTGCCAAAGTTTCTTTTTCAATTTTAGCTTACTGGCATAGATTAATTATAAAACAATAAAATACTTAATACACAAAGAACTTATTACAGTGGGTACTAGTTCTTTTAAATCTGATCCTCAATAAAAGTACCTACTTTTCGTTAAACGAAACGTTCGAGGCTTCCTTAAGGTACCTCTTGACCAACCTTATATTTTGACAGTTCGTTCCTCACCTCCATTGAGTAATTTCCTTAAGGTGAGGAAGCTAGTATTAACTATGAATACCATTGAGGTCGTGTGAGGATGAGTGGAGTTTGAGGAAACGTTTGAGAATATGGGTGTGACACCCATATTCTTAAACGTTGCCTCATAGGTTTCCTCCACTCAACTTCATTCGAGGAGGCCTCAAGGAAGTCCTCCAACTTTCCTTGAAAACGGTATTATTAATTATTTCCTTGAGCAAACTCCAGTGAGGATGAGTCAAGGAATGACGTTCTGTTTTATATCTGTATGTTGGTAAACCGCTTAACTTTTTGACGTAAAGAGAGTTTTTGACAGTTTCTTTGTCAATTTTAGCTAACTAGCATAGATTTATTATAAAACAACAAAATACTTAAATACACAAAGAACTTATTATAGTAGGTACAAATTCTTTTAAATCTGGTCTTCAATAAAAGCACCTACCTTTCGTTAAACGAAACGTTCGAGGTTTCCTTATATTTGACAGTTTGTTCCTCACCTCCATTGAGTAATTTCCTTAAGGTGAGGAAGCTAGTGTCAACTATGAATACCATTGAGGTCGAGTGAGGATGAGTGGAGTTTGAGGAAACGTTTGAGAATATGGGTGTGAGAATACGGGTGTGAGGAAACGTTTGAGAATATGGGTGTCAACTACACTACACGGAAAATGATAATAGTACCCTTGGGCTTACCACAACAAAAAAAAAGCGTGCGAACGTCACTGTCAGACGTTGACATGTCATTGATTTATATATTTTAACATTTTCCAATAGATGTCGCTACTTAAAATATTCGTTCGTTCAAAGGAGGATCGAACAAATTACAAAAGTCAAAGAAAGAAGACTTGTGAGACATTTCATTATTACTAATAGTAGGTAATTTTATTTATGTGAAAATCAATTAAATACCAGAAGAGCTTTTTAGGCCGTCTGAGAAAGAAATCAGAAATAACTCCAGCATACCTTACATATTAATAATTTCAAATCATTTTTAATAAGTGGACTTCGTCCTCAACATGTGCAAATTTGAACCTTATTACTACCGCATGTGCTCTTTCAGCTGAGTGTGGAGCCGTGCTCGTCGCGGACAGTCGTAGCGGATTGATTCCTCGTGTTGTGATGGCTCTCGGTAGTGAAGTGAATGATAACTCTTCTAAAAATGCTTCCCAAAAAGTGAAAAAATGTCCCGTGAGCAGCAATGGGAGCGACAAGAGTGGTAACGAAAATGTCACCAAAGGTAAGTTTGAAAATGGTCCTGCCCTCAGTTATGTAACGTTGAGTTTCAGTAGTGAAGATACCTATTTAGACTATTTAAAGGCATCAGTTTAGTGCTAAAACTGCAGTGTAGTCATGTGATCATAAAAATCGTCTAGATCATGTGATTCTACTTTTGATAACCATAGCATGTGCACAACTTTTTTGCCAAAACTACCTGCTTATAATTATTATAAAAAATGACATTGAGTAACAAGATCATTGATTACTGATCATTAAAACAAATAAAATCGCTGTTTCGAATTAAAGACAAGATACTTGCATGATGAGAAATCATTACACAACTTCATGTTGTATTGCTTATATACATAGTTTTAGATATTTTACATTATTACATTAGTTATATATTACTATTAAGGTGCATGGCCCTTGCATCTTTGCGTCTGTAAAGGAATAAAATATTCCACAAACTTGATAGTTGATAATAAATTTGATAACTAGTAATTATAAAATCAAATATTAAACACCATTTGACCCAACCATACTGCTTGGATATGATACATTAAATATGGTCATTGAGGAAAGCAATGGACCCATTACAGTAGGTATCAGCACTTTAATGCCCACTAAAACATAACTTAGAAAAATGACTAATATATAAATAACTAGCTGTTCCCCGCGGCTCCGCCCGCGTGGGACTCGGTTATATCGCGCCCAAAAGTAGCCTATGTTTGACCTCAGGTCGTTAACTACATCCCTACCAAATTTCATCACAATCGGTCCATCCGTTTAGCCGTGAAGAGGTGACAGACAGACAGAAAGACAGACAGACAGACAGACTTTCGCATTTATAATATTAGTATGGATTTTTCAACACTGGGAAAACAATTCATAGCTATAGTAGACTACAATGTCAAACACATTGAATTGAATGGGGTTCAAGAGTAACCTCATTAAAGGACAACAGTTTCTGTTGGCGAGTCAAGAGCTGAATTTGAATATCACCACATCAAGAGAACCGACATATTGGCCTACACAAAACCCGCTTTCCCAACCTAGTCAACTTCTGTGTGACAAAAGGGATTATAAGCACCTAAGTACATACATGCTGAATCAAACCTGTATTTATATCATCTGATTACACCCCAGTTATTCACATGTTAAACAAGAAGTGACAAAAATGTGATCTTTGAAAAAGGGTCTCAAGGGCCGACAATGCGCATATGACACTCCTGGTGTTGTTGGTGTCCACGGGCTATGATGACTACTTACCATCCACCTTATGTTTACCTACCAAAAAAAATTTACAGTGATATTAACAAACAATAAGGTTAGAGCATATGAAAGGGTGCACAAGATTTGGGACTTAAAAATTTTTTCGGAGTGATTTCGCTCGTCATATTGACACCCATTTTTTATTGTCCCATGTCGTAAACAACATTATTAGCATCACTTTTGGTCATGTGAAGATTTTTCGTGCGACGCTTATTTTCCGAGTTTTTCCGTATTTTGGATTTCGGCAACCCAACAAGGGGTGAGGGGATGGCGGCATTTGTCACAAATCCGACTTTATGGAGGGTCATAGGTTAGGTTATGGTTATCTTGCGACCCCCAAAATAAGCGAGCGAGCGATCTTTGTTCCTTAAAACATTTCTGTTCTCAAATGTACAAAGTAAATACTACTTTATGTAAATAATATGGCTCAGGGAACAAAAAGGCACCTGAGTAGGTGCCGAATATTAACTTTTACTTCAGGGTACAAATGGGCACCAAAATTAAATTAAAAATACTTTTTAAAAACTACTTGATATTAAATATGCGCATTTAAATAGGTGCCCAATCTAAAAAAATATTCCAGGGGATGAATATTACGGCTTGAAAGAGTTCCATCTCCTCCCGCCGCCGAATCTTAGCGAGCAGTTTCGTCGCTCTTGTATGGAGTGTAGTGTCGTGTGCGATATTACCAAGTACCACACACCCGTCGGCAACAGCAAATCTTCAATAAGTACCTATCTCTTGTGACATGATAAATTCACGTCATAGTGACCTAGTTATCCAAAATGATAACAATTTATCTATGTGGAGATAATTAAATATTGGGTTTAATTTTTAACTTTTGAATAACAATAAAAAAATTGTAATTTAATTATCTCTTCCAACATGTTGGATTTAGTAATGTGTAAGCAATGTAATCAACAATGTAGTGGTTAGATTTTGTCTAAATCTAAATCTAAATGTTAAATAAAATTAGTACAAGGTTGTTACTTATATAAATATTTTTTATCCCAATTAATTAAAAATATTTTGTTAATAATGAATAGAAATAAAATAATATAATAAAATAAACCTAAAGTCTAAAGAGTTACCTAAAAATTAACTACCTATCTACAATTTGAGGCACTATGCCCAAAATGGAAGGCCCACATTATAAGACAAATCTATAAAAGTTTCAAATGCACTAAATGTTAATAAAAATATGCTTGAAAGAAAATCAACTTGATATAGTACAAGGTTAATATTTGTCCCAAAGCTTCATATATTGTTGCATCAAATTTCATCATGACTATTTAGTTCAGTAGTTTAGCCATAAAAATGTAACAAACAAGCTTATTGAAATGAATTATGAAAAAGGCTTTTAACAGATGATGACACACAAATGGACAAGACAGTGACAATACATTATTTTATAGGAAATTAGCTGTTCCCCATGGTTTCACCTGCCTGTGGTGTGTATGTAGACATGGTATGTACTGTACTATAGCCTTCTCCCCAAGAATCAGGTTATCTCATGCAGAATAATTGTTTCAAATCTGATCAGTAGTTCTAAAGTAAGTGTTCAAAAAAACAAAAAAAATTCAGCTATATATTATTATGGACTCAAAACAGATAATAGTTGGTATAGATGTCCGTTTTTAATTTTTATTGCTTGTAGAATTAATCCACAATATTGCTATTAAAGTTATAGCTTATTTTTAACAGTATCAAGTTTTATTTGAATTTTCTTCTTCAAGTCACTGGTTATAATCCATATATATAAAAAAATGTAATAGTTAGTTACACATAAACTTGACAAATGTTAGTATTCAATCGACAAATGATAAATTAACCTCCACAGGGACACTTCACTTTTTGTTCTATGTTTTTGTCAAGTAGCTGACACATCTGTGTGACATATTGTGTTAAAAATTGGCGGAGACAATATATTTTAAGTTATAAACAGTCATTCATTTCTTTATAGGGTTCTATAACTCAAAATGCAAAAACGGAACCCCTAAAAAAAGCACTTTGTTGTCTGTCTGTTTGTCTGACAAACTTTTTTTTAATTAACCCATGACAATATCAAGTTGAAATTTATAACATATTCCTACGCAGCCCCTTTCGGCCGTAAAATAAATTTTAAGAAAGAAATTAATAAAAAAAAAAAATTTTTACAAACAAGGAGAGCTAAAGTCTTAAAATAACTTGTTAAATCTTTTATTATTGTGTGGTGGTACGGAACCCTTAGGGCGCAAGTCTGACTGGCACTTGGCCGACCTTTTGAAATCTTTAGAAAAATATACATTTCAGTCTCCTAATTATAACATGCTCACAATTTTTTTTCTGAAGAAGCTAATGATTACTGTCATTTGGTAACAAAGTTTCACGACATATTTGGTTAGGATCTGCCTGATGAAGTATTTAAATGCTTGCCAGAGCAAATATTGGTCCCCCTGTTTTCATCGAAACTTCTGTATGGATGGGGGGATGTAAGATTCGACTTCGTAAAACACTCGCAACTTTCGTAACTCATTTAAGTCTGCTTCCTTCATTTGATGATAGTCATTAAATTATTAATGTACAGCAAAATATTTGATCTAAAAGTGGCTATGATTTTTCCGGGTTCCTGATTTTTGTAAATACGTAGTCATCATTGACACAGACGAAGTAGCGGGCAAAGGTGGCAGCGTTTGACTTTACATTTTCGAAAAGTATTGTTTCATTTCAGTGCTGCATGTCATCAGCTTGTGTTCATTGCTTTCGTCATATCTTTGTCAATCATTAAACTTTATTCATTAAGGCTTATTGCCAGTCGCTTTTTAAGATTTTTATCCGAGTTATGCATTAGACATAACCAAGTCATAATCCAAAACCGAGGATCACACAACGGTACCTATTTCCATTTTTATTCCAGTTTACTTAAGACATTTGCGCTTGCCAAGAAAAATGTGACTGAAACAGAGGTTCCTAACCTTATCGTATATGTATCATTGTATTATATAGTTACGCAGGATATAATTACAATTTATTGGCAAGAAGCGAGGGACGGGTCTTGCGCTCGTTATCATATCAACGATTTCGTCATTTTCTATCTGCACTTGTATGATGTTTATGTGCTCGGCTCGTACATGTCAGTCGCAATGCAAGATTAGAAATCAGTAATTGTAAGAGGCCGGTACATACTTTTTTGGAGTTTATTTACTGAACATATTTTTTGTAGATTTCTTTTTTCTGAATCTGTGTTAAGTCGTAATTAAGTTAATAATTTGATAATACTCAGTGTGATTTGTGCTATCAAGGAGTACGGAACGAACGAACAAATCGTACCTCATATATCACGTGGTGATATTGGCACTATCTGATTGATCTGTGATATCTAGGTAGGTATGTACCATGTGGTACACATGACCTGATAAGAGTTTGTGATTTTAGCACGAAACGAACGATAAGAACTCCTGAATTCTTGTTTGCATTCGAGTATGAAATCGGATTTTTATTATCTCGATGGTCACTGTGCTGGTAACTAATCCTACAAAAATCTGTCGACGTTTCTTACTCGTTGACAAGTTCATTATTGCACTATATATGTCAAACGTGAGCCACCAATTTGAGTAGTAGTCAGAATGATAGAATAAATAACGTAGGAAACATGAAAATTTTATCAAAGGCGGTCGACGTGAAATGTTTTTTTTTTAAATAAAATTACTCACCTGGGATGTTTTCTAAATCTTTTATTTTTGTAAAAAAAAAAATTGTAATGGTTTTCACCTTTGAATCGCATTCGAGGCAGCTTCCAATATCTTCACATTTTCGTGACGTTGTAGCTTTAATGGTAAGGTCACGTTTTAAGTTACGGTTACAGGCAGCTTACGTTGGGAACACGGGTTGAGAACAAGAAAGAAGTAAGTATGTCTATAGTTAGCCCAAAAAGTGCCCGCAAGGATGCCGAAGATAGTGTACAGTAGTTTACCGGTAGTGCTTGGTTTTACTTCCAGTAGGTCATTGGCAGTTACGCGCTTGACTGGTTGCCCGTTCTCCATTAGCACTCAAAGTTGAGTATCATATATAATCAAAATCTGCCTGTGTGTATGTAGGTAATTATTTAGATTGTTTATTTTGAATCATCCAAAGCCCGAAATATATTTGGTTTAAGAGCCGTGCTTCATGCTAGTATGTAAATAAAAAAATAACTGTATTTTTTGGGTTTGATTTTTTTTCGTATTGGTATGCTCCTAGCCTCCTAGCAAAGAATACAATATGATACTAACAATTATCCTTTCTGTTAATAGCGTGGTTAATTGTAAAAAAACATCTATATCATGATCTATTTACTAGTTTGAAGCAAGTTTCAAGCGGTTTTTTTAAGAAATAGTCAATTCTAATTTAGGATAGCCGGAAATACAGTTTGGTCAAACTGGAGCGAGTAATGCAGACAGGGACATGACATTTTGTTACTTCTTCTAAAGTTACACTGGACTGGTAGGTAACAGTACCATTTAGCTACACCTATCGTTTATTTATTTAATACCTATCTGGGATGACTTGATTTAAAAAGCAATAAACTATGTAGGTAAGTCATCGAGATATAAATACTAAATGTAAGTTATTTTACAATAATAAAAGTACTTACATTTAGTAGTGTATTTTATACACACTTACATATAGTTGTTTTGATATGCTTTGATTAATAATTGTTTATTGATGCGAAGAGTAAGTGCACACGTTTCAGACAAGGCATACAAATACTAGTTACCTATATTCTAGAATGGACTAAGTAATACCACAGAATACTTGATAGTACTAACGTAGTAATACATAATTTGCTGTTGCGGGTTACTGCTTTGCATATTTTAAATTCTTCTTATTACTTAGTCTGTAACTATTTGCATAATATAATGATATGATTTTTGTTAATTTTTTGCTCTAATATTTTAATCTATCAATGTTATCATTGTCACTTATTTATAGCCAGTTTTCTTTTAGTAATGGAAGCGCATTTCCACAAATTATGACAAAAACGACAATGATGATAAAGTAATAATAACAGATTGTGTCTATGTTAGGGAAAAAAATTCGCTAACCTTGGATTTTCCTTACCCCAAAGAAGCCCTACCTCTAAACAAATCCAATAACAGTAACTAGTTAGGTACTCAAAATACGTCCAAAGTACAGTCTATTATGAGATCGCATCACGTCAGTTGATTGAGCCGGCGACATTACAAGCAACAGCCCCTTCATTATTGACTGTCTATGCCAATGATTGCCAGCGAGAAATGGCTTCAGTAAATATTCATTGTTGATTCAGTGTCTTAACCTGCACCGTTCGGAAAAGTCAGACTCGTGCCACCGATTCATACAAATTAATCACAAATGCATTTAGCAGTAGAGCTTGTTGCCATGCAGCTATTTTGAAGTCGACGCTCCTCTCTTGCTATTACATTTTTGCTGTAGATTTTTAGTTTTAACCTATATTTGACCCTCAAAACTGTACTGATTATTATTTCAATATCGGTCAATAACGGTGTATTTATTATCTTTTTTTGTCAACAACTTTATTTCCCTGTATATTTTCGCGAACGAATTTATTTTTTTAAAGATGATTCCACTTAAAATGACCACAAATAAACTAATAACACAAGCCAAAAACAACAGATTACGTATCTGTACAACGCTCAAAATAACTGCAACTCGTCGTTTCTAGTAGAAAAGTTCGGGACCAATAAATTCTAAAAGGTAGGTCACTATACGCACTGGTCTTAAGGAAAAGAAAATATACACTTATCACATAAAAAAAGTTAAAACATAAAAGTTGGTAATCGCATCGGGAGATGTCGCCTTACATCAACTATTGCGCTGCCTCGCTTCTTGCATGATTTTAAGAGATGGTATTAAGCCACCAGGCATTTTTTTTAAATCTTTTTTCGGGAAGATTGGTTTAGTACATAGAGCGTGAAAGGATAACAAACAAACAAACTCACTTTCGCATTTATAATATTTTTTAGGAATTAGGATTAGGAAGTTAGGACAAAACATATATTTTGAAACAAGCCGTAATTTACGATTTGAACGATATTTTTTTTTAGTTCAGAGACAATTTAATGGAATTGTATTTTCAACAATCATAATGCTTCTCCTAAATCCTCAGCAGTACCTACTATATAAATATATCGTAATAAATACCCTCTCCGCACCGTTTTGGTCTTATTACCGGAATGTCCAACAACAGTAGTTTTAATATAATACACTACACCAACTTCCTCAATAACACGAAACATGAGCAAGCTTGTGGTTGTACGTTGTACCCTTCTAAAAAGTATTTAACAAAATGTAAATTCCTTCTTTCATTATTGTCAGATTGTTATTAAGCAGTATGGTAAAATTTAACAGGATTTTTGGTTAGTTTTATTATGACCTTTGTCTGCATTTTATGTCAATGACAATACTACCTATATAAAATTGTAAATACGTCAAAGTCATATTTTTATTTAGAATAAATCCAAATAAACCTGTGTCGTTAGAAGAGTGCTTTTGTATGTTTTGTATAGGCAAACGATTCTTTCCCTGATGAAAGTTAAGGTCAAGGAAAGACTTCAAAAAATAATCCATGTGTTAAAGGTTAAATATTCAAGCATCGTCACCGCCACTTCGGCGGCTCGTCTCCTTGCATAATTCATGCATTGATCGCCGTTGTTGCGTTTCCAACCTACAATACAACTAACGCGATGTTTATCTGAATTTGAAATTGCAAACTCGTGCGTATACCGCCTGTCTCCTATATCTTCAAAATGTTCGTAATATTAAAGGTTAGGTTGGTTATCCCTAGTCGTAGAATAGAAGCCAAATTGTTATTTTTGCTGTTGAACCTGCGGAACTTATCGTTTTATCATGTAGATAGAAGAACATCATACGATGTAGCAGTCGCAGTAGAATAACAACAAAACATAAGCATCTGAGGTTTTGTTGCTTATAATGCCCTTGTATACATGCATGCATAGCATATGTGTGTATATTTGTTATGTAGATAAGGCTTATTCACTTAGGTAGGTACACTACCTACACAATTTTGAATGAATTACCAAAGTATCGCGTTCTCCGTAAAATGTAAGCTAGACAGGGACAGCACAAGTTTTGAAGATATTTAGCCGTGGAGTGCACAGTTATTTTGTTCCGGCTGGCAATGAGACAGACATGTATACTGTTTCACATAAGTACTACTCACATATTGCAGTCTTTTTAGACTGCCACTGTAAATGAACATGAGAGCTTAATAAAAATCACAGAAGGTATTTCATTCTCAATTTATATTTTTAACAACGCGGAAAGAAATTGTGTCAACGTCTTGTTATCATAATTTTGATTTAAGCGTTATCTTGAGTCCCAGGCTCTAGTACTTTTTATCTTGTTTGGATATTTTAGGAAAGATAACATCAACATTTTCGATGATAATCGTTTAAATATGTTCTAAGGCAACGAAAATTTTGTCACATAAATCAGTTCCGTGACTTGAGACTTGGAATTTGTAGATTTATTTTCCAGAATTTCATCCTCTTCAGGCGAGGACGGAATATTTTTTTTAATGAACAAGTCTTATGCAAAATTATAAAATTGAATCACTGAATACCTATGTAGGTAAATGATGTAGATTTAAGAAATGAGTTTACCTAAAATCCTCGTCATAAATATAAGCCAATATGACTGTCATGTTTGTATAGATCCGCATAAAACAAATCAATTTTGAAAATGTCCAGACCATAACGCCCATGGAATAAATCAAATTATGCACTTACTCGTTTTACCGACGTTTTATGAAAGTAGTAAATTATTGTGGCAATATTAGTTTAACAAAACTACAATACACCGGACCGGAATACGTTAATTTTAATGGAGACTAATCATATGACTAGTTCCTGGAAATACGACTGCATACATTGTTGTAACGAACCCATTATTTATTATCCAACATTATATTCCGCGCGCACAGTGGAAGAGACATGGGTCTGATAAAAAAAAACTAAGAAGCTAAAAAATCAATAGAAAAAATCTTTTTCTTTTCTTTTTTTTTTGGACGTCATACGTTTATGTGTTGCGCCATGCCACGAGTAAACAAATAAATAAAAAATTGGGTTATTATTAAACAAAACTATTGTAGAAATTTTGTTATTTTGTTTTTCTCTCAATATTTATAAAGGTTCATTATCGTAGTGTTATGATTATGACAATTGTCAATGTTCTCTTTATCATGTTTGTGCGAAGAACTTGGAGACGATTGTAATCTAGGCCATGTCGGAACTTTATGACGCCATATTATGCGTTCAGTTAATAAGCTGTTTGATTATTTTTTGTACTTTTCTTGTTTCTAATGCACTATTTTATAAAGATTTGGTTAGCATAAATCCCTTGTCTGAATTTGTCAAGAATCTTCGCCACACAACCCATTGATTTCACTGTCTGTCTCAATGTTAAAACTGGATTGAATCTTCGTATTTATAACGAGTATCTATTCTGTACCGGAACACAACAAACAATGATGTTTGCCTACTAAAACTTGAATATAATAGAATTATTTAATTTTAATCTCAATATATTTATTTATAATTTTTATTTTTATATTCTTCATTAGTTCATTCACCTATTAGGCTTACCGCACCGCCGCCGCGCCTATTCATTGCGTCAGTGACGTATTTTAAGCAATTAATACAAAATTAGGTTTGTGAACAATACAAAGAAAAAATAGTACATAGATAGAGTGTCGCGTAGATAAAGCGGTTTAGACGTCGATGGCGTCTATTGTTGGCGGCATCCCGATGCCGTCTATTATTGACTCGCTGCTGGAGATAGTTGGCGCTGCGCCAGCGCAGACCACGTGCACCGCAGCGCCGTCACGGGACGCAGCGTGCGCTATCAGCTCCTCGTTCCTAGTTCTCTATGTCGGGCCTGTGACCGATGTATCTGTTAAAAAAAGCCGGCACGCATCAACTAAGCTGACAGTTATAGAAATAATTTTATACTTTCTGAACTATGGCCATGAGCGATGCCAGAAAAAATGTTAATGTAAACCGTGCGCGCGTGCTGTTAAAATTGTTTGTGAGCACTGAATTCATTTGTTATTTACATGTAGCATGAAAAAATAGTAAAAAGATTAAATTCTTAGTTGGTTTGAAAACAGCTAAATCAGCTCATTTATCTGAAAGAGCGTGATGATTAAGGAAGTTATTGTTTTAGGAACCATAAAATGATGATATACCTTGATGTACATAATCTACATATATATATATATATGTATTTTGACGTTTCGTTCGTTCGTTTCGAACGTTCGTAACGTGTAAAAATATAGTAGGTAGAAAATAATTTATTAGAATTGAAAAAGGATACCTTTTCTTGTTACAGTTGAGAAACAAGATAAGCAACCGCCAAAAATGAAGAAGGAAGTAAGTGTAAAAGTATCGTGCAGCAACGGTCACGCGAATACACCGAACGGCCGCGCAGATGATGAAGGCGGTGGTGGAAATGCAAGTGCGACGCGCGTTTCGTATGCGGCCGCCGCGCGAAAGCCTCCTTCCCCGCATTCCAATAATACACCAACACCTTTTCCTTTAAATACGGGTAGGTTAAAAATATAAAGGTATAAGTAATAATAATTTTACATATTTACATATATTTTTGAGTGTTAGTTACATGTTATTTTATTGCAGAATCCCAGAAAAGCAAAGTTAATGATAAGTCATCACAACAAACAACCGTCAATGCTACAAAAGTAAACGGGGACTCATCGTCCAGCGATCCAAATAAAAAAGAAAATTTAGGTACCAAAGATACAATAGTGAATGGCACAGAAAACACGAGTGAGAACATTCTTAATGGTGACCCAAAACAAGATACAGATTGTGATATTAGTAGTAGTGATAATCCTAAAATAGTTACTAATGGAATAAACAGTGATTCAGTTGAAACTAAATCAAGTAAATCTGATGAAGGGGCTGATGTTATGATACAAGCAGTTTGCCCTGCTAAGGTTTCTGAACACAAATCGTCTGATAAGAAGAAAGAAAGCAAAAAGACTAATAAAGCGGTTGATAAAAATAGTGACTCTGAGAAGAAAAAGGAACCTGTCAAAAATAAAGTTGCTGAAGATAAAAAAGAGGATGACAAATCAAAGAATGTTGAAAATGTGTCTGACAAAGTTAATGGCGAAGGCAGTAAAATACTTAATGGTGAGAAGGACAGGGAGTCTACTCCAAGTGACGATGATGATGACAAGAAAAGAGACGCGGAAGTAGTTTTCATACAGGACATGGGTTTCACTGTCAAAATTGTTAGTCCAGGAGCAGAGCCTCTGGATATTCAGGTAAATCAAAATACTAACCCAGGGTAGATAATGTATCGTCTAGTGCCTTTTTTTATAGCATCAGAGCTCCTAAGTTGTCTCTGTTAATAACTGAAAGCAAAGTTTGATGACCTCCTTGTTGTGACCGCTATTCTAAACAATTTCTACAAATAAACTTATATTGAAATATGAAAAAAAAATGTTTGACTTCCCATACAAATTGAGAATCAACTGATATGGTTTAGTATAGGGAGTGAAAAAAAAAATCGTTTTTCGATATAAGTATATTTGGAAAAGTTGTTCAGAATAGCTATCTGATATCTACCCTTAAAATATTTGCAGTTGATTTGTGTCCACCTTATATATCTCGTATTTCATAAGTTGCTTTTGAGTTACGTATTGTTTTTATAACCGCAGATCATGGGAATTCTTTGGTTGGTGGAATACTACTACCAGTTTACTAAAGTAAAAAAAAAAAAAGTTTTTGTTCTCTTATTTTGCTTTTAAAGGCTTTTATCCGAAAAAGTAAAAGATAGTTACAAAAAACATTCACCTCGTTTTTAGCCAAAATTGTTTTTTTGGATTCCATCAGAAATTACTGGTATTTTAACAGAAATCAGAGAGTAGTAAATAAACAATCTTTTCAGCTTGCTTTAACTTTATTAACTAGGCATCCCGAAACATTTAAGGTTCAATATCGTGTGTAAAATTTTCAGGTGTCAAGTATGGAACTCGTCCAGGAAATACATCAGGTGTTGATGGACCGCGAGGACACGTGTCACAGGACCTGTTTTTCGCTGCAATTGGACGGCGTCACTTTGGATAACTTTGCAGAGTTGAAGAACATTGAGGGATTGAAAGAGGGATCAGTGATAAAGGTAACTACTTAAATAAACTTAATGATAAAAACCTCATGTAACTCACTTTGTATGAATGAATAGGTAAACGTCTTGTTGTACAAACAAATATACAAATATTGTGGTGTTAAAAATTTGGAGAAGAGTAGAATGAATATTTTTTAAATAGAATTGAACATTTATTTGCATAAAATGGTTACAAAGATGGTACATATAATAGATGGTCTACATATTTTACCATATACGCATTTGGTGAATTTCGAGAAATAATTAGTCATCATATGTTTATGAGTGTTATAATAGTGTTTCTGAATGTTTATAATAGTGATTAAAGAAAGAAAGAAAAGCTATTTATTTTACAGTGTAGCAACTTATAAATTCTAAAACTCGAAGCAAACTCCCATTAAGACCATTTGTTTTGACAATTATAATGCTGCTAGGGATTTTTTTAAACAATTTCTAAGAATCTTATAATGAGTACTTATAACTTGTTACTTTTGTCAATAGGTTGTTGAAGAACCATATACAATGCGCGAAGCCAGGATCCACGTGCGTCATGTCCGCGACCTCTTGAAGTCTATAGATTACACAGACGCCTACACCGGCCAAGAGTGCAGCTCGCTCGCCTTTCTCAATGTTATCACACAGGGTGATATCTTAGGTACTACAATAAAAACGACATATAAATACTGTCGTGACTCATATTACGGTTATGAGGCAATAAAAGTCCTTTTTTCTCTTAACTTGTTCTAGTTCTTAATATATAACTTCTGCTTAGGAGCCTTTGAGGTAAACCTTCGAAGTGAAGTGTGTGAAAACTAACAACGCTATTTTTACATATCAACTTGCTTCTCGTTTATTTTAAAAAACTTCGTTATAATAAGTGTTCAAGTAATACTCATGATATGAATAATTTATTTAGCATTGAATTGAATATGATATTAACATAAGCTTGGCTGGACTTTTGACGTTTTAGAAATAGTATGCAAAAGATATTGGAATTCAGTCATTCGTATTTTAAAATTGATTTATTTTCCATATATAAAACATGTATTGATAATCCAAATATTGCATCCTATACCGAAACTATCAAAAATTTGTTTTTGGTCATCATTTTGATCCGGTCATGCTAATCCGTAACAATGCTTGTTTATATTTGACAGAGAAAAAGAAATCACGCCCGGAAAGCGTTGACTGCACGCCCCCCGACTACATAATGCCGGGAAGCACTGAACGACCTTTACTGCCCTTGCATCCCGGACTAACCAAGGAGAATAAAGCACCTCAATGTCTGAAGGTAATTTTCTCACTACTTTCATAATAATAAATCATCATTATTTTAGGCAAATGAAATTGTATTCATTTCTGTTTGAGGCAGACTGTCCTCTTAAAAGGTCCATTGTGAGAGACCACATTTCAGAGTCACATCACTGGTAACACATATTGATTGTTATCTTTAGGCACTACCATAGAGTACACTTATATATTCTGTGGTACTGCCGTATTTCGGATAAAAAATACTATAATGATGACAGGAGAGTTCATAAATTGCTATACCACTTCTGACGAAGTGTCTTTGATTAGCGTCAGACTATATTTTATCAGGCAGTGTTAAATATGGATAGAATAGGTAATTAATTTTCACAATCCAAATCAAAATGAAATTTGCTTAAAATAATACATCGGATTTAAGTGACTACGGTTTCAGAAGCCTTAAAAGGCTTGGAATGCAACTGGGAAAACGCTGGAATGAAGATGGACCAAATCTTTAAAAAAAAATGTGTTTCTGCCCTTGACATCTGGCTGTAGACCACTATAATCAATCGAAAACTCCAAAATGTTGATGGGCAAAAATGGTAGAACTGGTTTTTAACCGTTTCCCACCGCTTTACTATAACACGGTAAACAACGGCAGAAATCGGTTAATAACTAATTTACCTACGACTAGACTACCCTAACGAAAAAAATAGAAACAGTAGAATTTATCACTTCATCGGCGTCACTTAATTATAGCTTCAAATTTAAAATAATTTACTGAAACCTAGTCTCTCGACATACAAAGGGCCCTGTAAGATATAACGTTACTCAATGCCATTGAAACTGGATGGGAGCTACTTGAATTACAGCTCAATAAAACAAAGCGCTTAACCAGTCCCAGCTACCTATTTAAGTGGTGGCCAAACAGGCAATAAGAATGATATTTTAGACACAATATTACTGGCATACATTTGTTTGCTGTAGCAACCCTTGATTGAAGCAACATAATATGTTGCTACAATCATTGTTTCTAGAATTGTTTAACATTAGGACATTATATTGTCTGACGAACTTTTCTTTGGTGAGAACGGTACATTACATAATTATTTATGTCTTATCACCGCGTGCATTCATAAATATAATACGGTATCAGATAGTAAATCTTAACTACATTAGTAAGTTTATAAGTCGAACTTTTATAGAAACCTCTATGGCACAATGTGCAGTCACTCGGTCACTACGTACAGTCTTGGATTCGATCCCCATGCTTGTCAAGGATGCCGCAAAATACGGTAACTACGTTTGCCGCTAGCCACTACCCGGAATAATTTTACTGTAAAAAATAGCGGACAAGTTTAATGTGATTATAATTGGTGTACGCTGTGGACAGGTTCTAACGACTTCGGGCTGGAACCCTCCCCCCGGGCCGCGCAAGATGTGCGGTGATCTGCTTTACCTGCACGTCATCACACTAGAAGACAGACACTTCCACATTACGGCGTGCCCGAGAGGATTCTACCTCAACCAGTAAGTTATTATTTTCTTGTGCCTCTTTTTAATTGCCCTTTTGACTAATTAATATGTTTAAATGCTAGACAGGTTGACCTACCTTACCTCTAGGACTGTGCTTTTGCCACAAATAGTTCATGAAAACTGCTGGCCAGCACAGAAAATCAAAACAGGAAGATAATTATCTTACATTAGCATTAGCATTGTAGATTTGGTAAACAATATTTAAATATATTCCGAGGGATTTGTGTGCATGCATATCCCATTATTCGGAAATAGAAAATAAATGGCTCTTGTATTGAAATTTAAGTCAGTTGTCTATTGTGTTACATTAGTTAGTTCCCGCAGTTTAGTTTTTTTTTTCTATGGCATATAATATATGTAAAGCAGCTGTGTTGACCCGAAGGTTATTTTGCATTCTTGGCAATAAATAGTGCATGTTTTACCGTTATGGTTTGATTTCCAGACATTTCAACTTTCGTGCAATAAACATGTTTATTTTTAAAGTTTTACGTAAGTAGTGATAAGGCCCTCTAGCTCTCTACATATTTGTTATCTTCTGTGCAAGAAGACGTATTTGGGCTACATTAAAAAAATGCAAGTTGTAACTTTACATTCATGTATACTCAGATAGGTTCACCACCTGCTGCTACATTCATGACCTCCGTGGCGTAATGGTTAACATGCCGCTACTAAGGAGGTCCCGGTTTCGATCCTAGGTACCAATTCCTAGCAGAAATAATTTGTCTTTATTTCGTATACATTATATATTTTTTAATATTTCCCTACTTAAAACAGGTCTACAGAAGAAGTGTTCAACCCTCGTCCATCAAGCCCGTCCCTGCTCTGTCACTCATTAATTGAGTTGCTTAGCATAGTTTCACCAGCATTCAAGCGGAACTTCGCTCTGGTTCAGAAGAAACGCATGCAGAAACATCCGTTCGAAAGGGTCGCCACCCCGTACCAGGTGTATCAGTGGGCGTCTCCGGTGCTTGATCACACTGTTGATGCGATCCGTGCTGAAGATAGTGAGTATTATAGCTTCAAATGATGAATTTATTTATTAAAACTATTAGTATAAGTAAATAATAAGAAAAGAATGCTGTACCAGTCAACCAGAATGGAAACAAAAAATTAGTGCGGCGCAAACAGTTTTTGACAGATTTCCAAAAAAGAAGTTGTTTTTTTTTTATTCAGAATCATGTCTATTTGTTTACATTAAGATTTGTTTATCAAAATTTCTTTTTTTCCCAGCCTAGTCAAACAGTCATTCCTTGTTTATTATAGGAACCTTAGCCGCGGAACTTAGATATTGTCTTTTTTTAAAATCTTATCTACTAACATCATACTTTCTTTTCAGCGTTCTCATCTAAGCTGGGCTACGAAGAACACATCCCAGGACAGACGCGTGATTGGAATGAAGAATTGCAAACCACGCGAGAACTACCGCGCGCTACACTCCCAGAGCGATTGCTGCGAGAACGTGCTATCTTTAAGGTAATTCACTTTTAAGGTTGCTGTATAATTTAAACAAATATTCGGATCGGATCTTCATTCATGTCAAGGGTCTCAACTATAGGTAGATATGGTACAGTAGGAGGCAACACCCACAAAAGTTAAGCGAGCCACTGCTATGTATCACCATTCGCACAAGAGAAAGGGCACTTATGTTGGGACACGAGGACAAGACTTGTGGATTGTACTGCGCTTTAATTGAACCTAACTGATGTCTCATTTATGGCTCATTTTGAGTCATGCTGAATCGCTGATGTCATAAAAAATAACACATTCATAAACGTGAATACACCCAACCTGTGTTTTCTGCATATTTGTGTTATGTAATAACTAATACTCATTACGAATATTCATACGAGGACATACATTTAGCATAATAACCACGAAGCATTGCTTTGTGATAATAACGCAAATATGAAGTAAGAACAATGCAATGTAGTTATTGTTAAAAAAGGTCTTAAAAGAAAAAAAGATCTTAATATCCTATCTAATAAGAAAGAATAAATTTTTCGTATCAAAAAATAGAATAACTCACCTTACTTTATATATAAAAGAAAGTTGTTAGTTACACAATTTATAACTTTAGAATGGCTTTACCGATTTTAATGAAATTTTGTATGAATATTACAATGTGTTCAGAGATAGTTTGATAAGACAATTGGAACCGGTTAGGGCTGCTGCTGTCGGTATGTAACCTAATTCCTCCTCTAAGGTGGTACGAAGTCCGCCGGGTCCGCTAGTATATATTAACTACTAACTAACTATCTGTTGCCCGCGACTTCGAGTGCGTGGGCTTCGTGGCTTCCCGGTTGCTTCCTCAGCTGATTGCTTTTGAGCCCAGGGTTCGCTTTCCTGCTCTTCTCCTCCACTTCGCCCGGTCTTCGTTGTGAGATTTATTTTTTTGCCATTAGCAGGCATATCGTTTACTGTGACGTCGGGCCAGCACTTTTTAGGCTTGCCCCTTCTACCCTGTCCTGGCGGAGGCGGCATGGCTAGACACCTAGGTTCTGGCGATTTCGATCACGTATTAAACCCGTAGAATATACATACCACACAATAAAAAATAAGTTGCCTTATTTTTTGAAAAGACGAGGAGTTTTTTCCCCTACTGCAACTAAGCCAAAAAATGAGAATTATGTGTGATCCTATATGTATTTTCGTAGGTATGTAACTAAATGTTTCTACGTGACTACTTTTGTTCTTTATAGGTGCACAGTGACTTCGTAGCTGCGGCTACTCGCGGCGCGATGGCGGTCGTCGACGGCAACGTAATGGCGATCAACCCGGGCGAGGAGCCCAAGATGCAGATGTTCATATGGAACAACATATTCTTCTCGCTCGGCTTCGACGTGCGCGACCATTACAAGGACCTCGGCGGGGATGCTGCTGCGTTTGTGGCTCCGGTAAGTGATACAGTAGAAATATTTAGTATGTCGTAATGATTAAGTCGCTCTAACAAGAAGTTATTAGACTTACCAGCCTAAGGACTGCCATCTAGCGGTAAGATAAAAATGCCACTAGTGGGGACGGTGTAGTATGGTTCTGGTTTGTGGCATTAATTGCACTCTACACGATTGTCCAGTCTGGATAGCAAAAATTATTGAATTTTGTATGAATTCGCAGCTTTTATCCACTTTGCATAATAATACTTTTGTCGTGGTCTTGATAGCGATGTATTTAAACTTTTGCATACATTGTATTACGTTCCAATGCAGTCGTGGTTAAACAATTATAATAAAATTAATGAAACGTATGTGTTTATTACCGTAAACGTGATTAAATTTTTATCTTTATGATACTTGAATGTAGAATGGCTTACACTTTATCAAATCAACAACTGAAAGTCGCGACATTTTCGCGAGAGAACGCGAGAAGCGTTTTTGTTAGTAACGGTGACTAATAATGATGCCTTTGTAGTCTTCTTGGGATGGGACACATGTTTGTCGTTCGGATGTCTCTACATCTAAATATTGACATATGCAAAAAATAAATTTAGGTCGAGAGGAAAAAGAATTGGACATTGTATTTATCGAAATTCGGGTTTCTTCTCACAGTTCTACTGGAATAGAGTTCCATTGAAATAAGTATTTGTAGTTTTTTTTTTGAATAATAATTATTCCTTTGTTATTTTAAGTGGACGGCTGCAAATCTGACTCTCAGTAGTTACACTTAGATTTTTTAGGTTAGATTTCACTGCAGCCATCCCTGCATAAATAAATAAAATATAGTTTTTTTTTTAAATTCCTTTTTATTCCTTAGCTACCAGTGGGGGTTTTTATAAATTCAATTTAATCCTTTAGCTACCAGTTGTGCCAGTGGGAACGATAATCCATTCGCGCCACCGCTTGTATACTGAGTCGTAGACGAAGATACTGATGTAATAATTTGTGAACAGCGTAACGACCTCCAAGGCGTGCGGGTGTACAGCGCGGTGGACACGCAGGGTCTGCACACGCTGGGCACGGTGGTGGTGGACTACCGCGGGTACCGGGTGACGGCGCAGTCCATCATCCCGGGCATCCTGGAGAAGGAGCAGGAGCAGAGCGTTGTCTACGGCAGCATCGACTTCGGGACCACCGTGCTGTCGCATCCCAAGTACATGGAGCTGGTGAGCTGGCGAGCTGGCTTTACCTCCAGTATAGACGGCGCGAGATTTTTATTTACTATTCGTTTTCCAGCTACGACGTATGCGTGTAACTCTGTACCACGCTAAAAATATGCATATATGCATCATCATCATTTCAGTACAGTTTCAGGACATAGGCCTCGCCGTAGGATTTCTAGAACGACCTGTTGGAAGCGGCTGTATACAGCGTCTGCCTGCGACCGTCTTCAGATCATCTGACTATTTGGTCGGTGGGTGTCCGACGACGCTGCGCTTGCCGGTGTTTGGTCGCTAGTGGAGAACGTTTTGCCCCGTCGGCCAGTTTAAACTGTCTCCACCACTAAATTCATCAAAATCCGCCTAACGGTTCTAGCATGACTGAGTAACGAACATCCAAACTTACAACACTGTCCATAAAATTGCGACTACAGTCTGTTATAACAATTGATTTGCTCACGTGCATTTACTCACAGGGAACCTGTCCCGTAGGAAGTAGTGTAATATAAAACAATCTGTCTTGTTATACAGCTAAGCAAGGCAGGCCAGCAGCTCAAGATAATGCCCCATTCGGTAATCAGTGCGAATGGGGAAACTGTTGAGCTGTGCTCCAGTGTGGAATGCAAAGGGATCATAGGCAACGACGGGCGCCATTACATCCTCGATCTGTTGAGAACCTTCCCCCCAGATGTCAATTTCTTACAATGTAAGTATCAGCTAATAAATTTCAAGACTGTGCAAAGTGGAGATGGGCAGGTCCCCCGAAGATCCTGCTGTAGTAAAGGTTGATTGATTTTGACGACAACCAAGTGGTCTACCTTTTATCACTTGAGGTACATTTTTCCATACGAATGCAATTTGAACACAACCTATGTACTAATTGTATCAAAATCCATGGAGCTGTTAGAACCTAAAAAAGTTATAAACATCATCTTGTTTTTATGTATACAGGTAGTGTTAGACAAAACAAATCGATGAATACTTTTTGTATTGCAATATGATTTTCTTTTCAGTGGAAGACGACGAATTAAGAGAGGACATAAAATCGATGGGATTCCCTATAATCCACAAGCACAAACTTTGCTGTCTTAGACAAGAATTAGTTGATAGTTTTGTTGAGTAAGTATATTTCTTTCAGCAATTTAATTACTATGATTTAAGTAAAATAAATTAGTTTATGTGGTTTACATTAAAAGGTGTGATAGCCACCAGTAGAAAGCCTTAACTGATTTATTATTTTTGTTGTAGGGCTCGTTACTTCATGTTTATTCGTTATGCTGCTTTCCACTTACAACAATTAAGTGCAAAGAAACAGAAAGAAAGTGAACAAAAGTCTATTGAACCAAATAAAGAAAATGTAGATAAGAAACCTGCAGGAGAAGCAGAGACAAAGACTAAACGAGATAGCAAGAGTCAAGAAAAAGAGACAAAGGATAAAAAGCAAAAGAAAGAAAAAGAAAGTGCCAAAAAAGAAGAAGCTACAAGTGATGATAATAAGGATGAGAAGAAGGATGAAAAAGCCAAAGATGATGATTTGTTATTGAATGAAAATTATTCCGAAATCGATACAGACGTTGCCAAAAAGATTGTTGAAAGTATTACTGACTCGATCTGCAGTGGAGATAAACAAGAGAGTGACTGTAAGTTTTGTTTATACGTCTGAACATATCTTGAAAATTCGCTTTTCTTCATTACAAATTACAAAACATATGGTCATGCAAAATATTGTTCTTTCTTATTAGCTTTATATTTTGTATCTAAAGGAATGTAAAGAAATAACACTTACACTACACGTAGTAGTATATTTTTCTGTGACTTACTGTCCCTATGAACAATATGTAAAGTATAATTTTGTGTAACAGCCGGTGAGCGATCGAGAGCAGTAGTGGCAGCCGCGGCTCGTGCCGTCGACTCTCTCAAAGAATCTGAATTCGACGTCCGTTTCAACCCGGACGTTTATTCAGCGGGTATCAAACATGCTGCAACCCCGGAACAACTTGCCAAACAGCGCCATCTTGTGAAGGAAGCCGCCGCTTTCCTGCTCACCACGCAGATACCCGCTTTTGTAAGTAAATCAACATTGTGAAAAACACATATTCATTGCTATTTGATCTATTCATTATTTAATATTCTCATAAAATGTTCACAATTGGTTCGACCATTTCCTTGTTTTCATAAATCAGTTGCTTTTGATGAATTAGGAATACATTACGCCCAGATGACATGGATGGACTATTTTTTATGACGCGGCGGACAATGTCAGCAAATTATTGTTTTTTTTTTTTCAATTTTTGCTTTATTTGGTAAAAAGTAATAGTTACAAAACAAAAAGAAGTCTCAACAAAAACTCATCCAAGTTTCCTAGATAATTAGATTTAATAATCTTCCTAGATAAAGATTAACTATTAAAGACCTGTTCTTGTTTAAATAAGCTACATGTAATATTTGTTTAGGTTCGCGAGTGCCTCGAGCACACGTCGACCCCAATGGATGGAGCCGGTTTGACTGAAGCCCTACACGCCCGCGGTATCAACGTGCGGTACTTGGGTCGTGTGGCGGCGGCGTTACGTCCGCATCCACAACTCGCGTACTTACACTCGATCGCGGTCGGCGAACTAGTGCTGCGAGCTGCGAAACACGCGCATACAGCCTATCTGCAGGTTAGTGACTACTTTATCATTGCGATGCTAGGTAGTAAACGTCGACGCCAATCGCATATGAAACGCATATGCGCATGCTTTAATACTGTATGTTGTAATTGGTTACGATTTGAATGTCGGCTTAATAGTATACTATTTGACAGTATTTGTATTAGTCTCGTCGAGTTGAGATTATTTGGATCCTATGTCTAACTAGTGCCATCCGCATAGAAAATCCTCAACTAAATAGGCTCTTCCATACCATGGTGGCAGAGTTACTGTAACATTTCTACGGCTAATGCGGTTTATTTGATCTCCATGTGGTATCTGAGTTTTAGTGCACATTAGACTTGAGGTGAAATACGGACACCAAGGTCGGACTTGATAATGAAGAAAAATCGCTTACACAATTTTTTCCAGCCAACCTAAGTGTAAAGGAACAGAAAACTAGAAGGAATATAAACATTGCGTGTACAGGGTTGCGAGGCGATGTGCGTGGGCGCGGGCGTGGCGCACTTCCTGAACTGCCTGCTGGGCGGCTGCGCGAGCGCCGCGCTGAGCGCCACCGAGGCGCCGGTGTCGGCTCGCGGCGCGCGCGGCGCTCGCTCGCGGCGCTCGCGCAAGCACCACCACGCCGCGCCGCCCGCGCACACCGCGCACTCGCCGCACGCCGACTGGCAGAACTTGACGCACAAGTCGCTGTTCTCGCAGATACGGCACGAGCTCAAGGTATCTAGTTTGAAACTAGATTCTTTTTATTTATTTATAACTAGCTTTTGCCCGCGGCTCCGCCCGCGTGACTTCCTTCGGGAACTTTTCCCAGGATAAAAAGTACCCTTTGTCTCCAATTTTCAGCCAAATCATTTAGCCGTTTTTGAGTTATAAATAGTGTAACTACACGACTTTCTTTTATATATATAAGATAGAAAACAGATTACCTTCGTCTTAGACTGGTATTACATTATCATATTTAAATCTTATAAATATGATATCATGTCTGTCAAATTCTATGATCATAGTTAAATGATGACGTTCTTCTTTTTACATATTACATATAAGTGATCTTATAAACGTCATATGCTATCAAGATGGCTAATGTTAAAGTGAGACATATGAGGTTGTTTGTAAACGAGTACAGATAATGATCATCCTTCTTGTACGCTAGCTGTCAAATAGGATCCCATAATTATGATTATAGACGATATGAATCATATCATATTATACCGTCATTATGTTCTTCATATAAAAACGATTTTATATAACTGATCATATTTCTATGATAGTCTAATAGGGGCCTAAATCACATTAACGAGCATGCGGTCGCGAGAGATGGATGCTCACCATAGTCTATATTTACGCTTGTAGTATTAATACCTTTACAGTGTTGCCAGCGCTGCCAACCTATCGACTTTAAATAAATGAACGAACACTATTGCACCATTTAGATACAAAGATTTTATACCGTCATATATTTTATTTTTAGGCTTACTGGGGTTATGAACTAAACGCTGAAAATGTGGATGCGGTGATAGAAAAGCACGGTCTTCAGAAAATATCACTGCTCAGGTAATACATCATATTTGATAAAAACATAATCGTAACACCCAAATATAAAAGCTTGTCTTTGTACTTGTATTACCTATTACATTTAGTATTGGGTTATGATTGTTGTATATTTATCACATGTAATTTTGTTTTGTTACAGATCCTTTGCCTTAAAAGTAGGTTTGCAGTTAATGTTACGTGAATATGACTTCGATAACAAGAGCAAACCAACATTCACAGGATCTGATATCATGAATATTTTCCCTGTTGTCAAACATATCAATCCTAGGGTAAGTCTGCATAAATGTAAACATTAACATCAAGTCCCTTAGATTAAATATTAATTTAGTTACGCACCCTTATTATTATATACTTTATTTTGTTTTCTGTTCATCTTAGTGAAAAAGAGCATGTCTGATACGAAGATTAAAAGATTTTTTTTTTATTTATGAATTAATTCTTAAAATAATTGCTTAACATCGGATAACGACTTGAAAGATTTATTTGTTGCAAATCGCATCTTCGAGTGTTTAAATATCCTTATACAATAATTTTTCCAATGTCCAGGCTTCAGACGCGTACAATTTCTACACAACTGGGCAGAACAAAATCCAAGCGGGAGCCGTGAACGAAGGGCACGAGATGATTGCCGAGGCACTGAACCTATTGAACAATGTGTATGGCGCGATGCACGGGGAGATTGCGCAGTGCCTCCGCATGGTGGCGCGACTGTGCTACGTCACGGGGGAACATCGAGACGCCATGGCTTATCAACAGAAGGCGGTACTCATGTCGGAGAGAGTGAATGGCATCGATCATCCTTACACTATTACTGAATATGTAAGTGTCTCTTATTATTTATTTGGAGTCTGTTTTGCTTCATTACGCACTTGTTTTTATTAGTAACTCTGATAGGTATTCTTTGGAATGTTGGGAGGATTACGAATTTTCTTGATTTAATTACACTACTACTACGTTTGTTCGTGATTTTAAGTGCACTCGCAGCAAAAATAAAACAACTTTTCTCTCTTGTATAATAAGTTGTATAGCAAAGTTATTATATATTTCTAGTCCCACCTCGCACTGTACTGCTTCGCGAACGGACAAGTCAGCACGGCGTTGAAGCTACTTTACCGCGCTCGGTACCTCGCGCTGCTCGTGTGCGGAGAAAACCACCCGGAAATGGCGTTGCTTGATGTAAGTATTAGCTTGGTTTTAAGTTTTAATTATACTTACCGCTTGCCATCGACAGGGTGTTCACCTCCATACTTTGGACTCAAAGGTATACAGTGCCACGGTTTTTTCAAAGGACTACAACATGTACTTAATGATATATTCTTTTTATTTATTTAACTTTATTGCACAAATACAATAGGCGAACTTAATGCTAAAAGCTTCATCTTACAGTCAACCTTTGGGTCAAGCAGAGAACAGTTTGTGGTTGTGTTATTTAGTTAAGGCACTTCTTATTTAGCTTTTGTTTCACAAATAAACTGTATGATTCAATCAGAACAAGTATGTGTTGACTTCCAGAGCAACATCGCGTTGATTCTCCACGCGGTGGGCGAGTTCGAGCTGTCGCTGCGGTTCGCGGAGCGCGCGCTGGCGGTGACGGCGGCGTCGCACGGGCCGCGCTCGCTGAAGGCGGCCGTGGCGCGCCATCTGCTGGCGCGCACGCTGTCCTGTCTCGGGGACTTCCGGGCCGCGCTGCACCACGAGAAGGAGACCTACTCCATATACAAGCAGCTGGTGAGTGACACCTGACCAAACTCTCTTTATAATTAGCCTGGTGTTTTAAGTTCGCAGTTTATATTATAGAAATATGCTGAATATTGAAATATGCCTTGAGAGGTTTCGCTGTCTCTCCTCGTCAAGTCAAAAATATACAATTTGACCATAAAATCCATACTAATATTATAAATGCGAAAGTCTGTCTGTCTGTCAGTTTAGCCGTGAAGAGTCACGGCTAAACTGCTGGACCGATTGTGATGAAATTTGGAAGGGATGTAGTTAAAGACCTGAGGTCAAACATAGGCTACTTTTGGGCGCGATATAACCAAGTCCCACGCGGGGCGAAGCCGCGGGGAACAGCTAGTATACAATATAACCTTATTCATACTCATTTTACATACTTCAACGGCCTCGACTCAAGATTTGTCAGCTAGGAAAATAAAAGATTTGGCTATTTTCATTCTCGGTCGTCGTCTCAAGTCCCAAATAATGTCTTGTTTAAATACTTTTCTGTCTATCATATGTCGTCTTTTTTATTTGTCAAAGAGTCCAAGTCAGTAAAGAGGCTGGAGGCCGCAACAATAGTTGACCAATGTAAAGACAGGTTTTAAAGAATGTATACGATAACGCTAAATGATGCATAATTGGGCAACGTTGCGATCTGTCTACGCTACACTAGCGTTTCTGGCGTACTGATAGCGATGGTCGTTCCCAGCTGGGCGAGCAGCACGAGAAGACGCGCGAGTCGTCGGAGTGCCTGCGCCACCTCACGCAGCAGGCCGTGGTGCTGCAGAAGCGGCTGGCGGAGGCCTACCGCGCGCCGCATGCTGCGCCTGCGCCGCCGCCGCTGCAGATACAGCCGCCCGGGATGGCCTCCGTCATCGACATGCTTAACCTCATCAACGGGATACTGTTTGTGCAGATCAGGTGTGTCCGCCTTATTCTTTATTAATCAAAAGAGAACAAAAGCGACATCTATCTGTCAATTGTTATAGACGACACGGTAAATAACATGACAAGCGGGAACAATCTAAAAGAAGACCATTTCATTGCCCAGATTGATTCTGAAATATCCGGATCTATCTGGAAACTACTTCGCGTGTGTGTGTGTGTGTACTCTAAAATATTAGACTTTAAAAAGCAATCACGTTATCGTATTCCATTATCAACATTGTATATTTATTTCCAGCCGTCATGACATCGAGCAGTTCAAAGCTGAAATAGAGAAAAGGCAACTTAAAGACTTACCGCTCCAGGTGCTCAGCGAATTTAGTCTGAAGGAGCCCGCGGAGGGTTCCCAATCCGCAGACAGTTGAGGACCAGGAGCTGACGGCCGCGACTGATGCAGTGAGTGACGAGCGATGGTAGTGTACCTCTGTACTGGCGTCGCAGGATTTATACTTCAACGTCGCGGCCAAACCGGTATGTGGTATCCCATCCAATCGCCACAATCGATAACGTTTATGCCGCGCTGACGGATAGCGTCTCGCTTTGCATAGTTAAAAAGGCGACATTGCACGATATAAACGTTATCGGCGATGTGCTTATATTACAATAATGTCTCGATATTCAAATACTGCTATCAAATCGTTCACCATGGGCGGTGACTAGGATCTATAAATCCTGTGGACGTTATTTATAGAGATTTATAATATAGTGTGAGACATCGTAGCGCAAGTTGTATTGAAACGTTTTGCGTCAGATTTTTTTTTTTAAATAAATTAGTCTGATTTTATTTCGATTGCATTAATTTTCAATTTTATTTTGAATGTATTTATCAAATATGTCGTATGAATCTAAATATTATTGCGGAATAAAAGTTTCGTTGCATCTACAACAAAATAGTGATGAAATCAGTGTTGAGCTTCAAATTACTTCCGACAATTATTTTATTATTTGAAGTTTGCGATACGATGTCACTTACGCCCAATACATTGTTACTTTATAATTATTGATTGATGATATTGTTCCTTATCTATGAATGTATGCTGTAGTGGATAGTGTGCTAAGGTTTGATGTAGATTTTTTGTTAGTCAAATTTTGAGGATATTATTTTGATCAAATAATTAAGTGTTTAAATTTTATGAATTCTTGCAGTGCAATAGATTTTATTTATGGCATGTGCATATATTTCTTATATTTCGCTCAAATCACGCAGATGTAGGTTTAATTTTATGCTTCCGTTTCGAATTCACATTTTACGGACACCCAAAGTAGTGCAATGACTATGTAGTGATAATAGCAATAAGTTTTGGTTGTGAACCCGAGAGCGCGCCTGCGCCTGCGCCGCAGCGTGGCGTCCTGGTGCTACTGCCAACTGTCCTACGTGTATCATTATTTTATGAATTGTTAGTGTCGAGTATTATTTTCTTTTTTAGTGCGGGAGTATATTGTTGAATACCCATAGACTTAGATATTCAGTTATATTGTGATTGAAATGTAACAGGATTTGGAAGAGTCCAACTCGCTAATCGCTGAAAAGTTTCAATGTAATATTCGTGCAAAGGTTTTATGAAAACAAGTAATCAGAGTGTATGTTATATATAAACACTGCCTCAATCGTTATTTTAGTTTCAGGTTTTAGTGTTAGTGCCATATAAAGTAGTGAATGTAAGTTCTTTTATGTAATATTTCTGTTAGTCTGTGATATAATAATGTTTTATCAATTTATCATCGAGTCACTTGCCTTGTCTGTGCGATAGACCTTTTTACCAAGCAGTAAAAACTATTTAAAAATGCTTTATATCCTAATATCAATACTTTTGTAAATATTACATGTTCTTGTTCTTTGACAATAACTTTGTTGTAACAGGCATGTAGTATGTTTTAGTGAAGCGGATTTAAGCAAAGATTTATTTTATTGGTCTGAGAATTTCATACTTATTTGGTATCTTAAAGAATACCTAAGAATATTCAATCAAGAATTAAACCCTGTTCAACTCGCTTCCAGAATAAGCGCGCTTTTTATTTAAAAATGGAAATTGATCGACACGTGTCGGCACAAAATTGCATTTTATGTTAATATTAAGGGTTACAAGTTTTTTTTTGTAAATTCTGCAATTTTTGTTTTATTTTAAAAGCTTAGTCGAAACGACATAATATATTATGTTTGCTACTTGCACCAAGTAATTTTTACACTAGTCAATGATGCATCAGATATAAAATATACGAAATACAATATATTGTTAATATTTTGCTAATACCAATGTTTATCTGTTCTAAACTGTAATTATGGACCGATTGTATTGTACCTCTACAATAGTGGATTTCACACTTTATCCTCTCGGATTTAGCTTTGACTGTTCTTGGCCCTGTTTCTATGCTGAATGTATCTCTTGGCTGAATTTGAGCCGGATAAATGTGCCTTATTCTGCGTTCGTCTTCGATGTTTGCGTACGTTGGTGGTTCCGTTTCATGGAAATAGTTTGATTAGCAATAAGTAATAAGCATTACTATTATTCATACAGAGGTCTATTGGGAAGGTGTAGGTAAAGTCGATGGCCCAACGCGGCAGTGTTTTAAAACGAGAGTTATGAAGATGGGACAGCATGTTTTATGTTTATATGATGGTTATGGTTGCACTATTGCTTTACTAGTTACACTTTATTATTTTACATTATATCTACACACATACTAAAAGTATATACTCGTGTATATACACACATATTCAATTTTCATTCTTGGACAGTTTATAACTTGTTTTCTTTCTGTTCTTTCTTTTCATCTTATTAATTTCAAAACGTTTTTTCTCTAGATTCATGTAAAACGCAGCTAGTGCAACACCATTTGTAACTTTTTGCCGTCGAAGTGTAAGAGTGTTGTACGACGGAGTATTTGCCTAAGCAAACAATCATGTTGTTGTTGTTACATTTCTTTAACAATATGACGACCATGTAAATACGGCTCTGTTCGTAGTATACTAATAAAATCGTTTTTAAAATCTTGATTTATTTTAATTATGCTCCTCCTGAACACTGTATGTTGGTTAAAGTTTTTGATTTTTAATTTAACATCATTAAAATAAAATGTTAGATCACAATGTGTTGATCCTATTGTTTGCTACTGCTTATCCTCTAAAAAATAGGCGGGAATAAAACCTTCATAAAGTCAGATATATGAAGGTATATAGCTTAATTTTAGTTTCAGGAAATTAAAACAAAATTGTTGCAATAATACATAATGTATTTGTAACATGATTTAACATTATAAATATCGACATATACAGCTGCCATTAAATATGTGAGATAAACAGATTTTAAAGGTTTATTAGTCATCGATACGCAAATGGTTTTTACCATTCGCAATGTTAGAAATAATTGAAACGAATGCTATAAAATAGCGGTGCATTGCATAGCTGAACTTTATATAAAAACGTCATGGTTAACTTGGTTTTCAATTGTCCATTTAACATGGACACTAAGTCTCATCAGTGTTGTCTTAAGTATCAAAATCGCTCATTAGGTAAACTGCATTCAATTTTGTTGTTTCGCCGAGTCTACGAGCGAATATTCAACACAATCAATTTTATAAGTTTTTTTTTAATGATGGTTTTGTATAGCTATATGTTTCAGATTGCATAAGACATAACCGATACAACCGGTAAAAAGATTATCGACCTGTTATTGGGTTTGTGTTATACATTTTGTAAACTATGTAATATTTTTGCTTGATTATGCAAATGTCTATAGTCTACGGTAACAGCTTCCCATCAGGCCGTAGACCTGTTTGCCTACTCAGTATTATAAAATAACCTTTCCTTGCAGTCGGGCAAAAATATAATAATATAGCAAAATAAATAAATAAAAGAGAAAAGGCGCCAATGATAAATTCAGGATAAAAGGTTTCTAATGCACAACGAACAAAACTGACTTCAATATTCATCCGACACTGAGTCCGTAGCTTGTCACAATCACTTCCTAGCGCGGGGCCTCGGCCGGGGCCTGGCGCGCGGTCGCGGCCTGGGCCGGCGGCGGCGCACGCGCGGCGCCCGCCCGCGCTCCAGCTGCGCCGCCACCAACTCGTCTGCAGCCTGTCACGATCACTTCCTAGCGCGGGGCCTCGGCCGGGGCCTGGCGCGCGGTCGCGGCCTGGGCCGGCGGCGGCGCACGCGCGGCGCCCGCCCGCGCTCCAGCTGCGCCGCCACCAACTCGTCTGCAGCCTGTCACGATCACTTCCTAGCGCGGGGCCTCGGCCGGGGCCTGGCGCGCGGTCGCGGCCTGGGCCGGCGGCGGCGCACGCGCGGCGCCCGCCCGCGCTCCAGCTGCGCCGCCACCAACTCGTCTGCAGCCTGTCACGATCACTTCCTAGCGCGGGGCCTCGGCCGGGGCCTGGCGCGCGGTCGCGGCCTGGGCCGGCGGCGGCGCACGCGCGGCGCCCGCCCGCGCTCCAGCTGCGCCGCCACCAACTCGTCTGCAGCCTGTCACGATCACTTCCTAGCGCGGGGCCTCGGCCGGGGCCTGGCGCGCGGTCGCGGCCTGGGCCGGCGGCGGCGCACGCGCGGCGCCCGCCCGCGCTCCAGCTGCGCCGCCACCAACTCTGCTAGCGCACCTTGCTCGGCTAACATCGATAGGAACGTACAGATGAACTCGTCGTAGTTGTGCGTGCGACGGCAGTCGTCAACCTGAGATCGATTGTTGTCTTTATCCATACTAATATTATAAATGCGAAAGTCTGTCTGTCTGTCTGTCACCTCTTCACGGCTAAACTGCTGGACCGATTGTGATGAAATTTGGTAGGGATGTAGTTAAAGACCTGAGGTCAAACATAGGCTACTTTTGGGCGCGATATAACCAAGTCACACGCGGGGCAAAGCCGCGGGGAACAGCTAGTGGTAAAATATATGTGTAGAGTGCACGTACCGTCCAATGGTACAGATGGTCCGGCGAGGTTATGACAATAAGCGACTTAAAAATGGTGAAATTGCTTAAAATAAGGCGCTATGCATCAGAGAAATACCGTTAAACGTTTATTTTATCGCGGCGCAGATTTATTTTAGAATACTAGCATAAAATAGTACATTTCTGTCGAGGCAGAGTTATATTGCAAGGCCAAATCGCAGCTGAGGCCTTGCCAAGTGCTTTTAAAAGGACGAGGCGAAGCCGAGGCTTGTATAGTACTTAATTTTCTCTGAAATCCTCTTGAGACGAAACAACATCGCTGTAATATGTGTATCTTGATTTAATTGACCGAGGGAGCGAAGCGAGCGAGTGTCTCCATTTCGAGATTGGCAAATTTTGCTATTGTCCGGATGTCTGTCTGTCTCTCTGTTTGTTCCGGGCTGGAGGTCGCATTTCTGAACGGATCCTAATTAAACTTGGCACACGTGTTCCTTGATTTTTTTGCAATTTTTTTCGAGAGCTTTTTTTGATTGGAGGTAAAATGGGAAAAAAGGGGGAAAGATTTCTGTGACGTTGTTTACGAACGGATTCTACTGAAATTTGGCACACGTGTACCTTGATTTTTTTGTTTAGTTAAAAATATATTTTTATTTTTTATTTTTATTTTTCTTTATTTTTATTTATTATTACTTATGTTTATTTATTATTACTTATGTTTATTTATTATTACTTATTTTTATTTATTATTACTTATTTTTATTTATTATTACTTATTTTTATTTTTATTTATAGTTATAAAAAAAAGGGAAGGGGGTTAACGGAGGAGGTTCGCGAGTCTGTTCACAGAACCACTAGTATTTTTTAGTTTAAGTAATTAGTTTAGGTTTTTTTTTAATTATGTAAATACTTTTTTTTTTAGTTTCTAGAGTAATTAATAATTCGAAGTTTATACATAGATTTAAAAAAATACAGTAAAAAAAAATATTATAAGCCTGAAAAAAAAAACAATCGAAATGGCAGACACGGGTTTCAACTGAGACTGGTGACAGGGCAACTGTGTCGTCACTTTCAACCTTAATTCATTACGAGTACGTACGTATATCGCACTTCACCCCCTCAAATACCAAAAAGGAGAGACACGACAGCGCCTTAAACCAGCAAAACGCATCAACTAAGCAAACGAAAGTACAAACCCGCCCGTTCTTTTTGTTTTTTTTCTTCTCATAATTTTAGCAAGGTTCACTAAACTGTTTAAAGTTGTGATGCTAAAAGAACCTAATATGTACACAAGAAAACCAAACAATATTCATTACTTATAATAGTTTTTTTTTTTGCTGGGCTAACCAGACCGAAACTAAAAAACATAATTATTGTTGGCCTAGCAATGATTATTGACGTACGCTTTATTTAAATAATGAAGTTATTTCCGAGTAACTGAAATAAATTAATATTTTTAATAGTACATTGTGTCATGTCGAGGCCAGAAATGAAGCCATTTACGGCCGAGTTATATTGCAAGGCCGAAGCGCAGCTGAGGCCTTGCCAAGTGCTTTTAAAGGACGAAGCAAAGCAGAGGGCTTTTAAAAATACGACGAGGACGTAAATTGCAATTTTGGCCGAGGCTTGTATAGTACTTTACTTTCTCTGAAATCCTCTTGAACGAAACAACATCGAATCAAATTTTAAAATGGCGTCAATAAGCCAGCATGTGCTGTGTTCTTTTTTCAAACTTTTCGAAATGTTCATACATATTTTAAAACGATAAAAAAGGTCAGTACCAATCTAACAAAAGTGTCCAACAATTTCCATTAACGACCGCTAGAATAGGTTTTTTTTGGTAGACCGGCCAAAGTGAAACTAAAAAACCTAATGTATGAAAACGTGTACATTAAAAAACCATTAGCGACGGGCAATGAATTTTTTTTTTATTACATTGTCTTAGGCCAGCAATGAGTCTATTGACGTATTGGTTTTTTTAAATAATGATGCTATTTCCGAGCAAGAGAAAGTAAATGTAGTTTACCTTATACATATCCCTTTTATCGTTTTCGTCGTTCAGAGCCTGCTGACACGACTGCACCTCGCCAACAATGCTTGTCATGAGAACGGTGAGTTCCGAGTGCGACAACAGCAGCTTGCGAGGCTTGTACGGCTGCTCGGCCGCACTCGCGCAGCACATCACTATTGGGGACTCGTTGCTCTTCACTATAGCTGTGGTGGACGTTGGGTATGTCTGCAAGATTATCACAACTTATTATCTCTTCGGACATAACAATAATGAAATATGCTACTGGACTCTGAGATATCAATTTTGATGCAATATGTAACGAGGCAAAAATTAAAACAAAAAAAGAGAAAGGCGAATGCATCACGTTATGTCTAAATCTAAGCATGATTTATATCACGGCTAGGATGACGCTCCATGCCTCCCGCGCACATTTGTCATCTCCGCCAAGTTTTAGAGATGCCCACCGTGCTAACTAAGCTACATGGCCATTTTTATTACTACGCCGGCTCAACAACAACTGATCTTTACACAAACTGACATTATTTGCACTAACAGCTATGCGCTATCACCACGCCTGCCGAGAAGCGACTAGCGAGACTGGCTAACGCCTCGACGGACAAATAAAGACAAGTCCCCACTTTTACTAACGGGTATGCTTTATAGACTTTTCTTGATCTACCCCCGCTTATTATGACCAATATTATTGCCAGTAAATTAACGGTCGTTACAAATAAATGTTTGTTTCCTACAGTATTTGACCCACAAAACATCGATTTCAGTTAATAAAAAGTAAGAAAGCAGTATAACTTCAAATTTACTTTAAGTTCGGAACAGTTAAAACGCATTCCGCCCATTATGAGGCGACGTCAATGTTGTGGTATATGGTACAGACCTATATTTGAATTCGAATGGTTTTCATTGAACAAACTGATTTTCGTGCTATTCGGCGGTTTTTAGTGACAATCGGATTTCAAAAATAGCACCCTAGATTTTAATCACGTCAAAAAATATTGCAAATTGGCTGTCACTGTTTTTGTCAATTTTGAAATTAATTCAGATTTATTAAAGAAATTTATGATATTAGGTATACTTACATCTCCTATTATTTGATTTTCTCTGTTTAGTGTTAAAAATTTGACTACGGCGCCCTGTTCAACTGGAGTGGCTGTAATTAAGAATGAATATTGTAAATTTATTTATAAAAACTTGCCTCTGTTGCCTAGGAAAATTAAATTATACCTTCAATTTAGCCTTTATTCAAATCATATTAAAATGCGAACTATTTATGAAAATTTGTGATCATGGGACCTGTAACTAAACTGCAGCCCAATCGAATTTGGTCTTATTGACTCGATGTAATAAGGATTCTGGGTCTGGGTGCTAGATTATTCAATGTTGTATGTTTATGGAACTAATATACATTAAAAAATATTTGTTGATATACTTTCTGTGCCGACTTCACATCATATCGAGATAAGGATCGAAGGACATTTATTACTATTTGATTTACCTAAAAGTAAGCTGTTGTCCTGTTGTGGCCGGTCTGTAGCACCAATCTCAATGGTGATTGGCTGAGTAAAGTCCAAGTCATACATCTGAACTTGGGCTGATTCTAAAGAAGACAGCATGTTCTCTTCACTTATTTGAATCATATTTTCACCTAACAAATTATGGTTTAGTGTTTGTATAAGCTTCCCTTGATCTGGAATCATATATTATAATTACTGCAAAGGTTTCAATTACCCTAAGGCTGGCCAAGGCAGAGTATCTGACAAGTCACTGTCAGATTAGGGTAAAAAGTGTAATTTTTATTTAGCAGAAATGATGAGATAGTTATGTTTTATTATTTCTAAACTAAATCAAATATTGTATAAACTGTAAAGGTGTTTTTATGGTTCTAGTCCATACTAATATTATAAATGCGAGTCTGTCTGTCTGTCACCTCTTCACGGCTAAACTGCTGGACCGATTTTGATGAAATTTGGTAGGAATGTAGTTAACGACCTAAGGTCAAACATAGGCTACTTTTAGGCGCGATATAACCGAGTACCACGCGGGGCGAAGCCGCGGGGAACAGCTAGTAAGTAAATAAATAAAAATACTTGATCATAAAAATTACTTTAAAGTTATTCTTTAACCTTTCCTATAAGAAAAATAATATGAATACATGAATACATAATAATAAGAAAAAAAAAACTATTTACCATTGTATTCTCTTTTTGCTAATAGGTGGCGTAAGTGTTTTCCAATCTTTGACATGGCCTCTTTAACTCTCTTCTGGTTGAGTTCAAGTGCATTTAACTTCTGTGTTAAAGCTATCCGCCTGTCGGGAACTACAGCCATTAAGTTAAACCTGCAAAAAAAAAGTATTTATATTAACTATAAAAAAATCATTTTATTATGGAATATACAACGTTTTAAATAAGCCACTGTTACTAATAAACAAAAAACAAATTTTTTTTTTTAAACCAATTGAAAAAATTGACCAATAACCTATAGATAATATTGCATAGAGGTTAATGCGAGGTTGTGTGTGTAATAAGAATTATTTATCATATTTGATTATTCTACCTGATATCATGTACTTGTTCCCCAGTGTCCCGACCTAGCCTTTCAGCCATAACTCTCCTGAACTTATCTGTCCAGTCTTCATCTACTGCCCAAGGTCCATGGTCTGTGGGGTATGGTTTTAGGCCATCCAGCTCAAATAAATGACCATTTATAGGCACAAAACTTACAAAGTGGTATGCTTCACCTGAAAAGTATGAAAAATCAATAATTTTAGTAAAGTAAGTAGAAAGAATGATGGCGGAATTTGTACGAATAAAAAATTTAAATATAGAGAACTTAAAATAAATCGAGAAAAAATTGCCACGTTGACAGAGACAAAAATATAAAAAATATTGTTGGTCCTTTTCTTACTCATGGACTTCCATATTTCGCCATCTCACTTTTTCACCAAGTAAAAATTTATTGCTTAATCACAGGTACAACTACTTAATCTATGATATGAACCTAACCAACCATAATGAACTGAAAATACCGTTTTGACAATGCTAACAGCTGTCAGGATGACATAATGTTTCCGTAGCGACAATAATGGCGAATGAAAACGAAGCTGTAGGTCGACTTTAAAAAAATTAAATATTAAAAAAAACCCGGGGTTTAAAATTTTTTTGTGGTGGTAAACATGTTACTAGTTATTTATTCTCACTAATTCGATTTATTTTATGTTCTCTGTATTTCAATTTTTTATTCGTACAAACGATGTATGGAGTTTCGCCATGACTCTTTCATACATTTAATCAATTACTTATGGCTAAGCTAAATCTATCAAAGTATTATAGTGCTAGTGGAGAAGAACCAGTACAACAGTTTACATGCGACATTTGTCTTCAGCGGTCATAAAATTTTGAATTTGCTTTATTTTTTATGTATGATTGTGCATCTTTATATAATACAACATCAACCTTCTCCTTTATTTGATCTATGTTTACCTACTTGGTTTCTATTTCTTCAAGGCATGGAAATTTCTACCACAAGAACAATGTTCTAAAAACAAAATAGCAGATTGTGCATGTGTAAAATCTTAAATGTTATGTTAGTAAACTGCAGTGAATTCCAGATCTACTCTTACAGAACTCAATTCATATCAGTGGCGGGAGCTGAGTTTCCCCATAAAAAGGGTAAGGAAGGTAAGACAGAAATCTCTCCATTGTAATACAGTGATGTAGAATTGAGTAGGAATAAGTATGAAATGACAAACTTAAAAATCAACTTTACAAGTAAGTCATACATTTTATTTTCTTATTTTTATAGATCTTTTTAGTGAGTGTTCGGGATATTATATATTTGTGAGGACCTCTTATTTAAATAAACAATGTGTGTACATATACCTATAGCTGCTGTTGGTCTTCCTTTTAAATAAATACATAAATATGAATTAAAATAAAAAAGCACCTGTGAAGCGTCCAGTGGAGACTCCAGCATTCTTATCAGTCTTCTTACGTGCTTGAGGAATGGCATGTGAGTTATGAGCACAAGCCAATTCTGGTGTGTTTCCAATCGCCCATCCTTTGTTCTCTGGATTCATTCCTACAGTGTGGTGCTGTAAAAGCCATATTTTTTCTATAGCTAATCTAATTAGTTTAACCAACAATTTTACTTTTATAAAGTTAACAGTTTCTATGAAATTATTATCTTGTCTTTGGTCCAATGAACACAACATATTTTTAATATTATGCTTATTTATTTACAGTGTACTATGTCCTTATCAATACTTTGCTAACTATAGTTTTTGACAGTAGAAAGGGTGTAAAAGTGTATCAAACAAACTCATTTTCGCATTAATAATATCTGTTGGATGTTTGTGAAAGAAAAACAAATCAAGAATAACTACTCGAATAAATGAAATAGGTGCATTAAAAAGATGTCAAGGATGTACATATATGGTATGTTCAGTTTGCTGAAGCTTATTTTTCACTTCCAATAGGAACTATCAAACAAGATATATAGAAAAAATTCATCCTTATGTAATGATAACAAAAATCCGCCAGTCTTAACAAAAACCTGGTAATCTTTATAAAAAAAACAACTTATTTGTCATTTTCATGTCTTACCTTCAATCTGCTCAATGTTTCACCAAGATGAAGATTAGGACAGTTCAATAATATGGATAGCAAAGCGTGCGTCGCACAACTATTTGGCACCATTTGCTGTGCAAAAAAGATATTGTTGATAGTTTCTTCATCCCGGACAAAGCTTTCTATCTGTTCCACGAACTTGCGCCGAGACCTCCTCTCCTCTATCCATCTAAATAGAAATATAAAACCATAAACGGGACTTTCTAATGGCTTGTGCAAGTCGTAAATCTCTTCCACTTGAACTCCTTTCACTCCAAAGTCTTCCAACAATAACGTAAAAAGACCTGGATCACTTTCCAATTCCAACCACCCTTCCGTGAGGCTGTTTAGTTCTACTGGCATATTTTTCATAGATGATGTGATTTTTACACAAAAACAGAATTTTAAAATAATAGAAAGTATGTAAAGTATATATCCCTTAGCTTCAAAATTAATAAATTTGTAAAAATCGCTGTTTGCTTTCTTTTCTTTTTCTTGTTTACAATATTTTTTTTTTAATAGTTTATACGGCCATGGAATCTAGTCCTTTAAGGCCTTTCTTGAATTTATTAATCTTCTTCAGTCCTACTTAAGTCAGTCGAGTCAAAAATTCAAGTCAATAGTCAAGTCCAGTCAAGTAAGTAAGTCTAGTCTGAGTCAGATGGCTAAGTGAAGCGGTGGAAAAATTTCACTTAGCTATATCATGGAGATTTTGGTGACAAAGATAAAAAGTCACGTAATCGACACTGTATCACTTCCCAACACACACGCTTGTTCACGAACACTTTGCGAATAATAATCCACCAATATTATGCACAAACACTCGAAAAAACCTAAGTTTTGGAAATGATATACAGCGCGGACATAGCGACAGTTTACTTTCCCTCCAAAAACAAAAATGATAAATGTTGCCTGTCCACTGTCAATGTCAAATTGTGGTTGAATCAAATTACGTCATTTAATCGTCGATCGATGACAGTGACAGTTAATTTACTTATTTTCGTCGCATCGTTTGGCATCGTTTGCTGCCATCACGGGAGAGGGGGGGGGGGGTAACCATGAGCTGTTTAAGCAGACCAGGTGGCTTACTACCATCTCCTTAAACCATGCAAGAACCAATGAGTGAGAGAGATGTCGCCTTACATCATGTATTGCGCTGTCTCGCTTACTTACTGGATCTTGCATGGTTTAAAGAGACTGTAGTAACCCCCCCGAAACGAGTAAGGAAAAGAGATGACGTCGTCGTCTTATATCACGGAATAGAGAAAGCATGGGAATGGTACATTTTTACTGAGTTTGCATCACAGAGATCTTGCTTAGGTATATGCTCGAGCATGGTCTAAGAGTAACATGGTCCGGATGTATTAGTGGCCAAAATTGACAGATTTTTCAGGCTGCCTTAAAGCATCTGGTGGCCTACCACCATCTCTTAAAACCATGCAAGAACGATTGAGTAACGGAGATGTCACCTTACATCATATATTGCGCTGTCTCGTTTACTCACTGGATCTTGCATGGTAGTAACCCCCCTGATATTGAATATACTAACAAACCTGCCCATCTATTGATACCAGCCGGGACCAAAGGCTTAACGTGCCTTCCAAAGTTCCGAAGCACAGAGGAGCTCTAAATTGGAATGCCACTAATGGCGACCAATCCTAACTAGGCCGTACTCGCCACCTTGCCCCGCGTCGAGCTCTCGCTTACTTACCCTTTTGGACCAGCTTTTACCCTTTTTTTTAGTTCATGTTTAGGTACCTTCCTGGCGGATAGGATAGATGGAGTTTCCAAAGTTTTTAGCATTTGACACGGGGAATTAATACCATTTTTTTAATTCTGTAGCCATAAGTTTGAGCCATACTTACAGTAGGTATCTATTCTTTCTAATTTCCGCCTCATGTGATTACTTATATTACAGGTGTTGCGAAGATTAAAATACCGAATAAAAGAGGAACTTAGAGTAAAATAATAAAGTGATTAAGTATTCAACAACATTTATTTTGTATGTACATTCTTAATTTCCTTTAGTTTGTACACTGTACAAATAATAAATGCACAACTTCAGCATTGTAAAATTCAAAATAAAAGACTTGCAGGCACGCACAATAAGAAATCAGATGCTACCATCAAGTTAGCAAAAGCACACGTAATCATTTTAATATTCTAGGTATTGGTCCCATTAACATTTATTACAAAGCTCTTAGGGTATTCTATGCTGATATATCTTAATTTTGCGTTTAGGCCAATCTTGTGGGATGTAAATCGCGCCACTTAAAAGTACCTTGTAAACACATTACGTAAGTTTATGACAAAAGTACTTGGTCTGATAAACTATGAGTATAGTAGAAAAGAAAGTCTCGCAAATAATCCACATCTTCAAATCAACTGCGGTCTACATGCATGCTTATATTGACGATAAGAATAAGAAAAAGAATAAATTAAGATTTTGGAACAAGATTTCTAATTAGAACTTTAGAAGACACAAAATAAGACAGGTGGTAAGTAGGTACAGTACAATTTAACACAATCAATGTCGGATCAACCTATGTAAAGTAAATATATAATCAGTCACATTTCATGGTATTTCAAACAAACATATAAAATGAATGTTCTTCAACACATGATATTTCTTTAAAACAAAAAAGTCACTTGACTAAGGGTTTGGTCTAAATAAAATAAAAAAATATTTTATTAATTCAAGTTGTGCAATCAAAATATGTACAAATTACAAATACACACATGTCCGTTCGAATTGATTATAAATGTAGATAATTAGTTTGTTTATTTATTCGAAGACTAGAATCAAAAAACTGAACGAAATATTACTTATACTTTTATTTTTATACCTTACGCATTCTTACGTAGCCAAACGGTTCAACGTTTTCTACACATCAAACTCAAGTCAGTTTTAAGTTCCCTTTTTGCATGTGGATATTCCTTTTCGATAAAACAGCTCTTATAAAATCACTAATCTCAATACAGTACCTACTTCAATGAACACTCGAGGGCCGGGCGGAAGATTTCATAATGAACACTTAACAAGTGTACTACTGATGCTATTTTAGTGATAAGATAAATACATCTAATTAGAATGGCACAGTGCTTCTACAGCATCTAGATTTTTGCTCTAAACAGTGTAGGTACCTACTACTTACGAGTTTAACAAGCCGTTATTTTTTAAACATGCTGTATAACACACGCGTGGGGAACAAACAATTATTGGAAGAGATTTTATAACGAAGAGTTTATAACTTATATACTACGCATATCTATAGCAAAACTTTTATACAAAACTCAATAATTATTTACAGTTACCAGGTTGATTCTTCTCGAATCCTCCTCGGGTTCGACAAGTCAATAAACATTACAACTTTCATAATATCACATAAGTACAACGCTTCTATCCGTCCAATCTACAACATTACATAAAATGAATAGTTTCATGCGTGGATATGTATACGTACAAATATAACGAGGGGTCGTCATATGTACTTAGTCCGATAATTGATCACATGAAACAGCAGTCGATTTAAAGTAACACATTGTCCCGGCCGAGTTTTCACCTGATGGTATGTGTGGGGTTGTATGGCGGGGGTGGTGTTTTGGGGACCTGCGTGTTGTGGACGGGGGCGATGGCTGCGTGGTGGTGGCGCGGGGCGGGGCGCGCGGCCGCGTCGTCGAGCTGGCCGGGGATGGGCGGCGGCAGCGGCGGCGGCTCCGCGCGGGCGCTGCCGGAGGCCGACAGCAGCCGCGCGGGGTTCAGCTTGATGGCGTCGTCGTAGGTCGGCGGCGCGCCCGCCACCGTGTCGTAGTCGGGCGGCTTCTGCTGCATGCTCTCGTCGTCTGGCATCGATATTACGTGGATGGGGTCGTCGATCTGCAATAACACAAAAATAATGAGTACTTAATTATATGGGGACTAAACTCAAGGAGCTCTATTTTTGAAATAGTGAGTCACTCATAATCAGTGCTGTCGAATGATTTATTTATCTTGATGTTAGTGATCTTGAACACCCTCATATGCTCGAAAAGAGCGGTTTAAACACGCGGAGTACAAATAATAATCATTCGACACACCAAAATATAGAGATCCAGGAGCGTTTGCCCGATGGATATTTATTAGCTCAAGCATAGAAATGCCACTAGTGGTGACTAATGCAAGCTAAGCCGTGCTAGTCGTCGCTTGATTGATACGTAAATAGTATCGTTACGAACAAGCTGCATGTCCCGCTAGGCTATCGAGCTCCTCCAAATTTATACAAATGAGTTGAAAAAATCTACCTCTAAGCACTTGAGTAATTTTATTAAAAGCGTTAAAACTAAACCATGTGCACAAAGCACTGAATAAATTGCTAAATAAATGAATATAATTATAAATGAATTGCTGGTTCATCTATTAGTAGTAAAGCTGTAAGTTCCAGATTTGGTTTTTACTTATGTAGTTAGTTAAAATTTACTCAAGTTAGATTCTTTTTTTAATGTCATAACTTAATTAAGTTTTTAGTGCCTATTTCTTTAAAGAAAACTAATTGTTGTTAATCGATTCTAAAAAAGATAGGTAAATTAAACTGGAATCTTAATTTTAAAGTAGGTAATTTACCGAGGAGGCTGACGAAATACAAGTTGATTAGATAAATAAATTTATAGAATAAAAAACTATCGAGAGTAAAGAGGTAATAGAATCTCAAAAACAAACAGAAGCTACCTTTAGCATGTAATAGGATAATTATAGCACAAGCAGGGCAAACCCTTGATCGATTTTACGATTCGTATTTTTTCATTTTACTGTGGTTGTCAAAAACAGCTTTAACACCTTGTTTTTAGGAAGTTTTACATGACATAGGTAATATCCTCACATAAAAAAGGACGGACAGTTTTGACATTAAAGAACAAACAATGTTTAGTTGCTATAACCACCATGAAATGAGTGTCTTTTTTATTTTTTATATTAAGACGTAGAAATAGTGAACGAATTTATCTCATGCCATTGCTTTAATTGACTATAATGGCGGATACACATCGGACTACATTAATAGAAACAAACCTGATGTGTATCTGGCGACGCGCGGTCGTGTTGCGGCTGCCTCGCCGGCGACTGCAGCCAGCAGCACATAGCGGCACATATGAGCAGTGCGCCTGCGACGATGCAGGCCACGCCGACGTAGCGCACGGGCTCTGCGTAGTCCTCCGCCAACCCGAGCCAGTTGATAAGTGCGCCGGCGCACAGTAGCACCATACCATATCTGTACGGCCTCTGCGATTGTCTGCCTTCGTCTAGGGACATGCCTGAAAATTCAAAATACATTAATTAGTACATAATGATAAAATGGATTAATGTAGGTGTTCTTCTTCGTCTAAAAATAAAGATCTAACTTAGATTATTAAGAATGATCTAAGAGATCTAAGTGGACATCCATACTTCCATATCAATACTAATATTATAAATGCGAAAGTCTGTCTGTCTGTCTGTCTGTCTGTCACCTCTTCACGGCTAAACTGCTGGACCGATTGTGATGAAATTTGGTAGGGATGTAGTTAACGACCTGGGGTCAAACATAGGCTACTTTTGGGCGCGATATAACCGAGTCCCACGCGGGGCGAAGCCGCGGGGAACAGCTAGTAATTTATATACTGTCTATTACTAATTCTGATTCTGTGCCGACTCTACGGGGCTCTACATAAAAAAGTGGGATAAGGTTAAGAACAAGAAGATCGGTTTCTAAAAAATATTCTTACTACCTACAAGATAGTTTCGAAAAATACTTTTAATAATATGTAGCAAGTTCCTACGTGGAACTACATATTTGTAGCCGTACACACATCAATCAATCAATAACCCTTTTATCAACTGGCATGTATACATTCTAAATATTCATCTTTGGTAGAACTTACGGATGTCTGTCAACAAATTACATTAATTAGCTATCAAATCTTATTAATTATGCATATTTCACAATACGCATTAGGTACCTAGTCATCATCTTGTAATGTAATTACAATTACAACCTCACGCGATATACTTGACTAACTTTGGCTTCAGCTAGATACGAATATAATCTTATTAGGTTTAATCACACCCAAAATGGTAATAAAACAACATCTGTGTTTATGACTAGTAGTATATTCCGGATGAAGCCGTTCTACAAACTAGTTTACATCAAAACGTGGAAAGTGGACATTACTCGTACGAGCAAAGTGGGTCGACGGCACATAACGGGACCCCTCATTCACAACCCGACGCTAAAACGAAAGTTGGGAAAGTTGCAATTAGATGATACATTGGTGATTTGGACAGTCATTTGAGTCAAACTTGGTCAAACTTAATGTACAAATACTACAATCTCATTTTCTTTTAAATAATAATAAAAAATGCGAAGACTTTCTATATAATGCGAATAGAACGACCGAATGATTTTCAGAAAATTTAGAAATCATCATTTAAATTAACATTAAAAATGTCAAAAGCGTTGCATTGGGTTTGAGGATATTGATTTGTATTCAGCTAGCGATTATAATATACAAAGAGGAGGAATAATTTCGAGGTTTTAAGACGTTCGGGTATCGCTGATCGAGGTCAGTGCGATGCAAAGACAATGGTCTCCTAAGATAAATGTGGGTCAAGTGCGCATGCCGCGTGCGCTCGATTGGCGCCCTAGGGTCACGTGACGTCACGCCTTGTATTTGGAAAACCTAAGAAAATGTTTAAAATGCGTAAACCTTTTTTTCATATTTACTTGAACATGATGAACTTATTGATATTGAACTTACATACAAACGGCGGTCTCCCAGGGTGACTCCAGTAAATATAAGATGAATACGTCATTGTGCAACTTAAATATATAAATATATATTTAAAAAAATACTAAACAGCACTGATAAGACACAAAGTGACTGTCTAAATCTCTTATGAACATTTTACTAAAACAAAAGCAATAGGAAGTAAGAGAATGTAAGATCAAATCAATCTTATCAGTCAGATGTATTGATAACCGATAGCAAATGATACGTATTAAGCGTATGAACTTTTTCAGTTTATTCAGGATAAAACTATACAAAATTATAAAAAATAAAACACGTGTTTTATTTTTTTATTTAATTTTTTTGTAGTACTACAATTAGGGCTAATTCAATAACAAAAGAAAAATGAATCTTTATTCTTAAATCTTTGATTATTTAAATAATCAAAGTCTCAAATATTGTATAAATGAATAGAGTGAAATAAATACATATAACGCGCACCCATCTTTCGCGGGTCGTATTTCTTACTTAACTACCACTTAAACAGTTAAGTAGTTATATGAATAATAAACTCTGAGGTTTCCTCTTTATCACACCAGTCTTATATCACAGGCCTAGCGGTTCTCTGCGCAGGCTTCAGCGATTATTAAAGACCAACAGATTTAATCCAGGATTAACAAAACCAGTGTGAGTTGGCCTGCGACACTTGTAAGCAGTCCACGCCCACCAATCCCACGAGTGGGGCTTCGCCGCGCGTAAGGCGATAATAATCCCTAAATGGATTAGTGCGGTCTAGCTTTCCCTAGGCTAGGTCCCTTCCTAAGGTAGCTGTTATTACAGATGTTTGATATTGTCATCGAGAAACAGTACGTCCTCGTACGTAGGTATATGTTAGTGACAGTATTTAAAGATTTGGAGATGCAATCAAAAAAAATTTTTAATCCACCAGGTAGTTCAACAGGCAAACAAACAAATTACTATGAAAAACCAAGTAACATTCGTTTACCAAGACCGAATAAAACGTTTGCCTTAGGCTAGTTTAGTAACACTGACACCACAGGAGTGTAAGTGAATGAATAATCAAACAATTCAAAAATGTTATAGCCAAAATACTCAAGTTAGATACCTTAGATGACATTTATTTCAGTTACTTTTAAAAAAATTAATTGCACTGATTTTAACTTAACGTTATAATAAAATACTACATTTTAAGCAAAAATAACCTTTTAAACCGGCTAAAAAATTATGGATATGAACTTACAAATATAAATAACAACCCACCTCTTTAGGAGTCGGTTAAAAATATAAAATGCTACAGCTACGATATTTTCTTTTCGTTTGTTTCGTAGCACTTCAACACAAATCTTCGTGAGCTACAAACGCTACGAAATAGGTCCGCGTGTAAGCGCTACGAAATGAAAGAATTATCCGGCACCGGTTTCGTAGCACATGCGAACACATACGTGAAAATATTTCAGTGCAAAGAATGTAATTGCAGTATGATTTTGGCAGAAACATTTTGTATCATTTTACAAAGTTTGATTGGATGTAAAGTCCCAATTTGTCGGTCTTGATTGCACTCATATAGTACTAGCTGTCCCTCACGGTTTCACCCGCCCTTAGTGTGTGTGTAGTTACACCATATCTAAGAATCAGGTTATCCTACTTATACAGAAATAATTTTCGAAACCCAACAAGTATGAACCTCTCATGAAATCAACAGTAATTTAATCCTCGTGACTCACATTTATGATCGCAGACAATGCAGGATGTTGTCTAATTGCAAGCAGATTACAAAAAGTATTAGGTATTAAGAGTCGTGACGTTTAGGTGCCACACGCAATACGAATATGAATGAAAATAAGGCCTAACCATAGATCTAATTACTTAATTATAACTCGCGAAAATGTTTCATTAAAGTAAATATTCTCATATATCTACTTCGTTACAATTTGAGCATATTGTTCATAAGAAATAATTTTATTTGAGAAGTTAGCCGTAGAAATAAATATTGCCTAAACTGCATAAACACTTAGTTCGTTAAAAAAATATATTTATTGAGACGGTTTAAAGCTAATTTACTATCCGTTGTAACTTAGGATTAATTATTTTGAATGCTTAGGTAGTTTGTATTAGTTTTTACAGCATAGTTTAAATTATGAAAAAGATAATGTGCTACTTAAGAATAATTTAACTTTTGTAAATAATAACTCAGTAAATTTCATAAAGTAATCAGTAAAAAAAGAAAAGAGAAGGCAAACGATGACGTCACAATAACAACCAGATTTTAATACTTAAACGATCTCATTGTTTCACACGAATTACATAATGATGCAATACAATTCTGGGCAATTAAAAGAAATTAATGAATGACTCATAATTTAAAACAATCAAAGGTTTATTTCCCTAAGTACTTAATGACTTACTGATTTCAAATGTTTACTAGAAACGTCGATAAAATGTATATTGTTTTATTCACATATATTTATAGACACTATCGCTGACACATGAAATGCATACATCATATTTGATCAATCTTCTTTTATCTTGTGACAATTGGTGCCACTGATTCTTAAGTTTTATGTGATAAAATATTTTGCAAGTATGCAAATAACTTCAAATAAACATATAAAATAGGAGTAATGGTCCGAATAGAAGACAGAGAGAATTAAATGTAAGAAGATTCTTTTTGTTTTTTTATCATTGCCTGTATTTATGACTATTGTATAATATTGAGATAGGTTGAGGAGAGGGATTATCTGAGTACAAACTTTGCACATTATAGTACTTATTTATTTTTATAATTAGACTACCCCATAACAAGTTTTGTCTAATGAGCCTAATGTTTTAGTAACTGTGTCGTCACCCTCACCCACAAGTCACTACTGATTGTTTAGCACTTCTGCTAGTTTACTTATCAATTTGACATGACAGGTCAAATATAGCAGGTGTAGATGGAAGTATCCTTCAAAGACGAATGAGGAGCCTCTATGTACATATTTGATTGTTTAGTTAATATTTTAAGAACAGAAAGATAAAAACAACCAAAAGTATTTTTTATAGTGTACTTAGTAAAGGTAAGTAACATTTATCGCGGCTTTCCCCTCACGAGAGTTTATTGAATTATTGAACCAGAGGCCACGTTCAGCATTATGATGATTGTCTTTGAAATAAATTCTTATGTGCCAAATTGAAAATAATTTGTAGCGTGTTCCGTTGATCGATTCCTACTTTCTGTTTCATTAACAAAAATGACAACTAATAGTAACAGGAAGACTAGAATATTTTAGAATTTACAATTTCTATAGTCCTAGGTTATATGTAGAGTTTGTAGAGTTACAGATTATAGTTAATTATTTTCAGAATTTTTATTTACTATTAAGGATTATTGTAATTAATTTATGTTTGAATAAGTAATTATTACTTATTCTTTTCTTTTATTAAGTATCTACCTATATAGGTAGATTTGCAAAAATATTACCATTTAACGTGATTGACTTGAATTAGACTACATTAATACGACTAATATTATTATAATTATGTTAACATATAATACTACTTCAATTAATGTGAATGTAGTGACGAAAGACGTAGTACCTACTAATGAAAATTTGATACATTTCTATAGAAATAAATATAAAAAGGGACATTATATTTCATATGGTGATTTTTTGAACATGCGTAGTGACCAGAATGAAAAAACTAGTGTCAATATACCTACATTATGGCACATGCTGGTTTATGTAATCGTTCGACATTAACACAAGGTTGCCGTCAACAGCTTGGAAACCAGTTCTCATCTGTGAACTTGATATTAACATTTTAAAAGTCGGCATCTAACACGAATGCTACTTTATGTAACATGTACTAAAAGGCTTTTAGTCAATTATGGTAAGGATATAATTAAGTATTTACCGCTAATAGGTGAGGTTACTTATCTTTTTTTCCAAAATTTTTCATTTTCTTTTTATGTTTATATAATACTAGCTGTTCCTCGCGGTTTCACTCGCCATTAGTGTGTATGTACTATATAGCCTATAACCTTCCCCAAGAATCAGGCCTTCATATACAAAAATAATTTTGCAAATCCGACCAGTAGTTTTCAAGTTATAAGCGTTCAAACAAACAAACTCTTCAGCTTTATTATATTAGTATAGATATTTTTCTTCCACAAAGAAAACAGTGAAAACAACTAAGTTTCGTTTTCATCCAAAACAATTTCATGCGAAAGTAAAGTAAAGTAATACCACTGCAAAAATAAATGTTCATAGAAGTAAGATTGGTTTACTTTAATAGCTAGGTTTGTTTTCGTGTTTATTAATGTGTTAGGTTGGATTGCATTAACCCGCGATATTTTGGTCCTGTCCCTTGAAATTGTGAACCGAGCCGCGCGATGGCACCGCTCCAGACTGACAGATGCCGGGACCGCATTTAGGACAAATTCTAATTTTAAATTTAATATTAAATTATAAATGGATTATAGGCAAAGGTGTGTTCCTACCTTAGTAAAATATTCATACTTTAAACTTCATATGAGAGCACCTTTCCATATTAATCTAGCAATATTATGAACACGAAATATAGGCCTCAAAATTAAAAACATTTTAATATACATTTACATACACACACAATAAATGGAATTTATACTACTTAGTTCAGTTTCTAAATTGATTTATCCCCAATAATCTTGACAGTGTTCATAGGTACCTACATACAAACAAGTAAACAATAACCTTTAATTAACATTTTAATTTTGAACATTACAATACTTTTAAGACAAAAGTGAAATCAATTATATTCTAGAAAAAAAACAATAATTACGAGTATTTGCTCAGATGGTTGGTAGTCGCTGTTGGTATAGTATGTGGGAACAATTTCCCGGCAAAATGGTTTTGCTCTGTTGCTTCACTTTAAATACACCGACGTATTGTGCAGTATTGGGTCTATATGTATATATTGCCTAAAATAAAATAGGTATTTTTTATATATTGGAACGATATTTTAAATGTAAACTATGTCCATGGCCGCTGGTAACCGCGAAGTTCACTGAACCACTGCGACGAGTCAACTATTTTAAAGCACCTCCTCAGATTTGGCTCAATATTACGACAACACGTTCATTCTCAGGTTGTTTTTGTTTGCAGTTTTATTTTATTTTTTGTTTGTTTGAGCTGAGCATATTCAGATAGTTTATATATAGTTTAGATAATTTTGTGACTCTTTACTGTACCAAAACAAGATTTCAGTCAAACTAATAGTCTGATAATTATAAATTTGTAAACTTAAATTACCATACCATACCACTTCGAACATGTTTAATTTCAAATAGATATATGATTAGGGACCTAATGCTCAGCAGTAGACACTGAGGGTTAATATTATGACTTGGCCCAAAATTCTAAAGACACACATTACTTCTAAATTGTATTAAAAGTAGGTCTGTAATTGTATAGGGTCTGGCACCATAGTAACGAACTCGTTTATTGGGGCTGACCAAGGTTATTTAGCATGGTATAAAACGATATCTAGGGTACATACTCGTAAGTATATACCTTATTTAAATTAAATAAAGGTGTATAAAAGGCGATGACATTTCCATATCTCTCTTTAATGTCAGCCTGCTATGTGAACAACTGTGTGCCATATGGCGAGTTTGTGTCTATGATAACGACGGTGCGACGGGTCACTGCTTTTAACGAATTTTCCCATAATTATTCTTAGTAACAGTTTTACAGTTAGCGGCAGATTTCTGTATATTCTGAAGGTAGAAAATGCTTTTGCAGTCCGGTCTTTGTATAATTTAAGATAAATAAAGTAAATATAGAGACAAATCACACAAATTGAGTGAGCTTCAAACTAACTTTGAGACTTATGTTTTGGATTAACTCATCGATACAATATTTTTGCGGGCTGTAAGGTGTGATTCTACTTTAAGGAATATTTGTAAACATAATAAATATTCTTCAGATGTTATTTATATTATTTAAAATTGTTTTCAAACATTATTTTTACGATAAGACTATTTTTCTTAACTAGACCTATCAGTTATAGTGTAATTGCCACCACACTACCTTATCGAATTTTGTGACGCACAACATCTAGGTACTAGTGCACTCGTTCGCTTACCTGCAACAAAAACAAAGATAAATCAATATTATATTTGGTCACGTACAAACTCTTCGATGCATTTTGTGAAGTTAACACGGCTTAATATTAAATGCAAAAGAATAATGGCGGAAAAGAAATGTACTTATATAAAGAAGGGTTCGTCAGGTGGCGGGCAGAAGCCGTAACAGAGTACCGGTGCTCGAAACCGCGCTTCCTCTCTCCCGTGACCGTGACTATCGCGCTCTGTTTTCCAAAGAAAACCCATTGTGCGTAGCTACTCTATTCTTTTTATTTAAAAATAGAAAGATGTTGTGATGCGATAGTATAAAAGGTACAAAAACCTTGCGTAACTGCAACGAATCAATACTAGCATTTAACATATTGAATAAATCATAATAATTAACAACGAGACGAGATTTGAATGATATTCTATGACATACATATAAAATATCATAAGCTATTACAATTCCACTAGCTTCACACTTTAACCACCAGATGAAATTACAGCACAAATAAAGACACGAAGTCGAGTTATTTTTATCGACTTTGTATGTATAAATAATGATTATCGGCAATATTTTGGCAACAACCGCCATTAGGCTACTATATTTGTCATGCATATTATCAAAATGACGTCGATTTGGTCGACTTTCATCCTTTATGTTCGAATCATGTCTCACGATTGTGGTGATCGGTGATCCAATTGCATGTCGCAAGAAGGCCGTAATATTCACGACCCAACTATTTCTTACAATATACTGTGTCGGATTCTACTGGCCCACATTGTTTTACTTTACCTCAACGTTCTCTTAAATGCGTCATTATTATCTTGTTCGATAATGTAAAGTACTTAGCTAGTTATGGTAACTAATGTCATTATGTTATATAATATTTGATTTGCCCATGCACTTATGAGGTCTAGGAAGTTGCCAGATAAAATATATCATGTTACTTGGTAATGCATGCTAACATTTATGGTCATCATTGGCATTCGGTTGTATTAAATTTGTTTGATTTCGAAAAAAATATCAATCGCATAACTTTGTTGATTAATAATGACGTTTGATGAATTGACAAGTCTAATATTGACCTGCCTTCACAAAAAATACTTTAATTGTAAACTGGAATCTGTCAGCTAGCATAATTGGATGTTTTTAAACCATTTTCAAACTGTCTGGCGAGATATGTACTTTAACACCTTTAAGAAAAAACAAGCTAATCTTTTTACACGATTGCTGATTTTAAATAAAGTAGTGACCAATATATTTGTGGAAATTATTTTATGTATATAAATAACTAGCTGTTCCCCGCGGCTTCGCCCCACGTGGGACTCGGTTATATCGCGCCCAAAAGTAGCCTATGTTTGACTTCAGGTCGTTAACTACATCCCTACCAAATTTTATCACAATCGGTCCAGCAGTTTAGCCGTGAAGAGGTGACAGACAGACAGACAGACAGAAAGACAGACAGACAGACTTTCGCATTTATAATATTAGTATGAAAGTATGGAAGTATGGATATCGTGATTCTGTTCATATACATTTCAAAAATTAAAAAGTATTAAAATTGTTGTTGTTATGTTTTTATGTTTGAATAACTTCGTCTACATATATAGGCACAGGTGTTAAAATATCGATTGATAGAATTAAGAGTGGATGGATATACAAACATAGTACTTATCTGTATCGATCCCCGGTCAGGTCAAGATGAAAAATGATCTTCTTCTGATTGACCTGGGTCTTGGATGTTTATCTATATATGTATTTGTTATAAAATATAGTATCGTTAAGTTAGTACCCATAACGTCTCGAACTTACTTTGGGGCTAACTCAATCTGTGTGATTTGTCCCTATATTTATTTATTTACTAGCTGTTCCCCGCGGCTTCGCCCCGCATGGCACTCGGTTATATCGCGCCCAAAAGTAGCCTATGTTTGACCTCAGGTCAATAACTACATCCCTACCAAATTTCATCACAATCGGTCCAGCAGTTTAGCCGTGAAGAGGTGACAGACAGACAGACAGACAGAGAGACAGACAGACAGACAGACAGACAGACAGACAGACTTTCGCATTTATAATATTAGTATGGATGGATTATTTATTTCATGTCTTCTCATTTTATTAACATGTGAAAACCACGAATATAGTACTTACTATAAATTATCCATCATCATTTTGTAAATGTCTTCAATGTTGATAAGTACATTTATATAGTTAAACTAGCTGTTTCACACGGTTTTATCGCCCTTTGCAGGTATGTACTATAGCCTATACCCTTCCCTAAGAATCAGGCTATCATATACAAAGGTTTTTTTTTTAAAATTCGACCGGTAGTTCTATATTTTAAACGATTAAACTTAAACTTTATATAAAAGTATAGAAGTATAGAATGTTTTTAATTCAACAATATGCAAAATGCAATGGTTAAAACAGAAAAAAAATATGATAGTAGTGAACACATATCTATATCATTATTTTCATTAGGCCATGGGAGATAGAAAGTTGCAGGATTATAATTGTAAAACATATTGGTATGAGACGGGAGTAAAGCTATTTATTGTGTAAGTTTACGCTAAGACTGCTAAAGTTATCGGCATATAAGTTCTTATGTCGTTATAGTAACAAAATGAATAATTTGAACAATATTTAAATAATACATACAATAACAATTTTACAAGTATGAATGGAACTAGAAGAACAGGTTGTTCAAAACATCTGTGAAGTAATAAAAGTATACTTACTATCGAACGAATTGAGCGTCTTTAATTATTTAAAATGTTATGCTTATGATATAAAATTTAGTAAAAATTTTATTCGCAAAAATATAAATGTTTTTGCAACCATTGATTATTGTATAGTTATATAGAGAATAGTATCACCCCCTATTCGTCCCGGGATAAGCTTTTAATTAATAAAATTTTGAAATAATTAGTTATTTTTTTTAATACCGAATGTTATTTTTTTTATTAAAAACATAATATACAAGAAAATTATTTAAACTATAACTGAAAATATGATGATGATTAATTCATTCATTTCGTGTAGGTGTCATGGTCAATCGATCATGCACACCCTGGTGTCAGAGTTCTTCGTTCTTATGATGATGATGAACTCAATTCATGTGAGCATTGTATATTAGGTAGACCTTTCCACCCGGAAGCGTAAGATCTTAACCTTCATATAATAATTGTGGGCTTCACGTGGGCACCAAAAGATTTAAACATCGTTTTTTTAGTATCAATAAGTTGCTTTTTACTAGTAACTAAGGCAAATACATAGATTAAAAAATATAAATTTGCCTCCCGCGCGCGATTTCAAATTCTTTAGGCAAGTACGTAATTATTATGAAGCCATTAAGGCCTCTTTATTAAAATAATATTAAAATAAAATAGTCGAAAATATGTCAGGAAAAAATATTGACAAGACAGACAGGATATAATTTGGTAATATTAACATATACAATAACATGATGTTTTAGTAGTTAACAAGAATGACAACATTATCAAATCTGTGTCTAAAATTAAAACTTAAGATCAATGAGATAATAACCGGTTGCTGTTTACGTCACATGATATTCATAAATACATAAAATATTATATACACATTTACATAAAATATTGTATTTTCTATATTATATTTATAATATTATTAATAAAATAAAAATCTCACTAACAATTGAAATGTATTCCGACAAGTAGTTCGCGAAAAACAATTTATTCTTAGAAAACTTTGAAAACAATAATATTAAAGTAATACTTTATATTTTTACTATCCGCAAGTCCTATTTTTTTTTCTTTTGCATATTTTATTTAAAGGTCAGTACGTTACGGTGCAAAAATAAAACTAGATGCGCATGTATGCGGAGCCGGTTAGTAACTGCAAGGCAAGGGCCAAAAGAGTGAAAAAGAAGTTAATAGAGTAATTTTTTTTCTTCGATTAGAGTAACGTCCAAGTAAGAAAATTAAATAATATGCGCAGATATTTTTGTTACTTAACTTTCAATAAAACCAACCTTAAATATTAGATGATAGGATGGATATTGGTCTAGTGTCTTCTATGCTTTACATTAACGAAATGGCTAGGGGCACTCTACTTTCGACGTCTGTAGGGAATATCAATGGCATCATATGCATAATGGGTTACTCCTTGCGCGTCGGTAACCGTATAAAGTTAAAGGTGGCCTCACTTTCACTCCAAATATCACGGCGCCTTCTCAAGTTGTCAGAACAGGATCTACTTGTGACGTCATCGCCTTTATTGTATGTTGTAGCATATAATTATTTATTTTACGCAGGCATTTTAAAAGATAAGGTACTTTCAGCTCAAGTAAAACTTTTATATTATAGTTAGATATAATACGCAAAAAGTCGTCATACTCGTTATATATCTTTATGTTTCTGTATCATCAACTTTATGCGTCTTTAAATACATTCAAAATGTTGTCATCTACAAAAGCAGTTATTTATTTTATTTTATTACTCATGGATGCAGTTATTTAAATTAATTTTACATTAATAAACATTTAAAATTCCATTTTTGTTATACCAAGTTTTATTAGAGTAGAACAAAGGAAAACCACATTTTGGTGGGTTCAAAAACTGCTCTTTTCTATGTAACCAAACTACTAGTATAGTATATTCTGTAAGCAAACGGTTGACCTACTGTTTTCAAATACGTTAATGAAATTGCCTGAAATCAATCATCAGTTTCATTATATCGTGATTACATGTATAATATCAATGTAGGGGCACACAAGTAGTGTATAGATTCATTTAAATTTTCAATACAAATGCATATTAGGCGGTCTTATCGCTATAAGCTACTCATTCAATACAACGGATGTTTTGTGATGTACATAGATAAACAAGGTATATGAAGTCA